>JAZHEH010002952.1:0-600000 GCA_036589455.1 Ateles fusciceps | reverse complement strand
AGAAGAGGGAAGATAAACATATAGGTGCCCACTATAATCAACTGCAAATGATAGTGTGGAATTAGGCAAATGGGCGATCAAGAGGACGGGTATATGGAATAGACATGCTAATTTAAGAGATGATCTGGGACTAGTGTTTTGAAAACCAGAACACACTGGGAGGAGTTGTTTTGGCGTGGATCTGCTAATCTGAGCCCAGTTTACATTAGATCTATACTTGTGCTTGTGGACCTCAAATATGTAGTAATTTCAGTAGAATCCAGTTGTATTGGGATGGGTTTTATGAATCATTTAAGTCACAAATATCCACAAATAACTTGGGAGATATTTTCGAGGTTTTAGGCATAGTCCTCTTACAATAAGGTTTCTGTAATGCAAAGGGGCCTCAGGACATTTCTGCTTGTTACCATGTATTTATGGAGGCAAGACACATCCTTAAACTGCCCAGCCAAATATGTTATTAGTTCTTTTCTCCTTTCATGTAAGCAATTTGAAAATTTCTTTGTATCTTAGATTTCAGTAAGAGCAAGGAATAAGAAAATAGAAAATTAAATGTATTTCTTTAAAAATTTATTTCCTTCTTTAAAATTAGCTTTACTGTCCTTCCAATGAAGCAAATTAAATATATTTCTAGTTCATCCTATCCACACAAAAGCCCTATACACACTGATGACTTTGAAGCAGTTACATCTTGAGTTTAGAACAGTAATAACAACTAATGTCACTATCTCTCTAAACAGGAGCTATGCATATTTATAAACCGGTCTTAAGGTTTAAATAAGTTGAAAGCTTTAGATGTTGTTTGAATTGCTTGAGATTGGAGAGCAGAGGTTACTATTCCAAGGAGTGAAAGACAGATTTGAATATAGTGTTTGCTCACTTACTTAGTTGTAAGTGAACAAACAAAGGTTTGAAATTCAAACTTTATTGCAGAGCTAGGTTCCTTGGTTTTTGGCTTAGAAAATTCTGTCTTAGGATACTTGACAATGATCATGAATTTTATGATAGTGGTTTTTATTCTTTTTATGAGTTCCAAGATCCTTTAGATGTAAAGAAAGGTATGAACATTTTTGCCAGAGAAAATACAAACATACAAAATTTTGCACACAATTTTGAGGAATTTGCTGACACCCTGAGCATAAAATGGGGACTTCTGCAGAGCAATACTTTAAAAATCACTTGAGGTGTAAACTGGTACTGCTCTGGGAAAATTAGATGCTATAACCACCTTACCTTTAGCTTATAGGGTTTTAGATTAAGATCTCTGAAGATCACTAGCCAGATATTTAAATTTAATTTTTTTATAACAAAAGACATTTTTAACAATGAGAGGAGTGTAATTTTTAACTGGTACTGACATGCATTAACAATAACTGTACAAATTAGAATTTAAATAAAAAATATTTACCTTCACTGCAAACTCCATGTTTGTAGCTTTATGTATACATCTCTTGCAAAACAGAGTAGAGCCAACTCCAATATCTTCTTTTACTTCATATCCATCAGTAAACTGAATACTGTTCCTGTGTAACTGCTACAAAAAATTATAAATTGGGGAAGAGTCCCATAATGCCTTTAGTACATTTTATAACAGGGATGTTACTCAGCATGCATTGTTGATGCTCTACATATAAATGAATAAGAATAAAAATACATCTTTATAGTACTTATTCTTCTATAAGTGATTTTGGAAGTGTTTACAATGAAATGTACAGCAAGAAATGTGCCTTAAAAAAGCTTATGTTAAAAATAAAAATTGAATTTGCACAATAGAAAAAGCAGAGCTACTTGATGTGGGGCCTATATCCTTGTCTGTGATTCAGCCTCATTCCACTTCCCAATCGGCTATAGGTTTTCAAGCACCTTTGCAAATGAGAAGTTTGAAACCTATGTATAGAAGAAAAGGATTTAGGAGGATTCAGAATTAGAACATCTGAATTCTTGTCTCAGATGCACCACTTACAAGCTGTGTAACTTTGAGCCTGTATTTTCTTAGACAGTAATGCTGAAGATTAAATAAAAACAATGTATTTGCAAGCAATACCCGTTAGCACCATTTTGGACTTTCAGTAGCCACGCCCTCCTTTCTTCACCCTGAAGTCATAGTTTTATACAACTTCTGCTAAAGAAGCTGGTCATGGGTTAGGGACTAATAACATATATAGCAGATGATGAACAGCAACTTATTGATTCCATAAACAGGCTGAGGAAAGTTGTGCTGCTCTTGGCTATACTGATATGAGACCTCCATGCCCATGAGCTTTGTATACTATACATTAAAACTTTAAATTCTGTAGAATATACAGGTTTGTGGTTTCTATGTTAGGTACAGAATTTATAATTTAAAAAGTTGCCATACATTCATGTGCTTGCACAGTAAATGGCACAGACTATTCCAACATGAGCTCTGCTTAAAAACCAGTGTTTTAATTGGTTTTCTACAAAGTGGAAAGCAGGATAACTGACTCATGAAAAAACTTTAGAGCAAAAGCAACTTAATCATCAAACAAATCCAAGTACAAATTATATACTAAAAACAATCCACTGCTTCAAAAGATATATCTAGTTCCGTTTGGTTAGAAAGATGACTTAAGATTTGAGTTCATTTTTATTTCTTGTATCTTTCTAAGGCAAACGTTGCCAAACTATGGTCAGTGAGCCAAATCTATTTATTGCCTGTGTGTGTAAACAAAGTTTTATTGGCACACAGCCATGTCCACTTACTTATGTATTGTCTGTGGCTGCTTTGTGCTACATAGCAGAGTTGAGTAGTTGTGACAGAGCCCATATAGCCCACAAAGCCTCAAATATTATCTGACCCTTCACAGAGAAAGTCTGTTGACCCCTGTCTAAGGCATCAAAGAACCAGAAGACCTCAATTCATCATAGCTGACCTGATGGAGGCAAAGGGTGAAACAAACTCAGCATGAAAAACATTTTGAGGCACAGGAGAGGACATAAATAACATGGCTCAACTCTATTTTCAAGTCGCATAGGTGTCTAGGATTTTAGCTCTTGCAACCTTTTCGATGATAAATGAAAAAAATTTCAAAGAATAAAGTTAATGATATAAAATGTATTCTATTTTATTTTATTTTTGAGACAGAGTTTCAACTCTGTCACCCAGGCTGGACTGCAGGGGTGCAATCTCTGCTCACTGCAACCTCTGCCTCCCAGGTTCAAGTGCTTCTTGTGCCTCAGCCTCCTGAGTACCCAGAATTACAGGCATGCGCCACCACACCCAATTCATTTTTGTATTTTCAGTAGAGATGAGGGTTTCACCTCGTTGGCCAGGCTGGTCTCAAACTCCTGACCTCAAGTGATCCACCTACCTCGGCCTCCCAAAATGGTACCGATTACAGGTGTGAGCCATTGCGCCCACTCTAAAATGTATTTTAAATTGCTTAAAGTCAGTACAAAAAATCTAATTATTCACTGAATGAACTATATCTTACAACATTCCAAATCTAAAATTATTTAGACATCCACTCACCTGAACAATTGAATGTACACCAACTGTCTGCATAGCTTGGCTTTCATCGTCTGAGGTAATAGCAACAAAACTAAACCCCCGAAAAAGCTGATGTGCGTTAGCACTAGGTGGAATGCCAGGTGAATCTGAAAAGAGTAAGAAGTGACAAGATTCATTTGAAAGGTAACTAAAGGGAAAAACTGTTGACACTATCAACCTTTTTCACTTATTCTGGAATTCTATTTCTCAGGTACACAGTATAACACCTCTTGCCTTCCACAGTACCTATGAGGCACTGTATCAGAATCTGTTCTGATTGTGTATTGCCATTACGACCCCCAACATCCTAGTCCCTCGGAGCCTAGAAAATAGCTAGTTTCATTTGAAGAATAAATTGATAAATTATAGGGTTAATGATATTTAAAATTAATGCTGTCCCATGGAATTTCCTGAAATGATGGAAATTTTATCTTTAAGTCTAATATGATAGACACTAGCTTCATGCAGCTTTTCCAACATTTGAAATGTGCCTAGTGTGACTGAGCAACTACATTTTAAATTTTAATTAATTTAAATTTAATTAGCTACACGTGGCTACTGGCTACCATATTAGACACTGCAGCCCTCAATATTAACCTAGCTGGGGTGGAGACGGGGGAGATACAGAGTGGATCTACAGCAAATTTAGGAGATTTGAAGATAGCATAAAGGGTTATCCTGGAAAAGGTTTTCGTTTTTTCTTTTGAGACGGAGTCTCGCTCTGTCACCCAGGCTGGAGTGCAGTGGTATGATCTTAATGCACTGCAACCTCCACCTCCCGGGTTCAAGGGATTCTCGTGCTTACAGCCACCCAAGTAGCCAGGATTCAGGCGCATGCCACCAAACCCGGGCTAATTTTTGTATTTTAGTAGAGACAGAGTTTCACTATGTTGGTCAGGCTCATCTAAACTCCTGGCCTCAAGCGGTCCGCCTGCCTCGGCCTTCCTCCCAAAGTGCTGGGGTTACAGACGCGTGAGCCACGTGTGCCCAGAGTCTGGAAAGATTTTCTGGATCCAACAAGAAAAATATATATTTGTTATCTTATACCGGACTTCGGATTTTCTTCTTACCTTTCGGAGTTTTTGCACTAAACTCTAGGATCAAACAGAATGCATATCTTCAGGCCTACCCGTTGCAGGTTTAATGGTGGGATGAATTTCTTTATACAATTCTTCTCGTAGGAAAAAAGAGACTTAGACATATTTTAATTCTAATGAAATATTTCAAGCAAGTTTTCATTCTTAATACTTACATTCCAGTCTATCGTCGAGAAAAAACGAATGCCTTTTAATTTCTTCACCTCCATCCTGGTCCTGGACCTAGATCAACGGATTCATTGGTCAATTTTACTCTCAAGGATAACTATACATATTTGTTCAGCCTTTGCTTTCAGATCTTGCCTAATTAATTAAGTTACTTTTAGACAAGCGACTTGCTCATCACCCAGGCTGGAGTGCAGTGGTGTAATCTCAGCTCACTGCAGCCTCATACCTTCAGGGTCACGCGATCCTTTTACCTCAACCTCCTGAGGTTAGCTGGGACTACAGGTGCGCACCACCAGGCCTGGCTAATTTTTGTATTTTTTGTGAGACAGGGTTTTGCCATGTTGCCCAGGAATGGTCTCTGAACTCCTGGACTAAAGCTTAATTTCTCCCGCCTTGGTCTCTCAAAGTGCTAAGGATTACTAGGCGTGAGCCACCATGCCTAAGCGGCTTTTTGTCTAAATAGTTAATAATTCCACCATAAAACAAATATCCACTCCCCCACTAAAAAACAAACACCAACAAAAACACACAACATAAACAAATTAATTAAAATTTTTACCTAATCTGTCTTGCAGGATTTCGGTTGAAAAGCATTCGCTAAAGACTCTGGGGCTTCAGGACTTCAAAAACTGTGGCATTCCATAGTTTTGGCTCTCAAATAATAAATTCATATAATATATTTATTTCTTGGAGGCATCTGTACTTTAATTTTTAAAAAATTTTAAATTAAGCTTTTTTGAGATACTTGTAGGTTCACACTCAGCTTGTAAGAAATAATACAGAGAGATCCCCTGTGCCCTTTACCCCGGTTTCTCCCAATGGTAACATAGTGCAAAACTACAATACAATTACCATAACCAGGATATTGACAAGGAAACAATCCAATGATCTCATCGCACATGGCACTGGTTTCACTTGCACTTATTTCGTGTGTTTACGTCTATGCCATTTTATTACATATATGACTTCTGTATGAAATACGTTAGTTTGTTTATCCATTATCTGTTGAAAGACATCTGGATCGTGTTTGGTTGGGCTAATATGAATAAAGCTATGGCTAACATTTATGTACAGGTTTTCATGTGAACACATAACCGAATTTCAGATTCATAATCTAACCGAGCTTTTTACTTTCCAAAATATTGCAAAGAGCACTGTGAAAGTAAGATCATTTGAATCCTAGTTCCTGGCTCTGTTACTAAGAACTTTGTGACAGTGGGAAAGTCAATTATTCTGGGCCTGTTATCACTTCTTCACAAGCAAGGGATTGGACATGTAACCAATGGCTCCCCGAAATGTAGCCTCGGACTTCTCCTAAAGGGAATTTTATGAAACCTAAAATTTAAAACTGCTAAGAGAACATGTGTTTCATATGCCACTTTTTCCTTTCCATTCCCTTTAACAGCCCCTGCAGGGAAGGGGAACTGGTGGGAAAGAGGATTATGGAATACTGAAGATATACAGTCTAAAAACTGCTGGCCTGGAATCCCGCACTTGAAGGTCTGTTACCAGCTCTAATATATAATTTTAATTCTTTTTCCAGACCCTAGAAATTAAAGAAACCATATGATCCTGTAAGTACTACAATAAATAATACAGCTGGGAAAATTCCTAAATTCCAGACAAGATATCATTTATTATTCAGTGAGTTGTTAGTGAGCTATTACATGCTATATACTGTCTCAGTGCTGAGGATACAGACAGAAACAGAAACTCCATGCACCCCACAGTCTATGGTGAAGACAGATACAGAATAATCCTAGTATATTAAGAGAACAAATGCAGAAGAGCATACAAAAAGAGTGACAAAGGGACCAGTAGGGATATTTAATTTAACATGGGAGATTATGAAAGTTTTTTAATACAATCCTAAAGGCTGATAATTTATTCATTTGGCTACTGTCTCCCCAAATTTTACTGAATAATGTTCTCACCCCTTCTCTATACTTAGCCAACAATAAAAAAATTCATGACTCAATGAGCTTGTAGAATGGTATCTATTTAATCCCCTCATTAGAGACACACGAATTAAAATACATGCATATAAAAAGGCTGAGAAATCTAGAGCAACGAAATTAGCCGGGGCATGGTGGCTCACCACCTGTAATCCCAGCACTTTGGGAGGCTGAGGCAGGTGGATCACGAGGTCAGGAGTTCAAGACCAGCCTGACCAGTATGGTGAAACCCCATCTCTACTAAAACAAACAAAATTAGCCAGGTGTGGTGGCGCCGTGCCTGTAATCCCAGCTACTCAGGAGGGTGAGGCAGGAGAATCGTGGAACCCCGGAGGCGGGTGGCAGCAGAGTGAGACTCCATCTCAAAAAAAAAAAAAAGAAAAGAAAAGAAAATCAAGTGTTGTTTTTTTCAACAGAGTATCACTCTGTCATCCAGGCTGGAGTGCAGTGGCACAATCTCGGCTCACTGTAACCTCTGCTTCATGGTTTAAAGGGATTCACCTGTCTCACACTCCCAAAGTAGCTGGTCTCCCAGATGTGTGCCACCACACCTGGCTAATTTTTGTATTTTTTATTTTTTCGTAACAATGGAGTCGTGCCATGTTGGCTAGGCTGGTCTCAAACTCCTGAGCCTCAAGTGTCTTGCCACTTCAGCCTCCCAAAGTGCTGGGATTACGGGTGAAATCAGTATTTTCTCCAAGTATTCATTTCCGGCACTCTCTTTTTCAAATAATACCTATTAACATCTTGTAGAATTATATTCTCTCTCTACAAATCTGGGAACAATGCTGTATAGGTAGAGGATGCAGCAGAGGTCTTGAAACAGTGAACTAACATGACCAGACTTATTTTTAATAGGGTAACTCCAGGGTAGTAGGGAACAATTTGGAGTGGTAAATATGTCCTAAGTGGAAAGCAGTCAACTTAGGAATGTGGTCAGTATAGTGTGGGTACGAGGTTACTGTGGCCTAAATACTGTAAGCAGTGCAATTCAGAGGAAAGGCTGGAACAGTGAAATAATTCTGAGATTGAATTTGGAGAATACCTAGTTATGTGTAAGAAATAAAAAGTCATTTCCAGGTTTCTGGTTTAGGAAAGAGGGTGCATGAAAAATGCTGATAACTGGGAGTATAAAAAGAAGAAAAGAACAGCAAATAAAGATACATTTAGTTCAAAGATGTGAAATTATGCATGTACTATGTTTTGGGCGGGCCAGGCAGGTGAGTAAATGGAAACACAGGTCTATGCCCAGTAAATTCATGTAAGAAAGAGTGATTTGAGAGTAATTAAAATGTTGAGGGTAGTTACCGGAAAGACAGAAGTCAGTCAGCAAGTAGATAGGGGGAAAGAAAAGCATTATATATGGATCTTGGGAGAAGAGCATTTAAAGGAGTCAGAAAAAGAACAATTGGGCATCTCAAATAATGAATGCGATTGCCTGAATCACACCTATTATTAAATCCCATGAGTTTATTAAAGTAAAATAAAGAAGCAAAGCCAAAACACAAACACTCAACTCATTGGATACTACTACTGGAAGTAACTAGGGCTCTACATTAGAAACAATTAAGAAAAGAATTAAGTATTTATTCTCTTGAATGAGCCCTTATTTCAAGTAATTAAATCATCATAGTTGATGAGGAAAGTTTGTTGTTTGAGAAAATAACAGCTAATAAATGAGGAAGGAGAATAATAATAAGAAAATTTACGGTGGGCATAGTGGCTCATGCCTGTAATCCCAACACTTTGGGAGGTGAGAGGTGTGGAGGATCGCTCGAGGCGCCAGGAGTTTGAGACCAGCCTGGCAACATGGCGAGATACCATCTGCAAAAGATTAAAGAACTTGGGTGCACCTGTAGTCCTAGCTACTCGAGGACGTGAGGCAGGAGTGATCGGCTTTAACCCAGGTGTTTGACATTGCAGTGAGCTGTGATCATGCCACTACACTCAGTATGGGAAGCAGAGCAAGACTGCTCATCTCTCAAAGAACACTTTTAAAAAAGCAATTCATCACTTTTGAATTCCTTATAAAATAATCGTTACAAGTATGATTATGTAATGGACAGAACCATCAGTTAAAAGCCTGACAGGGAGCTGTACCATGGAGGAGTCTAGCCAGGTGCACCCACTGAGGACCCATCACTTAAAGTGGGGAAACGAGCATTGTAAGCATCCTGATGTAATAGGGACCACACAGTATTAGCTGTGAAATAATCTTGCTGAAAAAGTTTAACCAGCTAATGTCAGCCCACTTATAGACCTGAAAGTCTGCCAGTTCTTGAGTTCCATCCTTCCTCCAAACCCTATATAAGATTAGTGGTCTACTAGGTTTGGGAGACTTTGCACTTACTATAGCAAGGAATAAAATAAGCTTTATGCTTTTTGTTTCAGATATTGAGAGGGGGTCTCATTCTTTTACAAGATAAATCCAGAGAGCAGAGTTCTATAAAACAAGAGTGTCTTGGTTTTTATGAATAACAGAAGGGTAAAAACAGGGATAGATTGTTCTATAGTACACAAGGCCACGTTGTCGGGAGTAGCACAACACAAATGGAATGTACAGACTTGATTTGGATGCAACCGTAAGACACGCTTTTGAAGAAAATCGAAAAACCTGGTTAAGGATCTGATGATACCTGGGCAATATTACTAGCTTTATGTGGATGTGTAAGAAAACATCTATATTTTTAGCAAGAAAGGCAAACTGAATTAAGTAGACAAATCATATGTCTCGGAAATGTTTATAATACTTTAGTAAAGAAAAAAATAATAAAGCTAAAATGACCAAATCTTGATAAATGTTGAATCTGGATGACAGGTATATGTGTTTACTGAAATTATTCTATTTTTGAGAATTCATATTTGAAAATTTTTATAACTAAAGAAAAACAGGAAGAGAAGAAATGGTCATGTAAGAAAGAGACCAAAAAGGGGAATGGTTAGAGATGGTGGAGAAGGAGATGACAGTAGGAAAAACTTAGGGGGGGTGGCCGACAGTGTCAGAATACTTAGATATACCTTTCTTTTTCGGTTTTGAGATGGAGTCTCGCTGTTGCCTAGGCTGGAGTGCAGTGGCACGATCCTAGTTCACTGCAACCTCTGCCTCCTGGGTTCAAGCGATTCTCCTGCCTCAGCCTCCTGAGTAGCTGGGACTACAGGCACATGCCACTGCGCCCAGCTAATTTTTTGTATTTTTTTCAAGTAGAGATGGGTTTCATCATATTGAGTCAGGCTGATCTTGAACCCCTGACCTCTTGATCCACCTGCCTCAGCCTCCCAAAGGGCGCTGGGATTACAGGCGTGAGCCACCGCACCCAGCCAGAGATACCTTTCTTAAGTGTCCCATCTAATATGGCTCCTGCTTTTTGTCTCCTTCCCTCACACTATTAGAGTATTCCGATTTACTATCCTTGTATCTCCCATCTACTATCTGAAACTATTTGTTTAGATATTAATTCCTTGCTCCCCCCCACTAAAATATAAGCTCTCTAAGACCACCAAACACCTTTCAGCCTTGTTCATACTACATGTCAAGTATGAGTAGCAGAACTCAAACATCTGTTAAACGAATTGTGTGAATGAATGGTAGCAGAGTTAGCCTTTTGACATACGTGCCACTGGTTTTAGCAACCAGAAGACCACTTATAGCCATAGTGAGAGCAGTTTCAGTAGAGTGATGGGGATGAATGACAAAAATAGGCTGTGGAATAAAAGAAGAATCCAAAAAACTTATTAACAGAAAGCATAGACTACTTTTTAAAGAGGCTTTGTGTTGAAAGGATGCAGGAAGATGGTACAGTAACTTGAAAGGAAGGCCAAGGTCGAAAGGAAGATTTTAGCTTCTTCAACACAAGAGAGTGTTTGTTTGCTGAAAGGGAGGGATCCAAGTAGATGAAGTGATAAAGGTTCAGTGATGAAAGTTCAGTGAACATCTATTTATGTAGCACATCTTTTTAGACCTTTTTATTGTGTTAGAAGAATATAAAATGCCCAAAAAACCCCAAACAGAAACACCCAAACACAGTTCGAGTGATTTACCACAAACTGAATAGTCATCTTGGCCAAGAACATAACATTGCCACACCCCTTATCCAGTAGTAACCACTTTCCTTATTTTGCTCTCAGGCTTTTAACCACCTAAATATGAACCCTAAAAACTATGTCTTAGTTTTGCTCTTTGTAAATTTTACAATTAGAATCACCACAGTACTTATCGTTTGTTGTCTGAATTTCCTTCGCTCCAAATTCTTGTGAGGGGGTTTATCTAAGTTGGTGTATGTAACTGTGGTTTGTTCGTTTCTTTGTTGTATGGCATACTACACCCATAGGCCAAGTCTCAGCCTGTTTTTATATGGCTTCTCAAGTTAAGAATTGTTTTATGTTTTTACAGGGTTTGAAAAAAATACAAAGAAATATGTGACAAGAGCTCTGTGTGTGGTCCACAGAACCTAAAACACATATAGTAAATAAAAATTCTATTGTATTCAACTGTACAAAATATAACATCATTTATTAATTCATTCTTGTGTTCATAATCAGGTTTCCACTTTTTTGGCTAGTACAAGTAATGTTGCTATGAACGGCTTTGTACTTGTTCTTGATGTGATGCAATGGGATTTTTTTAACATGGGTGCATGTCTAGGTGTGGAGATTAGTGGATTAGGGTATACATATATTTTGTCTTTAGAAGGACAAAAATTGCTTTCTAAAGTGGTTATATGAGTATTTTATTCCTTCTAGCTACGTATAAAAGTTGCCACTGCTTCCCATCTCACCATTTTGTACTGTCAGTCTTTAAATTTAAAAAAATTCTGTTATAGGGCAGCAGTCTGGGCCAAAGATGAATCAGAATGCTCTTGTCAATCTTTTTAATTTTAGCCATTCTCGTGAGGATATGAGTGATAGTTCCTTGTGATTTTGATTTGCATTTCTAATTATCAGGTTTGAGATCTTTTCATAAGTTTTTTGGCCATATCGAATATCCTCTTCTGTCAGATCCCTAAGTCTCTTGCCCATGTTTTTATTGGGTTGGTTTTTTCTTACTCATTGGAGTTCTTGATAGTATTATGATTTCTTTTCCTTTTCTTGAGACAATGTGATTTTTATGTATGGTGGAAGGTAAAGATTTCCTTTAAAAATTTTTTTTGATTTTTTTTTTTTGAGACAGAGTCTTGCCCTGTCACTTATCAGGCTAGAGTGCAGTGGCATATCTCGGCTATCTGCAACCTCCACCTCCCAGGTTCAAGTGATTCTCCTGACCTCAGCCTCCCGAGTAGCTTGGGACAGGCACCCACCACCCCACCTGGTTAATTTTTTTTTGTGTTTTTAGTAGAGACGGGGTTTCACCATCTTGGCCAGGTTGGTCTTGAACTCCTGACCTCATGATCCACCTGCCTCGGCCTCCCAAAGTGCTAGGATTACAGACATGAGCCACCGCGCCAGCCGATTTTTAAGTCTTTTAAAGTAAATTCTTTTGAGAGACAGGGTCTTGCTATCTACCCAGGCTGGACTGCAGTGGCATGATCATGGCTCACTGCAGCTTTACCTCCTGGGCTCAAGTGAGTCTCCCACCTCAGCCTCCCGAGTAGCTAGGACTACAGGTATGCACTACTGCACCCAGATAATTTTTATATTCTTGAACTCATGGCCTCAAGTGATCCTCCCGCCTCAGCCTCCCAAAGTGCTAGGATTACAGGGGTGAGCTCACCACTTCCTGCCTATTTTTTATACGAATATTAACTTTTATAGAATGATTTATTAAGAAAAGGCTATTCTTTCCCACTGCTACTGAAATTCCCAATGGTCACACATTAAGTATCCATATATATAGATCTATTTCTAGAGCTTCTATATTGTATTATTACAGATCTAACTTTCTACACTTGTTTCTTCAATGTCATATAATCTTAATATCACTGTTATAATGAGTTGATACCTGGTAAAGCAAGTCTTCCTATGCTGTGGTCTTCAAGAGTGTTTCAGCTTATTTTTGGTCCTTTGTATTATCAGATATTAGAATCAGTTTATCAAGATCCACATTAAAAAGTTGCTTAGGATTTTTATGTGCTATTTGCATTGTAATTATAGTTTTTGGCTCCTCCAGTACAGTAGCCACTAGCCACATAGGGCCACCTATACCTGCAGGATGGCCAATCCACACTAAGTGTAAAGACACACTGAATTTCAAATGAAACAGTTAAAGTATTCACAATACCTCAATCATCTTTTTAACATTGGTTACATGCTGATATAATATTCTGCAACACGTGTTAATAAAATACTACAATTAACTTTGTTTTCTTTACTTTTTATTCTTGAGGTAGAGTTTTTCTCTGTCACTTAGCTGGAGTGCAGTGTGATCTCGGCTCACTGCAACCTCCACATCCCAGGTTCAAGTGATTCTCCCTGCCTCAACCTCCCAAGTAGCTGGGATTACAGGTGTGTGCCACTACGCCTGGCTAATTTTTGTATTTTAGTAGAGACAGGGTTTCACCATGTTGGCCAGGCCTGGTCTCGAACTCAACCTCCAGGTGATCCCCACCACTTCAGCCTCCCAAAGTGCTGGGATTACAGGCGTGAGCCACCACACCCAGCCTCTTTCTACTCTTTAAATGTAGCTACTAGATAAAACTTAAATTATGTATGTGTATTTTATACATTATATTTCTTTTTTTTCTTTTTGAGACAGGGCCTCGCCTTCACTCTGTCATTCAGGTTAGAGTGTAGTGTGATCAGCCTCACCTCAGCCTTGGCCTCCCAGGCTCAAGCAATCCTCCCACCTCAGCCTCCTATAGCTGGCACCATGGTATGTGCCACCACACGGCTAATTTTTTTATTCTTTGTAGAGATGGGTTTTCTATGTTGCCAAGCTGGTCTCAAACTCCTAGGCTCAAGCAAACTGCCCACCTTGGCCTCCCAAAGTGCTGGGATTATAGGCATGAGCCACCATGCCTGGTTGGTTCACATTATATTTCAACTGATAATTTTACAACACTGGTTTGTCATACACTTACATGGTATATCAAGTTATTTTGGTCTTTTAATGTCTTTAAAATAAGTTTTGTAGTTTTCTGTACAAGCAGTCACACAGCTCTGCTATATATCATTAGGTATCTAGGTCTCCATATTGTTGTAGACAGTACCCTCTTTGAAAATTTTATTATTTTTTTGAGATGGAATTTCACTCTTGTTGCCCAGGTTAAGTAAAGTAATGCAATCTCGAGATCACTGCAACCTCTGCCTCCCAGGTTCAAGTCATTTTCGGTGCCTCAGTCTCCCCAAGTAGCTGGGATTTACAGGCGTCTGCCACCATGCCCGGCTAATTTTTGTAATTTTTAGTAGAGACAGGGTTTTGGCTATGTTGGCCAGGCTGGTCTTGTACTCTGGACCTCAGGTGATCTGCCCACCTAGGCCTTCCAAAGCGCTGGGCTTACAGGTGTGAGCCACTGTGCCCAGATAAAAATTCTCATTTTCTCATTACTAGTATAGAGACAGAAATACATTTTTGCTTGTATCCAGATGACTTTGCTAAATTCTTATTAATCCCAAGAATTTACATCATCACTGAATTTTCTTTTCTTTTTTTTTTTATAGACAGGATTTTGCTCTGTCATTCAGGTTGGGGTGCAGGGCATGATCTCAGCTCACTGCAGCCTCAACATCCTGGGCTCAAATGATCCCCCAGCCTCAGCCCCCATCCCCCACCCCACAAAGTAGCTGGGACTACAGGTGTTCACCACCATGCCTGGCTAATTTTTGCATTTTTTGGAGAAGAGACGGGGTTTTGCTATGTGGTACAGGCTGATGAATGGATCTTCTATGGATAGGGTCATGTTTTCTAAATAATGACAATTTTATTTCTTCTTTTGGAAACCTATGCTTTAATTTTTTGCTTGACTTACCATACTGGCTAGGACTTCCAGGACAATGTAGACAGAAATGAAATAATGGGCATCCTGGACATATTACAAATCTCAAAAGTAAAGTTTTCAGTATTTCACTATTAACATGTCAACACTCTAAAATCTCATTTTTTAGTGTGAAGGATTTATTTTATTTTTTTGAGATGGAGTCTTGCTCTATTGTCCAGGATGGAGTGCAGTGGTGTGAGATTAGCTCACTGCAACCTCCACCTCCTGAGTTCAAGGGATTCTCCTGTCTCAGCCTCCCGAGTAGCTGGACTACAGGTGTTCACCACCACGCCCGGCTAAGTTTTATATTTGTAGTAGAAATGGGGTTTCACCATGTTGGTCAGGCTGGTCTTGAACTCCTGATCTCAAGTGATCCACCTGCCTCGGCCTCCCAAAGTGCTGAAAATTACAGGCATGAGCCACAGTGCCCGGCCTGCAAGCTTTTATGTTAAAATCTCATCAAGACATCTACATTAAGGGAGTACTTACTTAACAGAATCATAGTCATTGTTTCTTTTCGATCTTTTCCTTGGAAGGGTAGTGTACCAGTAAGCATTTCAAACTATAGAAAGGCAAAATAATCAGAAGTATTAGTCAATAAATATAAAATTTCAAGGTCAGAAGGTTTAAAAGGGCATCATCTTAATTATAACCAAATCTTCTAAAATTGCTACATAAAAAACAAGTGCTCTCTATTTCTACCATATTTGTTACTGAACTTGATGATCCTAAAAACAACTGAGCTATACAGTTCAGTTTAGTAAAAATTATCATATTCTTTTTTTTTTTTAATGAGACAGGGCCTGGCTCTGTTGTCCAAGCTGGAGTACAATTGCGCAATCTCGGCTCACTGCAGGTTTCCATCTCCTGGGCTCAAGCAATTCTCCCACCTCAGCTTCCCGAGTAGCTGGGACTACAGGCCTGTGCCACCATGAATGGGTAAATTCTGTTTTTCTTTTGTAGAAACAAGGTCTCAGTATGTTGCCCAGGTTGGTCTTGAACTCCTGGACCGAGGGATCCCCCCAACTTCAGCCTCCCAAAGTGCTGGGATTACAGGCATGGGGCACCATGCTCAGCTTCATCAATCACATTTCAAATGGCAATTTTAAAGTGTAGATATTTGAACAACTTGATAGATACTGCCAATTTCATATGAACTTATTTATTTTTTTTGAGATGGAGTCTTATTCTGTCACCCAGGCTGGAGTGCAGTGGCACGATCGTGGCTCATTGTAATCTCCATCTCCTGGGTTCAAGTGATTCTCCTGCCTCAGACTCCTGAGTAGCTGGGATTATAGGTGTGTGCCACCATGCCCAGATAATTTTTTGTAGTTTTAATAGAGATGGGGTTTCACTATATTGTCCAGGCTGGTCTTACAGGCATTAGCCACTGCCGCCCAGCCTAAATTTTGTATTTTTAGTAGAAACGGGGTTTCATCATGTTGGCCAGGATGGTCTTGGACTTCTTAACTTTAAGTGATCTGCTTGCCTTGGCCTCCCAAAATGCTGGGATTGCAGGTGTGAGCCATTGCGCCCAGCGAATTTATTTTATTTTTTTTTGAGATGGAGTCTCACTCTGTTGCCCAGGCTGGAGCAGTGGTGCAATCTTGGCTCACTGCAACCTCTGCCTCCAAAGTTCTAGCAAATTCTCCTGCCTCAGCAGGAGTGTTGAGTGGCTGGGATGACAGGTGTGTGCCATCCCGCTTGGCTAATCTTTGTATTTTTAGTGGAGATGGGGGTTTCGCCATGTTGGCTAGGCTGGTCTTGAACTCCTGATGTCAGGTGATCCACCCGCCTTGGCCTCCCAAAGTGCTAGGATTACAGGTGTGAGCCACTGCACCTGGCCAAACTTATTTTTAAGGGTCATTTACTAATAGATTTCTGGATCATTTCTCCAAAAGACTCAACATCATGAATAGTTTAGATTGTTACAATTAGCAGGAAATCTATGAAAATATTTTTTCCTTTCAAATTGGAATAAGATAGAAGCAGCTAATAGATTCAGTCCTTCTATACTGCATGTAATAATTTTTCTTGGTTACTACATTTAGTATAAAATACACAAAATAAAAATACCAGTTTCTCTCTTGTAACATTTCACTGCTGATCCTCACTTAACAAACAAACCCCCTTCCCCCAGCAAAAAACCCCAAATCCAAACCTTACCATTAACACACCAAAGACCACCAGTCAGCACTCTGAGTATGACCTCGACTTAACTACTTCTGGAGCCATATACTCCCACAGTTCCACAAAAAGAATATGCCTTCTTTTTCATGGTCATAGACTCCTTACTTAGGCCAAAATCTGTAGAAACAAATATCATAAATATCCTACATAAATTTGCACATGTAAATTTTAAACTTTGAGTTCTGACATTTATATTAATCATTTAAAATTTCTAATGCAAGTTTTTTTTTGTTTGTTTGTTTGTTTTTGAGACAGAGATCTCGCCCTGCCGCCCAGGCTGGAGTACAGTGGGGCAAACTTGGCTCAATGCAACCTCTGCCTCCCGGGTTCGAATCGATTCTCCTGTCTTAGCCTCCCAAGTAACTAGGATTACAGGTGTGCACCACCATGCCCAGCTCATTTTTTGTATTTTTAGTAAGAGACAGGTTTTACCATGTTGGCCAGGCTAGTCTTGAATTCCTGACCTCAAGTGATCCCACCTGCCTCGGCCTCCCAGAGTGCTGGGATTACAGGGGTGAGCCACCACACCTGGCCCTAATATAAGTTTTTAATTTTAATACAGTGTATTACTCAGTATTTGTACCACAATCAATCTTAAAGGAAAGTATATATTATAGGAGAAATATTTTAATAAAATGAGGATTTTTTACCTGTTAACTTGATATACCATCTTCATCAAGCAGTATGCTGAAAAAAAGAAAATCTTTAGAAAAAATACTAAATAAAGATTTACAGAAGCTAAGACTTGAAATTATGTCCTTAAGCATCAGATCACCACATTTAATCCTCAAAATATTGCTTTAGACTGTGAATAAGATGGCAAAGGTAAAGGAAAAACAAATTATTTTTTGGACACACATTTATAACAAATCCCAAAGGCATTGCCATAAACTTTCTATTACTATGCCAGGGGCACCTGAAACTTATTAGGAAAAGAAATTATTCTATTTCTTCCCAGTTGCTCTTTCTAATGCCTTTCTTCGGACGTGGTCTGCACTATAACCCCCTAGTGCCTATAATAGACAGAAGAGTCCACACATTTAATTCAAAAACATCAGACTAGTCATGCTGTTGTTTATTTCATTTTTCTTTTTTTTCCTTTTTGTGGAGAATAGGGTCTCACTATGTTGCCCAGGCAGGTCTTGAACTGCTGGGCTCAAGCTATCCTCTTGCTTCTGCCTCCCTAAGTGCTGGGATTACTCCCTGAGGTGTAAGCCACTGGTGGCCAGCTATCTTGGTCATTTTAAAGGTATCTGACTCAATCATTGTTTCCTTATTTTTTTTTTCCTGACATGACCTACACAGTCCTCTTCTCCTTTTCCATACTCCTTGTTTTTCATTTGACCTCTCCCTTCACTATACACATCCTCCACAGTTTCTCCTTCTCCAAGTAAACTGTGGAGTTCCTAGAAGGTTTGACCTTATTCATCTTTACAGCTCAGGGTCTGGCAGAGAACAGTACAAATAAGAAATGTTGAATGAAGTAAGGCCTGTTTGTAAAGGGCCTACTGGGCATTCCAAATAGTTCGGGCTTCCTCTCAAGGATAAGGGAGACCATAAAAGGTATACATTCATGGAGGATAGATAAATTTACAGGGAAAATAAAGGGCATTTGAGTTAGGTCATTGGGTCATGATAAAGAACAAATGGAGAATGACACTCAGGTTTCTGGCTTGAGCAGATACTTGAGTGGAGAGTGTAATGCTGTTAATCAAGGAGCTACAGAAAGGAGAGAGTACTAAGCTGTAAGTCAATAATTATGTTAAGTTGGTGCAAAATTAACTAAAAGTAATGGCAAAACCGCAATTGCTTTTGTACCAACCTAATTATTTCTGGGATAGGTATGGGGTCAAGTAATAAACTGTTTCACTTATATTTAAAGATATCCCACAATATACGCATTTCCTTACTTTTATTTTCACTAAAAAATGTGCAAGTCAAATTTATGATAAAATTTTACTATGACAAAAATATTACCAACCTTTCTATTTCATAAAAACATAATTACAACAATGTTTACCACTGAAGGTAATTCAGATAGAGACATATTTTTCATGTTTCCTTTATCACAAGTACTTGTTATGAAAAAGTATTAACACTGATTATGCTTGATTATGAAGTGATCAACACAGTTAGAGAATATATATGGCATTATTAGGTATTGTAGAAATCATCCCCCCTTCTAATGAATACATGAAAAACAATTCTAAAAACAAAACAACCTTCAAGACATTCTTGGTAATTCTGAAAGGAAAAAAAAGATAATATGGCTAAAGGGCACTAGTTATGCCTTTTGTAGCAAATGCATTATTTTAAGAAAATGATGCCTATACGTTATCTTTGAAAAAAAAAAGTCAACTGTATCACTCTCAATAACATGTGCCCTTTCAATTGTTAATAATTATTTTTAGTCTATATTTATTATAACAGAGTTCTAGTTTAAAAGAATCTGAAAAACACCTAACAGTTAATAAAACACTGGGCCTTAAAATTTAAATTTCTCCCAAGTTTTGTACGGTGGTATTTACTTGTATAATTTACCAAGTAAGTGTTATTTCAAGTTAATAGCATCATCTAGACATGTATGTTTAAGATCTTAATATATGCAATCTTATCTACATCTGATCTTATTTAATTCTTGAGACAGGGCTCATACTTTAATACAACTTTATGACCAATGCCAATACAACGGTCTATGATATATTCCATTAAATAGTATAAAACACACATTTTTATGAATGTTTAATATTATGTTTATAGTAATTTTTCTAAGGACTATATGCTTGAATATTCGTTCTCACCAATAATTATATTTCGTGTCATGATAGTTATAAATTGGGAAAATAATCAGGAAAACTCAGCAATCATTTGGGAAATAAAAACAAAACCATATGAAACTTATCCAAAAACAAAATGAAAAACAAAGTAAAATATAAAAGTATAACAATTTCTAAAATGATCACTGAGAAGAGTTCCAGATGAACATTTTCTCTTCCTGTCTTAATATATAATTGAAATTTTGTACTAACAATTTTTTAAACTATACTTTAAGTTCTGGGGTACCTGTGCAGAACGTGCAGGTTTGTTACATAGGTATACACTTGCCATAGCGGTTTGTTGCACCCATCAATCCGTCAACTACATTAGGTATTTCTTGTAATGCTATCACTCCCCTAGTCCCCCACTCGACAGGCCCCAGTATGTGATGTTCCAGTCTCTATGTCCATGTGTTCTCATTGTTTAACTCCTACTTGTGAGTGAGAACTTGCGGTGTTTGGTTTTCTGTTCTTGTGTTAGTTTGCTGAGAATGATGGTTTCCAGCTTCATCCATGTCCCTGCAAAGGACATAAACTCATCCTTTTTTTACGGCTGTGTAGTACTCCATGGTGTATATTTGCCACATTTTCTTTATCCCATCTTTCATTGGTGGGCATTTGGGTTGGTTCCAAGTCTCTACTATTGTGAACAGTGCCGCAATAAACATACGTGTGCATGTGTCTTTATAGTAGAATGATTTCTAATCCTTTGAGTATATACCCAGTAATGGATCGCTGGGTCAAATGGTATTTCTGGTTCTAGATCCTTGAGGAATCGCCACACTGTCTTCCACAATGTGGAAGACACTCCCACCAACAGTATAAAAGCATTTCTATTTCTCTACATCCTCTCCAGTATCTGTTGTTTCCTGACTTTTTAATGATCGCCATTCTAACTGGCGTGAGATGGTATCTTACTGTGGTTTTGATTTGCATTTCTCTAATGACCAGTGATGATAAGCTTTTTTTCATGTGTTTGTTGGCTGCATAAATGTTTACTTTTAAGAAGTGCCTGTTCATATCCGTAATATTCAAAATTCTTGATAATTATGATGGTTGTACAACTCTGTGAATATACTAAATATCAATGAATTGTACACTTTTTTTTTTTTGAGACTGAGTTTCACTCTTGTCACCCAGGCTGGAGTGCAGTGGCACGATCTCGGCTCACTGCAACCTCCACCTCCCAGGTTCAAGCGATTCTCCTGCCTCAGCCTTCCAACTAGCTGGGATTACAGGTGCATGCCACCATGCCCGGCTCATTTTTGTACTTTTAGTAGAGACAGGGTTTCATCATGCTGGCCAGGCTAGTCTTGAACTCCTGAGCTCAAGTGATCTGTTTGCCTCGGCCTCCCAGCACTTTGGGATTACAGGTGTGAGCCACTGCACCCAGCCGACGATTTGCATAATATATGAATTATAATTCAATAAAGCCTATTAAAAAATATTCCTGGTAGAGCAAGGCTCTTGCTTATATGCTTTAAAAGGAAAAAAACCCCGAATCTTTCTTACTCAGTGGTAAATAAACATCAACAAATTAAAGAGAACTATGTACAATTTAAATGATATCTGCTTCTTGATGACTGTTACTATCAAACCTGTGGGAGAAGTTGCTCAACTCACACTTACAATTTGAAATTACATGGAGAAGAAAATTTTCAGTAAGTGGTATTTGGGGGAGAAAGAAAGGGTTAGCTCTGTACCATCCCTCACACCAAAAAAATTCTAAAAAATGGAGTTAAAAGAAAAAAAAAAAGAAACTATAAAATTAGAAAGGAAAATATCTGATCATAGATTTGGGGAAAGCCTAAGAATAAAAGTCAGAATAAATGGTGAAAGAAAATTGGTCTATCTGCCTGAAGGAAAAAAAGTGCATATATTGAACAACATAAAGTTAAAATTAAAAGACTGGAAAAATGTAATTTTTTGTTGTTGTTGTTGAGACAGGGTCTCACTCTGTTGCCCAGGCTGGAGGTGCAGTGGCGCAATCCTGGCTCATTGCAACTTCGATGCCCAGGCTCACGCAATCCTCCTGCCTCAGCCTCCTGACTAGCTGGGACTACAGGCGTGTGCCACCATGCCCAGCTAACTTTTTGTAGAGACAGGGTTTCACCATGTTGCCCACACTGGTCTCCAACTCCTGGGCTCATGTGATTTGGCCTCCCAAAGTGCTGAGATTACAGGTGTGAACCACCATGCTAGGCCAAAGACAACATTCTAAAAGAAAAATGAACAAAGGTCATAAACAGAAAACTCACACAAAAATACAAATTGCCAATGAATGTAGATTTCAACCTCATTAAAAATGAAAGAATGGGCCGACCGTGGTGGCTCATGCCTGTAATCCCAACACTTTGGGAGGCTGAGGCAAGTGGATAATCTGAGGTCAGGAGTTCCAGACCAGCCTGGCCAACATGGTGAAACCCTGTCTCTACTAAAAATACAAAACTTAGCTGGGTGTGTTGGCAGGTCCCTGTCATCCCAGGTACTTGGGAGGCTGAGAAAGGAGAATTGCTTGAATCTGGGAGGTGGAGGTTGCAGTGAGCCAAGATTGCACCACTGCATTCCAGCCTGGGCAACAAGAACAAAACTCCATCTTAAAAAAAAAAAAAAATTAAAGAATGCATATGAAAACAATATTTTTTGATTAACTGAGATTTTTAAAGTATGAAAATACAGTGTTAGCAGAGATGTGAAGCACAGGAATGCTAGTGCAATACTGTGGGGGCATCATGAAATCACTTTATTTTTTATAACCTCCTAAACAATTATATTACATTGTATTCAACTTAGTAGCATGATTCCTTACTTTTCTGGTTTTAAGTCTCTATAGATTATTCCCAGGCTATGTAGATGGTCTAAAGCAAGTGCAAGTTCAGCCAAGTAGAATTTGACATCTTCTTCTGTGAACATCACCTAAAATAAAACAGTAATTTTTCTAAATTTATTTTCTTTTTGTGTAATTTTTGAAGTTCCACTCTAGAGTTTAAATATTCTAAAAATTTTATAAATCTGATAATTATACATAGCTTTATCTACAATTTACTCATGAAAGGAATTTGCAAAGTTATCTAATCAGTCAACCAATCACTTACTAAATATTAACTATGCACTATGGGAGAAATGATTTTACATTTTGTTGTTAAGTAACAAGTATATTCAGGTTGTGCCACTGTTGTCCCATGACAGTAACATTTTGGAAATGAAAAGTAGTCTTTAAAATGCATGCTGAATTTCTAGTACTAATTGTTTAAGGATACCCTGTTGATATATTATTGCTTCTGGAAAAAACTATCAAAGAGGCAGGGTTAAGACAAAGATTGCTTGTCAATTTAAAGTCCTGCTTTCAAAATAAATTCCAGAGGTAGGAAAAGAACTCTTTTTGGGTCTGATTCTTCAAGAATCTTGTGCCACTAGAGAAAATGCAGTAAGCATAATACTGAAATATAACAAAGCTTTAGTTCAAACAGGATGTATATAAATAGATTGAAAACAGAGATTAATTATATACCTCTTTGGATAAGCGTGTAAACAAATCTCCTCCCCCTGAGAAAATCCAAAATAAGATACAACTTCCCTTCAGTTTGAAAAGCTGAATGAAGAAATGAAAATTTTCATTTAGTCCACCATAATTCTTTTAGGCTTATATTAGGTCATTCATAAATGAATATTTTAGCAAATTAATTATATCAAATGTCTAAACTTACTTTTACTTAGAAGAAAACCACTGATTTATCTTAGTTTCCATGTGGAAATGTTAAATGCAGTGTTTCTTATTATGGAACCACTAGATTTTCTACAGGCAAGTCACTCAGGAATACAACAGTTCTAAACCCATGATATATAAGAAAAATTCCTAACAAAAAAAAACTTACTTAACCATGAAATAACATACAAAAACCATGCCACTAGCTACAGAAAAAAATGTGGGTTGGTTAGTTTTAATTACACATAGTAAGAATCACCATACCTTTACCCACTGAGAAAAAGCATATGGCTTTGGGGGAAAAGAACAGCAGTGACAATGGTTTTAGGACTTTGACATTAGAGATATGTTTGGCTTTTAGGGTGGGCTAACACATATAGGCTATAAAAGGCTGGCATATTATTATTCATTATTGTTATAATAAAAAAACAATGATTATCATTACCTGTTCCTATGGCTACCACTCAGAAACTAACTTTATAATATTTAAGAAAAACATAAGCTAAACACAATAAAAGGTTCTAAAGTTTGTCTAAGAAATAATGGTTTAATTTTCATGATTTTTTACTATATAGATCTGCTAACCACATACAAATATATATTTATTTATATTAGTATATCTGAATGTCCTCAGGGATTTTGAGAAATGAGGTGAAGCGATGTGGGAGATGGTTCATACTTACCATAATGCAACTTGACAATAAAAGGATGATTAACTTCTACCAAGATATCACGTTCCATTTTTGTCCGAACTCGGTCTCGAACTATAAAAGATTGTATGTATGCTACACTGTAATATCTTTCAAAGATAATCTTCAAAGCAAATTCTTTTTGGTGCCCATGTTAAATAAAATTTTGCTTATATGTACTAAAATGCGAATGTTTTATTGTTTTTGAATTTACAAAATCAATAACCAAAGGAAGTTGTGCATATTTACAAAATCCATGCTTTTAAGTTGGAAAAAATACAGAGAAAACATTAGGTATTGGCTTTAACATCAAATTCACACATTTTAATCACAGCTGTGGAAAATGGCAAAAAAGCATGCAACTGTTAAAAACAAGGCATCCTGGCCGGGCATGGTGGCTCATGCCTGTAATCCCAGCACTTTGGGAGGCCGAGGCAGGCAGATCACGAGGTCAAGAGATCGAGACCATCCTGGCCAACACGGTGAAACCCCATCTCTACTAAAATACAAAAATTAGCTGGGCGTGGTGGCGCATGCCTGTAGTCCCAGCTACTTGTGAGGTTGAGGCAGGAGAATTGCTTGAACCTGGGAGGCGGAGGTTGCAGTGAGCCGAGATTGCGCCACTGCCCTCCAGCCTGGTGCCTGGTGACAGAGCAAGACTCTGTCTCAAACAAACAAACAAATAAATAAATAAACCAAATACCAAACAGGTTTCAACATTCCATCAGTCCTATCAATGAAACTCAACATTCATTAAGCATACCTAAAATGGGGCAGACATGGGAGAAAGAACAGTTATATCCAAAGAGGTCTATTTTGAGGGAAGGAGAGAAGGAAGCAAGAGGGAGAGAGAGGACATACTGTTGTACGGCTGAAAGAGCAAATGTTTTTTGGAGTTTAGACAGAAAGATATGAATTCAGATCTGTGTAATAATTTTTTTTTTGACAAAAACTTAAGCATTACAGGATCTGTGCAATCACAAGCAAGATACTTATTTAAACTCTTTGAGCCTCAGTTACCTTTTGGCTACACAATGGGGATAACACTACTGTAGATTTGAGGAGCATGAGCCCATTTCAGATAAGGTATATACCTAGAGCCTGGTATGTATGAGATATTCAATTAAATGGTAGCTATTGCTATTAAATCCAAGGTAGCACCATGACTATGATTAAGGGATAAAACAATTTACTACAGCAGCCCCTTCTGCACGGTCATGCTGAGCCAGCGCCTGGGCCTGGAAGTGGGCCACAGACCCTCAGTTTCGCCCACTGCCTCCTGACCATGGACCCCCACAAAGTGAACGAGCTTCGGGCCTTTGTGAAGATGTGTAAGCAGGATCCAAGCGTTCTGAACACCGAGGAAATGCGCTTCCTGAGGGAGTGGGTGGAGAGTATGGGGGAGTAAAATACCACCTGCTACCAAGGAAGAAAAACCTGACAGTAAGAAGGTAGAGGAGGACTTAAAGGCAGACAAACCATCAAGTGAGGAAAGTGATCTAGAAACTGATAATGAAGGTGTGATTGAACCAGACACTGATGCCCCTCAAGAAATGGGAGACGAAATGCAGAGATAACAGAGGAGATGATGGATAAGGCAAATGATAAGAAAGTGGCTGCTATTGAAGCCTTAAATGATGGTGAATTGCCGAAAGCCATTGACTTGTTCACAGATGTCATCCAGCTGAATCCTTGCTTGGCCATTTTGTATGCCAAGAGGGCCAGTGTGTTCGTCAAATTACAGAACACAAATGCTGCTATCCGAGACTGTGACAGAGCCATTGAAATAAACCCTGATTCAGCTCAGCCTTGCAAGTGGCGAGGGAAAGCACACAGACATCTAGGCCACTGGGAAGAAACAGCCCATGATCTTGCCCTTGCCTGTAAATTGGATTACGATGAAGATGGGAGTGCAATGCTGAAAGAAGTTCAACCTAGGGCACAGAAAATTGCAGAACATCAGAGAAAGTATGAGCAAAAACATGAAGAGCGAGAGATCAAAGAAAGAATAGAAAGAGTTAAGAATGCTTGAGAAGAGCACGAGAGAGCCCAGAGGGAGGAAGAGGCCAGACAACAGTCAGGAGCTCAGCATGGCTCTTTTCCAGGTGGCTTTCCTGGGGGAATGCCTGGTGGTTTTCCCGGAGGAATGCCTGGAATGGGAGGGGGCATGCCTGGAATGGCCGGAATGCCTGGACTCAATGAAATTCTTAGTGATCCAGAGGTTCTTGCAGCCATGCAGGATCCAGAAGTTATGGTGGCCTTCCAGGATGTGGCTCAGAACCCAGCAAATATGTCAAAATATCAGAACAACCCAAAGGTTATGAATCTTATCAGCAAATTGTCAGCCAAATTTGGAGGTCAAGCGTAATGCCCTTCTGATACATAAAGCCTTTGCTGAAGGAAAAGCAACCTAGATCACCTTATGGATGTTGCAATAATATAAACCAGTGTACCTCTGACCTTTTCATCAAGAGAGCCGGGGTGCTCTGAAGATAATCCCTACTCCTCTCCCCCAAATGCAGCTGAAGCATTTTACAGTGGTTTTCCATTAGGGTATTCATTCAAATAAGTTTTCCTATTACCAACTTTAAACACTTTTAACCTTAAAAATATTTAAAACAAATTTAAAGGGTCTGTTAATTTTTATATTTTTCTTTACTAATCATTTTGGATTTTTTTTCTTTGAATTATTGGGCAGGGAAGATACTTATGTATAGATTTTTTGCTCTAATTTGAGTGAAATAAAAGTTTGTTAGTGCAAAAAAGAAAAAACCAATTTACTACAGCAATGAGTACTGTGGGGATTCAGAGAAGGGCAAGATCAGTCTTACTTGCATAAGAAGGCTAGAAGAAAGATGTAGGATCAGGGCACAAGCTTTAAGACTTTTTGAGTGGAATTTAGATGGGTAAGAACAATAGGGCCTAGAAAACAAGAGTCCAAGCATGGAGTACCCAGTGCAAACAAAGACATGAAGGCCTGAATGATGAACAGGGGAGGAACCAAATAAGATTTACTACTGCACCAAGGTGAAATGGGGAGGATCCAGATTCTTGACAAGTTGGAATGCCAAGATGAATTTTTATTTGACCTGGTGAGCAAAGCTCTTTTTCAGCAACAAAATATTTCCTGAGCAAAGTATATGTGCAATGCACTAGGGATACACCTACAAATAAGATAATCTTCAAGAAGCACATGATCCAGTGGGAAGGACAGACAAGTAAATAAATGATTATAATACATTCTAACTACTGTGAATGGTTATATCAAAGATTAAAACAGAAAGAATAGGAGAATCTTTGGAAGAGAAATAATGTTGAGTTGGTTTTATTTTCAGTTTGTGACTGCAGATATTTAAAATACAGAAATAAGACATCTGGGGAAAATAGAGGAACTAAAAAATGCCCTATTTTTTCCATTCTACCAATTTTCTAATCCCAACTGGGAGATTCTCATGCCACTGACTGAAAATGGGCAAATCAGAAATAGGAATAAATTGCTCTTGATATCTACGCAGCTCTTTTAACTGACTTGTCCAGTTAGTATATAAAATTCAATAGCAATCTCTGATTTCATTACCTTGCCCTATCACTACAACTCTGGTGTCTTCCTTGTTGTATCTGATATGCCCCCTTTTTATTTTTGAGATAGATTATCGCTGTCACCCAGGCTGGAGTGCAGTGGCGTGTGATCTTGGCTCACTGCAACCTCCACCTCCCAGGTTCAAGCAATTCTGCCTCAGCTTCCCGAGTAGCTGGGATTACAGGCTCACACTACCATACCTGGCTAATTTTTGTATTTTTTTTAAAATTTTTTATTGCATTTTAGGTTTTGGGGTACATGTGAAGAACAGGCAAGACTGTATTTCTAGAAGAGACAGCATTTCACCATGTTGGCCAGGCTGGTCTTGAACTCCTGACCTCAAGTGATCTGCCTGCCTTGGCCTCCCAAAGTGCTGGGATTAGAGGCGTGGGCCACGCCCAGCCTGATATGCCTTTTCTACTTTTTATGTGAGTGAAGTTCATCTCCAAGGCCTGCTGATATTTCTTTTCTAGTCTAGCCTAAATCTGTCCTTTTCTCATTATTACCACACAATTTGGGTTAGTTTCTATTACCTTAAAGGTGGATTCTAAAGTTCTACCTCTTTCAATCAGTATACAAGGCTTGTCACTTAAAAATAACTCCTCTGCTCACTAAGCAGCAAAAATATCCACCAATAGATGCACTGCATCTCCCTCTTCTATTATTTTACCACAATGGAAAGAACAATTATTTGGGAGTCAAGAACTACAGTTTAGTGGCATACTAATAACTAGATGAGTTACCTTGGTCAAATCATTTCATTGTTCAGGGATTTGCTGCTTCCTCCTCTATAAAATGAAGGGTTAGAACCAAGATGATATGCTTTTGAGACAGTTTTCTTTTCATCATTTCCTTATATGTAACATTGATGAGACACTGTTTAGCTGTAACGAGCAGTGAGATTCTCTCACTTAAGAATTCCTTCATTTTGTCTGAGGTAGGACTGTGTCATAATTCTAATTTTGTTTCTTTTGCTTATGTAAAGACCTAGTGACAATCCTAAATCATCCTATCATGAGGAATTTTGATTAGAATATACCAATTCTTAAGAAGGCATGTTTTATATGGGCCAACTTCTAATCCAAACATAGAATTGGTTAATACTGACTCATGCTGGCAAAGCAACTAGATTCCTCCGAGATATTTTTTCTTCTACAGCAGTTATTAGATTTAAGCCCTCCTTGACTCAATATGAGAATGAAGAAGAAAAAATGTTGTTTATGTTTCTAGGACTATGTATTAAGAAACCTTTTAAAGCAGTTTACAAAACCTTTTAGACAAACAGACCACCTTAATAGGACAGAAGTCCCAATTAACTTTGTTTAATGTTATTAACTTCTATTTGACCCCATTTATGGTACTAATAGGAACCTTAAGATGGGAAGAGACTTCTGGTTAAACATGGATGTTTTACTCTCTATATTCTTCCAAAACCTCATGGAAATGACAATAATGGAAAAACTGCATAAACTCACAAGGACAGGAAGCAATAGCAGAAGATGGGTAAGTGGTAACTACCAAGCAGACCAGAGAAAGCTGAAAATCTAAGCCTAAGGAAAGGAAGCCAATGAAAAATAGGCAAATTCTTGCCACTGAACTCTTTCTAATCAGCTTTCTAGCAACTGACTCTTATGGAAAGATAACAAAAGATCCCAAGGCATTTGGAGAAAGGCTCTAAACATGAAAAACATAAAAATAAACAGAAAAATGGAATAAAGGGAAACAGACATGATGTGAGGAACAGAAGATAACTTAAACACAACACAACAAAACAAAACTCAGTCTTGCAATTTATATCCAGTGTGGGAGCAAAGATGATATGGTACCTCATCTTTTTAAAAGCTTCTTGTTTAAAAAGAGTTCTTGTTTAAAAAGGGTGTTAGGGTGGAGGAAGGAACAAGTATCCTCAACAAATAAACTACAAGGAAAAGATAAGAAATGGAGAAAGAGCTCATAGATGAAAAGACTTAAAAAGATATCAACCAATTGCAAAGTTGAGACCTTCTATGTATGAATCCTAATTTAAACAAACTGCATAAAGAAACATAAATTTTAATAGCAGGGACAACAGTAATTTGAACACAGACTAGATATCTTCATGCTCATTTTTAAGGTATGGTAATAGAGTTGTATTATTTCTTTTAGGAGCCTTTTTTTTTTTTTGAGACGGAGTCTTGCTCTGTCACCCAGGCTGGAGGGCAATGGCGTGATCTCCGCTCACTGCAACCTCTGCCTCCTGGGTTCAAACAATTCTCCTGCCTAACCCTCCTGAGTAGCTGAGATTACACGCGCCCGCCACCATGCCCAGCTAATCTTTGTATTTTTAGTAGAGACAGGGTTTCATCACGTTGTCCAAGCTGGTCTCGAACTCCTAACTTCGTGATCTGCCCACCTTGGCCTCCCGAAGTGCTGGGATTATAGGCGTGAGCCACCGTGCCTGGCCAGGAGTCTATCTTTTAGAGACATATAATAAAATATTTATGAAATAAATTCTATAGTGTCTGGGATTTCATTCAAAATATCGAGGAGAAGAAGAAAAACATTGATGAAAAAAAGTTGGCCATGAGTTGATAAATGTTGAGGCAGAGAGAAGGGTATATGGGGGTTCACTATATTCTTCTGTCTCTCTCTTTTTTTTTGAGATGGAGTCTCACTCTGTCACTAGGCTGGAGTGCAGTGGCGCAATCTCGGCTCACTGCAATCTCTGTTTCCCGGGTTCAAGCGAGTCCCCACCTTTCTTATGTCTCTTTCTTAAATGTTTTACACTTTCCATAATTAAAAAATTGTTTTATTGAAATAATCAGAGAACAAGAAAATCTAGGAAATGAAAAGTGATGGCAGAAACAAAGAGGTCAATAGAAGGGTTGGAAGATGGTTGAAGAAATTTCACAGAAAATAGAAAAAATAGAAAATAGAAGGTGGAATAATAAAGAAAATTAAGGAACAATTCAGGAGGTTTAACCAACAAATCCAAAGAGCAGCACTTACAAAATGAAGAATAAATGACAAAAACTTTCCCAAGACTGAAGAAGTGAGTTTTTAGGTTGAAAGAGACCACCTCATATATGATACCATAAAATTTCAGAAACCCACATTCAAGAATACCACTATAAGGCTGGGCGCGGTGGCTCACGCCTGTAATCCCAGCACTTTGGGAGGCTGAGGTGGGTGGATCACGAGGTCAAGAGTTCAAGACCAGCCTGGCCAACATGGTGAAACCCTGTCTCTACAAAAAATGCAAAAATTAGCCATGCATGGTGGTGTGTGCTTGTAGTCCTAGCTACTCAGGAGGCTGAGGCAGGAGGATCACTTGAATCTGGGAGGTGGAAGTTGCAGTGAGCTGAGATCGTGCCACTGCAGTCCAGCTTGGGTGACAGAGTGAGACTCTGTATCAAAAAAAAAAAAAAAGAATGCCATTATATAAATTTCAGAACACCAGGATAAAGAGTAGATTCTAAAGACTTCCAAAGAGGAAAAGCAGCTTACACACAAAGGATTGGGAGTGAGACCAGCAATTAACTTCATCACTGCCACACAGGAAACTAGAAGACAAAGGAAGCAATACCTTCAAATAGCTGGTGGAAAATTCCTTCTGACCTAGAATTTTACACTCAGCCAGATTAGAAACCAAGTGAGGGGATAGAATAAAGCCATTTCCAGACATGCAGGGTCCCAAAAAATTTAGTATCCATTTATTCATTTTGAGGTAGCTATGAAAAGATGTGTTCCATCAAAACTAGAAAGTAAACTGAGAAAAAGGTAGGTACAGAATTTAGGAAAAGAGATTGAATACAGAAAAGAAGTGAAGGAAATGTGACTCTAGTATACTATTCTGTTCAGATAGGAACAATTTTTATAAATCTGGAACAATGAAAACAATATTGGAAAGATGTGAAAAGGGAAATTGTGAGTGGGTGGCTGCATGAGAGAACTGAATCTTAGTCGTCCATGTTAGAAAGGCAATAGATTATGTCTCTAAACAAAAACAAAGAAATGCAATATAAAAGTGTTGAATATAAATGTAAATGTCAGCAGCTAAAGAGATGAAAGTCATTGTCTCTGGGGTTCAAGAATTAGGATAGGCAGGAGGCTGGGCAAAGCATTGCTATGTTACATGATAAGACTCTACAGATATTCTTTGGATAAAAATAAAAACTAAATTTAAGAACACATTCAGAATTATTAAGCAGTCTAAAATTCCAAGAAGCCAAATATTTTCACTTTTCTATGATCTCTTTTATAGCTTATATCTATACAGTTTTACCTATTTGTAGTAGCTCAATTTGTTATAATTTTCACTACATCATTTTTGTAATTACATTTAAGATACCTTGTTTTAGTAATATCCTATTAAGTGGTAAACCATAATTTTATAACATTTCTCTATTTTTCCTTATTAAAAAATTTTTTTTTTAGGAAACAGGATCTCCCTCCAGCCAGGGTAGAAGACCGTGGTACAATCAAAGCTCACTGTAACCTTGAACACCTGGGCTCAAGTGATCCTCCTGCTTCAGCCCCCCCTAGTCAGCTGGGACTACAGGCACAGGCCACCATGCCACACCTGGCTAATTACCGTATTTTTTCTAGAGATAAGGTCTCACTGTGCTGCCCAGCCTGGTCTTGAACTCCTGGGCTCAGGCAGTCCTCCCACCTCAGCCTCCCAAAGTGCTGGAATTATAGGCATGAGCCACTATGCCTGGCCACATTCCTCTATTTTTCCAGTATGTATGTGACTTCTAACTTCTTGCTATTATAAACAATGTTGCAACAAGAATTTTCAAGCCTATGAATCCTTTTTTGAAGTTATTTCCTTAGGTTAATGTAGCAGCAATAATGGCTCTTTTTACTTATTTCAAAACTATTTTCCAATTTATGCTGCCATCCTATGAAATGATAACATGCATTCATTCATTTAGAGAAAAGTTCTCACTCTGTCACCCAGGCTGGAGTACAGTGGTGTGATCACAGCTCACTGCAACCTCAAACTGCTGGGCTCAAGAGATCCTCTTGCCTCAGCCTCCAGAGTAGCTAAAATCACAGGCTTGCACCACTACGCCCATCTGATTTTTTTTTTTTTTTTTTGTAGAGACAGGGTCTTGCTATATTGCTCTAGCTGGTCTCAAACTCCTGGCCTTAAGCCATCCTCCTGCCTCGGCCTCCCAAAGTGCTAGGATTACAGGTGTGAGCCACTGCACCCAGCAAACTTTATTATTTTAATACACATCTTTGACTTTCACCAAAAATGAACATTGCCTCAAAGATTATTTATCTCCTTGTGTAAACTTTATTCAAAAATCCTCCAGATGGAGGATATAATGATATTTCTTATCAATTCCCAACTCCATTCTTTTTGTATTTATTAGTTGGAACTCTACTGCAAAAAAGAGTTTTCCCTTTTCCCCCATTAATTAATTTATGAATTAACCTATGGATTCTTATTTTATTCAACTGGGTTGTAATCTACCACTATCATTTATTATTGTGGTAGATTATTGTACCAGATTTGGCCAGTAGAAGCCCCTTAGACAATTCCTCATATTCATATTTGAGGTAAACATTTCCCTATTTATACTATTTTTCATTGTATGAAATGTTAACAATTTTTGTATTACCAATTTGTTTGTAATTTGCTCAATATTTCCTTACAAGTTTCCTAGATATGTTAAGTTGTAAAATTCAGTTAGGGTGTAGTTTGTTATGATGCAGGGTTTAAGAGAAGACTAAATTGTTTTCCAGGTCGCTCAGGGGTATTTCTTTCTCTCTCTTTTTTTTTTTTTTTGAGATGGAGTTTCCCTCTTGTCACCCAGGCTGGAGTGCAGTGGTTCGATCTTGGCTCACTGCAACCTCTGCCTCCTGGGTTCAAGCGATTCTCCTGCCTCAGCCTCCTGAGTAGCTGGGATCACAGGCACCCATCATCACCATGTCCAGCTAATTTTTTTTATATTTTTAGTAGAGATAGGGTTTCACAATGTTGGTCAGGCTAGTCTCAAACTCCTGATCTCAGGTGATCCGCCCTCCTCGGCCTCCCAAAGTACTGGTATTACAGGCGTGAGCCACCGTGCCCGGCCGAGCTCAGGGGTATTTCAAACAAAATTTATGAAATCATTACTTAATTTCCCATTGTTCTGTATGCCTGTTTTGTCATATAGCATGGCAGGTACTCAATATTTTTTATAAAAAATATACTAAAATTTGATATATATATTTTGTTCCACTGATTCTATGCCTGTATTACTCCCCCCCAATAACACACTGTTACTGCTACTTTAAGCTTTAGCATCTGAGAGAGCCTGTTCCCTTATTATTAATCTTTTCCAAAATATTCTGGATTCAGAAATAAAATTCTGAATTATTTTGTTAAGTTTTAAGGAAAATGCAACTGGAATCTTAATGACATTGAGCTAACTGAATGGCTAGAGGAGTAGTGAGATTCTTAACAGTTAGCCTTCTCTAATAGGAATTGGGCATTTATTTCCTTTCCTGGTATCTTTTAGGTTTCTCAGAGTTTTGTAGTTTTCTTTATGTACATTATGCACAATACAAACCCTGTTAAATACAGAAAATCAAACTACTTTTGTTGGTTTTGTGTATGAACTCTCTGAGTTTCATCTATGCAGCTTTGTAACATGGGATTCATTAGTATAAAGTCACAAATGCAGTGATGGAAAGGTAGGGCATTGAGGATGTAATTTAACTTCCTGGTCCTAGCAAGAATCAAGTAAGTGGTAGTGCCATGGGGTAGGACTGAATAGGAAAGAAAATATGTTCAGGAAGGGAGCAACACAATGGAAGCAAAGGACAGTGTTTATAGAGAGTGGTGAAATTTCTTGGGATATCCATGGTGGGTGGCTAACTGGGAAAAACAGAAGTAATAAATGATCCTTGCAAATATTCCAGAATATTTTAAAAGCTTTATAAATCACACGAAAATTGAAGAGGAAAAAATAGACTTTTAGTAATCAATACATAAAACATCTAGAGGTTATGAGGTTAAAATAAGTGATACCACTAAATTAAAGGAAGAGTTAAGTATTTTTAAATTCATATACAATTTCTTCTTAACTACTTTTTACCTATGAGAGCCAAATCTTGCATTACGGTTTTCAAAATCACAGGCTCAGAATAAAAACTTATTTGGAGACCAGAAGTCAAGATAATAAAGACCTTTAGAATAAAAGCTATTCTGCATCCAGTAAATCAGTAAGTTTTAAAAAACATTAAAATAATTATATAAATTTGAAGATGAATCAAACCCAGTTTTAATCTTTTAAATGTCTACTTGTATAAAACCCAGTATGAATTTATAACACTTCTTTTGTAACGTGGCAACTCTGGTTCTCACTAGACATATGACTCCTAGCCCAGCAGGAAAAATTCACTAAAAGTCAGTCTAAATTTAAAGCTGGTAACAGGAACCTATTCAGAATGTAAATAACATGCCAAGGAGTCCCATGAGCTCTATTGAGACCTTTCAGTTGGTTTAGACTACATGAACATTACAAATAGCAGCAGCACTTACCTTTCAGTGTGGCCTTCTTCAATACCTTCATGGCATAAAGCTGCCTAGCATCAGAGCCTGAGATTTTTTTAACTAAGAAAACCTGCATTTAAATAAGAGAAAATAAATATTACAAAGTATTATAAACTATACTTTTGTTAAAATAAGACCCTGTTGTAATACAGTTTATTATAATAATATAGATCCTGATATACTGTAGATTATTTCCCCTAAAGTGTATCAATTATAAATACTAGTTATAAACAGTGGTTATAACTTGAAGTGTCAATATAAGTGAATACATTTTTTTCATCTTGTTGTTTGCCAGTTCCCAAAGAGCATGTAACACTTTAAGACAGAAAAAATCCTAAAACTACATATGTATGAATTAGATGGAAAAAAGCCCAAAATATTTAAAGTACAACACAGGTGGTATGATGGCTCTGCTTTTAACAAAACAAAAATTCTACTGAGTCCATTAAAATTGTTATACAGGGGTTCCTCTTGACCACAATTTCCTGTTGATACAGAGTATTCACTGATGAAGGGCCTTTTCTGTATACAAAATCTGCACATAAATCTCACTGCTCAGCAGAACAATTTAAAATACTTACATTGAAGAATCCTATGCACAAATTAGTTAATGTGACTTAAGTCAGAACCCATCACCCCACCTTTTTGTGGTCAAATTATCACATATACCTAAATATGAAGAACACAATTCTTAGGTATGTTACTGGGCATTCTGACTTCCCAAATATTTGTGCAAAATGAATAAAGCCTGTTCTAAATAATTCATGGTCATTCCATAACGTGGCTAATACAAGACTACCAGTATATCCCTTCTACTCATTTTAACCATTAGGTTCATGATCATTTCCATTGAACCTTTAAATAGATATGCCAAATAGACTTGAATTTCAACTTTTTCCCTATCCATTCTTTTGTAGTAGTGTTCTTATGCTGTCACAGGTGGGAAGAAGAGAGGCAATCACAATCAAGAATTAAGTTTAGGATCAGCTTTCATTCATCTGAATTAGCACATCAGGCTATCAGCACAAAATTAAAAAATGATTCATTCAACTGATTCTAGAACAAGGCGGTTTCTACTTTGAGAAACTGTGCCAAGTCAATGGGAAATGACCCCAAATCAAGTGAAGAGCACCAAAACTTGCACAGAAAGCCTGATGCAGGGTGTGTTGCTCTCCTATAATCACCACCCCCTTCACTATGCCCCACACTTTAGCTCCTTTCAGCCAGTTAGTGAGGAGCCAACATGGGGAGAGAAAAGCATCCTTAATCAGGGTGGATCTAAGCTCTGGAATGATGTTTAAGTATTAAAGGTAATCAGAGATTATTAATACTTTTGATGGAAATAAAATTTAATTAGGTGGAGATAATTAGGATTTATTTGATATGTAACCATCCTTAAGATTCCCTAACCAAGTTGTTCCATTCTGTAAGAAAAATTCTCCTGGTGAATTCCAAACTTTCAAATGTTCTTTGAATGCATCTTCTTAATACTTCAGCAATTCTTAGTTTGCAAAGTACTTTCACAACCACTTGTAATAAATCACTGTGTCAATTTTGGGAGGCAGGCCTACTAAGCAATGCCTATTTTACAGCTGTCCAAACTAGGGCTTATGGGGTTAAGTAATTTGCTCAGAGTGGAGGTATTGGGACAAAGTCCATGTTAGTCACCCCAGTATTCTGCTTCTGCTCAGGGTGCTCTTTATCTGTTCCCTTCCCAGTAACCAGCCAAGCCCAGCAGGAGCAGTAGCGGTCCCAGCTGCCATCACTTCCTCCACCAGAGCATTTCTGACCTTTTCTCACTCCCCCATGAAGCTATTCTAGTCTCTGACAGGTCATTCCTGTTTCCTTGGCTTACTCTGGCCTTTCAGAATGAGTAAGAAAGGAGACATCCTATTTGAATGTTTGGTATTTATAGTATGATATTTAAGATAGTTTTAAAGATATAAAGAGAGAAGCATGCTAATTCCAATAACTTAAATATTGCATTCCCTGAAAATCTAATGTATAAACATTACCCATCTATTTGAATTTACTGAGTGGTGTGATAATTCAATTTAATACCAGACATTATGTGCTTGACCTTTTATCATTTAATTATCATTACTATCCTATGGGGTCAAAACTATTACACACTCATTAATTCTTTCCAGAATTATATGCCAGGCATTGTGCTACTGGTTCAGTGCTGAGACTCATACAAAGCATGACCCTTCACTCATGGAATACTTAGTTTAGTAGGGGAGACAGCCACTAAACAAATAACAAATGAAAAACTGCAATTATGGTAAGTGCCATGAAGATGAGGTATATAATGTTCTGAGAGGGTATAACCAGGGAACATGACCTGGGCAGCATGGCAGGGAAGCTTCCTTGAGATCACAGGTGCAAGAGGAGCTAACCAGCTGAGGAAGAGGTAGGGGTAGAGCAGAGTGTTTCAGGCAGAAGGAATCGAATATGGAAAGGCTTTCTCAGTGGGATGGAGCTTAAGGACTTGGGTCCTGCTTAAGGATCAAGAAAGACAGCCAATGTGACCAGAACACAGAGAGTGAAAAGTATGTAAACTGATCCTGGAGAGGTACCTAGAGGCCAGACTGAGGGGCTCCTCAGTTATCTTAAGATTCGTCGTTACTGTAAAAGCAAAGGGAGGCCACTGAAGGGTTATGGGGGGTAGAGTAAAAGATTAATTCGTGCTGGCTATCAGTAAATAATGGATCAAGGCAAGAATACATTTGGAAAGACCCAGTTAGGAGACCCCTTTGAAAGACCAGGAAGAAAGGTGGTAGCATATTCTGGAGGGGTGGCAGGCAGGCTTTGAGAAATCTTTACTGAATCTGCAGCACTTGGTGATAGGTAAGATTGGGGCCAGGTTAGAGTGGGATAGGGGAGGTAGGGACTAGAAATATACATCAAGAATGCTTCCCAAATTTCTGAATTGCTTAATGAGAGAAAAATGAATAGAACAGTTTGAGGCTTAGGGAAAGATGAGTTTGGTCTCAGACATGTTGACTTTAAAGTGCTTTTGTGACACAGAAAAAGAATAAGCAGCTGTACATAGAATTCAAAGCTTGGAGGAGCAATCTAGATTGGAGATAGAAATCTGTTACGTCAGCTGTATGTGAGTGACAATTAAGATAGCAAGCACAGAGAAAATCAATCAGTAGATTATTAGTAATAAAGAAGAAGAGCAGCCTAGAATGGAACCTTGAACTTCAATATTTAATGACCGGCTAGAGGAAGGAAATGGGGACCCAAGAGGTTAAGTACACACACTTGCTCAAGCACACACAGTGAATAAACAGAAGAAAAAAATTGAATCGAAGTCTGGCTGATCTGAAGTCCAAACTTACAACCATTATGCTCTGCTGGCTACTTACTCTATATTTGGATTAAAAGCATCGTTTTGGGTTCAAAAGAGGTTAACAACTGTAACAAATTACCTATGTTGGCCAAGAATTGCTAAATAGTCCCAGTAAAATACACAAGAGAGTTAAACCGATGCTGCTCTGAAACTTGCAAAGCATGGTCTCTTCAAACGTTTCCTTACAGAGAGGTGGTAAGGAATCACTGCATCATGAAAGTTGAATACAATTTCCAAATTTTCCTCTTGCCAAGAACAATCTAGATCGGTGATCCCCAACCTTTTTGGCACCAGGGGCCAGTTTAATGGAAAACAATTTTTTTCACAGACTGGCACAGTGGAAGGGGGAGATGATTTTGGGATGAAACTTGTTCCACCTCAGATCATCAGGTATTAGATTTTCATAAGGAGTGCACAATCTAGATCCCTCGCACGTGCACTTCACAATAGGGTTCGTGCTCCTATGAGAATCAAATGCTGCCACTGATATGACAGAAGGTGGAGCTCAGGCAGCAATGCTCACCCAGGAGTTGGGGGTCCCTGGTCTAGACAGATCAAGTAGTAGTAATTATAATACTGTACTTCTCAAAATGGAGTACAGAAGTGCCCCTGAGGTGTGAAGTATGTATGCACGGGGTGAGAGGCAAGCACTACATGAAAAACACTGATAAAGATGTTGCATCTTTGGCAGGCCATGGTTGTTCACACCTATAATCCCAGCACTTTGGGAGGCTGAAGCGAGTGGACAGCTTTGAGTGCAGGAGTTTGAGACCAGCCTAGGCAACATGGTGAAATCCCATCTCTACAAAAAACACACAAATTAGCTGGGTGTGATGGCATGTGCCTGTGGTCCTAGCTACTCAGGAGGCTGAGGCTGGAGAATCGCTTGAACCTGGGAGGCAGAGGTTGCAGTGAACTGAGATCATGCCACTGTAACTCTGGCCTGGGTGACAGAGGCAGACTCTGTCTTCTAGAGGAATTTAACTTGGTAGCTTTGGGAAACATTTTTTGATATTAAAAACAAACACGATGTTACTGAATAAAATGCAAACTTTGCATTCATTTTAAAGACAAGCCAGGAGTCAAGAAAATTTCAGACTTGTAGCAGTAAACCCCAATTGTACTTCTTTGGGAGCAATTATTCACTTTATGCTGGTAATAGAGTATGCTGGAAGGGAGGCTGAGATGTACTGTTATATTGTATTGCAAGATCACCTTCCATCCCTATCCAAGGACTCAAAAAGAGGCCAGTGTATCAAGGGAATATCTTGTGATTTTCAACCATTCGAGAATCACAAGTGGAGAGGTCATGTGGTCTTGATGATAAAGTATGAAGCAAATTCTACCAATTTACTAGTTTCCAATGTACTTTTGAATGACTTTATTCACTTTCCCACGCTTACTGATAGTGAGAAATGTAAAAACACAGAAAACACTGCTAGTAGGAAGACTGGTAGCAATTCATAAAATACTTCTGTTTCCCCCATGTGTATGAAATACATATGAATTCCAAAAAACAACTTTTAAAAAAGCACACACTCATGACTTACCTTTCCAAATGATCCCTGCCCTAATACTTTTAAAAGTTCAAACTGGGAAGGATCTGCCTTTTCATGTCCTTCCTTTACATGATGTGTGATTGCAATTTCTTTGATACTGACTTCTTCCTGTTGAGGTAAATATAAGGGGAGCAAACAGAATTAGCCAGAGCTATTTTCTCCTGCTAAAAATCAAACAATACTAATTTAATCATACTAGAAATTAATTAGAAATCAATTTCTAAGTATATTAGAAATCCTGAAATTAACATACATAAAAACCACCCTTTACCAACCTATTAAGTGTATATGCCACACATATATACTTTAAGGGTAAATGTCAGAGATAGTATTATACCAGCCTATCACATAGGCCAATTTAACCTCTACACGACATTTAGTACTAAGTATTTTCAAGTCTTCATTCTCTCTACTGGAGATAATTAGAATAGTTTTATTGGGTGGGGGCAGAGGGTGTAAAGAAGTCTGAAAATAACAGATCGGAGTAATCTGCTGTGCTCTGGTGTATGGTTATATTACTCAGAACTAATGCTATTAAAAAAAAAACTATTTATTGAAGAGAGGGGTTGAAAAATATTCCGGGGTAAACATGGAGATTTCTAACCTCAATGTGGCTGTTTAAGGACACTGAAGTTTTATCCCTTTGAAATGTCTAAGTTACTTTCTGTTTCTAGAATAATCTGGGATCTCAGAGGGAGAAAGGAGTAACTCTAAAACACAAAATCAGAAAAGATTTAACATTTGGATGGAGAATCAGATATGGAAAAAAACGACTATTCAGCATGATGGAACAGTGAGAGGTAACTAGGTTAAGAGAAGGATTTTAAAAGACAGTGGACATTTTAATATATTTGAGAAAAAGTGTCATAACAAAGAGAAAATATATGAAATACACACAGGATTTCAATTACTTATGTGAGATCAGCAAATTAGGTTACCTTATTTAATCAAGACACAAACTGTATGGTATAGTCAAAAATTACAACAAAACAAAATCTGACCAAATCAGAAATATAAACCTGTCAAAGACTATCATTTCTATTTTGTTGACTATAATTTTTTTTCTAGGTGCGTAAGTACCATTAGTAGAATCTCAATGTGTTATGTGTACATAAATAATCCATCATTTTTGTTACTGTCGTATCCCATACAAACAACATTTGTGCTCAATTAACATTTTCTGAGATGTCCTTAGAATGTCAGCAATGTAAAGAATTACAAAGATTTCTCAAAGGACATACTAGAATATCCTAACATGGTAGCTTTTGAAAATGAGTAGTAAAAGGAAAAAAGCTCCCAGAAGAGGAGAAAAAGGAATTCAGGCCCACTACTTTATTTCTCAGACAGAGGCTGTAATTTGTAGGTTATTTACTACTTAGGCAGTTCAATCATATTGGACTCTCCTAGAACTTCTGCAACAATAATCAAATCATTTCCTAACATCAGTTTAGATCTTTATTTTGTAATTTCCCGTGCATTCTGTCCTTTAATTCTCACAACAATCCTGTGCAGTAGGTATTGGCGTAGAACCAAGCATTAGCTGACTCTTAAGATGCTACCTCTTTCCTCCAAATAAGACCAAGGTACAAGGGTTTCAGACACCCTTTTCTCCAAATAGACTAGAAATCCAGCAAATACTATTACTTGAGCACCTACCACATATCAACTCTGTGTTAGGTGTTTTTTTATGTTTTATATTCATGCTTCATGACAAATCTTTGACCACATATTAATGTTAGAGGACTGATATAATATAAACAAGTAAACCTTAGAACAAGCATAAACATTTCAGAGTTTTCTATGTATTCCCCCATTTACCAGTAGCAATGTGACAAATCCTTTAAAAACAAACTGGTTTGAATATTCTACAGCCTGAAGTTTAAAGAGATTAATTGAAGGCCAAAGCTCACAAGCCAGTAAGTGGTAGACTTAGGGCTCAATTCTAGGTCTCCTGACTTTGAAAACAAGGCCCTTACCATTACACCACACTGAGATCAATGACAGGAAACCTATAGACTTATGACCCTGGTCTTTGTAACTGGTCTGTTAGCTCAGTTGATTAGAGCAGTGTTCTTTGAACTTTTTGGTAGCACATCCTTAGCAGAAAAAAAAAAAAACTACATACACAATACCTGTATCCTTAAAATTATGCACACATAAAGAAGTTCTCATCTTTTCTATACTCCAAAGTGCTGTCACATCACACTTTGAAGACTAACGGATTACAGACTTGAACTCATGGGGCCAAGTTCATGGGCTGGATTCCGGTATGTGCCAGTTAGCCTTGTATTTAAAAAAAAAAAAAAAACCAAAAAACAACTATCTGTTCAACAGCCGAACTGGAATCTAGCAGCTATTTATGCCTTTAAATTATGAGGTCATGAAGAACTCTACTTTGTAATGTTAAATATTCTTTACCATTTTTCTTTTTTAGGTAAGTGGGATGTGATTTATCAGGTTACAGTATTTTTCCACCTTATATTTCATAGCAACTACGTACAAAAATTGTTTGTCACAAATAAAGATGCAACACAAGCAGGGAAGAACAATCACTGAATTATAAACACATTCCATTTTGTAGCAGGCATACAGGATCAACCCTTACCCTAAAATAGTGTGAGCTACAATCAGGCCATGAATTTCAAAATACACAGCAATTACTACTCTCATCTTTGATGACTACCCTTCCTTTCATCTCACGTCAAATAAGTTACTAAAAACCGCAGTCTGGCCAGGCATGGTGGTTCACGCCTGTAATCCCAGCTTTTTGGGAGGCCGAGGCAGGTAGATCACCTAAGGTCAGGAGTTCGAGACCAGCCTGGTCAACATGGTGAAACCCCGCCTCTGGCAAAAATTCAAAAATTAGCCAGGCATGGTGACGGGTGCCTGTAATCCCAGCTACTTGGGAGGCTGAGGCAGAAGAATCACTTAAACCCAGGAGGCAGAGGTTGCAGTGAGCCGAGACTGTGCCACTGCACTCCAGCCTGGGCAACAACAGCGAGACATTGTCTCAAAAGAACAACAAAAAAAAGCAGAGTCTAGGTTGGGCAATATAGTGAGACTTTGTCTCTACCAAAAAATTTTAAAAATTAGCTAGGTGTGCTGTTGGTGTGAGCCTGTAGTCCCAGCTAACTCAGGAAGCTGAGACATGACTGCTTGAGCCCAGGAGGTCTAGGCTATAGGGAGCCATGATCGTGCCACTGCACTCCAGCCTGGGCAACAAAGCAAGACCCTGTCTCAAAAGAAAAAAAAATAGGTAATGTCTCCCTTTGGTCCCTTCCGTATAACAACCACATGACGAAACACTTACTATGTATCAAGTACAGTATTGAGAACACTTTTCATTCTTTCTTTTTCTATTTCCGGTGGTATCATCAGGTTATAAGCTTTCATTACCTTTCATCTAGAAAACTGAAACTAGATTGGTTACTCATAATATCCCTTTCCGCCTGGGTCCAATTCATCTTTCTGAAAAATTCATTTTCTGAAATTATACAGCTCCAGTCATTTGACCAGGCTGTTCAAAAACTCCAAGCTTTCTCAAATTAAATGTACTACTTCACCTTGGCATTCGAGGTCCTCTATTATATGGCCTCAACCTACTTTTGTGGTATTATCTCCCAACATTCTCTTACACATAGCCTGTTGTCAACCTAGGTTATTTCTTATTCCCTAAACTCTTTGTTTTTAAAATCAAAGTAATACATGCACACTGGTAATAAACAGTGGCAGAACAGCTTATGGTGAAAAGCAAGTCTCTTCTCACCCTCATGCCTGGACTTGAAAAAAAAATTAGTTCTGCATCTACTTTGATAATTTCTTAATTTATTAACCTTAAGACAATGTCTACTGACTTAAAATAAGAAAGGTGAGGGACTTACTTATATTATGCCCCTTCATTTCATCATTTTCCTCTCCATTGTTTGGCAATTATATTACCTTTACATAAACTTCTTGTCTTTTCTCTCTTGGACAGAATCCTAACTCTTCCCCTTGAAAAAGGAGGCTAATATGTAGCTGTATGTAATTTTATTAATATTAAGGCTATTAATTTTAAGAAAATTAACATTTTCTCCTGCAACCACAACCAAATCATTCATGCTCTCTCTATAGCCTGATTCTAAAGTTGAAAGCCTACATACAACAGCATTCACATCATCATGACAATATATGGTTCATATGAAGGCTAGGTAATATATTAAATTTCCTTTTATATGAGCCCATGACTCCCGGGCCAGCTCGAAGGGGACCTTAAAAAACAAAAGAAAACAAAAAAACCCCCACTTCATTAAATGTTTACATTCATGATAAATTTTACTTTGATTCCTATTAGGATCATGGATTTCTCATGCACTTTTCCATTTTTTCCTGTTTTTAACAGCCTTCCACTATTCTTGGGGAAAGGTAGAAGTAATTTGACCATTATTCTTATTATTTCCTTAGCCCTTAGCAGTATTTTTCATTCTTCTGAGAGCTCTTTTCTATCCTGGAGACCTTTCTCACTCTCCCATCAGGACTGGTGGTTCTGTAGGCCCGCTGCACAGCTATCACCTCGGCATAGCTCTTCAGTGATTTTCTGGTTGAATCCAGTTTTCAGTTTCCTATGTCTCTTTCTTAGATTACCCTCTTGTAACTTCCTTAGAAAGGTGATGTGGAAGAAAACTTTCTGAATATCACACATCTGTAAATGTATTTATTTATTTATTTGAGACGGAGTCTCACACTGTCATCCACGCTGTAGTGCAGTGGCGCGATATCGGCTTGCTGCAATCTCTGCCTCCTGGGTTCCAGCAATTCTCTGGCCTCAGCCTCCTGAGTAGCTGGGACTATAGGTGTGCACTACCATGCCCAGCTGTTTTTTTGTATTTTTAGTAGAGACGGGGTTTCACCATGTTGATCAGGATGGTCTCGATCTCCTGACCTTGTGATCCGCCCGCATCGGCCTCCCGAAGTGCTGGGATTACAGGCGTAAGCCACCGCGCCCGGCCACACATCTGTAAATGTTTTTATTTTGTCTTCCCATTTGTACAGTTTGGCTTGGTATCAAATTCCAGGAAAAAAAACATCTTGCCTCCAGCTCTGCTCGACGAGATGGGTGATGCTAGTTTGTTTGCACTTTTTGCTAGGTCTGGTTTTTCTTTCTGGAAGCTTTAAAGATGTTCTCGTCCTTGCGTTTCTGAAATTCCACACTAGTGAGATAAATAGGGTCTTCTTCCCTTCAGAATGCTAGATGCTTGGTGAACCTTTATAATCTAAAGACCTGAATTCTTTATCTTTGTGGGGAATTCTAACATATCTTAGATAATTTCTTTCCATCCATTTTTCAGAGCTTCTCTTTTTGTGACTCCTCTACTAGTTGAATATTGTATGTCTGAAATGGAATACTTTATGTCATTTTTTATTGTATTTTCTGTTTCCACTTCTTTTTTTTTTTTTTTTTTTTTTTTGAGATGGAGTCTCGCTCTGTCACCCAGGCTAAAGTGCAATGGTGTGATCTCAGCTCACTGCAGCCTCGACCTCCTGGGCTCCAGCAATCCTCCCACCTCAGCCTCCCCAGTTGCTGGAACTACAGGCATGTGCCACCACACCTGGCTAATTTTTTTATTTGTTTGTAGAGAAAGGGTCTCACCATGTTGCCCAGACTGGTCTCGAACTCCTGGGCTCAAGCAATCCGCCTGCCTTGGTCTCCCAAAGTGCTGGGATTATAGGAATGAGCCATCACGTCCAGCACTGTCTCTACTTTTCTGAGAGACTTTCTTGACTTTACCTTTCCACTTTCATACTAAATTTTTATTCTGGCAAATCTTAATTTAAAGTAAATTTTCAAGTGTTCCTTTCTTAGTGTGTGTGTGTGTGTGTGTGTGTGTGTGTGTGTGTGTATGTGTATTTTTTTAAGAGCATCTTCCGCTACTCCCTACCCTCTTATCCCCAAAATAGATGCAATCATTTCAAACCTCTTTGAGGACACAAAAAGGGATTTATAAAATATTTTTCTAAATCAGGGCTCAGAGCGTATGGAAAATACTCTTGAGGGTGGAGAGAAAAGATCAATTCCTGTGGCAAGTTTGACATTGGCTCAAGTTTCAAAAACCTGCCACTGTTTTATCCTGAACATGCTTTTCTGTTCCAAGTTTAAATTTCATAAGACCTAAATTTTCACTAATCATAGCAGCAAACTATTTTCTAACTACTTTATATATATGCAAAATTATAGTAGTATAATAGACAAAATATCCTGGGTTAAGATCTCAATGCCCCAGATTGTACTTAATGTCACCAAGTGATGGGAACATGACTATTTTAGAAATGAATCTAAGGTTCAACTAGGACATAATACTAATGCTTGGGCAATCTTAGACAACAGGTAGGAAAGCAACAATGTACTTTTCTAGCTCATACTTGGAATCTAATGAGATGGATGCAGAAAGGAATATCAGATTTCCAAGGGCACTGATAAGCCAAGAACAGACTGACATGTGCAGGTGACAAACATATCTTATGTCACTAAATCACTAAATCACCTGTTACTGAAATAAATCTGTCACATGAAAACATAAAATTAGTTTGACCTGACATTTTGTAAAATTGTGTTTTTGCCTGTAAGTACATGGTAAAGCAGCTATATTAATAGTTTTATGGAAAAATAATTCTGTTAATTAACTGGAGCATAGATATAAATTATATATATTCTAATTTTTCTGTGGGGCTCACATATTTTTACATTCTCTGGCACAACTGTATTTTAAATGACACATGGATATCTGTCCATTCATTACCACAAAAAACTTACTTTGTGCATTTAAAAATAGTAAGAATAAATTCCATGTTACTGTTTTTACAAAGTCTATGTTTATTTGATAAGCAAAAGTAGGCAAAATTTTGAGGATGGCAGCAGAGCTACATCACGCCCTGTTTCATTCTTCCTACATTTCCACCCCTTTCAGACATTTGCCACCTTCCTTGGCCTAGGTGTTCAATACCCTTAAGCTATGTATGGGAATTCACTAATTCATTCATCCATTCAGACATTTAGTTTTGAGCACCTGATACATGCTTAGTGCTCTTCTAGGTGCTGAGATACACAATAAGTCAAATGGACCAAAAACTTTGCCTTTTTGACAACAGACCAAATAATAATAATAGGTAAATAAATGTTAGAACATGATAAATACTATGAAGAAAAGATACTGAGTTGAGTAAAGGGATGAGAATAGCAGACATGGAAGTGGGGGTTGTAATTTTCAATAAAGTAGTCAGGGCAGGCTTTATTAAGCATATGCTATTTGAGAAACACCTGAGGGAGGTAAGGAAGTCAACCACCTAGGGGAAAAGCATTCCTGGCAGAAGGACAAGCCAGTACAAAGGCCAGAGTGGGAGCACACCTGGACACTAGAGTTTGGATCAGAGGGTATGAAAGAGAGGTAGAGAAGAATGAGGTCAGATAGAGAACTAAAACTCAGGTGGCTCTCCTGCTTTTGTTTTTTCCTGAATGCCTAGTTCCAATGAAAATGTTTCTGATCTATGACGTATTCTGTTAGGACCATTCCTTTTTGTTGGAAGGCCATTCAAATTATGGGCCAGGTATTGTACTAGGTGTTAGAGATACTAAGATAATTTACCGGGATCTCAAAGATTTATTATTAGATAGGACCCCTGATGGATAAAACAAAGTCAGTTCAGTTGAAACATGTAATTTTAGAAATTCTGTAGAGTGTCATTTTGGACATCATGGAAAAATGGGAGGAGAAAATTTATGGGCAGGTAAATCTTTCGGTGTCTCTCAGTCACACAGAAAGCCACTCAGTTTTTTTCCCAGGACCAACAAAAGGTCTTAGGTTTATACCCCAGTGGTCTTTAAGGTCCACTTTTTAGTGGGGGGGAAAAATAATCTAATGTTTTCAAGTTGTGAAAGAAAAATATCATTTTGATCTTAAAATGTAAAAAGGATTAAAGAAACTGAAATTAATGCTATTTGAATTATCGAAAACCTAATATTGTAACATGCTAAGAAAAACAAACTGAGAGATATTAACTGATTTCAAAGAATGATTCAACATTTGGCATTATGCCCTGCCTTGTATACATAATTTCCTTTTCCTCCCCCTCCCTTGAGTCAGGAAGTGTGTTCTTGAGGCATTTATATTTTCTAAATTGTTTTGAATGCCAGAAAACATTATTGAAGCTTGAAGTAAAATATTTTAATGTTCCTTTGTAAAAGTCAGTAAGTATTTTCTAACCATGGATATGTAACCATTTTTTGTTGTACCATAAAAAAGACCTTACAAATGAAAAATGTATACTTTATTTGCCCCTTAAATGTCATTCTAAATTTAAGTAATTAAGCTATCAACCTTTATATAGATACCTATAGTTCTATAATACGTAGTTTTTTAATTTTAAAAAGACATGTTAACCTTTTTTTAGACCATCAAGATACATAAAAATTATCTGGCTGTGACACAAAATTAGGCTGGTTATTCAAGCCATGGTATGAAACTACGTAATATATTCTAGATTACAATCTGACTGAATTCAATTTACTCCATTTGCTAATGGAATGATAAATAAGCTCAACATTTTTCATTTAACCAAATTCTTTAAGCGAGCTTTAAGCTCGTTTAAGTCAGCTCCTTTTATCCATGTTTGAGAAAACAGCAAGCTGGTTCTCCAGATAAACATTCCTAATCACTGCCACAAAGAGCAGAGTTTTCTCCCAATCTGGAATACCGATTGGCAAATTTAATTCTCTTTAAAGAGCTGCTGGATGGCACAATTCTCATGGTAAAACATCAAGCTGATTTTGGCAGGATTGTAGATTAAATATATTGCAAATTAACATCCACTAAGCCCATTTTAACAGAATAATTCTTTGAAAATTGTTCCTACTCTAAGATAAAATTACTTGCTTAAATTACTTAAATATGGAGTTGCTTAAAAACTTTCTTTTACAGGAACTAATTTCCATCAAAATGTGATTTTAAGTTATTGACTGCTTAAAATAATATACTCTCCTGCCCACTAAAGTTGTTCTCATTATAGTAATCTCCTAAATATTAGCAAATTTGCAATTCTGTTTATGCCTGGTTTAATGCTGAAAGTTACAGTCATTTGTTTTACTATACAAAATTACAAACACTAACAAGATAAAAATTACTCTAGCACTAAAAAAGTGTAAAAATAAGTTGACAAAATATACAGAATTGAAATGTATAATACACATAACCGGCTTACTTTTAGTAAACAGATATATTATCCTTTAAAAATTCTATCAAAACTGGCTTTGAATTTTGAAAAGCTGCTTTAAAGAACATATAAAACGAAATAACTATTTAATTACTATAATTAGAGTTAGCGCCAACGAAAACATTTTATTCTTTAAAAGAAGCTGAACAGAGCTTACCTGTATAGAGCGAACACGAAAAGACAAAAATTTAAACATGGCTATGAAACCATGATGGTATCAAAAGAATTTCTGCCAGTAAAACTTAAGTTAGAAAGGGAAGGCCAAGCCCTTGCAAAGTTTTCTCCTACCAGCTGTTCCGGCAATTAGAAAATTTCCTGTCAGGCGGGTCCTGAAAATGCTAGAAAAAGAGGCCGGACAATTTTCCTGTGGTAAAAGAAAGAAGAAACCTGCCGGCAGGGGCACTAATGTAGCTGGATAGGTAGGGAGGCCAGAACAGGAAACCAAAACAGATTTGCTGATAGCCAAATCCTGTTGAAACGTTCTTTTCTCCTGGTTCCCAGCAATCCGGACAATTTTCACATGCAGTGAAACAAAAGTTATTATTTTAGAATCCTGAGAAATGCCAGAATTTCTTAACTATATGACCCTTTAAAACAACTGAAACTAGTTGCCACTACTAAACTACTAAAAGTTGCTAAACTGATGCACATGTGGAATTTGACCCTTTGTGTTTATACACACACTCAAGCTGTGGTCTCAAGGCAATTTTAAGGTTATACACAGGCATGTCATGGGTGTTCCCTGTCAATGAGGAAGAGTTTCATAACTACAGGTAGAAAATAAAGACCACAGGCAAGAAACTTTAAAAACTGTGATGTAAGGACAAATGCTACCTGTCTTAAATGAAAGTAAATCACTTTTGAATTTATGTTAGTTATAAGCATTAATTATCAACCAGGTTAAAGACTTAAAGGCCTACAGCTAAAATTCATATTCCTAGTTGATAAAATCTAAGATTAAAAAAAAAGTCCAATCCTTGGGTTTATTAGCAAAATGGAACACTTAAGAAGCCATCTTGGAAAAGAAGGAGGGGTCAAGCTACCATATAATTCCTTACTCCATTTCATTTCATCCTCTAATACCTTACAGAAGTTTTTCTAAGGTACTGTGCTTTGGAAAATTATAAGCATGCCAATATTCAGAACACAATCACTGTAATAGTGGCATTTAAAACAACCAAAGGACAGCAGCTTCAAGAGTTGTGGGATAATGCTCTACTTAATGAACATTTAATCTATGTGGAACCAACAAAAACCTCAAGTGTTAACCTACACAGCCTGTAAGAATTTAATAAAATCATGGAATTTTCAAAACCTGAAGACACTCTAGAAAATACCAAGAATAATCAGCTCACTTTCTGGATGAAGAAACTGCGGTCAAGGTAGGCTCATATTTGGTGATAGAGCTATCTATAATGGGGTCCAGTTTAGTACCCATTTATTGAGCAAACATTAGAGAGCCCATTATGTGCTACAGATCCTACACGAAATGCCAGGGCTCTTCCTCCTCTATCAAAGTTTTATGAAAATGTTCTATAAACAACCTAATGGAAGTTGAAGAATAACTAAAAAAAAAAAAAAACTTGCTCAATTTAAAAAATTATCTTATATAACCAAATACATTAGCAGCAACAGGAAACCCAAATAAATATCCAGAGAGAACTTTGAATTCTGCCTGGAAAATTGTGTACTTCTCTTGTTTAAAAACACATGCCCCAATTTTTCAGCAAGGAAGGTACTTAGGAACTCTCCCATCTCCCAAAAGGAATTACTTGACTCCTTACACTAAAAGGGCAGCGAGGCTAGGACAACCACCTAACACAGAACGGCAGTCTGAACATGAGGTGGCTCCTGAAACTATGTCAGGAAAAAGCAAACATCATGCTTACTGCACAACCCATGAAGTAGGATATCTCTATAAGTAGCAGTCATCGACTTTATTCAAGTAATATTTTTAAACGTGAGCAACCAAATATCAAAGTTCTAAGTTTTTTAAACTTAAAGGATTAGTGAAAATTGGCTTTAATTACTATTAGTGCTCAGGTTAATAATTCACATTTTGCTGTGTGTTATGCTTTTTAATACTGGCACTAAGAAATGAAGCAATATTTCAGACACCAAAATCTAAATAAGTCTCTGAGTTGAAATTGATACCATAATTAAAACAGTGCGGTATCGCTATAAAAGACAAAATAGAGCAACAGAAAAGAATAAATGTGGCACTGTACATCAGAGGGAGATGTTAGGACATATGGTTACATGTTTGGAGAATGCAGACACCGTAAAGGAAAGTATTAATACAGATTTGATTATGAAATTTTAAAAGGGTTTTACATCAAAAGGCACCATAAACAAAGTTAAAAGACTAGCTCATGTGATTGGAATCCTTATACTCACATTACAAATCATCAATGAGCAATTGCTTCATTCAGGTGTTATCTATCTCCTAACCAGAATGTGAGCTCTTCAAGTCCTTTGGCACATCTCTTATGGTATTTATTACTGTTTAAGCACATCTCATTGCCCAGATTAATCTTGAGATTAATACCAAATATCACACAGTAAGACCTCAAATAAATGGCTGCCTAAATAAGTATCATATGCTGAAATCTGAAATGGATACTACTTGTGTGGTGGTGCACATGAAACTAGATACTGTTCTTTTTTTCCATCCATACATTTCTTAAAATTTATTTTACTAAATTTGTGTTTTAGGCCGGGCGAGGTGATTTATGCCTATAATCCCAGCACTTTGGGAGGCCAAGGTGGGTGGATCACGGGGTTAGGAGTTGGAGACCATCCTGGCTAAGATGGTGAAACCCCATCTCTATTAAAAATACACAAAATTAGCCGGGCACAGTGGTGCACGACCTGTAGTCCCAGCTACTCAGGAGGCTGAGACAGGAGAATCGCTTGAACCTGGGAGGCAGAGGCTGCGATAAGCCGAGGTCACACCACTGCACTCCAGCCTGGGCAACAGAGCAAGATTCTTGTCTCAAAAAAAAAAAATCTGTTTTAAACATCTGATTTAATCATTTACCTTATTATTTAAAAAGTAACTATTACTATAAAAATAACGCATGCCCACTATAGAAAACTTAGATAATAAACAAAAAGGGGGAAAAAAAGAAAAAAAGTCACTATTTTGGTGATTTTCTTTCCAGTCTTTTCCATGTACACACATGGACCATACTACACATAGTATCACTTTTTCTGTAAAGGGACAGATAGTAAATATTTTCAGCTTTGCAGGACATACAGTTTCTGTCAACTTTGCCAATGCAGTGAGAAAACGAATAGATAAGGCTGTGTTCCAATAAAACACTTTTTACAGAAACAGGTGACAGGCCCATGAGTGTAGTTTGCTGACCCCGTTCTCTATTATTAAATAGCCTTCAATGCATTATTAATGACTGTTGAAAATTCTATTATACAAATCTCCTATTGTTGGGTCTCTGATCTACCCCATGGTGCTGTCCCATCCTTTGTATACATTCACATTTAGAAATAATTTCTAGAAGTAGAACTATATAGTCAAGAGTATGCAGCATCAGGGTTTTTGATCCTACCTTATTTGGCACATTGTCCTCCAAGAAGAACCTGAATAATAAGGAGGGAACCACATCAAGACCTTGGGCAGGAGCAAACTACAGCCAGGCCTGGCCAGCCTAAGGGCCAAATCTGCCCATGTCCATCTCTGATATTAACTTAAACTGTGTTTGCCCTACAATGGCTACCGCTGAGTTGAGTATTTGCTACGGAGATCATATGGCCTACAAACCTAAGATATTTATTTACTATCTGGCCCATTATAGACAAAGTTTGCTGACTCATGGTCTAGAGTCCTCAAACAGAATGAACAGCAAATGCCAAAGCACGGAGATAGGAATTAGCTTAATTAATTTAAGACATAAATGAAAGGCCACAGCGGCTAGAGATGAGAGGAACATCAATGAAAGAGAAAGGAGATGAAGAGGTAGCTTAGGGCCATGTTAAGTCAGGCCTTAGACCCAAGATGTTTGGGTTTGGATTTTATTTCAAGTGGAATGGGAAACCAATCTTCCTCATTTTAGGCAATGACATTATTACCTTTCTCAAAAACCTGTTAAGTCCTTTTTGGTCTTTCCTTTTCTTATCTAATTTCCTTCCTTTCATATTCAACCCCCTCAACAAATTCTAATTTTATCTCAAAAATAAACCTCGAATCTGTATTTCTATTTCCTCTGCCATTCCCAGTACGAACGATCATCTATTGCCAGAAAACTGGTTTCTCTGCTTCTAAATTTTCCCTGTGCAATCCTTTATTTTCACAGCAGCCAGAATAATCTTAAAACAGAAATCAGACCAAGTTATGCCCCTACCTCAAATTCTTCAATGGCTTCCCATCACAGAACAAACTCCAAACTTTCATAGTCTACAGAGCTTAAAGTAAGCAGTAGTAAATGCTACCTTGATCCCGACTTGTAGATATACTCACTAATTCATTCAGACATAATGTGAATATTTGGTTTTAGATATATCATGTTAAAGTCTGACAATTTCCTCTTTACTAAAAGAGGAATGAATGTTAAATTTTGTGTAATGTATTTTTGTCTATTAATATTGTCACTTAATTTTTCCTCCTTTGATCTACTGATTAGATAACTTAGACAAAGAGATTTCTTAATACTGACCTATGCCTATATTTCCGGGAAAAATCCATTGTTTTAATATAATTCTATACTTAATTTGTAAATATTTTATTTAGGAGTTTTGCATTTATATTCATAAATTACATTGGCACATGGTTTCCTTTTCTATGCTAACTCATTTTCGGGGCTATGCTAATTCAATAAAACAAATAGAAGGCAAGGGAGACTTTTTCCTATGTTTTGGGGCAACTTAAAGGCCACAGAGTGATCTATTTCTTGAAAGTTTCAAAGATTTTTCTCTTAACAAATCAAGGAAAATGTGGCACACATACACCATGGAATATTATGCAGCCATAAAAAACGATGAGTTCATGTCCTTTGTAGGGACATGGATGAATCTGGAAACCATCATTCCCAGCAAACTGACACAAGAACAGAAAAATCAAACACCGCATGTTCTCACTCACAGGCAGGTGTTGAACAAGTGAGAACACGTGGACACAGAGAGGGGGAGCATCACACACTGGGGTCTGTTTAGGGGAACTAGGGGAGGGACAGCAGGGGGTGGGGAGGTTGGGGGAGGGATAACATGGGGAGAGATGCCAGATATAGGTGACGGGGGGGGATGGAGGCAGCAAACCACATTGCCATATATGTACCTATGCAACAGTCCTGCATGATCTGCACATGTACCCCAAAACCTAAAGTACAATAAAAAATATATATTAAAAAGATAAAAAAAAATTATTGAGCTTGGCACTATAATGGGGGAGCAGAAAGTTTGGTAGTGCTAATTTTTTATGATTTAAATTTCTCCCAAGGCTATTGGTATACTGTTTCTCTCTCCCCTTCCCAAATTTAGATTTTCCTAAAAAACCAAGATTTCACCAACTTTCATATTAGTATACTGTTACATTTAGTATTCTATTAAGTTTTTGAAATTAAACTTAAGAAAAATTTCAACCATATGCAAAAGTAGACAGAATAGTATAACCTTCATGTGCTCATCACCTAAGTTTAATAATTTTCAACTCACAGCCAATCTTGTTTCATATGCTCACTTCCCCAACTCCTGTAATTATTTTGAAGCAAATCTCAGACATTGTATCATTGTATCTGTAAATATTTGGGTTGTTATGATGTTTTAATCTCCTTCCTATCTGTGCTTATATCCTGTTTTGCTTTCCTAATGTTGTGGATTTGCTTTTGTGTGTTTTCCCTTGTTTTTTAATTTGCTGATTTTTGAAATTATATTTAATTCCTTCCTCTTGCTTTTTATAGGTTTACTTTGTAGTTCTTTTTTTCTAGTTTCCTTCACTGAGTCATTAGTTGCTTTATTTGAATTCTTTTATTTATTAATAAAGTTTTCTTTCAAGTATAACAATAACATTTAAGATACTACTATATTCTAGGCACTGCATTTTACGTGAAATTATCTCAGCTGATTCTCACCAATGAGGTACGAACTATTATCCATTCACACTATGGAACAGACTGAGGCTTAAAGAGAAGTTAAATAATTTGCTGCCCAAGTTCTTATAGTTTGGACGTGGAAATGGTCATGATGTTGGTGGAAGTATAACCAGGTAAGTTGGTTTGGGGAAGGAGAGTGCACATGAATGGTTGGTGGCTGACTTAGGTAAAAAACCAGGAGGTCCTAAACCTTTTCAACAGACCTTGAAGGAAGAGGGCTGAGTATGGGGACCATGGTAGAGTTCCTGAAAACTTTTCTACACCATACATTACACTTGTCTGGCAAAACCCCAACCACGGTCAAACCCAATTATAACCATCTTCATGACCCCATGATGACTGAATCCTGTTGAAAAAAGAAAGACCCATCTGATAAAAACTTAAAATTAACATGTTCTTAACTGATTCCATTGGATACTTTTTTGTGTGTGGATCATTCCTTTTTTCAGACACTAAAAGATTTAATTTATAAGGACTTCCATCTATGTGCAGGAGTTAATTTTTTTAAGCACGCATCCATCAATAGATAGTGTTATAAAGTGTTAAGAGCCTAAGGTTCTAAACCAGAGATGGGAAATAAGTTTACATGAAGATGATCAACTTGAAACAAATGGTAGTGACTTCCTAGAGCAGTGAGCAGGATTTTCTAGAGCACTTTCCAGGCCCTGTCTCAATGGAAAGCATGCTATGTTTCACTCACAGAATCTCCCCTGGGCATGAAGAGAGGGTGAGAGGCAACAGCACCATAGTCTCAGGTCTGAATTTTGCAGTAAGTCACAATATACCCTAGGTAGTATCACTCTCTCCCTGTCCACACATTTTTTTTTTCTTGCTTAGACTGAAGTTCTTTTTACTTAGTCATGGTTGTCTAAAACAGTTAAATTAAAATACTCATTTAGGTAAAGAGGTTACCACTTTCCATATGCCAGTATTTCAGGTTGACTCAACCAACCATTCTTATTTGAACATAATTAAGTCACTTTGCTTTCTTTCAAAATATGGATGAGATCACCGAAAATGAAGAAATGGGTATTGTGTTGAATACACTAGAAGAGAGGAGAAGCAATTTTAGGTCAGAGGCACCACATAAGGGAGGCAAGCCATGATAAAAAGGGGAAGGTCTTTTTTTTTAAGCTCTCAAGGGTAGAGGAACGGGATACTAGGAAGTGAAAAAATAGCCCTGAAAGAGAGCCAAAAATGTAGCAAAGGGAAATCTTTGCTTGTACTTGAAAATTTTCCTGGTGTATACACACTCTATTTAATTCCACCATGTAGTACTAATTATACTGCTACTTATCTCGGAAATATTTTCCTAAATGGTATATACTTAAATTCACTAGGGTATTTTCCCCCAAGCTCTGAGTGCTCAAATACACTCCCAGCCAATGAGAGTTAGAATGGCAGACAATACTCTACACAATTAGTCAATAAGTGTTATTAATACACCATGGTACAAATTTTCCCTGCCAATGAGCACTCTATTGTATTTTCCTGTGTTGAGTGAGTAATTCACTGCCTACTGTCTACTCTGCTAGGGCTTCTCTTCCCACAGTTTGTCTCTGAATCATAATAACTATAATAGGTGTGCAATGGTGTGCTGGACACATGGTTGTAAGGATCATTTTGGATGCTCAAATGCAAGTTTTAAGGCAGCTTTGTGTGAAGTAAAAGTTTTTATTTCAGTTGAGTAAAGACAGGAAAGGGTTGAACCTTTAGAAAGCCAGAAGAAAGAATAACAGCATTAAAATTCCAGAAGATGGAAAAGAAGTGGTGGCTCACGCTTGTAATCTCAGCACTTCGGGAGGCTGAGGCGAGTGGATCACTTGAGGTCAGGAGTTCAAGACCAGCCTGGCCAACGTAGTAAAACCCTGTCTCTACCAAAAAATATAAAAATTAGCTGGGTGTAGTGGGATGTGCCTGTGATCCCAGCTACTTGGGAGGCTGAGGCAGGAGAACTGCTTGAACCTGGGGGGGTGAAGGTTGCAGTGAGCCATGGCACTCCAGCCTGGGTGACAGAGTGAGACCCTGTTTCCAAAAAAAAAAAAAAAACCAAAAAAAAAAACCAAAAGAAGTGGATCTGAGATATGGGAGACAGGCAAATGGCAGGGCAAAGAACAAAGGCAAGAGAAGAAGAGATGAAGTATGTGAAGAACAGAAAGTCCAGCCAGAACAGAATGGCTCTAATACAAATAGAAACCTAGGGGACATGTTCAAAAGACATCACAGGACAAACTCTACACTAACAAGGTCTGAGTTATGATATTTAATGTTCAGGAGAAATCAGGCTGTCCTTTATGACTATCCTTTTAGTCAAACTGATTTAGCTATCTCCAACACATCTCACTTTTCCTCTCTTTGACTTTTGTTTACACTATTTTCCCATAAAAGTGCATTTACCCAAATGTTGACATCTACTTCTCAAAAATCCTGCAGCTATTTTTCAAGACTCAGGTTAAATTTCATGCCTTCTGTGAATTTTTGCCTGGTCACACCAGTTACAACTAGTTTTTAAATTCCACTTAAATTTTTATCAAAGGCTAAAGGGTCAAAAAGCATTTCAAGGCTTATAATGAGAAAGCAGCAGTACTCTACGCTCTTGGTACCCTTTCAGCTCTTTTCATTGTTCCTTCTGGTATTTGCCTTTATATGATAAATAATAACCTTGTAATACTTAATTCATCAATTTCAGATATTACCATTAGACATCCTAATATACATGACTTGGCACTCATATAACAGATTTTGGTTAAATCAATATTTAGTCTTTACAATTATTAGGACTGTAAACATTGTTCACTGCTGAAGTAAAGAATATACTTGAGTTACATCTCGTGTACGATTTTTGTTTTTCCTTAAGTTTACAGTTGCTCTGTTTTTTAATTCGCTTTTTCTTCTTTGTACCTATTTCAATGTCTTCCTACTCTGCAAGAGCCTCTCAAGTGAATTTTCAATACTCAAGCCTATTTAGATTCATCACTTATATTCCCCCACCTCCTCCCCCAATCCCATTCCTGGAGATAACATTCCCGGAATTATCTGTCTACTTCAATCTGGACTGAGTACCCTCTAAGCTTACTGAATGAACTAGTCTTCTGAAGCTTCCTTTAATCATCATAATGGGAAGAAACTTTCATCATGCTTGCAGTACTTGATCTTTTGTTTGCCAAATCCCATGTCTCTCTTACTTAGTTAAGAACCTTCTAGTGTTGGCAGAGCCCATTTTCCAGCAACTTCCTAAAGTAGATCTGTATCTGAAAATATCTTGGTTGAAGCATCTCAAAGTTCCCTATGTAAATTATTAGTAGTTGACAAAAGGAAAACTTTTAATTATATATTAAAGGAAAATACAATTTTAAATTATAAGGTTAATAAATATTTTGACAATCATTTGGATTTAATATCATTAAATAAATATTAAATACCAGGCTTTTATCTGACACCTAAGCCTAATTCGTATAATCTGGGATGATCTGCTCAACAGCTTCATCCACATTGCTGGTAATATCTTAGTCCTGCATCTTTCTGACCTATCTCTAGAATGCAGGTTCTTGCAGATGTAAATGCTACTAAAGCCATGAGTAGGAGAAAGTACAAACCATGTAACATCACAATGGAAAATGCTTTTAGACTACAGAGAATAAAAAATTTGGAGGTTTTCCTTCTGATCATTTTTACATTTGCTTACATGTAAATATATATACTATAAACTAATTAAGTAAATTGCCTCAAATGATTTTGGAGAAGGTAGGAATCTGAAGGTAGCTCTGGGCACTAGGCTCCATGCCTGGGTCCCTAAGCTAGTTAAAACCTAATCCATTTATTCATTTAATTTACAAATACTTATTGAACACCAACTGGATGCTAGACACAGACATAAAACAAGGAATATGTCAGACTTGGTCACAGCCTCATTCAACTCACAGTTTAGTAGGGAATACAGACCAAGTAAAAAAGCAGTGGAATCTAGTATGGTGTTGCCATTTAGGGTATGCATAGGTCCTGTGGCAGCAAAAGGAAAAACACTTAACTCAAAGTGAAAGTGGAAATGGTAGTTGTATTGGGAAGACGTCTCAGTTGAAATGATATCTAAACAGATCTGAAAGATGATTAGGAATTAAGTGGCGGGGATGGCGGTAAGGGAAAGGATTCTGGGAGAAGGAACATTCCCTATGAAAGCCCAGAAGCAAAAGAAAGGTGATACATTTGAGTGACTGGACTTTCGGTAGAGGGGGAGAGGTGTGTGGCTAGAGAGGATGTGGAGATAAGTGTGCAAAGCCTTATTATGTAGGGCCTGGTAGGTCATGTTATGGAGGTTGGGCTTTTATTTAAAGGAACCATAAAACTATGGAGGTGTTTTAAGCAGGTTAAACTTATCTTATTCTTCCACAACTGACATAATGTTCATGACAATTTGTTTGATTTCTGAAAAGTCAACACTCCTAAGATGCTAAAAACCATACAGAAACACATAACTTTTTAAATATATATATGCAGTAACCAGATGGAAAACATAACAGAAAAAAATCCCACTTACAACATAACAAAGACTATAAAACTATAAAATTCTCACAACTTATCTTAACAAATATATAAGAACTATGTGTAAAAAAACCATAACTTTTTTTTTTAGACAGGGTCTCACTCTGTTGCCTAGGCTGGAATGCAGTGGCATGCTCATAGCTCACTGCAGCCTCAAACTTCTGGGTTCAAGTGATTCTCTGCCTCAGTCTCCCAAGTAGCTGGGACCACAGGCACACACCACCATGCTTGGCTTATTTTTAAATTTGTGCTAGAGACTGGGTCTCACTCTGCTGCCCACGATGGTCTCGAACTCCTAGGTTCAAGTGAACCTCTTACCTCAGCCTCCCAAAGTGCTGGGATTACAGGTGTAAGCCACCACGCCCAGCCAAGAAACCATAAAATTTTGAAAAGGATGTAAATCAGAAAAAAGAATGTTCATGAATGTGAAGACTCAATATTGTTAAAATAATTTTTCATGTTAATCTGTAAATTTAAGGCAATTCTCATAAAAATCCCAATAAATTTTTCAGATATACTTGACGAACTGATTGTAAAGTTTATCTGGAAGATTAAATTTGTAGGACTACATTTATAAGACTTAAGACTAGTTCTCATAAAAGTAAAAAAGGTGGGAAGGCTTGCTTTACCACATTAAAAAACATATAATAAAATGACAGTAATTGAAAAAGTATGTAAAGTCAAAATATTCAGGGGGGTTATAGGTTGAATTGTGCCCTCCAAAAAGGTATGTTCAAGTTCTAAACCCTGGTACCTATGAATTTGACCTTATTTGAAACCAGTGTCTTTGCAGATGTAATTAAGATAAAGGCATAATGGAGTGGGATGGTCCCAATCCAATGACTAGTGCTCTTATGAGAAGAGGGAGATTTGGGACACAGACACAAACAGGGAGATCATCTGATGCCTGAGGCAGAGAGTGGAATGATAGTATCTACAAGCCATGGAATGTCAAGCATTGCTGGCAAACACTAGAAGCTGGAATAGGCAAGGAAGGAACCTCCCGGAGAGCCATCTGTTGTTTTAAACCACCCAGTTTGTGGTAATTTGTTATGGCAAATTAGGAAACTGATACAAGGGGTATAAGGCAATTTTATACATGATAAAAGAGATATCTCAAATGAGTGGGGGAAAAGAATAGATTTTATTTATTCAATAAATAGAGGTTAGGACAATAGGCTATCTATTTGGAAAGAAAAGTTAGGTTTCTACCTCATACCAGGTACTAAATTCCAAGGGGATCACAGACCTAAATACAAAACAAAACAAAAAACACCAAAAAACCATAAAAGGTCAAAATGTAAAAGGATATTTTTATAACCTTAGTGTAGGGAAGGATTTTCTAACCAAAGCATGAAACCCAGAAGTCAGATGTGACTATTTAAAAATGAAAACTTCTGTATGTACTACAATGAAAGACACATAATCAATGTTTAAAAAAACATATTACAAGATATATAATAGACGTGGAGTTAATATCCAGAATATATACAGAGATTGTACAGACCAATAAGGAGACAAGTAACCCCAAAGAAAACTGAGCAAAACATAAAATAACAAAGGCCAATAATGTATGGATACTCAACCTCACTAGTAATCAAATGAGATGCAAATTAAAATGGGAAAGTCGGCAAGGCATGGTGGCTCACACCTGTAATCCCAGCACTCTGGGAGACCGAGATGGGTAGATCACTTGAGGTCAGGAGTTTGAGGCCAGCTTGGCCAACATGGTGAAACCCTGTCTCTACTAAAAATGTAGAAATTAGTCGGGCGTGGTGGCAGGTGCCTATAATTCCAGCTACTCAGGAGGCTGAGGCAGGAGAATGGCTTGAACCCAGGAGTCAGAGGTTGCAGTGAGCTGAGATCGTACCACTGCACCCCAGCCTGGGTGGCAGAGCGAGACTCTGTCTCAAATAAGAAAAAAAAAAGGGAAAGTATTATTTATCTAGAGTCACTCAAATTAAAAATATTTTCTAATAATATCTAGTGTTGAGTAGGCAATACTCAAACAGGTATTCTCATATACTGAAATTTTGAAGGAAAATTTGATAAATGTCTATGGAGATTTAAATGCTTATACCCTTGGTTTCAGCACATCCTTTTCTAAGACTATATCCTACTGAAACACAAATTCACAAAAATAAATAGGAGAAAATTACATTAAATATAGGATATTCATAAAATAGAATACTGTGTAACCACTTCAAAAAGAGGTAGACAGATCCGGCTGGGCATGGTGGCTAACACCTGTAATCCCAATGCTTTGGGAGGCCGAGGCAGGATAATTGCTTGAGGCCAGGAGTTCAAGACCAGCCTGGGCAGCATAGCAAGACTCCATTTGTACAAAAAACACAAACATTAAAAAAAATTATCTGGGCGTGATGGCAAGTGCCTGTAGTCCTAGCTACTAGGAAGGCTGAGGTGGGAGAATTGCTTGAGCCAAGGAATTCAAAGTTACAGTGAGTCATGACTGCACCACTGCACTCCAGCCTCGGTGACAGACAGAGAGACACCTTGTCTCAAAAAACCCCCCAAAACAACAACAACAAAAAAACAAAGAAGAGGTAGAGCTATATGTACTGTCATAAAAAGATGTTCAAGACATGTTAAGTAAAAAGAGTTGCAGAATATGTATTTTGTAATCATAAATAATAATTATCTTATGTAAAAAATGTCAAGACGACTATAACTGAGCTGCTGACAATAGTTATTCTGTGTGTGGTGGTAGGGAACAATTTATTAATTCATTTATGTAATATTTAATGAGTGTCCATTATGTGCCAGGCATACTGGTTTAGTTACTGGGGGATTCAGGAGTAAACAACAACAAAAAACCAGATGAGAAAATGGTGAACATCCACTTTCTATGTTAAACATATCTGTGAAGTATGACCTTTATATTTTGTCTTTAACAAATTTATGATCAGTTTGGTTCTTTAAAAACATAAGCTTTAGGCTGGGCACAGTGACTCACGTCTATAATTCCAGCACTTGGGGAGGCCAAGGTGGGCAGATCACCTGAGGTCAGGAGTTCGAGACCAGCCTGGCCAACATGGAGAAACCCCATCTCTACCAAAAATACAAAAATTCAAAAATGAGCCGGGTGTGGTGACAGGCGCCTGTAATCTCAGCTACTCAGGAGTCTGAGGCAGGAGAATTGCTTGAACCCGTCAGGCTGAGGTTGCAGTGAGCCAAGCTTGCCCCATTGCACTCCAGCCTGGACGACAAGATAGACTCCATCTCAAAAAAAACCCCAAGAAACGAAAAACATAAGCTTTAGGCACTAATGAAAACCTTTCAACAATATAAAGCAATTTGTTTTGTCTTTCTCTTAAAATCACTCTTATCAAATAGTTTTTAGAGAGGTCCTGGCATACTCAATAATGTATTTTGATAAAGTTAACGTGAAAGGACCAACGAGTTTCTAATACTGTAAAATGATTACTCTGCTCAGGTGAAAAATAAGAATAACTTTACAGTATTTCATTTATCTTTTATCTTTTTTTGGTCTGTGCTTATCCATTATTTTATATATTTTTTCTTTTTTTAGTATTTCATTTTATCTATACCCTTTGTGATAAAATATTTTACTTACAGTTTGTGGATTAATCTCCTCCTCTCCCATAGGTTCATCCATAATTTGCTGTCCATTCTGTGAAAAGCACAGCAAGCAGAAAGTTACCAAAACAGACCTCACATCAGTTAAAGTTCAATGAAGGCAGACAAAAAAAAAAAAAAAAAAAAAACACAACTGAGGAAGATTTCACCTCTAAAGGGCTCTAATGAAGTAGAACCACCATATGAGTATGCAGTTGCTAAATTTGCAACAGGTTGTGCTTCAAAAGTTAATTATTTGAAACTATAAAAACATTTTTCCATGGAAGTAATATAATAAATGATTATTACCTTTACCACGTGAACCCTTGAGTTTAATAGTTAAATGCATTACAAATGGTCTTATTTAAGCCTCACCAAACATCATTTACAACACTGTATGGTAAAACACATTCTAATTCCAACTTCATTCATAATTAATCAAGGGAACTGATTAATTATTTCAGAGAAAAGTAAGCCCAATCTCTACATCAAAATAAATTCCAGATGGATTAAACATTTAAATGTCAAAAATAAAATTATACAAGTATTAGAATATAAGTGAACAATACTCATGGGGTAAGGAGGGTTGAAATCATAAAGAAAAAATGACATTTTAATCTATAAGTTTAAAACTTCTGCCAGACATGAAAAAAGATAAAAGACAAACTGATCACAAAAAAAGGCAACATATAACAAAGAGTTGGTATCCTCAATACATAAAGAGCTTTGTTTTACAAACCTGTAAGAAAAAACGATGAACCTCAACAGAAATGAGCAATAAGGGGAAAAAGAGTTCAGCCTTAGTACTCATCAAATAAATGCATTTAACCCAAAGATACCTTTTGCCTTTCAAATTGGTAATGATTTACAAAAACAAAACAAAACAAAACAAAAAAACAAAAAAAACCATACAAACAAAAAACCACTCAGTGTTAATGAGGGTATGGGGGAAAGAGTACTCTGGACATACTGCTGGAGAAAGTGTCAATCAGCACAACCTTTCAGGAAGGCAATCTGAGTCTGTATTTTAAAAAAACCAAAATAGCACACATAAAATTCTGAAATGTCTCATCAATTCTACTTCTATTTTTTTTTAAAAGCAGGTAAGTGTACAAAGATGTACATACAAGAATGCTCACCATAACTTTTATTCCAAAAGAACTTCAAATTGGAAACCTAAATTCCTAACAATAGAGAACTAGTTAAATATATTATGGTACATCCTTATAATGGAATACTATGCAGTCATTAAAATGATGATAAAGATGTAAATTCATTGACACAGAAAGACAGTCACATGTAATAAGTGAAAAAGCAGTTTACAAAACAATATGGATTGTAATGATCCCATTTTAAAATAAATATATACATGTTTCAATGTATATATTTTTATGGGAAAAACTCTGGAAGGATATACACCAAAATGTGAACAGTGGCTATCTCTGGGTGGTAGAATTTTAGACAATTTAAATATTTTATTTTTGCTTATTTGAATATTCTAATGTGTCTACAATGTCTACAATGAATATGTATTATTTGTGTAATTTTTAAAAATCACAAAAGCGGTAGTCAGGAACACATAGTTTCTTCTCTCATTCCCTCAGTTGGAAAAGGAGTAGCCCCTGACTATTAATTCAACAAGTATACAAGGATGTAAGCTAACCATTTTTGGAGCATTACTACCTGGGAAAAAAGGCAGCCCACCTATCACTTCAAACTACATGGGAGGCAGCTGCTCTGAATATGAACTCCCCTCTTTGTTCTTCGCATCCCTATTTACCATTCATTCATTCATTCATTCATTTCATTTCATTCAAGCTATGTTCTAGGCACTGAGCTGGAGATAAAAGTTAATAAAACATGGCCCCCATCCTAGAAGGAAGGGTCTATTCACCTTATACAAAGGGCACCTTTCACTTTCACCCATTCATAGATGTTCCTAGATTGGGGAATGCCTATATAATACTACAAAGCACAGAAACAGTGCCAAAATTCAGGAAAAGGTAGGGAGGCAGGTATAAAATCTTTATTTTCCTAAGGTATGTTCAAAGGCTATAACACTGTCCTCTTCTTTGGTATAAGGACACTCATATATCTCTAGAATATTTCTTTTTCCTCAAAGTGACAACCATTTATTCAACTGACTACTGGTTGTTCTTATCCAAATGCTCCAAAGAACTAGCTCCTAACAACTGTGGCTCTGCTGTCAGACATAGAGATTCAAATTCCTATTCTTGCCCTAAGAAGGAAGCCTTGGACAAGTTCTTTAAACAATCTAAGCTTTCAGTTTCTTCATACGGAAAATGAAGATTGAAAAGTTTTATCTTCAGAGGGTTGTAGTAAAGACTAAATGAGTTAAATGATATAAAACCCTAAGCATAGTGTCTGGCACTTAGTAAACAATCAATGTCAGCTATTTTTCTTATGTCCAAAATTCAATTACCTCACCTGCTCAATTACCTACCAACCTGCTCCCTCTCCTATATTTGCCATCTTAATGAAAGGCATCATCATTCATCTAGCAGCCCAAACCAGATTTTTTCATTAATTGTAAATGGTTATCTTTCTGTAACACAGACTTGCCCCCATGATCCCCCATTGCTTGGCATTTAGAAACCTCAGTCTAACTTGAGCTACATGTACGTTTTTCTTAGGAATAAAATTTAAGAACCATCTGTTCCTTGCAATTTTTAATGTATGCAAAACAAGTATCACAACTTATAACTTACTTTTAAAGAAAAGTGGTACAGGAGAAACAGCACTCAACTTGGAATTTGTAGACCAAAGGTAGAGCTCTAGGCTGCTACTTATAAGCTTTATGATTTGAGGCAATTCAGACTTTCTCTTAGCTAGCCTATTTCTTTACCTGTTCAAAATGAGGATACTTGTCCTGTCTACCCAAAGGAGTATTACCAGGCTCCAAAACGAGATAATTCAGAAGAAAGAACTTTATAAACAGTAAAGAGCTGTATCATTGCACATTACTATTACTAAGGTGAGGTAGCCTCATGAAGATAAAATAATACTCTGTGAAGTCCTTTTGATCTTGGAATTAAAAAAATCTTTGAATTGGTACGGCATCTCAAAAGTCTTCTGTTCCTATTATACATCATATGGTTAAATTCTTTCTACTTTGTTCTTAAACTTACGCTTGAATACTACCAGGACGAGAATGTACTACCTCACTAGGCACTATACTATCTCTGAAAAAGTACTGCCTGCCACATGAAATTTTTCATTATATAGCAACTTTTCTCAGCTGTGAATTCTCTTTAAGAGGATTACTAATAAAATGATGACTAACTTGCCTGTACTCTATCTGCAAAGTCATAGGAAGTCTGTGACTTTGATTAGAGTCATAAATCTACATCTATGACTCTAATCCACCCTGAGTCTTGTCTTTTCTAGATAACACGTTTCTTCAAACATTTCTTTAAGACAGCTAAGACTCATCACCACCTTCTTTTCTGAGCATGCTCCAAATTCATCTTAAAGGGTGGCATATGCAATTATATGTAATTAACATTTCAACCCTCATACGACCAATGCAGAGTAAAGAGCATATTACCTCTTTTGACCTAGAAAATAAACTTATGTTAATACAGTTCATATATGCATTATTTTTGGAATGCCCTCAACACAATGCTGACATATCAAGTTTTCTGATTGAATCCTTGTCTTCTTTACTTGCACTGCAACCACACCCTGCATCCTCTATCCATACCTGTTGTTACTCTTCGTTCCATGAATAAAACTTTAAATTTTTCATTCATCTCTTCCAGCTGTGATCCACTGCTAGTCTCTATAGATTAGATTCCAAATCTGTCAATCAGCCTCTTCACTATTTTTAGCTTCATGTCATCTCAAATTTTACAATAAACTTCCTTTTCTCAACTACTCACCCGGCTAATAGTATAGTATATACTAACAAAGCAACCTAAGAAAAAAATTGAGTGAAACATAATCTGAAGGGTAGTTTATGCTCCACTTTTTGTAAAAATATCTACCTCCTGAGTTTAGCAAAAATTTAAAATATTGAACAATTTAATTTTTAAAGCAGTGAGCCAATGTTATCCTATATACCAGTAAAGCTTTACAAAGAGCTTTTCTACCAAAAAAGCATCTTTATTGAAATGAAACTTTTCTATCACTTAATCAAAACAAGGATTCAAATGATATCGATTAGAAATGAGCATAAAGTTACTTCTGCAGTTAAATTTCCCATTTGGAAAATGACCCTTGGTTTTATTAGAGATTAGGTTACATGGATTATCAGTCTTATTCAATATTTTACTTTCTATTGTTCTCCATATTTAATAGTATCTGCTAAATAAGAAAACATATTTAATTTTAAGAAACAAGTAGGAAAAAAAGTGTTCTAAAGCTGGCCAGTACCACTTTTAAACCCCCAACTCTGTCACTTACTGGTGTAGTTACCTGAACTTGGGTAAGTTATTTAACATTTTGAGCCTGAGTTTCTTCATTCACAAGATGCACATAATATTTACCTCATAAGGATGTTGTAATTAAAAAGATCCACCAAGAGACAGTATATGTTCAGTAAATGTTACTTCTTTTCCTCTCTTTTGCCTCAATTGACTGTATAACATTTACATTTCTACAGATAACTTCTAAAGATGTAATGCAATGCAGAAGTATAGGACAGTGTTGAAATACCTGTTCACTATATTCAATTTTCCATTCACTACAGTCAATTTTCCACCAAGCAGGGTGGAAGAGATCATTTATATATGTGCTATATTTTTATACAATGTAGCTAGAGAATGAGTATGGACAAAAAATAGTTTAAAAGTAAGGCAAATGTATTTATCCTCTCTCATCCCACCATAATGCCTTCCAGCCAAAAAATCTCAGAGCCTGGCAGATTGTATATATGCAAATGTGATGTGAAATACTGGAAAAGGTTAGGAAATGCTAATCATGCTTTACTTTGTTAGCCTGAAATGTGTATAAAGTCACATATTAGAATAACCTACAATATGGGTCTCATCAGAACAAATCAGATAAAGGAGATTGTTCCCTTGACTTTCAGCAGGTATTGCTTTCAATGTTGTAAAAATTATCACCTAAGATCATTTTCCAAGCTTAAAGAGGAAGAACAAATTCAAGTAAGTATTTCTGAACCAATGTTTCAGGAACACTAGAGTATTCGTATTTTAAGGAAAATTCTGATGTTAAAAATATTTTATTACTTTAAAAACTTCATTTTAAGCAATTCTATTAAGCAGATTGCTTTGTGGTAATGGCATGTTACAACAATGTCCTTTTCCAGTCTGCTGTTTGATACCTCTGAAAATATAAAATTCGTTAAAAAATACTTTGATTTCAGCAGGAGATCATCATGTATAAGTACGCTAGGACCAAAAAATAATCTGTGACTGACAAAATGCTACCTTGAACTCAGCAGGGCATACCATCTACTGACATTCTCCTACCTAGAAATGAAATGGACATATGGACATTAGAAGAATCTTCACAGAGAGTAACAGTCTGAAGTAACAGGAAGGAAGGAGGAAAAGAAAGGATCCAGAGCCCCAGTGTATTAATATGGAGACCCAGGTTGTAGGAATGAGCAAGGATCATATTTTTTTTTTTTAATCCACAGGTACATCTACCTTCCAAACTCCCTGATATCAGCAGTGGTTTTCCTGTCCAAAAGCTTATGCAATAGGAATTCCATCATGAAGGTGCTGAGCATGAGGCATTAGAAACCTCTCTCAAACTTTGGTTAAGATACCATCAAATTGTTCAGAATCCAAAGAATCTTCTATGCAATCACATTGTAACAATAAGTAACAAGCACTTTATATTCTTAATAAGGAATGTATATAATCCTTACCAATGTGACAGGATTAAGAATCAGCTCCTCATTTATCCTAAGGAAATATCAGAGATGTGCATAAAGACTTATGTACAGTGATATTCATCATACTCATTATACTGAAAAATAGAAAACAATCTAAGTGACCAACAAGGGACTGGTTAAATAAATCATAATACATCTATTCATATGTAGGAATACTATGCAATGGTTAAAATCAGGGCCTCAAAGAAAATTTAATGATGCAAAAAAATATGCTTGCAATATATTAAATTAAAAAGGATACAAAACTATATAGTATGACCCAATTTTGCATCCCCCCCCCCCCAACATGTGTGCATGTAACTGACAAAACATATAAAATCTTATCAGTCATTACCTGGGTCATAGGATTTTCTTCTTTGTACTATATTTTCAAAGTTATATGCACTTATTATGTATTTATTTTATAAAGAGAAAACAATACATGTAATTAGAAAAATCAGTTTATTTCTAGTTAAGGTGCCCTTGTGCCTGCTTTACGATTCCTCTAGCTACTTAAGCTCTGTTAGTACCCAACACTGTTCTATTTTCTAGATGAGGGTAGAAATGACCTCTGGTTATATCTACATTTTTAAGTTTAAGAGGACCCTTTCAGAAACTTTTTTTTTCCTGGTCCTGTGGTTGTGGCCAAGTTTCAGGCCTGGATCCACCTCATGTTTTTTGAACTGTTACCCTCTAAGGGGAATTCTGCTTATGAAACAAGAGTATGTTGAGATAAGAATAAAGAAATGAAAACATAGTAGCCAAAATTAAATCTGCATTGTGAATAGCAAGTATTAGAATTGACGCTGCAGAAAACAGAATCCATGCCACAGAGAACAAACTTGAGTAAATGAAAAAAAAAAAAAAAAAAAAAAAAAAGAAAAGAAAGAAAAGATTTTTAAAACTATGGAAGACAGACATAGAAATAATCTATGAATAACAGATGTTCCTAAAGAAAAAAAAACAGGCAGTTTAATCAATCAAAAGTATAAGAAAACTTTCCAGTTCTGAAAAAAATACCTGAGACTGGAGACTGAGAAGGTTCAACAGAGATCATCAACACCAAGACATGTCCTGGTAAATGTTTTTAAATTTCAAGGATAAAGATATAATCCTACAAGCATACAAGCAGAAAAAAAATAGGTTATTTCAAAGGAACTGAAATCAGATTGACCTCAGATTTCTCCTCTGCAGCAATAAAATGCCAGAAGACAATGAAGTAATCACTTACAGAGAGTTGAAAAGGAAAAGTTAGGATCTAAGAATTTTATACCTCATCCTAGTTTTTCATGTACAAAGGTCACAGGAAATTATTCTTAGATCTGCAAAGTCAAGTTTTCACCATCCTGGTAGTTAAAAAAAAAATTGTTCAAAGGTACAGCCTAGACCATCAAAAGAGAATAAAAAAAGAGATAAAGAATACTGAGGTAGAAAAGAACTGGAGAAGTATACTGACACCCACTTAATATCTAGAAATAACTGAGTAAAATAGTTAATCCCACTAAAGGAAAGGGGTCAATAAGGAAGAATAATTGATATAAGTATATAAACAATATAAAAGAAAAAAACACTTTAGAAAGTTAAAAGTAGGATTTGTAATCTCAGGTTAAATTAATGTGAACTCAAAATAAAAGAGGTAGTAGGAGAAGTAAAGATTCTAAATTCTCTTTTCTAGAAGGATATTTTAAAACCATTATTTTTAGTAACAGTAAATATAAATTTTGGAATGTTTTGAAAAACCATACAGTAACCAAGAATAGATATTACAGTCCAAATCACTAAAGAAATAACTGGCAGAGACTATTAATAATACTTTTTGCAGGCATCACATTCAAACTTAAGAACATGAGTCAGGTATAATTATTCCTATTTTATAGTCGAGGAAACCAAGGCTCAGCCAAGTTAATTACTGAATGGCAGAAGCAGGATTCAAACCCAGGTCTTTTTACCTCCATAATTCTTTCTTCTATATTTTATAACCTCCTCAAACAATATATGTACAGAAGAAGAAAAAAATCTCACAAGAATAAAAAATATAAAATGACAGAAATAATTCCAAAAGTAATAATATAAGAAATGTAAAGTTTAAGTGTCTAATTATACAAGGAAGTGACTAGATGTTATTAAAGAATTACTGATGTTCTTATGAGTGATGATGGTAAGGTGTTTATGAGTTTTAAAAGTCTATCTTTTAAGAAGTATAAATGCAAATATTAATGGGGGGGTGGTTGGGAGAATGAGAAAAGGAAGCAGAAATGGAACAAAATTGGCTATGAGTTTGATAATCCTTGAGGCTGGGTTATGGGAATATGGTGGTTCATTATACTACTCTTTCCAGTCTGGTATGTGTTTAAAATGGTTGATAATCAAAACTTTAAGAATCAAGTTATATTTTTAAAAAAGTAAACCAACAACTATTTGCTACTTTAAAGAGAAACTCAAACCAAACAGGTAAGTATAAAGAAAATTAAAACGAATGTTTATGGCATTAATACCAAAAATAAAATATAAGGCAAAAACTTTATGCTGATTTAAAAGTCATTTTATTTTAATTAAAGATATAATCAATATTAATATACACAGTAATAATGATTGCTATCATTTACTGAGCTCTTACCGCATACCAGGCAAATGCTAAGCACTATTGTCTTTGATGCTTCTTAACAACTTCGTGAGGTATTATCACCAATTTACAAATGAGGAAATTAAGCCAAGATAGGTATGTCAATCTTTCTAAGCACTGGATCCCCAGCCCCCTAGCAAAATGCCTGGCACATACAGTAGGTGTTCAATAAATATTTGTTGAATAGATGAGAAAGTCTAGTATACTGCCTAAGGCTAATAAATAGAGCCCAAATTCAAACCTAAATCTAATTCTAACCCCCCCTACTCTTTTGTTTTTTGTTTTGAGATGGAGTCTGGATCTGTTACCCAGGCTGGAGTGCAGTGGCACAATCCTGGCTCACTGCAACCTCCACCTCTCAGGTTCCAGTGATTCTCCTGCCTCAGTCTCCTGAGTAAGTGGGACTACAGGTGCGTGCCACCACATCCAGCTAATTTTTGTATTTTTTAGTAGAGACTGGGTTTCACCATGTTGGTCAGGCTGGTCTCGAACTCCTGACCTCAAGTGATCTGCCCACCTCAGCCTCCCAAAGTGTTGGGATTACAGGTGTGAGCCACTGCACATGGCCCTAAAACCCCTACTCTTAATCACATAAACATCTTTTAATACTATTCCATAGTAAGAGTGCAGAGGTTTATTTCCTTTTGTGTATGTTTATTTTTCAGATTTTCTACAATTAGCATGTGTTATTTTTTAAGCAAAAAAAGTCATTAAAAACAGCAAATGAATAGTATTGAACATTTAACCATGACTAAACCAACCACAAAACACAAAAGCAGATGCTTTGGAGACTATGACATAAAATAAATGGAAACAAAATGGATGGGAAAATTTTAGTGCACTAATATCAACTAGCATAATGAACAAAAGGACAGAGCATTTGAAATAATTTATATTAGAACAGGTAGATACTGAATTTTATCATGTAAAAAGAATATGGGTTCTTTTCAACTTTTAAGTTTCTATGAAAAGTTATAAAAACTGACCATGTTCTAGGCCATAAAGCAAATTTAAAACTTTTTTTTTTTTTGAGAGGCAGGATCTCGCTTTGTCACCTAGGCTGGAGTGCAGTGGTACAATCTTGGCTCACTGCAGCCTCAAACTCCTGGCCTCAAGCAATCCTCCCACCTCAGCCTTCCAAAGTGCTAGGATTACAGGCATGAGCCACTGCATCTGGCCAGCTTAAAATTCTTAAAGGCAGGAATTACACAGATCATATTTTTGGATTATAATAAAATATTAAGGAAATAAACTAAAACAGTCACTCAGAAATTAATATTCTTCTAAATAACTACTGGGTCAAGGAAATAAGTAACAGCTATCACTTATTCATTGCCTATTTTGTTCAAACTACAGTGCTACCTGTGTTACACATATTCTCATTTAATCCCAATTTATCATTAAAAACCATCTATGAGGTAAGTTATTATGTAGAGAAGAAAAAAAAGTTAGGTTGACAGTTTAATAACTTGTCCAAGATCATAGAGCTATTAAATTTGTAGATAATTAAACCCAAGTTCAAATCAAAGCTTCTACTATTTACATAGAAATACTTATTATATTGACGTAAGGATTCATATACAGGCATCTAGCTATGCTCATTTTTCTCAATTCATAAAATAGTTTTGTAATAAAAGTGGAGAAAACTAGAGTTCTATAACAAGTTCTGAAAGTATCTATTTGTTAAATACGCTATTCTAGGAAGGTTATGGTTCATTTTTCTAACATATCATTGATCATATATACTTAATCTCCTAAAAGGGATTCCTTTAAATATATTCATTCTCATTAGGGCAATGAAAAATGAAAGAAAACATCAAAATTAGGTAAACAAAGTAGGAAATATACGAAAAACATGACTTGCCATTACATTTATTTCTAAAAACTGGTGTATCCTTGGAAAAGTCACTTTTTTCTGGTACTTATCTGTAATCCGTAAGAGTTCTATGTAATCTTGGCCAGCATGGATTTGAAAGTCTGCCACTAACTGTGGGCAAGCCCCCAAGCCTCTCTCTAAGTTGTGGTTGCTTCATCCATAAATATGTGACTATCCAGGAGCTTTCCCAGCTTGAAAGTTTTATGATCTTAAAACTTTAAGGATTATAGTTTTAGATTAAAGTTATTTAAAATTTTGTGGGGGTTTTCATACCCAAGGAAATTACTGATTCTATGTTTGAAGTTGTTTTTATGTTACTTCTAAGTATAACCTTTTCTTCCACTTCTGGATTCAGAATAGTTTTATCTATATTTGTCAGTGGTACTTTTGTTCCCCAATGTAAACACAGATAATGCCAAAGAACTGATTGTACGACTGTTGTCAACTGAAAGAAAAAAATATTTTTGTGCAGATTAAGGAACTTAAAGCAATTTTAGAATTTCCACAATCTGATCTATTATTTTACTAAACTAGTAAAGTGTCAATTAAAAAACTGGCATCCACTCCTAATCCTATTCCTGCTTCTCCAATACCTTCAAACCCTACCTCTCAGTACATGATAGCGTTGGTAATATTCTTCAAATCTGCCTGATGATCAAAATTCCCTAAGGTTCCTGTTAAATATATATTACCTGGCCCTATCTCAGCTTGACACTGAATCAGAATTCCCAGAAGCCCCATGGTTAAGTACATTATTTTTTAAATAGGCATGTTAGAGGACACCTGTGATTAGACAAGACTTGGGAAATCCCAGTGTAAAGATCATGAGCTCTGGAGTCTGATATATCAAGTTTCAAAGCCTGGCTTTGTTCTTTATTATAGGTATGACTTTGGGTAAGTGACTTAACATGAATCTCAGTTTTCTTAATCCATAAAATTTGGATAATAATTATGCTGGAGGTTGTGGTACAGCTCAGTATGCCCAGCCACATTGGGTGTTTTAGAGGTATCAGTTTCTCTTTCCTCCTGCTCATCTTGCCAGGGGAAATGACAACTACTATTATTTGAGCAGATTTTGAAGAACCCCTTGCCCTAATGGGTCCACTTCCCATTTCTAGGGCTAAAAATCTGAGTTCTGGATAACCCTTTAACATATTACTTGGGTTAGCTAATTCAGGAGTCCTATGAACAAGTCCAGCGATTTATTCTGGTTTCCAGAGGTTTAATGAAGCTCTCCTATCCAAAACAGATACATCATTATGCTGGGCTTCAAAGTCCAAGCTTTTATTTGCTGTGACTGTGGCAAAAATCACTTAAACCTCTGTTTCCCCATCTGTAAGACAAGTGATGCTAAATGTCTACTGAACTGAACTAATAAACATTGTTGATAACATAACTGTAATTAACATTTAAACATATACACTCTTACAAACATCTTTAAAAACTTACAAGTAAAATGATACAATGGTACTTGCTCAAATACACAATAAATCAGAACCTGTTTAACAGGATTCCTGTTTGTGTAGTATCAACTGTATCTCAATACAAAGTGTTTTAGACATGTTTCTAAGTGAACTGACTTAGGAAGAAACAATCCAAATGATTCACTCTAATTAAAATATGTACATCTATATTTAAAACTCACCCTAGGTATAAACATAACCTAGTAGCAAAGCCACCAAAACGAACTTCTGAAAAGATAACCACAAATGTAGTTTCTGATTAGAGCTCCATGATTAATTCCACATGCATATTTATTAAGCATAAGTAGTATTAGTAAGAATACTAGGCTGGGCGCCGTGGCTCATGCCTGAAATCCCGGCACTTTAGATGGGTGGATTGCTTGAGGCCAGGAGTTCAAGACCAGCCTGGCCAACATGGTGAAACCCTGTCTCTACCAAAAGATATAAAAATCAGCCGGGCATGGTGGCGCATGCCTGTAGTCCCAGGTACTTGAAGACTCAGGCAGGAAAAAAACTTGAACCCGGGAGGAAGAGGTTGCAGTGAGCTGAGATCGTGCCACTGCACTCCAGCCTGGGTGACACAGTGAGACCCTTGTCTCAAAAAAAAATTTTTTTTACTAAAAATTGTTAAGTTTTAACTGCTCACATAAGCAATAACTTAGAGAAACCTAAAAGTTTTAACGGCTCACATAAGCAATAACTTAGAGAAACCTAAGGAAATTTTTAAAAACTAAAAATCTGAAGTTTATTCAAAACAAAGGAAGAGTTACCTCAAATCTTAAAAACCAAGAAAAAAACAAACTTCAAATCCTCTTGTAATTTAAATTACATTAAAGAACCATAGCTTTTCTTTTTTTCTCATTTTTTTCAAATTGTTCTTTAACACAATTCAGTTCTTCATTTAGGTCTTGTGCCTTTGCTTGTTATGTTTATTTCTAGGCATTCAATATCTTTTGTTCTTATTTTGAATGAGATCTTTTTTCCATTATAGTTTCTGTTTATGGCTCACAAACAGGAAAGCTGTTTGTTGATTTCTGAATACATTTTGTCTAATATCATCTTACTAGACTATCGTTAGTTTTAACAAATCTTTTTAGAGGATTTCCTTAGATAATCAAAGTAGATAATTATATCATATATGAATAATCTTTTATCCTTTTGAATACCCTTTGATTTTATTTAATTGCATTAGCAAGCTCTTCTAGAATGTAAAATAGAAGTGAAAATAGCAGGCATAGCTTTAATGAAAATGCCTATAAAATGTCCCTATCAAGCATGATGCTGGTTATTGGTTTGAGATGATTTTTTAAGTATTAAGCACCCACCCCTTTTATTCCTATGAGTAAAATTACTAGGAATAAGTTTTTAATTGAGAATAGACATTTTATCTAATGCTTTTTAAACTTGTTTGCTTACCTTTAGAAATGATCCAATGATCATAAAGTCACAGGAAGTTGTAAAAATAATACAGAGGAGTCTCACACACCACTTCACCCCAGTGGCAACATCTTATATAACTTCCTGCCAAAGCCAGGAAATTGCTGCTGGTACAATGCACAGATCCTACACAGATTTCACCGGTTTTACAGGTATATAGGTGTATGTGTTTTCTCAGGTCATTTTATCCCATGTGTGGGTCTCTATATCCACCACTACAGTAAAGATACTAACAGTTTATTGCCACCAGAATCCCTAATGTGGTCCCTTTATGACCACATTTCCCTCCCCTTTTCCTAATTCCTGGCAATCAGTATTCTCCATTGCAATGATTCTGTCATTTTAAGACTGTCCTATAAATCATGCAGCATGTAATCTTTTTTCACTCAGCATAATTTCCTTGAGAGTCATCCAAGCTGTTGTGTGTATCAACGATTCATTCTTTTGCAGTTACCGAGTAGTATTATTCTCTGATGTGGATGTGCTAGATTGTTTTACCACTTCCCATTCAAGGACACTTGGTTTCTAATTTTTGTATAGTACAAATAAAGCTGCTATGAATATCTGTGCACAGACTTTTAGGTGGATAAGTTTTTATTTCTCTGTGTTAAATGCCCAGGAGTACAACTGCTGGATCATATAGCAAGTATATGTTTATTAATAAATGGTCAAACTATTTTCCCAAGGGGCTATATCATTTTATACCCTCACCAGCAATATACGAGTGATCCAGTTTGTTTGCATCCTCGCTATTTGATATTGTCACTATTTTTTATTTTGGCTATTCTAATAGGTATGCAGTGATATCACATTTTTTTTTTCACTTCCCTGATAGCTAACCATGCTGAGCATCTTTTCATATGCTTATCTGCTATTCTCTTTAGCGAAGTATCTGTTCATTTCTTTGGTCTATTTTTTGCCTGGATTGCTTGTTTTTGTTACTGCTCAGTTTTGAGAGTTCTTTGAATATTGTAGATACAAGTCTGGTCTCAGTTACAGGTTCATCCCCCTTCACAGAGTCTTCTTCATAGATAAAAACGTTTTGAATTTTCAGAAGTTCAATTTATTGTTTTTTTCTTTATAGAATTTGCTTTTGGACTCATGTTTAAATGCTTCATTTAGCCCACAGTCCTGAAGATCTTCTCCTATGCCTAAATTCTAAAAGTTTTCTAGTTTTACATTTAAATCCATGATCCATTTTAAATTAACTTTTGCATAGTGTGAGGTTTGGGTTGAGGCTTGTTGTTTTACCTATAGATGTGCAATTGCTCCATGCACCATTGTTGAAAAGGCTATTTATCTTTGTAACAAACTGCTTTTGTAACTTTGACAAAAATCAGTTGGCTGTACTTACGTGGGTCTATTTTTTGTTCTCTATTTTATTCTACTCATCTATGTGTGTATCCCCTTGCCAATACTATAGTATTTTGAGTAGTGAAGTTATACAGTAAGTCTTAAAATCATGTGGAATGATTCCTTCCATTTTATTTTTAGAGACAGGGTCCTGCTCTGTCGCCCAGGCTGGAGTACAGTGGTGTGATCATAGTTAACTGCAGCCTTGAACTCCTGGGCTCAAGTGATCCTCCTGCCTCAGTCTCCCAAGTAGCTAGGACTATAGATGCATGCCACTATTCCTTGCTAATTTTTTTAAAAATTGTTTTTCTTGAGATAGGGCCTTGCTATATTGCCCAGGTTGGTCTTGGACTCCTGGCCTCAAGTGATCCTCCTCTTCGACCTCCCAAGGCGCTGGGATTACAGGCATGAACCACCACACCCAGCCCTTATTTTGTTTTAGGTATTTTAGTTCCTTTGCCTTTCCATATAACTTTTAGAATAAGCTTGTGTTAAACCCATAGACAAATATGGGGGAGAACTGTCATCTTTGTTACATTGAGTCTTCCAATCTATGAACATCATACATCCCTGATTTAGCACTTGATTTCTTTCATCAACAGTTTTCAGATTTCAGCATCGAAGTCCTATACAAGTTTTGTTAGATTAATGCCCAAGCATTCTTTAGCAATTATAAATGATAGTTTATTTCTGTTTCCACACATTTATTGCTAGTATAAATGCAATCTATTCTTGTATGCTGATCTTGTATTTTTACAACCGTGTTGAGCTCATTTATTAGTTCTAATTTTTTGTAGATTTCCAAGGATTTTCACTAGAAACTGCACATCACCTGCAAATAGGAAGTTTTATTTCCTTTTTACATTTTTCTGCCTTTTATTTCTTTTTGCCTATTACATAGTAAGAACTACTAGGACAATGTTGAATAGCAGTGGAGAGAGTGGACATCTTTGCCTTGTTCCTGATGTTAAGAGGAAAGCATTCCATCTTTCACCATTAAGTTTTATGTTGGCTGTGGGTTCATTACCAAGTTGAGCAAGTCCTCCTCTATTAGTTGGCTGAGTTTTTATTATGAATGAATGTTTAACTTAGCTAACTTTAGTTTTTTCTCTTTCCTATAAACCATTTTATGATCAAGAAACAATACGTTTTCTTCACTAACATCATGTGACTTGTCTTCTTTAACCTTTTAATATTATAGACTACCTTGAATGATTTTTGAATGTTGAAAGAGTCTGATGTGGAATAAAACCCACTTGGTCATGGCATACAATTCTTATGTGTTGTTGGATTTGTTCTGCTAGCATTTTGCTGAGGATTCTGTGTCTATCTTCTTCGGGGTATTTGACCTGTAAGTTTTCTGTACTATCTTTAGGTTTTGTTATCAGGGTAATACTGGCCTAATGAAATGAGTTGTGAAGTATTCTCTATTTTCTGGAAGAGATTATGTAGAATTTATGTTATTATTTCTTTATTCCTGATTGTCTAAGTTTCCTTCTTTTGTCATTCTCTTTCAGGGTCTGCTACTCACAAATTCTCTTAGTATTCCTGTATCCAAGACCACTCTGATTTTACCTTTATTCCTGAAGGATATTTTCACTTAGTGTGGAAATCTCGGTCGATAGCGTTTCTTTCAGCACTTGAAAAATTGCGTGCCATATCCTTCTAGAATTCATAGATTGTTCTGAGATGAGGTCTCACTGTGTTGTTGAAGCTGGAGTGCAGTGGTGCGACCATGGCTCACGGTGGCCTTGACTATCTGGGCTCAAGTGATCCTCCAGCCTCAGCCTCACCAGTAGCTGGGAATACAGGTATGTGCCACCATGCCTAGCTATTTATTATTATTGTTATTATTTGTAGAAATGGGGTCTTGCCATGTTGCCCAAGCTGGTCTCGAACTCCGGGGCTCAAGCAATCTTCCAGCCTCGGCCTCCCAAAGTGCTGGGATTACAGGCGTAAGCCTCCCAAAACGCTAGGATTATAGGTATAAGCCACCGTGTAGATTCTGATGGGAAATCTGCTGTCATGTCAATTGTTCCCTATAGGTAACAGTTATTTCTCTGTAGCTACTTTAAAGATTTGTGTTTAATTTTCTAAAGTTTGATATTTTTTCAATTGTCATGTAACACATAACATAAAATTCGCTATCTGAACTATTTTTAAGTGTATGGTTTAGTAGTATTAAGTATATTCACATTACACAACTAATCTCCAGAACTATCTTGCACAATTGAAACTCTGTATTTATTAGACAATAACTATTCATTTCCAAAAGTTTGATTTTGATTGTGTCTAGGAGTGGATTACTTTGGGTTTATCTTGTTTGGGATTCAGTTAGCTTCCTGAATTTGTACAATTATGTCTTTTGCAAAATTTGGGGAAATTTCAGCCATTATTTCTTCAGGTCCACTTTCTTTCTTCCCTTTCTGGGACTCTGACGACATAAATGTTAAATCTTTTGTTAATGTTCACCAGGCCTTTGAGACTCTGTTCATTTTCCAGTTTATTTTTTCTCTATTTTTCATTTCTATTGCTTTATCTTCAGTGTTATTCTTTCCTGTCATCTCCATTCTATCTAGCCCATGTAGTAAGTTTATTTCAGTTATTGTATTATTTGGTTCTTCCTTATATCTTCCATTTCTTTTCTGAGACTAATTTTTCATTTGTTTCAGTGTGTTTGTGATTGCTCACTGAGGCATTTTTGTGATGGCTGCTTTAAAATTCTGGCCTGATAATTCCAACATCTGAATTATCACAGTGCTGATGTCTGTTGACTGTCTTTTCTCATTTCGTGTTGCAATTTTCCTAGTTTTTGGTATAAGTGATTTTTGACTGTCTAATGGATATTTTTGGGGATTATAAGACTCTCTTCCTATTTAATCTTTTTTTTTTCTGAAGCAGGCAGTTCTCCTGTTGAGGCGGAGTGTGAGAAGAGGGTGAGTGTGTATGTTCAGCTTCCCCTGGGCTCCACCAACATCACCCAGGCAAAAGTGGAAGCAATGACTCACACTGCTTTGTTGCAGATGGGTGGAAGTTCAGCTCCGCTCTTAGTCCCAATGAAAGTAGGGCACCAACCTGTATCACCTCATTGCCTGAGTAGGGGTGTAAGCTCATGTCCCTGCTGGGCCCCACTGATGACAGGGAGGAGGAAAGCAGAAGGCTGACTCATATTTCTTTGTTGCTGCACTATAAAGTCAAAAGCTCAGCTCCCCAAAGGACCCAGCTAACAACAGGGGAGGGTAGAGGAGGAAGCAGAATGCCAACTAGCCCTGGCACCCCCAGATGGGAGTGAAGCCTCAGTTCTCCACTGGGCCCCACTGACATTAGTGGAGATAAGCAGTGTTGAGAATCCTACCTCCAACTATGTTGTTCTGCCTTGTTGACATCGGGTGAGGGTAGAGTATGGATTAGCCCTGGCTCATGCCACCTTATTAAGTAACATTGCTCCTGGGTTGGGGTGGAGGGTCGATTTGCTGCTAGACCCCACTGCTGCTAGACACCACCCTGGCAAGAGCACAACTTCCTTCTGCTTGAAGTGAAATGAGGGAAAAAAGCTTCCTGCCTGGTCTGCCAAAACCACCCAGCAGGTGGAACCAAAGTGCTGTCTGCTTTTGCTGGGCAAAGAAATGGGTGCTTAGGTCTCTCATCTCCCCCAGCCCACATCACTGGGTTGGGGAGTGAAAGCACTGTTATCTGCTTCTTTGGGGTGGGGGTGGGGTCTTCTGAAGGTGTTTGACCAGGGTAGGGTGAGTATTGTCAAAAAGGTTTAGTCTTATTTGGCTACCTTTCCCTCAGTTGTCTGTCTAAAGAAAACAGGCTTTTCTCAGAGCTCTTTTTGTCTGTGCCTGTTGGCAGTTCTAGTTTAGAGGCTTTCATAGCACCCTGCCGAGGATATATGGGAGGCAATAGGAAGAATACAAATAGTGAATTCTCCTGGATTTTCTTGAGTCCCAAGGTCTGCAGATTGTGGGTCTTCTCTTTCCACCTTTAGAGTTTTCCTGTGTGTCTGTTGTGTTATGTCTAAGGTGTTTTAGCTGTACGGGAGGATCAAGGAGGAACAGGGGTTCGACTATCTTGGCAGAACCAGAAGTGTCCTCCAAGTGATTAATTTTTATGTTGAAAATAACATTTATTTTCTAGTTTTCCACTTTATGGTTCAAAATGTACTATGGAAAACTGCTGTACGTTATAGGTCATAATTTCCTCCTGAAGATCCAATTACATCTGCTTATATTATTCTTTACTAGTTTACCTCATTTCATGCTATTAAACTTCCTGTCCACCTCAGTACTTTTAGATTTTAATGTTCCAAAGGCAGGAATTTCATTTAATTCATTTTCACCGAGTACTATACTATACATACTCAGAAGAGCGGGGGTGGGGGACAGGGGATAGCTTTAAAACTCATTTATGAGCTCTTTTTTTTTTAATTAATCCAAGGCAAAACTTATTTTTAATTTGCCGATGACATTTCTCTAAGGATTACTTAACATGAACATATTTTTTTTTTTGAGATGGAGTCTTGCTCTGTTGCCAGGCTGGGGTGCAGTAGTGCAATCTCAGCTCACCGCAACCTCCACCTCCCAGGTTCAAGTGATTCTCTTGCCTCAGACTCCTGAGTAGCTGGGACTACAGGTGTGTGCCACCATGCCCAGCTAATTTTTGTATTTTTAGTTAAGACGGGGTTTCAACATGTTGGCCAGGAAGGTCTCGATATCTTGACCTCGTGATCCACCCACCTTGCCCTCCCAAAGTGCTGAGATTACAGGCATGAGTCACAGCACCCGACCCTGAACATCCATTTTGATAGCTATTACTCTTGAATTATTTAGCTAGCAGGAACTTGAAGGAAGGGGAGGCAAATAAGGTTTTGTTTTTCTTTGCATTTTTACTTCTTCAAATAACATACCTGTATATGTTACTTCACTTGAGGTGGATTCTTGAATTCATTTATCTGTTGACTTATGTTTAATTTCAGAGATTCTAGGCCTATTGTTTTTCTAGTATTAAGATTAATAATTAATCTTAAATTAACTCCTGTACTTTTGCTTTAAATAAGAAACCATAGAATAGTTTAGGCTGAGGAGAGTCTAAGGAAAAATATCACTGCCCCAATCTTTTATTTCTGGAACTTTCTTTTTTTTTTTTTTTTTAAGTTATATAACCAATATTTAACTCTCTGTTGTATTCCTCTAGGAATTCCTCTCTGGCGAGAGACAGGGTGCCCTAGGTGAGAGGTATCCTAAGGTACTTTCATAGAACCTAGAGTTCTATTAACTGAGGTGGAAAACCACTATTTTAGGAAAAGCTTTACATTTATCAAATCTAAAAACAAAGAAAATATCCTAAAAGCACATATTGAAACTAACTTTTCTGAGAAGAAATACATATAGAACACAAGGCACTTCTATATCGGCATTAGAGCAAAGCCCATTTAAGTTCCTAAAACAGTAACAAAATAAGCACAAGAATTATGTATACAAATGGACAAGCAGCACATGAAAAGATCCTTAACATCATTAGTCATTAGAGAAACGCAAATCAAAAACACAACGAGATAACACTTCACACCCACTAGGATGGTTATAGTAAAAAAGACAATAATAAGTGCTGGCAAGGATGTGGAAAAGCTGGAACTCTCATACACTGCTGGTGGGAATGTAAAATGGTGCAGGCCAGTTGGAAAAGTTTGGCAGTACCTCAAAAAGCTAAACATAGACTTACCATATGACTCAGCAATTCTATTCCTAGGTATATATCCAAGAAAACTGGAAACATATGTTCACATAAAAACTTAATACAAATGTTCACAGTAGCATTATTCATAATAGCCAAAAAGTAGAAACAATTTCCAATGTCTATCAACTGATAAATGGATAAACAAACTGTGGTATATCCATACAAAATAGATTATTCAGTCATATAAAAGAATAAAGTCTTGACACATGCTATAACATGTATAAACCTTGAAACATGTATGAACCTTAAAAACAAACACAAACGCCACATACTGTATGATTCCATTAATATGAATTATCCATAATAGGTGAATCTAGAGACAGAAAGTAGATTATAGTGATTGCCAGGGGCTGGGGGAATGGAGGAAATGGGGAGTGACTGCTAATGAGTATGAAATTTCTTTTTAGGGTGAAGAAAATGTTCTAAGTAATAGATAGTATTGATGGTTGCACAACCTTGTGAATATAGTAAAAGCCACTGAATTATATACTTTACAAGGGTGAGTTTTATAGTATGTAAATATCTCAATTAAAAAAGGAATTAGGCTGAGCATGGTGGGTCGCGCTTGTAATCCCAGCATTTTGTGAGGGCGAGACGGCCTGGATCACCTGAGGCCAGAAGTTCGAGACGAGCCTGGTCAACATGGCGAAACCCTGTCTTTATTAAAAATACAAAAAATTGGCTGGGTGTGGTGGTGGGTGCCTGTAATCCCAGCTACTTGGGAGGCTGAGGCAGGAGAATCGCTTCAACCCAGGAAGCAGAGGCTACAGTGGCTGAGATCGCACCACTGCGCACTCCAGCCTGGGCAACAAGAGCGAAACTCCATCTCAAAAAAAAAAAAAAAAAAAAAAAAAAAGGAATTAGGCCGGATGCAGTGGCTCACACCTTTAATCCCAGCACTTTGGGAGGCTAAGGCGGGTGGATCACCTGAAGTCAGGAGTTCAAGATCAGCCTGGCCAACATGGTGAAACCCTATCTCTACCCAAAATACAAAAATCAGCCAGTCGTGATGGCAGGCGCCTGCAGTCCCAGCTACTAGGGAGGCTGAGGCAAGAGAATCACTTGAACTCAGAAGGCAGAGGTTACAGTGAGCCCAGATCACACCACTATACTCCAGCCTGGGTGACAGAGTGAGAAGCTGTCTCAAAAACAAACAACAAGAAAAAAACAAAAAACAAAAAAAAGGAATTAATTAGGACTATTTGACCTGACAGTCTAAGGGAAAAAAAAAGCAATGATTGTATAACTTTCCTTTTAAATTTCCTTTTCTTATACTATAGCAAGATAATTGTTAACCTTTTTGGGTTGAGCCAAATTCTGTTTTCTGGCACTTTGAGGGAACATCAAGTAGATTTTTCTGAAAAGAGGATGAAAAGATAGAGAGGTAATGATTTAATAAGCTGCAATCAAAGAACAGAACACATTTACTCAGGCATACACCTAGGGCTTCTGTAAGGACAGCTGTTAAGTAATATCTAGGCAGATCCCCTTTATCCCAAATACGGTAATTTTTATTTCAAACATTAGAAATTTTATTTTATTTGTAAGACAGCTGCTTAGAAATCTCAAAGAGTCTTCCATCCAATGTCATAAATGCTGTTTTTCAGGCCAACTCCCAAAAGCCTATTTAACCCACTGTATTTGGAAACTAATACCAACTTCACTCAGTTTACTAACTTTTCTAACTACCTATTGACTACTTAAGCACTGTCTCTATTATGAACAGCATTCCCAGTTCATGCCAGGATCACATCATCTCTATAGGCCTCCTTGGTAAGAAGAAGGCTTTGTGCTACATACATACATATATTTATGTATATGAGAAGTCATCTATCTCTCTAGGTTATCCTCTACATCTCCACAATAGCTACTCATGTAAACTATCTGGATCCTTTTCCCTTGTAGCAGATTTCATGTAGACTGAGTCACTCACCTGGATGTTCTCAAGTCAAACAGCGCTGTGTAGTGAAAAGTCAATAGAATTTGCAATCTGAGACTTGGGTTTGAATTCTGGCTCCTCCAGTTAGTAGCTGTGCAACCATAAGCATATTATTTAACCCTTCTAGGCTTCAGTTTCCTCATCTCTAAGTTGAGGATAATTATGTATACTTCATTCAAGCTGATATACACAAAGTGACTTGTTAAGGGGAGCATTCAATACATGTGAGCTGCCTTCCATCTTCACTTGCGAAAGAAAGAGCAGTGATCTCAACATACCCCTTGCCCTTTGTTTGTAGGCAGGAACATTCTGAAGTTGTTTTTGTAAACTAAGGACTATATTTTCCACACTTGTAAACTAAGGCTAAGACAAGGCTGTATATTATTTTGGATTTGAGTACTCTGCCACCGCAAATGAGTTAAAATTAGTGGAGGGTAGAGAAAAAGTAAGATTTGAACTTTTATGCATTGTGGCTCTTTCAGAATTTGTACTTAAGATAGTTTTGTAAAAAACTGTATTGATAGGTTATGGATGGCAAAATAAATTTTAGTGAAATGTGTTGCACACCCTAGCTCTGACTTTGTAAACGTTGTCCCCTGGAGCAGGTCTGCCTGAACAGGTCTCAATTTTCTTATATAAATAGGGTAGGGTTAAATTGTTTCCTGCTCTAAAATTCTATGCTAAAAAAATTTAAATACTTTCATATTTCAAGATGTACCAATCCACTTTTTCGGTTTTAACTAGCACAGTACAGTGAACACAACACAATATTTAAACAAATTATCATACGGTAATTTATTCATCCAATAATATAGAAGATAATTATTTATTTTTCTACCCAGAGACATTATTCTTACTGTTTATATCTCTGTCTGTAAGCTTGGTACACAAGACGAAACTTAAAATTACAACATTTTTTGATATTTAAATTTCCCCTAATGCTTCAGTGCTATCACTTGAATTAGATATCACAGTAAAATTATTAAAGTTGCAGGAAAAGCAGAATGGTGATTTGTGGGGTCACTAGGGGGTTTATCAGAATCTTCAGGGTAGAAAAGGACAAAACAAACCTGATTAAACATAATTTGAAAAAGCATGTTAAATATTTGTTTTTAGAAAAGCTTTAGCCTATTAATTTCAAGATAAAAATCATACAAAGTAGGAACGAAAAACACTGGTGTAAAAAAATGGATTCAATTTGTACTAATCCTATAATCTAGAACTATGCTGTTTAACATGGTAGCCAATAGCCACTGGTGACTATTAGCTAAAATTCAAAATTCAGTTCCACACTAGCCACATTTCAAGTGCTCAAAAGCCACATATGGGCAGCGGCTACTGTACTGAACGGTGCTGATCTAGAATTTTTTTTGTTATTTTAAGTAAATCTTTATTATATTATTTTCAGATAGATGTCTCTGTTCCTAAATGTGAAGAATTGAAATAACATTCTAGGTAACTGAGGTTTTTGCTATAGGTTTTACAAGATTTCTGGAGTGAAGATTTATCCCAAACCACTGCACTTGAAATGCATTTCAGTCTATTAATGTCAAAATGATCTTTTGCTTCAGGCTATCATTTGACATCTGCTTCTAACACATATCAAATGACTGAATCAAGTTTCCTATAACAAGCTTTGTTGGCCAAAGAATTAGAGCCAAGCTCACAGAAATCTAGATGACCAGGTCACATTTGAAGATTAGATCATCATCATACGTAAGATTATAAAAATCAATTTATATGGTGGACAAACAAAACTAGTTTTTAAGGTATGTAAGAGACCACAGATATACTAGCTAAAATGGGAAAATTTGATTTAACCTATGTTATGGTTATAAATCTATTATGACAAGAAATCTAAAAGTGCTTTTAGATTTACACCTAAGTGTACAGTAACAAATATTTAGGGAACTAGCACATTTTATGAGAACAACAGAAAAGGACTCACAATGTGGAGACCTGACTCCAGGCAGGGTAGTAGCCTAGCTTTCCATTTTATAGCTTCCTGTTTTTTAGTTCATTTATGTTCTACTTTCTAGCTGACATCTTCAAGAGAGGAAGGTAAATATGCAGGGGAGGTAATGCCAGCAATTGAGCCATTCTGTTATGGTATGTAAAACATAAAATCACTATTCATTATTCAGTAATATGCCCAGCAAATATCTCTGACCCCAGAGGTATTTGTACATGATGAGCAGAAACCAGAAAAAGGGTGAAGATGCTATTTTATATTATCTGAAAACTGTGACTTTTTTATATTACTAACCCTAGCTCTATTCTTTAGTAAGTGAAAATGAGAAGCAATTAATTTAAATAGGAAAATGGGAGAAGAAAGCAGATTAACGGTAGTATAAAGTGGCATATAGTAAGAGAAGTTTTAAACTACAAATATTAGACATAAGTTACAGAAACAGTCAATGTACAGGCCATTTAGTAGGGGCAATTCGTTTGATATTGAAGTAGAATACGACCATTAATTTTCAGAACATCAAATCAAAAGTGTAAATTATTTTTAATTTTTATTTAAATTATATTTAAATTTATATTCACTATTAAGATGAAACATTTTTATACAATTTAATTTAGAAAGATTTCAATTTAAAATGAAACAAAACTCTTGACAGTTAAAGAAAACACTTCAATATAGTCAATTAAACATAACAGCTCATTTCCAGGCAATACTGGATCACATTACTGTAGTTATCAGACTTTCCAAAACTGTGTTCTGCAAAGCACTTTGTGTCCACTGAGACTTCAATAGGTGGTTCACAAAAAAGGGGTTCTGACATCAAGTCTCAAATGCTGTGGGTCATATCCATTTTGCAGATGCACTGTATACAACATCTTAAAAGTTCTAAGTTATACAGTAAAGACAGGTTAAATCTTGTTTAATGCCACATTTCCCAAATTTACTTGCTTTATGCCACACTCCCTTGTTTTTTGGAGGGGAGTGATTCTTGAGGCATGGATATACCTTTTAACATCACATCTCCAGGGACTTTTTAGCTTGAAAAATTCTATACTATTTAGAGTTCTGTAAGTACCAACAGCATATTACAGACAAAATCTAAAGGATTACATTTCTAGACAGGAAAACCCAGTTACCCTATGGCATTTCCAAATAACTAAAACAAATGTGTTTATAGTAATGGGGAGGGAGGTGTGACATATTAATTTCTTTCCCTAAAAATTAAATTAATGGAATGGATTCATCCTAAAATATAAAAAGGTATGCACATTTTGTGTTGGTATGTTTTAGAAAGAAAGTTAAAATTCTACCTACCTATGCTACAAACCGAGTTTAACCATTTCTTCAGGGACATGTTACCTTCAAGAGGTAGACATATAGGATATACTATATTTTATGGGTTAAAAGATACAATCAAGTATCAGATACACTATTATTTTATATATTGTTAAGAAAAAACACGCTGGTAATTAAACTGTGACATGCCATGGACTGTGAGACATCTTCCAATTTGAGCAATATTAAAATGTGAACAAACTTTCCTTCCTTCTTCCACATATTCTTCCCAATGTTCTTTGTTTTTTCCCTTTAAAGATAATATTGGGGAAGGGATCAATGCAAAAAGGACAAGATTCAAGAGATTTCTGTTCACCTTGCCCTTTCAATTACATTCAGATATTACAATGACTATTTAAACTGATCAATCAAATAAATCACTTTTAATTGCTTTGCTGGATTCTAAAAAATTACCCCAGAGGAAAAACAAAGAACCCAGACAGTTCTTTAAGAGAGATGATCCGTTGTAACTGTTGTTTATTAAAACCTTAAACTATGTATTGAACCAAGTACTTTACATATAGTATCATTTAATTCTCACCAAAACCCTATGACGTGGACATTATTTTCATCACTATTTTACAAATTAGGATGTTGAAGTATAGAGATATTAAATATAACTTGCATAAGGTTACAAATTATTAAGTGGCAGAGCCAGGACTCAAACACAGGTCTTTATGGCTCCAGAGCTTATGTTCTTTAACACTTTGCTATTAATCCAAATAATCCCACAAAGTTCCTTCTAAGTTTTAAAAATAAGCAAAAACCAAAATACTTAATCAGTAGTAACTAATGTATTTGCTTAAAACAGGCCACATGACAGAAAAGACATGTTTTCACTAACATGGGGGAGCTCATAGGTAGGGAGTAGAATGGGAGTTACCAGAGGATAGGGTGAGTGTGGGGGTTACAGAGGGAGTGGGGGGTGAAGAAACGTTGGTTAATAGGTACAATACAAACATACAGTTGGATAGAAAGAATAAGTTCTGATAATGGATAACACAGTAGAGTAGGATGACTATAGTTAATAACAATGTATTATATATTTCAGAATATTTCAGAATAGCTAGAAGAAAGGACTTGACGTGTTCCCAACACACAGAAATGATTAATGGATACCCCAGATACCCTGATGTGATCATTACACATTCTATGCATGGAACAAAATATTGCATGTACCCCATAAGAACATACAAATATTATTTATCAATTAAAAAGTAAAAACTTTCGGTGTGCCAAAGTTTATCTTTTAACAGTTTGTTTAACCAAAAAGACAACTTTCTCCTATGTTTCTGTACATTAGGGATTAATAAATATTGGCTTTTAAATTGTACAACTTGATAAACTGTCAAAAATAAATAGGCCAAAAGTATGAAATAATCATTATGTGCTATACGGATACATTTTATCCTGAACCTGTTTTATAAAATACACACACACACACACACACACACACACACGATATATTTGTGTTTGTTTTGCTAATCATGACAAAATTTAATGATTAAATATGGTAGTTTTTACTGAATGATTAAATAGGGTAGTTTTCCTTTGGTTTAATGCTTTTTGTTGTTAAAATGATAAACCAGAATATCTGAAATCTAGTATCTCCAGGTTAATGATACAGGTCACTGTATTAATTCCAAAAGAACACACTGATGGGAGTGGAGTGGAAAGAAAGACATTGAATGCTAGGTATTACAATTTAGATACTTTTTCTATTTATATGAACAGGGGAATGGATGTGTAATATATGTACTTGCACAGCTGCATTCCAATGCTTTAAAATGTGTTATCCAGCAAAGCACATAAACAACTGAGCATTATCACACTCAGGCATTACCAGTGAGACCACCAACATGTCAGTGTGTCATTCATCATAATCTGAACTGCTGGGTCTAAATCACCCATTCTGCACTGGGTCAACCAGGCAACTGTGACCTTGGGTACATCATTCACAGCCTGGGCAGACCACATGTCCCTGAGAATGGAACTGGAGCAAATCTTGTTAATTATCACAGTGGTATGAATTTCTTAGTAATAAAAATCTTTAAAAACTTTAGGACAATTCTTCTGCAATTCAAACTTCTAGATAAGTGATCTATATTTTTGATCATTCTATAATTTAGCAAATGTCAAGTCCTTGGTCAGGAGTGCACAGTCCAATTATGCCACCCTTCTTATTAAAAATAAGATATACTTATTGTGGTTTCCAGAAATGCACACTAAAGAGAAGACAAGGTCTGCCTATACTTGTTTTTGTAATTAAAGTTTTATCTTATTAATAAAATTTAAATGCTTCCAGGAAGTTTCACATTTTGAATCTAACCCATTACTACAGGATCAAGCTGCCAAAATAAAGCAAAGATTTCTAGATTTTAAAAAACTGACATCCTCTACCATAATCACTGAAAACAATAAAGTGTTCAGTAATGTGTCACAGTTACTTGACAGTTGACATGTAACAATACCTGTCCTCTCCTCAGATCTTCACTTAGGGGAAAGAAAAAAACCTGAAAGGTGGTAAAAATAAAACAGGAAAAGGAAAAGAAACAATAAAACATTTTTTTCAAAATCAATGATTATACTTTAATAGAACATTTTCCCTATAGATAAAATGTAAGAAATCTACATATATTAATAAAGTAGAAATACTATAAAATCTATGTACTATACTGTAGAATACTACACAACCTTTGAGGTTAAAAATGGCTGCACATTCACCAAACATGATCTCCCACACAAAAACCTCATTTTCTATAATAAAATATTTATATAGTTGATATTTTTCAATATTTTTCAGTGTATCATGGGTACCTGTTATTTAAAGGAAGTCAAGGTAGCTATTTTCACACAACACATTGTATAATACACATTGTATATAACACATTATATTGTAGCTATTTTATATAACACATTTCTATAAAACAAAAATAACCTCCATAATTTTATTATTTTGAAAACTTCATATTTAGATTTACTATCATTCATACCTACTCTGTTGCAACGGAGAATAAAGTATTACTCTAGGTCAGGCTTATGATCCAGTAAATGCTGTCTCTGACAGCAGTGGCAAGGAATTTGTAGAACAGAAGAGCCATAGTTCTTACCTATTCATCCTCTGAACAGTCAAATATTCCAAAGCATATTAGTATTTTTAAGTAACTCACTAAAGAGTTCACCTAGACCAGTTAGGAAGCTAGTTTGTTTTTTATCTTGTACCAACCCTTACTTTGCTTACATAGTACTTCCTTTATTATCTTAAATTTGCTTCTTTAAACATTTGGCCTAGTTCTAGCCTATCATGTTCTGACCCACGTTTGAGTTTAACCACAAGGGTTTTTTTGTTTTGAACACCATGAGATTCGTGTGAGGTCTTAAAGCAAGAAGGCCAGGGTAAAGGAACTAAAGAAACTGCCCGTGTTGTTACTGAGGCACTGAGGTCTTTTTAAATTGTTCATATTTTAATGAGATTAAAACCATAAAAAAACAGAGATAAGATTCATAATCACTCTATTCTTGACTTTCACGATTCATTCAGCAGATATTTATTAAGTTCACAATATGTAAGTGCCAGGCATTGTGTTAAATGCTGAGGATTCAAAGGTGGGGGAGTCTGCTTTCAAGAATTCACAGTGTACTAGGGATGAGACCATAAACATAAACTCCTACACACACCAATCCTGAAATCTTTTAACCTGGAGAGAAATATTTTGATGTATTTACTCAAGTAAATGATTCTTTAAAAAAACGATGTTACTCTGGTAAAATACAAGTATTATCTGATAGGAACCTACTGGGGGAGGAAACAGCATAATAGTGAAACTATTAGACCTCTGAGTGGACTTTTTCAACCTTTCCTTCACTGTCTTCTATATTTCCAAATTGTATCAGAAGAATTTACTTGCAATAGCTGAACAAGCAAAGGAAACTAAATATCTAAAAGCAATTTGTTAGAATTTAGTTTTAATAAATCTTGGCAACATTGGCTCTGTTTGACATATCTTATGCCAGAATAGCAAAATTCTTTGAAAATAGTAAATTGTGGAATCCTATCTGTCAAGTTCTGGAAAACATGATAGTAACTGAAATAACAAGCCTTTACCAAATGAGACCTCTTATAATACTCTATTTGTTTCTGGAAAATACATGACCTCTAACTACTGGCTTATTTATACCCTTAATTTTTCCACAAAAGATTTGAAGCAGCTACCGTGATATAAACTGAAACACATGAATTGTATTCACCTGGCTCTGAATTATGGCTCTGCCATTTACTATTTATAATCTTTGTGCCTTTTAACTTCTGAGATTTGGTTTCCTAATCTATAACAATGGGGACCATAATCCTACCCTGCTGGGTCATAGGAAGGATAAAATGAAATAGTAACATAGCACAGTACCTGGCATGTAGTTTGTGCTAAATAAATATCAGTTTTGTGCTTCCTTATCCAAATGCATTCCTTGTAGAAAAAAAGGTGGAATTTTAAGTGATATTGTTTTCCTACACATTGATACATGCCAAGCAGAAATGTGGACTCATCTTGAGTTGCAATTGTTAATGTCTGTATCTAAAAATCAGGCTTAGAGCAAATTTCATTTCTTTCCACAAGTTCAGTACTTTGAGAACATTTTATTAACCTTTTAGCTATATTATTTAATGCAAAAAATTTTCTGGGGAGAAATACGAAAGAGCTCTTGCACACTGTGTTTCACACTATCCATTCAAAGGATGATTAAACATCGTAAATTTGGCTTTTTAATAAAAGATTTATAGTATTAGTCTGGTCAACAATTTTAAATAAAGTTCTTGTAATTCTGCCAGTCTTAAAAACATGATTTCCTTTCTTTCTTTCCTTTTCTTTCAACATATATCAATGTATTTTCCATTGAAGAGCAGCATTTAGTTCAGGTTTTACAAGTATGATACAAGTCGCAAAATACTAAGCACCAATCACAAGCACTATTACAACTCTTCCTGCGTTAAGGAGAACAAGTAAACATTTTTATACAGCAGTGGAGGTGACTGGGGGGAAAAAAGTGGAAATCGATTTGAACTGACTCCCGCCCTCTCCATTATACCCGAGAATGCAAGTGTCCCGCATCTCAGATCAAACTGAGCCCCGGTTTTACTGACGTAACCGGTAACCTTATCTACCTCTCACACTGCGGAGGCCGGCAGGGCAGCGGCTGCCGCCAAGCACACCACTCATCAGAGCCTGCCCCATTCCACCCCCCGCGTTTCAGTCATGCTTTCCAGAAATGGGGTCACTCACTCAGTAACTATTACACACACGCAGCCTATCATCCTGTAATCCCCCAAAGTCCGCTGCGGGAAGAGAAGGCAGCAAAAAGTCAAGAAGGAAGAATCACAGACGCGCCACCATCAGGAACTGATTTTCCACTCCGGAGAGGAGCGGTGATACCCTGGAAAGGGTCTTGTCTGGATTATTTTCGCAGACCCGAGTTGTTCTGGGATAGGGGCGGCTGAGAAAGCTCGGTGCAGTGATGCGCCCGGGGGAAATTCTGTTTTGCTCTGTTTGGGTATATTGTTTGGGTTTTGGGCACTCGGGTGGGTGTCTCAGGGACGGTCACCAGATGCCGGGGCGAGGAAAACCAGAAAGCCCTTTACGGCGGCCGCTGATCTCCTTGAATATCATCCTCTCACCTCCATGGACAGGAAACTCAAGTTAAACTCGAAGGGACGGAGGGCGAGCTCTGCGACCTCAGAAACGGAGGGGGGTAGGGACCTTGGGCTTCCACTTTCTCCTTTGCAGCAGCAGAAACCGCTGCGGCAGACGGGGGAAGGGGAGGCAAAACCCTGCACCCCTTACCCGAACCCCCCGCAGGTCGCCGCCCCTGGCCCCGGGCGCCGGTCTCTCCGCAGCAACCCCTCCCTCGGCCGGACTCGAGAGTCCCAGCTCCTCTGTGAATCCGATCCCTACCCCTCCCACATCCCCCAAAGTCGCTAAGGTCCGGGGAAGCCCCCGACCCGGCTGGGCAAACTTCCCACTCCCCGCCAGCCCCCGCTCCGCCTCCCGCTCCCCCACGCAAAGTTGATTAAAATTGGCTTCTTGCAAAGCCCCAGCGCCCACTCCAAACCCCACGCGCCGCCACACTGGCAGCCCCCCGAGCGAGGGAAGGAGGTGAGGGTGCGGGTGGGAGGAATAGACAGTCAGACTGGCAAAGAGACCACCCCAGACAACCCAAACCAAAACCCTGAACCCGGGGGAAGACGCGAGCGGGATCAGAACGGGCCGAGTGGCCAGCTCCGGGGAGCGAAGCGAGCCGGCGGGGGCGCGGGGAGGAGGCGCGCCGGCCCCAGCCACCCTGCTGCACTCACCTCAGCGCTGTCGGATGGGCTCTCCACAGCCATCTTCTGCCACGGGTCCGCCAGCTGCGCCAGCGGCATCTTCCCCCCCTGGCCCGCCGCCTTCACCGCCTCCTCCCTCCCCGCCCGCCCCGCGGCCGGCCCCGCTCCGTCGCCGCCCGAGCCCCACGGCAGCGGCGGCAGCAGCAGCAGCAGCAGCAGCAGCGGCAGCAGCAGCAGCGGCGGCGGCCCCGCAGAGGGCTCGACGCCGACGCCGACCGCCCGAAAGCCGCGCGCCTGGCCAGAGACGCCCGCGCGCTGAGCAAGAGCCTCGCGCCTCCGCCGGGCACCGGGTCTCGCCCCTTTCTTCCTCTCCTCCTTCCGCCGCCAGACTACGGCTCCGCCCCCCCCCCGCCGGTTCCCGCGCCAGCTCCCAGCCGAACAGCGACCGCCGCGCGCTCCCCCCACTTCCGCTCACAACATGGCGCCTAAGCGATACCTGTCTCTCAAAGCGAGGCTCGGCTGCCGCCGCCACCGCCGCGCGCACCCAGGGGCTGGGCTAGCGGAGGACACGCCCCCTGGCTGCCTCGCTCCGCTCCTCCCTCTTCCCCACCCCCCCTCCTTCTGCGCCCCAACCTCAGCTTCTGGGCCTCGCCTACTTTCAGGAAGGGCGAGCCCAGAAGATCTGGGGGCGTCGGCGGGAGGCGGAGGAAAGAAATGGGAAAGGCAACAGGGGCAAAGGCTAGGAGCCTTTCACTGCCAAGGGTCCAAGCAGGTCGTAGGCTCCTTGGGAATGAGGGAGAACAGTGGTCCCCGCCCAGCTGGGGGAGGGAGGTGGGCAAAAATATTGGGGGGCACAGTCCCAGCCAAGGACCCGGGGAGGGGTGTGGAGTGTCTTTCGGCCTGTATCCTCCGGGGGTGCGTGCGTGCGGGCGCTCCTAGTCTCTGAGGGCATCCCGTAATGGCCCAAGACCCTCCCTCCCTCTCCAGGGTCACATGCTGGGAATTCACCTGCCCCCAACCTCCCCCGACAGAGGCACGGGAGGCTTCGTGCCCGGGAGGTTCCTGGGGGCTCGGCTCCCGGCTTGATTCAAGTCTCTCCAAGTTGACGCTCTTGTGTTAAATTGTGGTTATTTGGTATTCATTCAGCTTGTATTAGTCGCTTCCCCTCGCACACCCCCCATCCCGCCGACCGGCCCCAAATTCCTCCTCAAGTGCGCAGAGCTCTTGGCCTTCAGTCTAGACCCTCGAACCCCTGCCCCTCCACCTCTGCTACCTAAATCTTCAAGAGGGAGAAAACAGGGAGGTTCCTTAAGGCTATCCCTCTCGGCAGAGGTTGGAGAATTATTTAAAAATATCTTGCAGGCAGGAGCGCGGGGTTCCTGCTCCTCTGTTGACTTTAAGTAAGAGATTAGATTTAAAAATCAGGCTGGCCGTGTGCGGAGGAGGAGGACAGAAGGAGGGGGAGGGGTTCTGACTCCTCCTCCTGCCCAAGATGGGGAAGCCCTGGGTTAAGGAAACCCAGTGCCCCGACGGCGACGGAGCCCCACAGGACGGGGAGAGGTTGTGGGGGAAGGCCTGGGCGTCCCGGGTGCGTCCCAGGAGGACTCGACCCTGCGTTCACTGCGCCAGGGGCCGCTGCGCGCTAAGTGCGCCCGGGCAGAAACGTGTAAAAGTCGCAGGGCTGAGTGGAAAGCTACTGCAGCCCCTGGCTAGTCGCCCAGCGAGGGGGAAGAGAAAAAAGCAAAAGGAAATCTCCGAGCCGGCCTGTCCCTTCAGTCCCTCAGGCCGCGGCCCAGGCATCGCAGTCCTCCCACGCCCAGCGACCACGGCGCGTCCCCTGCTGCGCTCCCAGCGAACGCCTATTAACAGCTTCCTTTCATCCTCCCGGGACCCAGACACCTGGAGAACCCTCGCCTGCCTCCCTAAGCAGGTGTGAGGATGAGATTAGAGCCCCACACCCAGCCGGCCAGGTCTGCGCGGGCGGTGCAAGGTTTCTCGCTGGGCCTGCGAGAGGCAGGTGTTAGGTTCTTTCTACTGCCTTCGCCAGCGCGCCCCTTGACACAGGCTCGAGGCGGGGGAGCCTCGTGGCCATTTCGGGAGGCTCCAGCTGTTTAGGGAGCCTGAGAAGACGGCAGGAAGTCCTCGTGGCGAGCCTTCTCCCCTAAGCTTTGGACTCAGGGGGGACAGTTCAGGATGGGCAACATCTGGGCAGACTCAACCAGGTCTGAGGGAGAAGGCGAATGGGGCCACTGGACTCATGATTTTGTCACTTCCCCCAACATGCTATATTCAGGTGCTGCAAATCCAACCTGGGCCCAAATTCAGCTAATCTGACAGCTCCTTCTGTGTGTAATTCCCGACGACAAAACGCGATTGCAGAAGTTAGGAGGAGAAGGAGTTGTGTACTATTTTGCATTTATGTACAAAATGCTTAATTTATTCATTTACATTGCAGAGTCACATGACCACTCCTTAGAACGAAAGAAGTTCGTTAATTCGATTGGCTTAAAGTAAATTAGCTCTCCCTACCCTTTGATCAATTATTCTAGTTAACATTCTTGCTTTAGCAAAAACATACATAGTTGAAGAGAGACAGTTACGTGGCTAACACTGTTCAGTGCTAGTTACTCCACGCAAAGAACGAACTGACATTTTAAAGCAAATTGTATGCCATTTTCAGTATCAACTTTTATTCATCTCTGTTGACCTTGAGGACCAGAGGAATAACTTTTAAAACAGAGTTACCTGATCTGTAAAAGCAATGTGAGCGGTGGTCACATTTCATTTAATTCAGCATTAAATGAACTGTTCATAATGGGTTAAAGTGGCCGGGTGCAGTGGCTCCCCCTGTAATCCCAGCTCTGTGGGAGGCAGAGGTGGGTGGATCACCTGAGCTCAGGAGTTTCAGACTAGCCTGGCCAACATGGTGAAACCCCGTCGCTCCTGAAAATACAAAATTAGCCGGGTATGGTGGTGCATGTCTGTACTCCCAGCTGCTCCAGAGGCTGAGGCAGGAGAATCGCTTGAACCCGGGAGGCGGAGGTTGCAGTGAGCCGACAACGTGCCATTGCACTCCAGCCTGGGCGACAAGATCGAAAATGTTTCAAAAAAAAAAAAAAAAAAAGTTAAAGTACCACTACCACAGGTGTCTTGCACATAGGATCAATTTGATAAGTATTTGTGAATTGAATGAATTGATTTAGAAGAACATTTCTTTTCCTTTTGCCCCAAAAGCTAAAAAAATGAATTTTTTTTGTTAACAATAAGCTTTTTCTCATTTATTTCTTCTATTAAATCCAAGAGCAGTGTAACCACTCTCTTTGGTTAGGAGAATTTGGAAAAATCAAATGAAGCTGGAGGATTTTTCTTGTAGGTAGCAGCAAAAAGAGTTATTTGAACATTGAAGCTGATATTGTCCTCGGCAGGATTACTTTCTCCTCTGTTTAACACAGGAGAACTTTAAGTGTAGCTGTTCAAAGAATAGCTGTCTCAGATCGCTAGACCTGCAGGTGTTAATATGGTGGTCAGTAGCCACACATGGCTACTGAGCACTTCAAATGATGTTGGCTGGTCAAAGTTGAGATGTGCTGTAAATGCAAAGTTCATACAAGATTTCAGAGTTAGTAAAAAAAATATATAAAATATCTCATTAATAATTTTTTATATTGACAACATGTTGAAATATCTCGAATACATTGGGTTAAATAAAATATTTCATTACAATTAATTTCACCCTTTAAAAACTTTAATGTGACCACTATAAATGTATACTTACAAATGTGGCTTTGTCAAGATTCACACTGTAGTTCTATAGGAGAGCACTGCTCTAGAGCTAGAGCTGTCTTTTAACATTGAGCCTTTTATGTATTCCTACAAGTCATGTAATGTGAAGTGATATCTTCAGATTCCAATGTCTTTTTGGCTTCCTGAGGGGAGAATCAGCAAAAAGGGTTACCTACTGATCCCCGCCCTCCCCCAACAAATCTCTCAGTCAGAACCAAAATATTGGAAAGTTATTACTTGAAACTACCATAGGGGAAACAGCAAACCTCAGTAGAAAATCTGAAGGAGGTTTCCAAGAAATCATTCCTAATGTATGACAGGACAACTAGATTTAACCTCCTCTGCCCCCAACAATTTCCTGCTATAATTATAACCTTTGTATACAAGTTTAAATGGGCATTTATTTAACAAAATAACATTTGTTCAAAAGTGGAGTTACATCAGTCTGGAAAAGTTGCAAGATGACTAACTATGGCTCATGGTGCAATCTCTACCTCATATACATCCAAAGTTCACAGCTCTATACATACAGATTTGTCATTACTATAGAAAACCCAAAAAGTGCAATCATCATCCCCCTCTAGGAAAAAGTTTTTTCCTCTTCATCCAGATTACCCAAATTATATTATCCAAAGCATATTTACTTGGATCCGTATTTATCCAAAGCCTGTTTATTTTCACCAAAAAAGAAAGGTAATCATCAGAGACTATTTAACTATTTCTTTCCAGAGAGAAAGAAAGATAAGATTTAGGCTCAAATCTTATCTCAGTAAAATCTTATCTCATATAAGACAATAGTTTAACAAAATACATGGTGATCTATGTTTCATGTGTGTGAATTTTGTTTTTCCCTTGAAATGTCTCAAATAAAAATTATTAAGGCTATTTTCCTCATCAACACACATTTTAAAGAACAGGCATTTCTACATCAATTTGAACATTTTATTTGAGAAAATTCGAATTTTGGGAAATGTAAGGTTCTAGGTTCCCTTCCAGATATAAAGTTCAAAGATTTTAGAGTTGTGTATGATGAAAGACAGTAAAATCTATAAAGGTGAAGGCAGTCTATAATACAAAAACATGAAATGTTTAACATTCTTTCCAGTTAGGCAAGATGGGGTCATGATAAGAGCAGAGACAGGCCCGTGGCCAAACTTCAGGTTTCTTTATCTCTTTAAGCTTCAGCTTTGCTTAGACCAGCATGTAGTTGCTGTTCAACAAATATTTGCAGAATAAGCTTTGTTTTTCTCATCTGAAAATAGGGATAATAATACTTGCCTTGTATGATTGGTGGGAAGATTAAATGGAGGCAACGTCTGTAAAGCATTAAGTATGGTGCCTGCCGCATAGGAAACATTCAATAAATGGAGCTATTGTTATCAGCTTCAGAAAGGGAGTACTCCTGCGTACATAATGTAATTCAAATATCTCACTCTTGAAAGTTACCCCCTTTCCATTTGTTGTGTGAGCATTTTATTGTAGTGTGATCTATTTATTTAGGGTATTCTTGTATCACAAAAAATGATACTGTGAGTAACCTCCTGTGAAATGCAAATAAAGAGAATGTAGAGCAACTTACTCTTCTGTTTTTTGAGCTACATATGTTGAAATGCAAATGATTACAGGTCAATTGCCTCATAGGCTAGGATCAAAACCTTGTTTATATAATCCTCAAAATAAACTAACAAATGTATGATTCAAAGTTAACATTACCTGACTCATACTTATGTAGGGAGAATGGGAGGAACAGGGAAGTATGAAGAGGCCTGTGTCAGATGTGCTTTAATGTTTTCTTCTTTTACTCGGTTTCCAAAATGTCTAATCCTTAGAGGTGTCATTTTGTTCCAGGAGTCATTTGAAGGGAAAGAATTATGGGGCTTTGATACTTGACAAGGAACTGAGAAGCCATTCTGGGAGCTTTAGAAAGCTACTGTTTTACTTTAGTTTTCATTTTACTAGAACTGAAAGACTCTCTAAATGTTCTTGTTTATAAACACTAATTCATAAGAGGGAGATAATACATTAAAATTTCACTTTCAAACTGATATTGAAAATGGTTGCTTTAACATTAAGCAAAAATCTCAGTATAAAGTATTCCTTCAGAGAATAAACATTCCCGTTTTATAACTATCAATTTACTTTGGTTGGTTAGAACAGTGGTTCTCACGTTTTTTTTTTCAGTCCACAAACCATTTTGAAGCAAAAACCCAAGGACCACCAATTCCTACTCATCACCAAGAAAAAAAAAATTCAAACTTTATGGAACTCTTGCTTTAAAACACGGCTGTTATTGTGGTTATGCTTTTTAAAACTTTATAGTTGTGCTTTCGAATGCAAATTTGAATCTGCAGCTGCAAAAGATACTTTTTTAAAAAATTCTCTTTTTAGTGACTTGTATTTAAGACCAGCCCATAGCCAGACCTCAACTGGAAGTGTCTTTGCAGAACACTACAGAATTAAATGGAACTCCCTTCTTTGACCACCAGCTAAATCGCAAATCTCTATGTTTGGGGAACTCTGCAGCTTTAAGCACAAAAGTTGTGTGAGTGAGGCACTTTCAAATCAGGTCCATTGCTGGAAAAACTGCCCATGGATTAATAATGCCGTATTTGTAAATAAAGTACATTTTCATTAAGCAACAGATCAATTATATTTCACTAGTTTATTTTCAAGTCATGTTCTTGGCAACTAGTAAAATAAGAATAAATGCCTGGAAAGGGGTTAAATATTAAGGAATTCCTTTTTTAAATAAGAAATATAAATTGAAATAGTTTACAACTGCCTAGTAAATAGAAGATGAATTGTATAGATTAAATGGCTTTATTACAAATTTTAAGAAACCCCGCCTAATAAGACTGTATGTAAATGGTGAGTTCATGTTTAAACAAGAAAATTAAATAATAATTAAAAATTATGATATAAGCCATTTGGAAGTAGCACTGGCAGTTCTGGACACTTTACCAAAAGTTTTGGACACTTTTTATAATGATGGTGATGAGGATGACAATAGCTAGACACTTATTGAGTACTTACTATGTGTCAGATGTTGATATAAGTGTTTTACATGTAATTTAATCATCATTGCAATGCTGAGAGTACTAAATATAAATTAGTAGTAGCTAACAGGGCTGGACATGGTGGCTTATGCCTGTAATCCCAGCACTTTGGGAGGCCAAGGTGGAGGATCACCTGAGGTCAGGAACTCAAGACCAGCCTGGTCAACATAGAGAAACCCTGTCTCTACTAAAAATACAAAAATTAGCCGAGTGTGGTGGTGTGCGCCTATAGTCCCAGCTACTCAGGAAGCTGAGGCAGGAGAATCACTTGAAACTGGGAGGCGGAGGTTGAAGTGAGCAGAGATCATTCCACTGCTCTCTAGGCTGGGCAACAGAGTGAGATGCTGTCTCAAAAAAAAAAAAAAAATAGCAGCTAACAGCTGTTGAGTACTTGAAAACTGTTAGATGATTTACATATATTATCTCATTTTATTTAAACAATAGGTAGTGTTAGCAAAGGTTAGTGTTTCATTCTGATAAAGAATGAGTATTTCTTACTATAATGAGTTCTTTCAAAAATTTCAGGAAAATGTACCCCAAAATACCATTAAATAAGTATTTAAAAGACTATGTTTATTAAATATGTTCATATGTCATATTGCTCTCTTATCTTTATTTTATTTCACCTTGGTGAACACTGTAAGATTCTATGAAATTTCATTTTGAAAACAAAGAAAATAAGTTTTAGTTTCTCCAAGAGCAATATAAAGCTTTTGAAAGGGTGTTAAAACAGATAATTTTCAAATGAAATTTTTTGTTTTCATAGTTTACCATGGGTCTTTAGACCACTGTTATGGGTTGAATTATGATTCCCCCAAAAAGATATGTTGAAGGTCTAATCCCCATTACTTTAGAATGTGACCTTATTTGGAAATAGGACTGTTGCAGATGTAATTAGTTAAAATGAGGTCATATTTGAGTAGGGTGGGCCCCTAATGCATTAGTACTGGTCTCCTCTCTAAGAAGATAGCCATGTGAAGAGAGAGACACAAGGAGAATGCCAGGTAATGACAGAAGATTGGGATGATGCATCTACAAGCCAATGAATGCCACAATTTGCTGACAAACCAGGAGAGCTAGGAAGTGGCAAGAAGCTAGGAAGAGGCAAGAAAGGATCTACAGAGTCTAGAGAACACGGCCCTGCCAACATCTTGATTTTGGATTCCTAGCCTCTAGAACTCTGAGACAATAAATTCCTGTTGTTTTAGCCACCGAGTTTGTGATACTTTGTTATGGCAGCCCTTGGAAACTAATACAACGAATGGGAAGATTTTTGCTTATATACTTTCAAAGCATTTTTCACCTCTGAAAACACTACATCTACTATTAAGGATTTCCTAAAATAGTAGGCATATCTCTGTGAGAAACAGGGAAAAAAATAACAATAGAGAGGAATTTGGAATGTGTTTACAAATGGATTAGGAATAGAGCCTAGAATTTAATTTCTTCAGGTTAAACATTTAGTGCTAACAAAATAATCCCTGATTCTTCTTTATAGATCTCCAGAATCCAGACAACACTATATATGAGTAGTTTTCCCCCTAATATATACTCACTATTATTTGACTGAAGTGAAAAAAATTACACTGTAGCTTCTTAAATCTTTCCTTCTATTTGGGGAAGTCCATGTTTTGGCAGACTTTGTTTTTCATTTAGAAACTGTCTCCTCTGTACTTCTCTTCCTGTATTTCTCAAGGTGTTTTGTGGCATCACCAACTATTTAATTCACTAAATTAGAAATATAGGGTTCATTATGTCATCCTACCCTCCTCTGTTTCCCCTTCTTCTTGCACCTCCCATATTATTTTACTAGATTTTTGGATTCTCCTTCTAATCTGGATTCTGTCAAACTCTCTCTCATTCCACTACCCCCACTCCAGTTTGGGCCTTCACCATCTTTGTCCTAATTACAACAGCTCCCTTCAGAGCCTTCCTGACTTTCACCCATTCTCCACACAATGGCTTAAGGGTGCATCCTAAAATAAAAATGTTATGTTGTTCATCCCATGCTTAAATCCACAATGGCTTTCCACAGCTCAGGATAAAATCCTGGCACCTTTGCCTAGATTTGCCTAGATGCAAGATGCCTGTTTTTTTTTTTTTTTTGCCAGCCATTAATGGCAATATTAAAAAATTTAGAATTTCTCTTGCTTTTTCTTGTACAAACTGTATTTCAGCTGAACCGTATAGCATTAGTTGATGAAAGAATGGTCTTTATAGAAGAATTCTGGCTTACAAATATAGAAAGAAAGCTAGGCTTAGAAAAACACCACTTGAGACCATTGACACGATGAAGAAACTGCATCATCTAATGGGCAAAATAACCAGCTAGCATCATAATGATAGGATCAAATTCACACATAACAATATTAACCTTAAATGTAAAATGGCCAAATTAAAAGGCACAGACGGGCACATTGGATAAAGAGTCAAGACCCATCAGTGTGCTGTATTTAGGAGACCCATCTCATGTGCAAAGACACTTATAGAGGCTCAAAATAAAGGGATGGAGGAAGATTCACCAAGGTAATGGAAAGAAAAAAAAACAACAACAACAAGGGGTGCAATCTAAGTCTCTGATAAAACAGACTTAAAAGACAAAGCATGGCATTACATAATGGTAAAGGGATCAATGCAACAAGAAGAGCTAACTATCCTAAATATATATGCACCCAATATAGGAGCACCGATATTCATAAAGCAAGTTCTAGAGAACTTCAAAGAGACTTACAGACTCCCACACAATAATAGTGGGAGACTTTAACACCCCACTGTCAATATTAGACAGATCAATGAGACAGAAAATTAACAAAGATATTCAGAACTTGAACTCAACTCTGGACCAAGCGGATGTAATAGATATCTGCAGAACTCTCCACCCCAAATCAACAGAATATACATTCCTCTCAGCACCACATCGCACTTATTCTAAAATAGACCACATAATTGGAAGCAAAATACTCCCTCAGCAAATGCAAAAAAATGGAAATCATAACGGTCTCTCAGACCACTGTGCAGTCAAATTAGAACTCAGGATTAAGAAACTCACTCAAAACCACACAACTACATGGAAACTGAACAACCTGCTCCTGAATCACCAGCTGGATAAATAACGAAATGAAGGCAGAAATAAATAAGTTCTTTGAAACCAATGAGAACAAAGATACAACATACCAGAATCTCTGCGGACACATTTAAGACAGTGTCTAGAGGGAAATTTATAGCACTAACTGCCCACAGGAGAAAGTGGGAAAGATCTAAAATCGACACCCTAACATCACAATTAAAAGAACTAGAGATGGGCCGGGCATGGTGGCTCACACCTGTAATCCCAGCACTTTGGGAGGCCAAGGCGGGTGGATCATGAGGTCAGGAGATCGAGACCATCCTGGCCATGGTGAAACCCCATCTCTACTAAAATACAAAAAATTAGCCGGGTGTGGTGGCGCACGCCTGTAGTCCCAGCTACTCAGGAGGCTGAGGCAGGGGAATCGCTGAATCTGGGAGATAGAGTTTGCAGTGAGCTGAGATTGTGCCACTGCACTCCAGCCTGGCAAAGAGCAAGACTCTGTCTCAAAAAAAAAAAAAAAAAAAAAAAGAAACTAGAGAAACAAGAGCAAACAAATTCAAAAGCTAGCAGAAGATAAGAAATAATTAAGTTCAGAGCAGAACTGAAGGGGATAGAGACACAAAAAATCCCTTCAAAAAAATCAAAAAATCCAGGAGCTGGTTTTTTGAAAAGATTAACAAAATAGATAGACCACTAGCCAGACTAATAAAGACGAAAGAGAGAAGAATCAAATAGGAACAATAAAAAATGATAAATGGGAGATCACCACTCATCCCACAGAAATACAAGCTACCATCAGAGAATACTATAAACACCTCTATGCAAATAAACTAGAAAATCTAGAAGAAATGGATAAATTCCTGAACACATACACCCTCCCAAGACTAAACCAGGAAGACATCGAATCCTTGAATAGACCAATAACAAGTTCTGAAACTGAGGCAGTAATTAATAGCCTACCAACAACAACAACAACAAAAAGCCCAGGATCAGAGAGATTCACAGCCGAATTCTACCAGAGGTACAAAGAGGAGCTGTTACCATTCCTTCTGAAACTATTCCAAACAATAGAAAAAAGAGGGACTCCTCCCTAACTCATTTTATGAGGCCAGCATCATCTTGATAGCAAAACCTGGCTGAGACACAACAAAAAAAGAAAATTTCAGGCCAATATCCCTGAAGAACATCAGTGCAAAAATCCTCAATAAAATACTGGCAAACCTAATCCAGCAGCACATCAAAAAGCTTATCCACCATGATCAAGTCGGCTTCACCCCTGCGATGCAAGTCTGGTTCAACATATGCAAATCAATAAATGTAATCCATCACATAAACAGAACCAATAACAAAAACCACATGATTATCTCAATAGATGCAGAAAAAGCCTTCAATAAAATTCAGCACCCCTTCATGCTAAAAACTCTCAATAAACTAGGTATTGATGAAACAAAACATATCTCAAAATAATAAGAGTTATTTATGACAAATCCACAGCCAATATCATACTGAATGGGCAAAAGCTGGAAGCATTCCCTTTGAAAGCCAGGACAAGACAAGGATGCCCTCTTCGCCACTCCTGTTCAACACAGTATTGGAAGTTCTGACCAGGGCAATCAGGAAAGAGAAAGAAATAAAGGGTGTTCAAATAGGAAGAGAGGAAGTCAAATTATCTCTGTTTGCAGATGACAGGATTGTGTATCTAGAAAACTCCATTGTCCCAGCCCAAAAACTCCTTAAACTGATAAGCAACTTCGGCAAAGTCACAGGATACAAAATCAGTGTGCAAAAATCACAAGTGTCCCTATACGCCAATAATAGACAAACAGAAAGCCAATCATGAGCAAACTCCCATTCACAATTGCTACAAAGACAATAAAATACCTAGGACTACAACTTACAAGGGATGTGAAGGACCTAAAGGAGAACTACAAACCACTGCTTAAGGAAATAAAGAAGGATACAAACAAATGGAAAAACATTCCATGCTCTTGGATAGGAAGAATCAATATTGTGAAAACGGCCATACTGCCTGAAGTAATTTACAGATTCAAGGCTATTCCCATCAAGCTACCATTGACTTTTGTAACAGAATTAGAAAAAAACTACTTTAAATTTCATATGGAACCAAAAAGGAGCTCATATAGCCAAGACAATCATAAGCAAAAAGAACAAAGCTGGAGGCATCACGCTACCTGACTTCAAACTATACTGCAAGGCTACAGTAACCAAAACAGCATGGTACTTGTACCAAAACAGATATATAGACCAGTGGAACAGAACAGAGGCCTCAGAAATAACATCATACATCTACAACCATCTGATCTTTGACAAACCTACAAAAACAAGCAATGGGGGAAAGGATTTTCTGTTTAATAAATGGTGTTGGGAAAACTGGCTAGCCATATGCAGAAAACTGAAACTGGACCCTTTCCTTACACCTTATTAAAAAATTAACTCCAGATGGATTAAAGATTAAAATGTAAGACCTAAAACCATAAAAACCCTAGAAGAAAACCTAGGCAATACCATTCAGGACATAGGCATGGGCAAAGACTTCATGACTAAAACATCAAAAGGAATTGCAACAAAGCCAGAATTGACAAATGGGATCTAATTAAACTAAAGAGCTTCTACACAGCAAAGAAACTATCGTCAGAGTGAACAGGCAATCTACAGAATGGGAGAAAAAATTTTCAATCTATCCATCTGACAAAGGGCCATATCCAGAATCTACAAGGATCTAAATTTACAAGAAAAAAAAAAACCCTCAAAAAGTGGGTGAAGGATCAAACAGACACTCCTCAAAAGAAGACAATTATGTGGCCAACAAACATATGAAAAAAAGCTCATCATCACTGGTCATTAGAGAAACGCTAATCAAAACCACAATGAGATACCATCTCACGCCAGTTAGAATGGTGATCACTGAAAAGTCAGGAAACAACAGGTGCTGGAGAGGATGTGGAGAAATAGGAATGCTTTTACACTGTTGGTGGCAGTGTAAATTAGTTCAACCATTGTGGAAGACAGTGTGGCGATTCCTCAAGGATCTAGAACCGGAAATACTGTTTGATCCCAGCGATCCCATTACTGGGTATATACCCAAAGGATTATAAATAATTCTACTATTAAGACACATGCACACATATGTTTATTGCAGCACTATTCACAATAGCAAAGGCTTGGAACTAACCCAAATGCCCATCAATGTTAGACTGTTTAAAGAAAATGTAGTACATATACACCATGGAATACTATGCAACCATGATAAGGGATGAGTTCCTGTCCTTTGCAGAAACATGGATGAAGCTGGAAAACATCATTCTTAGCAAACTAACACAGGAACAGAAAACCAAACACCACATGTTCTCACTCATAAGTGGGAGTTGAACAATGAGAACATATTGGCTCGGGGAGGGGAACATCACACAACAGGGCCTGTTGACGGGTAGGGGACAAGAAGAGGGATAGCATTAGGAGAAATACCTAATGTAGATGATGGGTTGCTGGGTGCAGCAAACCACCACGGCACATGTATACCTATGTAACAAACCTGCACATTCTGCACATATATCCCAGAACTTAAAGTATAATAATAATAATAATAAAGCACCACTTTGAAAACCATAATGGAATAATTGATTCAGGCAACAATCATAAATGAATAAGGCCATTAGATGAAAGGTGGATGGGGAACTTGAGATGGGAAGGATCAGGCTATCACCACCTGAAACCACTGATTAATCTTAGCATCAGTAAAGGTGAGACAACCAGACACTATAAGACTCTTATGTCATGCAATAAGAAATACATACTACTACCTATGAAGCATTGTTTTCAAAAACCTGAAGCTGAATTCAGTTAAGCCTCTATAGCTTCACTGTCCAACATGATAAATTTTAAAAATTCAGTTCCTTATTCACACTAACCACATTTCACGTGTCAATCTTCATCTGTGGCTATGGTATCAGACAGCGCACATTATAGAACGTTGCCACCATGGCAGAGAGTTCTATTGGAAGGTATTGCTCTAGAGCTAACTTTCATTTTTGTCGGGGACAAAAGGACTAGAGAAAGAAATTAAATGACACACAAGGAAGCAAATAGACAAATACAGAATGTGATATATTCTCTAGGTTTGGTTAACTCACTTTCTGCAACAAGTCAATGGAATGAATGAAAAAGAGGAGGGGTAATTATTTGCATTGAGAGAGACAACCAGAGATAATGTGTGGACTTTGTTTGGATCTTGATTTGAACAAACTAATTGTAAATACATTTTTGAGACCATCATGAAAATGTGATTATGGACAGATTCCGGTTGTCTTTAAATGTCGCTTCAATTCGGAATCTCATTCGGCTCTTGGTATCTGCCCATTTCCCCAACTTTAACATCTGTGGTAGCTTCAAGTGAGAAGTTTTCCAGGTCTGATCACAAAACTTCCTGGATATAATGAATGAGCAAGCAGGGGGACGAGACAGAAGAACAGCCCACGGTAAACAAATCCCTGAGTGTGGCAGAAACTTTAGAACCACTCTAGGTATGTATCACTCTCCCAGGGATGTCTGCTCTTCTGGGAGCAAGATGGGGCTGTGGTTCTGTGAAGCCTTGTAGGCAGACCATATTATTAATAGTGGATAGTCATTTTGATGTGAAGCCAAGGCTAGAACTGAGGTCCAGGATCAGGAGATGGAACTGGCAAAAATAAGAAAAGAAGGTAGGTCCAGGGCTGGAATTTTCATAAAGATATTATAAGGCTGGAAAATAGGATAAATCATGTGAACTCTAGAATCCTGAAGAGATGAGGGCCAGATGAGCAGATGAATCTTATCTTCCCTCCAGTGAGGAAAGGCTAAAATCTGGAGCCCCTTATCTGAACGTAGCAGAGAAGAACGAAGAGAAGAGAACCATTTTCAAACTCCACTTGGTAGACTGGTTTCCATTAGTTCCAGATTGGGCAAAATTTGTTTACTTTTGTTCTCTTTTCCTGTTCACTGCCAAATATGGATCATGTGTAAAGCTCGATTTTTATAATATTTTATTTTAAATTGTGGTAACAAATAACATAAAATTTACCATCTTACCAATTTCGAAATACATAGTTCGGTAGCACTCAGTACATTCATATTGTTGTGCAACCAATCTTCAGAAAGTTTTCATCTTACAGAACTGAAACTCCACACCTATTAAACAGCGACTTCCCATTTCCCCCCTATCCTCAGCCCCTGGCAACCACCATTACTACTTTCTGTCTCTGTGAGTTTGACTATTCTAGATATATAAGTGAACTCATACAGTATTTGTCTTTTGCGACTCGCTTATTTTTCTTAGCATAATGTCCTCAAGTTTTATTCATGTTGTAGCATGTGACAGGATTTCCTTCCCTTTTTTTTTTTTTTAGTGACAGAGTCTTGCTCCGTTACCTAAACTGGAGTGCAGTGGTGCAATCATAGCTCACTGCAGCCTCAATCTCTTCGGCTCAAGCCATTCTCCCACCTCAACCTCTTGAGTAGCTGGGACTACAGGTGCATGCCACCACTCTTGGCTTATTTTTTATGTTTAGTAGAGATGGGGGTCTTACTATGTTGCCCGGGCTGGTCTCAAACTCCTGGGCTCAAGAAATCCTTCCGCCTTAACCTCCCCAAATCGCTGGGCTTACAGGCATGAGCCACCATACCCGCCCCCTTTTTTAAGGCTGAAAAATACTAAATTGCATGTTGTGACATAATAAGAAATATACATTAGGTCTCTTTCCCCAGTTCCTGACACAGAGCACCTAAAGCCCTTATAATTTCCTGAGTGATAGGAGTGTCTTTTGTTCTAATGACGTGATTCTTGGTGGGCTTCTGGATGAGAGATAGTCACTAGAAAGACTGAGCATGATTAGAAACTTGGAAATTTCAAGCCCCCTACTCCACATCCTCCTGGGAAGAGAGAGAAACTGGAGATCGAGTTAATAATTGATCATGCCCAGGTGATGAAGCCTCCATAAAAAATCCCTCAACTATGGGGTTTGGAGAGCTTCCAGGTTGGTGAACACATCCATGTGTTAGGAAAGTGGCGCCTTAGGACCCTTCTGGACTTCACTCCGTATACCTCTTCATCTGGCTGTTCATCCATATCCTTTGTAATATCCTTTATAACAAACAGAATGTTTAGGCCACATTTTGTTTATCCATTCACGGTCAATGGACACTTGGGTTGCTTCCACCTCTTGGAGATTGTAAATAATTCTGCTCTAAACATGGGTGTGCAAATCCAAAGTTCTATCCTTGATGTGGTAGATTGCAAAATGGCCGCAAAGTATTCCCCTTCCTGTATCCATGCTCCTTTGCAATGTGACTTTACAGTTTCCCATCAAACTATGAAGTTTATTTTCCCACGACTTAAATCTAGGACAGCCTGATGACTAGCTTTGGCCAATAGAATGTGATGGAAGCAATGTGGTACTGGTTCCAAGTTGAGCCTCAAGAAATCTTGCACATGTCGGTTTGCTCTCTCGGAATTTGTATAAACAAACCCAGGTTAGACTACTAAAGGATGAGAGGGCACCTAGAGTAGAGATGAGCCATCTTAGATAAGGCTTGAAAGATGGGAGGGTGCCTGGTCAAGATCAGCAAAGTTGACCTGACAGCTGACTGCAAATGCATGAATGAGCCCACAAGAGACAAGTATAAACATCCAGCTGAATCCGCCCAAATTGCCAGCCGGTGGAATTATAAATCAATCAATGGTTGTTGCCTTAAGCATTTGTGATTTGCTACATGACAATAGGTAACTAATACATATTATTTCTCTCTTAACTATATATATTCTTCTTTGGAAATCTAATATAATTTCACACTTCAATGATCACTTGAAAAGACTCAAAATTATTCTCCTCAGCCTTGACCCTGCCTTTCTTATAGCTCCATCTTGAATTTGCAACTCCATGTTGAATACTACAACTGGATATCATTAACATTTCAAAGTCAGTATTTCCAAGATGGAATTTGTCATCCTATATCCAAGCCTTATGTTCTCCATTGGTGTTTCTGTTTCTGCTGGTGGTACTACCATTGTTTCAACTATGCTTGAAACCACAGTGCCATCTGATTCCTCTCTGTTCTTTCTATAATTAAATGACATCTTTCAAAGTATCTTTTTTGTCAACTTTACTCTCTGTGTATCTATAGAACTACTGGCCTATTAATAGCTTCCCTACCTTTTTCCCACCTCTGGCCTCTGCATCCTCAAATTAATCTTATTTACCAGTTAAAGATTCATTCTTCTGAGATACAGAATAATAAATTTACTCCTCAGCTTTATTCACTACAAGCATATTTTCCTTTGTCTGCTAATTCTAACATCTGGGTTATCTCCATTGATTCTCTCCATTTGATTATCGTTTTCCTCTGAGTATGGGTCTTGTTTTTCTATTTCTTCGTATGTCTAACAATTTTGAATTATATCCTGGATATTGTAAATGACACGTTTTAGGGACTGTGGATTCTGTTCTGTACCTTCAAAGGTCTTTTTGTTCGTTTTTGCAGGCAGTGAACTTGGTTGAGCTCAAATTCCAAACTGTGTCTCCCGTGTGGTAGGGAGCAGCTGAAAATCTTAGTCCAATTTTTTTAGCCTTAGCTAGGCTTCTTGGAGTCTGCCCTATATATGTGTACCTCCAGGATGAGCCAGAGATTTAGACAAAGTTTAAACACAGAATTTAAAGTACCCCCATTCAAGCTCTCTTCTTTCAGAAATTTCCACCCCTTTTCCAAACTCTGTCCTCTGGTTCTTCGAGTCAATAATACTGCTGGTTTTATCTACCAGGCTTGATTAAAACTGGGACTTGCTCTTCGGGCAAAAAGCTGTAAAGTCAATATGGGAAACTCACAAAATCTTGTGCTTTTCTTCAAGTATCGATCTCCTTTAGTATCTGCCTGCTTTTGTTTTTTTCTCTGTGCCTTTAGGTAGGGTTTAAAAATATTTTTGTCCAATGTTTATAGTTGTTATCTAGAGAAGGGTGATCACATATGGGAGCTACTCATATATTATCAGATGCAGAACCATTCTGTAAGTTTAAAACCTTCCACGATTCTTCACTGAAGTCTTTGGACCAAATCGAGGACTTGGTATCTATTGTGAGTTCTTCCTAAATGAATTGCCCATGCTTCCCCACTTATGCTAGGTACTTTGCTGTCTCTGAGCTTTTCCTTTCCTGTTCAATGCGCTTTCCATCTCTGCCTATTAAAATAGTATTCATCTTTTAAGTGCCCTGGGGCTAGGTCCTGGGTCTCTGTCCTACTCTAGTAACACTTTTTCCCTATTGATCTTATCCAGGTCCATGGCTTTAAATACTGTCTATTTGCCAATGACTCACAAATCTTCAACTCTTATTCCTCCACTGAATTCCAGTTTTGTAAATGTAACTGTCAACTTGATATCCCCACTTGGATGTCCAACAGGTATCTCAGCTTAACATGGTCAAATTAGAATTCTTCTGCACAGCAAAAAAAAAAAAAAAACAGTCATTAGAGTGAATTGGCAACCAACAGAATGGGAAAAAATTTTTGCAGTCTACCCATCTGACAAAGGGCTGATATCCAGAATCTACAAAGAACTAAAACAGATTTGCAAGAAAAAAACAAACAAGCCCATTCAAAAGTGGGTGAAGGACACGAACAGACACTTTACAAAAGAAGACATACATGAGGCCAACAAACATATGAAAAAATGCTCATCATCACCGGTCATTAGAGAAATGCAAATCAAAACTACATTGAGATACAATCTCCTGTCAGTTAGAATGGCGATCATTAAAAAATCTGGAGACAACAGATGCTGGAGAGGATGTGGAGAAATAGGAACACTTTTACACTGTTGGTGGGAGTGTAAATTAGTTCAACCATTGTGGAAGACGGTGTGGCGATTCCTCAAGGACCTAGAAACAGAAATTCCTTTTGACCCAGCAATCCCATTACTGGGTATATACCCAAAGGATTATAAATCGTTCTACTATAAGGACACATGCACACGAATGTTCATTGCAGCACAGTTTACAATAGCAAAGACCTGGAACCAACCCAAATGCCCATCGATGACAGACTAGACAGGGAAAATGTGGCACATATACACCATGGAATATTATGCAGCCATCAAAAACGATGAGTTCGTGTCCTTTGTAGGGACATGGATGAACCTGGAAACCATCATTCTCAGCAAACTGACACAAGAACAGAAAATCAAACACCGCATGTTCTCACTCATAGGTGGGTGTTGAACAATGAGAACACATGGACACAGGAAGGGGAGCATCACACACTGGGGTCTGTCAGGGGGAAACAGGGGAGGGACAGCGGGGGGTGGGGAGTTGGGGGGAGAGATAGCATGGGGAGAAATGCCAGATATAGGTGATGGGGAGGAAGGCAGCAAATCACACTGCCATGTGTGTACCTATGCAACAGTCTTGAATATTCTTCACATGTACCCCAAAATCTAAAATGCAATAAAAAAAGAAAAAAAATCCAAAGAATATTAAAAAAACCTTAAAAAAAAAAAGAAAATTCATTTTGATATCTAGGTCCTTTGTATTTCTATATAAATTGTAGTACCAGCTTGTCAATATCTTTCAAAAACCCATTGAAATACTGATGAGCTTGAGTTAAATCTATGAATTAAAAAAAAAAAGAATTCTTGTTTATTTTTCCCCCTCAAATTCACTGTCTCTGTAGGCCCTCTCAATTCCAGTAAATGTCATCAGCATTCACAAGCCAAAAGTCTGAGAGTCATCTACATTCTTGTACTTGCCTTACACTCCACATGCAGTCCGTCAGGAAGTCCTTTTGGCTCTGACTTCACAATAGATCCACTTTTCTCTAGCCCCTCTGCTACCATTAGAATTTAAGTCACTGTGATCTTTCACTGGGACTCTCTCAGTAGCCTCCTGAGAGATGTTCCTGCTTCTGCTCTTACCTCCCTATAATGCATTCTTCATCCAGAAGCTGCAGTGATCTTTAATGAAAACCAAATCATGTTACCCTCCTGCTCAACCCATCAGTGGCTTTCCAAAGCATTTAGAGTAAAATCCAAATTTCTTTCTATGGCTTACATGGTGTTACATGATCTGAACCCTATCTTTGACCTCATCTCTGATCGCTCTCCCTTTTTCTCATTACCCTCTGCCCACATTGGCCCTATTTCTGTTTCTTGATTTCACCAAGCTCTTTACATTTCCCTACAGCACTCCACCCCTAAATCTTTATCTGCCCATTGTCCGTCTTCCCTATCAGGTTGCACTTTCTGTGAGAGTAGGGGCATTTCCAGCAAATTTTTCTTGAAAGAAGGAATGAATTCAACATCAATACATTTTCTCCATAAAGCCTTTCCTATACCTCTCTGATGGAAATATACTCTCATGTTCCGTAAATTTTATGTTCATGTCTCTTTTAGGATTTACTATCTCTTATATCATGTTATGGTGTTTTTGTGTGTGTGTTTTATCTTCCTTAACTATGTCATTAACTATGACATCAGAATGGGCAGAGTCCCTGCCTGATTCATCTGAGCATTCCCCATGTGGGATACTTCAGGGCTTTGCACAGAGCAACGCTGATGAATGTTGAGTAAATGAATGAATAACGAAGTCAATATTTATTGCTATTGAAAGGGAGTATTATTAATATTAAAAACAGTGCCAACGACGGTCTTAGTTAGGTTATTGCTAAATTTCTTTGGAATTAATGAGACATAATTTACTCAACCAAGTCTACGTTATGAAAATTTTAAAATATCATTAATGATTTTATATCATTAATGGTTCTTAATGTTTTAGTGCTTTATTGGAGATAGTAGGGACTACTCAAGTATTTTGACTGAGGCACATTTGAACAACACTCCCTGAACTGTTCATGCAACTAATATATCTAAATGTTATAAAAACATGTCAATGAGTCATGACTAATTTGGCCAGCAGAATTCCATGGGTATATTCAATATAATGGTTAGGTAACAATTATAGGGTTTTACTCATAAAGTTTGAATAGCGAGTTTTATCAAAATCCATTTAAACGTAATTCCAGTCTCTGAAATGGAAAAGTTTTCACTTTAATTACACAAATATCAGATTGAACCTTAAGCAGATTGCTTTTTGTGATCTCATCTTCCTCCTTGGCTTCATTTTATTTATTCTTTCTAGTTTTCCAGCCCTTGCTGCTGAACTATGCCTTTTTTCTGGTACTATTTCAAGCTTCTATTCAGCATCTAGACTCATTCACCAAGCCCATTAATGTCATAACAGCTTCACCTCAGACAGACATACTTTTTAATGTATTTTTTATCTAATAGAACTATTCACAAGTTTTATTGCCATAGTTTGCTGGTCATTTACAGTTCTTTTTACTTGCTGTGTTAACTCTTTGTATAATAAGATCAATGTTTTAGATTGTGAATTTTTATTTGGGGTGATTATTTACTTATTTCCACTTTCCCTATTTTTGTATTTTGCGTGTATTCTCTTGTATACATGCAACAGAATGGGTTCAACCCAGAAGTTTTCAATAAACTGAAAAAAGAACTTGAAGCATAGCCAACATGGAAGAATATATGACTGAAGACTGTATGACCAAGGTAAATTAAATGCAAAGTTAAGATGCTTCTAATCTTGAACTGCAAAAGACATTGCTCATAAGTGACAGTGTGGAACAAAGTATTAAATAATTCAAGACCACTGATGTCATTGTTATCTGTACAAACATATTTGACTGAAGATGAATAATCTTTTCTCTCTTCAAGTTATTTTTTAGAAGAGATTTTCCCCTTTCCACACAAAATTTTTATTCATCTTTTTATCTCAGTGGTTAAGCTTTTAGAGTGGTGCACAAAAGCAAATGTAAAATGAAGTTAAAGTGTTGTACTTTGTATTTATACCAAGGAAAGCTTCCTATTTGGAATGTTTTTGACTGCAAAGAACTGAATACCCAAATTAAAGTAACTTAAGGAATAAGGGTATTCATTTCCTTATATAATGTGAGGACTAGTTGTAGGGTGATTGTGAGGTTAGTTAATTCAGTGGCTTGAAAATGCAGTTGGAGGCCAGGCTCTTTCCATATTTTTCATCCTGGAATTCTCAGAGAATTTGCTTGGTACTCCGGCTTGTCCCATCATGGTTGCCAGATGTGCCCAACAGTTGTAGCTGTCATATGTAGACAATATAGTAGCCTAAGGAACTGTAAGGGAATTTCTCCTCATAAGTCTCTTCTCTATTTCTTTCTCTTTAATCAGAAGAAAATCCCTTTTATAAACCTGACAACCTGCATATTTCTCCTCATGTTCCAGTGGCCAGGATTGGTTACATGGCCATGCACTAGCTGCAATGGAGGCTGGGAAAGCAGGTGTCTGTCAATTGCAGCCTTCAAGGCCTAGAGCACCTTCAAGGCCCAACGTAGTCCTCCTTCTCTGTAGCTTTATCACATACCACTCTCTCCCTTGCTCTCTCTGCTTCAGCCACACTTTCAGCCTTGTTCTCTTAACATGACATGCGTACATGAAGGCTTTGCATATACTATTCTCAGTGTTTAGACAGCTCTTCCTCCAGGTATCTGCATGACGTAATCCCTCATTTCCTTCAGCTGACACAAGAACAGAGACCACTCTATCTGAAATAGCAGCCTTCACCTCCATTGTTCTCTATCCTTCTTCCCTGTTTTGATTTTTGATAGTACTTAATGAGACAGAGAGCGAGAGAGAGAACTGAGAGAGAGTGAGAGTGAGAGCAAGTGAGAGAGAGAGTGAGAGCAAGGGCAAGCAAGAGAGAGAGAGAGGGAATATTTTTCTGGCTAAATTATAAGTTCTACTGGAACAAGGTGGTATGTTTTGTTCACCACTGTGCCTCCAGTGCATACAACAGTGCCAGCTATGTGGCAGGTACATCAAGAAATATTTGTTGATGAATGAATTAATGAAATTGTATTCTATGAGCAAGGAAGAAGGTAGGGACAGGCAATTCCTTGCTGCTGGACAATCAATAATGTTAACCACAGGAGTTGCCAATAAGAGGACCTATGCTGAACACAGGTCAGCTGGTAAGAGAAGGAAAATGTAGTGTTTGTGGGGTGAGTGAGGAAAAGATAAAGCTACAGGGCCATGACCAGCTCTATCAGGTGGCAACTTCCTGCAGGGGTTGGCAACCTCCCACAGTGTCTAGCACAATCTTAGGCACTGAGTAGATCATCATTGCACAGAATCAGTTTACTGTATTTGGCTTTGTGAATGGTCCCCACAGAAGCTCTAGAACATAGTGATATCAGAATGTACTTCCTATTGACTGCCCTATCTTGGAGACTATTCCATCCTTCAGCTATATAGACTCAGCAATTCCTGAGAATCCTTTTTACTTGCATGATGGTTGTATTAATTTCCTAGGGTTGGCAAAACAAAGTACCACAAACTGAGTGGCTTAAAACAATGATATTCTCTCATAGTTCTGTTAACTAGAAGTCCAAAATCAGGTGTCAGCAGGGTGGTTCCTTCTGGAAGTTCTAAGAGAGAATCCATTCCATCTCCCTCTCCTAGCTTCTGGTGGTTGCTGGCAATCTGTGGCATTCCTTGGCTTATACCAAGTAAGGTCATATTCTGAGGGTCTGGGTAGACACGAATTTGGGGGGCACACTATTTAACCCAATATTGTAGTTAAGTGCTTTCTAGAGCTCTTTGACCCTTAGTAATTTAATGGGAAAGAAATGATGGTTTTAAAGGAAAGTCAATTGCCTGTTTGAAGGCAAGCGAAGAACATTGTAATGAACTTCCTTCATTATTAAAAAAATTATACTCCCATACATAAGTATTTAACACATTCCTTTACATACAATTCTGTTAAACCTGTTTTATTTCTGAAGGGATCCTTTAAAATCTCTGAATACATTATAGGTAATGAGCAATTCTCTGTAAAATGCTCATGCACTATATGTATACATGTGTGAAACCCTACATGAATACTGTAGATGGAAGACAACTTGCTTCATAGTGAATGATTAATGGCAAATATACATTTGAAAAGTTTCAATAAAAATTATACTAAAATAAAGCAAAACAGAAATGGCAAATCCTTATTGGACAGTAATTAACAGAGAAGGATTCTCAATACAATATAATTTCTCTAAGTATGTCCAATCAGTTATAAAGTTCTTCATTCAAATCTGTCTCAGGGCTTCTCCTCCCAAGAATATAAACTCAAGAAAACCCTTAAATTTCTCTGGTGCTATTCTCCCACACAATTTAACATGCTGGACTCTCAGGGTAAAAACTGACCAATAATTTACCAGAGTTCTGTGGAAAATTGGTGAACTCAGACCATTTCCCAGCATTGACAGAAAGAGGAATAAAGGAAATAGGGGAGAAAGGAACTAATTAATGTCCTAGAAAATTCCTTTTGATCCTTGTGACAAAAGATGGGGAATGGATATCATGTTCTTTCCACATCTGGAGAATATAGACGAATTGGCAGATAAATTGATACAGATATAAAAGCACCATGTTCTTTCTCTTTTGTAATAATCATTACACTTATAATTACTTATTTATAATCTTACCCATGCTAATGTAAGTCCCATAAGAAATGGGACTAAATACATCTTATATATTTTTTTGTATCCCCAGAACCTGGTCCACTGACTGGCAAAGAGAAATTATCAAATATTTGTTGAAGTGAATTGAAACAGAAAGGATCTTAACTCCTTATGGATGTGAATAACTCCACTGATAAATATTGAATGAGATTTCCCAGCACCTTATTAGAAGCATCAATTCTTTTAGATCATGTATGTGTCTGACACTTCAAGGTGCTCCTAGTAACCATTCTCCCCACCTTTAGTTGGGAACATGGCCACCCAAAATGAACACTACATTTCCCAATTCCCCTGGCAACTCGGTGTGGCCAATGGGATATTGGCAGAAATGCTGCTTGGCAGTTTCCAGGTATGTCCCTTAAAAGACAGGTGGTGTGTGCCCTTTGCTTCTCATCTTATTTTCCTTTCTCTATCTAGCTGTTTAAAGCATGGATGTGATGGTAAGCTTTAGCCATCATTTTAGACAATGAGGATGAGGGCCATACCACAGGGTTGTAAGGAGCGTGGGTTCTTGAGGACTTTGTGAAGCAAGGTTGCTATACTGGGTCCAAATTGAGTACTTTTCAATTTTTATGTGTGAGAGGAATAAATCTTTATCTCGTTTAAGCCACAGTTATTTTGCGTCTTTGTTATTTGCTACCGAATCTAATCCTACTGATAGAAAGAAGATTTTAGGGTGTTACAGCTGGAAGATGGCTCAATCAGAGCTTATGTAGTTCACTGCTCTCATTTGACAGGTGATGACCAGGGGACGTTAAATCATACCAAGATCACAAAAGTAGAATGGGAATAAATCCAAGGTCTAAAATCCAATTCACTTCAGATCTTCCTTTCTTATTCCATGTTGCCTATTTAATGATATACATCTATCAAAACAGTTGTAACCTGATTTCTATTTTTTCCGTTGACTTAAGTTACATTACAGGTATCACCAGTCACAAGTAAATAACCTTTTAGTGAGTTGACTTGAGTATTTGATGGAAAAGGAGATACTCCTTCCATATCTGTTAATCCCTTAACTGTGTGCTTCAAAATAGCATAATTTTATCTCTGTTTATGAGGGCATTAAATTGGGCTAATACAGCTGAATTATAAAATAATGCTTAACTAATTGGTATAGCTATATACAATATAATCTACTCTAACTTGAATGTTCTTTAGGCATAAGTTTAGGTTGATGCAGAAAATAGCTCCTTATTTTATTAAGTCTGTATGCCAAGTTTATTAATAACTCATACTATTTTGTGGCTTGCATAATAAAGGCTGAATAAAGAGGTCATGAGAGTTGATGCAATTTCTAGAAGTTATTACCTTACAAAGAAGCTCAGGAGAAGGTATTGAGAGAAATCCTTAACTATCAAATATATTAATAGTATTCAAGGACAGAGGCAGGGACTTCTCTAGTGAGTTCTGGTTCTCAGTCTGAAATTACTTATGTCTCCATTTCTTACTAGTATAAATCTTAGACCTATAATAGCTAGACCTTAATAAAAGATCACACACATAATGATAATTCTTTTTCAAATGAAGACATGATTGGTGCCTACCATCACAGTAACTAAATAGTAATGTATAACAAGAAAAAAAATTAAACAGTGTCAAGAGGTTGACTATGGAATCTGTATGTCTGGGATGATAAAATTGTTAGTTTGGATTCAATAATTTAGAATTTGTGGCAGTTTTATTTGTATTTACCTTGTACAATCCTTAACAAAATTTAAGCAACAATTTAGTATAGAAACATTGAGGGGAGTATATGTTTATCTGATTTGGGGTGGGAGAATGTTTAAGACATAAGCCGCACTAAGACAGTAGTTCATAAACATTTTGAGGTCAGGACCCTATGAGAATTTCATGGAATTTATAGATCTATCTCCCCCCAAAACCTACATACAGTGTGGCAGACACATATTGGAATTATCTGCTTAGTACCTCCCTTCTGTTAACTGCCTTTCCATTCACTTGGTTGTCTATGAGCCCCAACCCTGGTACAACAAGAACCCATCCATGTCTGCATTTGATTGGTTAGCAGGTGCCCTACCCAAGTCAAGCCAATCAGAGTCTGAACTTAAGACTTTAGAACTGGAAGGGAGAAAGACAGCCAGTCTCTCTTCAGATGCTTGAAAAAGTAAGACATAATGCTCAGAAGCCCTTGTTAGTGTAGGTGATAAAAAATATCTTTTCCTCACACATTGCTAGATTCATGGCTGAGGCCTTTATAACAACAGACAGATAAGAAAAAAGCATACAAATTTGTAAAATATAAGCTTTATGTGACATAGGAGCCTTCATAAGGAAATTAAAACACCAAGAAACAGGTAAAATTGTATACTTTTTCTGCTAGATTTGATGGAGAAGTGAATAGTCTTAGAGACGTATGATTGGATTAAAAGTATGATCTAATGGTAATAAACTGGAGGGGAATTTAACAAGACCTGTTTGTTCAGATTCTTTGTCTTCAGAGATAAGGATGTTGGCTATGGTTTGAATGTGTTCCTCAAAGTTCATGTGTTGGAAACTTAATCCCCAGTGCAATGGTGTTGTGAGGTGGGGCCTTTAGGAGGCAATTCGGTCTGAGGGCTCTGCCACTATGAATGGATTAATGTTGCTATCATGAGAGTGGGTTTGTTATTGTGAGAGTGAGTTTGTTATAAAAGCAAGTTTGGTACTTTTTTTTTTTTGCTTTCTTTCTCTTGTGCTCTCTTGCCCTTCCACCTTCTGTCATGGGATGACACAGTAAGAAGACCCTTGTCAGATGCTGGCACTATGCTCTTGGACTTCGCAGCCACCAGAACTTTGAGAAATAAGTTTATTTTCTTTATATATTATCCAGTGAGTGGCATTCTGTTATAGCAACACAAACAGACTAAGACAATGTGCCTTTTTTAAAAAAATTTTTTTTATTTTTATTTTTTTCAGATGGAGTTTCACTCTATCGCCCAGGCTGGAGTGCAGTGGCCGATCTTGGCTCACTGCAACCTCTGCCCCCCCAGGCTCAAGCGATTCTCCTGTCTCAACCTTCTGAGTAGCTGGGATTACAGGCACCTGCTACCATGCCTGGCTAACTTTTGTGTTTTTAGTGGAGACGGGGTTTTACCATGTTGGCTGGGCTGGTCTAGAACTCCTGACATCAAGTGACCCACCTGCCTCAGCCTCCCAAAGTGCTGAGATTACAGGCATGAGCCACTGCACCTGTTCCCACAATGTTCCTTATAGATACAAGGAGGGCATCTCTTGAATGAGGATTTTATGACTTGCTTCAGGAGAAGGTTAGAGAATCCTTCCTAGCTTTTATTACCTGATTCAGGGGATAAAGGTGAAGGGAAGGCCAGAAAGTAACCTTCCTGCTTCTGTGGTTTTTTCAAATGCCAAGGTCTCATATTTTGGGGTAGTGTGTCCTGAACCCCATCATTAGCCGTGTTTCCCATCGCATGGAGGAACTCAGTTTGCAACAAGGAAGAAGAATAAAGCCAAGGAGTATAGATAGAGAAGTATGAGAGAATCCACTTCATAAGAGAATCTCAATGTGTCTCTTATTCTAATAGTTTCTAAGGCTCAGCAAATCATGCATCTGATTTTAGATTTTTGTGAGAAATCATTATCCTAACTTTTCCTTTTCTGTTCGAACAAGTTTGGTTTGAGAATTTCTCACTTGCAACAGAAAGAGTACTGCCTAATACACCCAGATGTACATGAAACTGTCCCTGCAATATCAGGGGATTCACTAGGGGCTAAGAAGTCCTCTGTGCATTAGTGTAATTACTCATGATCAAATGGATTTTGCTAATTAGACATGAATCTCCTATTAAATGAAGTAAGTTCTACATGTCTCCCATTTACAAACAGTCTGATAGCAGGTTAGATTATTGTATACGTGTATGTAACAAAATCTGTTTCATAGCAGGGGCCTACAATTCAGACTTTCCCCTATTTCAGACTTCTCCATCTGTATTTATTAAGATTTTAAAAAATGTTTTAAGTGCTTTTAACATTAGTGTATTGATTTTCCTTTTGAATATAAAATGAGAAAGAAAAGAAACAATAGCACACCAGTTTATTTCCTCTTGTTCTGGAAAGCAATCAGGTCCCAGCAAACCATAAAGTAAAATTTATAGGTGTTCAGTTTGTGAGCCAGAATGAAACTTTTATTAATTTACAGAAGGGCGTAGACTTTTCTAGTGACTTGAACCACAGAGTGTTTCCTCCAAGGTACTATCTTGCTGGTACACCTAGAAGCCATCTTATTCATCAGAAGGTCACATTGATGAGGATGGAATTACAGAGACAGGAAATCAGATGATGATAAGCAATGTAGTATCCAGGTTTTGCTAGATGCTAATGAACTACTCTTCTCAAAAACAAAATTGTAGTCAGTGGGAAAGTTCTAAATATCCTTTTCATTGCACTGACAATTTTTTCTTGGCAGCTGTTCTGCTGGATGGGTCCTGGATATCTTCTTGAATTTTGTTAGTTTTCATCAGAGACATTGTCTTCTTTCTAACTTTTGTCTGATTAACCCAGTTCTCTGGCTTCTGCCTTTACCTCCTGGGCCTGTAGCTCTTTATTACTTCTCAGGTTCAGCAAGTTTGATCAGGAGAAGGTCCACAGAAAGTTGGCTACTGAGAGCAACTCCACTTCCCATAATAAGAATAAATTTAATAAAACAACCGAAAAGATGGAACAATAACTTATGCAAATTCTAGGGTCACAGCCTGAGAATAAACTTGTAACCTAACTCTGAAAGGAGACACATGGCTGCTGGAGGATGGAGTAATTTTCTCCAGCCCAGTCTACTCCAATTTCATTTACACAGGGCCTCCCCTTTTATAAATAGTTGGCTGTAATAGAGCCTCTGTGCTGAGAGATACTATGTTTGCAAGAGAACAGGAGCTATATACAGTATTTTGTCAAAGAAATTCTCTTAAAAATCTGTAGGCTCCCCCATATTTCCTGATTTAAAATATTCATGCTTCCTTACTTACTGTCCCCTTGATCTCATAAATGCTATTATGTTTCCAAAAGAGATTACTTATAGGCTTTAGAAATATACATGAGTCATGACATTTGTAGCCAAGATTTGACATTTAGATGAATTCATATTCAAAACATGTTTTTCAAAATTAGCCTAGAAGCCAGGGATATATAGCCAAATAAATGTGGTTATGCACACATTTCAGGGTTTTACTTCAGGCATTAAGTAGGAATTGGCTTTGGATGTGTAAATCACAAATAACTGCAGCAGAGTTCTTACAAGTAAGCCATCTTAGAATTGGATCCTCCAGCCCCACTCAAACCTTCAGATGACTGAAGCTGTGGCTAACATTTTGATGTTAACCTCAAGAGAGACCAAAAGCCAGAACTCCCAACTAAAGTACTAAAAAATTTCTGATCTGCAGATACTGTGAGATAATAAATGTTTATTGTTGCTCTAAGTTGCTAAATTTGAGGTAGTTTGTTATGCAGTAATAGATAACTGATGAAGCCTATAAGGTACTATGCAATCTTGTTCAAGGATATTTCTCTGACTGCATCTTCTACTACTGTTCCCATTGCCCATTAACACCAGCCATGGTGATAGCTTTACTATTTAAAAAAAATCCCATGAGATACATAACAGAAAGAGATCAAGAAAGATTCAGCTGCCATGAAAAGACTATAAATTTGAATTGAAGATCATAAAACAAGACCTGATTAAATGGAAAGACACTTCAAATATTAGAAAAGAAGACAATATAAAAAACTTGATTCTCAGCGGGGCATGGTGGCTCACGCCTGTAATCCCAGCACTTTGGGAGGCCAAGACAGGAGGATGGCTTGAGGCCAGGAGTTCAAGAGCAGCTTGGGCAACATAGCGAGACCCTATCTGTAGAAAACTAAAAAGTTAGCTAGGTGTGGTGGTACACACCTGTAGTCTCAGGTACTCAGGAGGTGGAAGCAGGAGGATTGCTTGAGTCCAGGAGGTCGAGGCTGCAGTGAGCTATGATCACACCTCTGCACTCCAGCCTTGGTGACAGAGTAAGACTCTGTCTCTAAAAAAGCCGAAACCTCGTTCTTTTCAAATTAACATATAAATTCAGCTAATTCAAGCTAGAATCCTAATAGGTGATTTTTTGAATGTCTTTTAAAAAAAACTGAATAAAATATTCTTTTTTCTTGAGTAGAATGTCTGAGAAAAGTCAACATTTTAGAAAATATCAGAATATAAGGGGCAATATGTTTTCCCAGATAAGTGAACATATTATAAGGCCCAGTCAATATGGTAATTAAACAAGAATAGACAAATAGTAATGGAACAAAATAGACAGTCCAGAAAAAGATTTCAACAATACGAGAATTTAATACATGACAAGTAATTGTGGGAGGGACAGGGCATTGTTGGAAAGAATGGAGGATTGTTGGAGAGAGCAGAGAATTGGAGGAGCAACAAGGAATTATGTGAAAGGGAATTTTAAGAAAGCAGAAGAGAGAGGGAATTCTGGGGCAAATAGGGAATTGAGGGAGACAACATAGAAATGTGGGAGAGACAAGAAATTGTAGGAGAAAACAAAAAATTGTGGAAAGGCGTAGAGAATTCTGTGAGATAGTGAGAGCTGTGTGAAAGATATGGATTGTGTAAGGTTAGGTATTGTGTGAGAGACAGAGACTCAGAGAGAGAGAGAGAATTGTGTGAGAGACAGGAAATTATAATAGAAACAGAATTGTAATAGAGACAGTGAATTGTAGGACAGAATGGAGAACTTTGGCCACACTAGGAAATTGTGAGAGAGAAGGAACTGTGTGAGACAAGGAGTCACGAAAGAAATCAGAGAATAGTAGGAGAGACAAGGAATTGTGGGAGAAAACAGAATCGCGGCAGAGGATGGACAATTGTGGGGGAAATTGGATAACTGTGGGAGAGATAATGAATTGTGGGAGAACTGTGGGAGGAGACCAGGAATTTAATGAGTGACAAGAATTTGCACGAATGACTGGAAATTGAAAGAGAGTGGAGAATTGTGGGAGACCAAGAATTGTGGGAGAAAAATGGAGAATTATAGGAGAAATAGGGAATTATGGGAGAGAATGGAGAATTGTGGCAGAGAATAGGGAATTGTGAGAAAGATGGAATTGTGGGAGAAGCAGGAATGGGGGAGAAAGTGGAGACTTGTGGGAGAGACAAGGACTTATGGGAGAGAATGGAAGAACTATAAAACAGAAGGGAGAAATGTGGGTGAAGATGGACATATATATATACATATATATATATATATATTTTTTTTTTTTGAGATGAAGTCTTGCTCAGCCGCCCATGCTGGAGTGCAACGACGCAATCTCAGCTCACTGCAACCTCCGCCTCTCAGGTTCAAGAGATTCTCCAGCCTCAGCCTCCTGAGTAGCTGGGTTTACAGGTGCATGCCCCCACGTCTGGCTAATTTTTAAAATATTTTTCACATAGGTGGGGTTTCACCATGTTGGTCAGGCTGGTCTTGAACTCCTGACCTCAGGTGATCCCCCTCCCCCGACGCCTTAGCCTCCCAAAGTGCTGGGAATACAGGCATGAGTCATCGGGCCCGGCCAAAAGATGGACTTAATATTAAATACCTAGGGCATGCACAAGTGTCCTGTGGATCTGGAAGAAAATATAATTTGACCTTATACATTGTAGACAAAGATAAATAAATTTAAGCTGGATTAAATAAATAAAAAACAGAACATTCCATTAGAAAATCTAGGAAACTACATGTAGAAGCTGGAGTGGGTTAGACCTTCTTAACCAGAACTGGGGCTGAGGTATTATTTAACTTTATAAAAATGTAAAAATGCCCACAAAGTTAATGGATGAACAATATATTTGGAAAAACATTGGCAACAGGAGACAAACACAATAATATCTTTAATAAAAGGAACTTTTAAACTCAATATAAAAATGGGCAAAGAATTTAAAGAGGCAGTTATTTTAAAACTCACTTTTGAAAGTAATTTATTAACTTAATTTTTTGAAGGGACACATGTTTTACTGAACAATTGAAAAATATTGAAAATCTAGATCAGCTTACTCTTTATAGGTTTCAAAAATATCCTTTGTAGAATAGGCAATTTGAAGATAAATATAAAAATCATTGCAGTCACATGTCCTAAGCTTTCAACATTTCTATTTTATACATGTAATTTCTCTGCAAATAGAAAAATGGGCCAAAGAGCAAATCCAGATGGTCAATAATACAAGAAAAGATACTGTTAGCAAAGGGAAACACAAATTAAAGTAACAATAAGATTTTGCCCATGAAACAGGTACAAAATTTGAAAGGATCTATAACAATTATTGCTGGTTGAATGCAGGGAAACGGGGACTCTCATTTATTGCTAAAGGAAATTTGATCTGCTACAGTAAATTTGACTGCTACAGCTTTTTGCAAGACAATCTGGCAACATCTATTAAAACTAAAAATACCCATACCACTGGACCGAGTCATCCCTTTTCAGGGTATCCAACTCTTAGAAATTAAGAACAACAATTGTGAACACACACACACACACACACACACACACACACACACGCCTTATAGTGGTAGAAGATGGTTATCAAAGTCAATGCCCATCAATAGGAAATGGTTGAATACATTATGGCATATCCATCCAATGGAGTATTGTTCAGTCAGCTAAAAAATGAATGAGAGGTATACCAGTGTACTTGAAAACTTCAAAATGATATTTTTGAGTGAGAAAAGCAAGATTCAGAAAACATGTATAATATAATCTCATTTTTCTAAAGCAATGACCAAAATAACCCCTTATTTGTGTATGAGCATATATGCATATGTGCGTGTTATGTATAAAATCATATGAGCTTGGAGGATATATGTTTGGATAGAATAATTGCTGTCATGGATTATTTGGAAGGGGGATATGTGCAGGAGGTGGGGCAAGAGAAGGGGAGAGGGAAGCCAAGCTGACCAGGAAAAAGAAGGAAAAAAGACTGCACCGAAAAGCCAAATGTGTATAATATGATCACATTTATGCATTTTTGTAAAATCATATTTGTGGGTAGAAACGTAAAAAGAAAAAAGTTGTAAATGTAAAGATCCACTTTTTAAAAATAGGAAATTAAGTGTTCTGATGTAAGGGCATAATTTGAAAACATTTTTATAAGGTGAATTCCTGCCATGGAATTCTTTTCATTTTTTCTCCTTTCATTTTTCTTCTTTTACTACAAGCCAAAGAACCGGAAAAGCGGTAATGCAGAAGTTCTGATTGAGTTCTGTTTATTATATGTTTTCCCTAAGGAAAGAGAATGACATTTGCCAGTGAGCCCTGAAATTTTCCACGGAGATGCCCTTTAGCAGAGAACAATAAATTCATATTTTGCATTTGGCTCTTTTATATATCTGTGTTTGTGCTTTAATAATATAAAAATATTATATAGTGTTTGTGATATTATAAAATATATTTTATGTTAAAATATAATATATCGTAAAATATTTTTATAATAAAATATTAAAATATTTAAATTACTTAGTCAAATTATTTAATGTTCTATTTGACTCTATATTGGTTAGGGTCTTGCCTAGAACAGATGGCCCATTCAAACTGGGTAACCGAGGAGGGTTTAATAGAGGGACTATTTACAAAAGCATCCTCAGGGGTTAGGGAAACCAGGAAGGGCTAGTGCAGTACCCTGGGATAAGTAATGTTGAGGAGCTATTACCACCTGTAGGCCTGGAGGAGCAAAAGGAGAGAGTGGCTATTGTGACTCAGCTGTCTATAGAAGGCTGTCTGACAGTAGCTGTGGCCTTCCACGGTGGGAGATGCAGCCAACCTGCAGAGATCCTGTGGAGACAGAGCTGGAAGAAACAATACTTCAACCTCCTGTTCCTTGCACCCTCTGATCTCCCGTTGGTGCCTCTTGTTCTTCAAACCCAACTAGGAGCCAGAAGACAAGGGAGCCCACTGATGCATTCCATACAGGTCAGCCTCCAGGAGCACAGAACCAGGTAAAGAGGGGTAGAGAGTGGATCTGAAGTGGGGCAAAGATGTTCATCACTCTCTTCCACAACTAATTTCTTCAGAAAGTTCGATGGTTGATGAAGATGGACCATAATATTTAATCCCTGGCTTAACTTAACCCACAGAAGTTGGTCTTATATTGGTGGTAATCTATATTTGAAAAGCTTAGCATGAAGCCACATGACACTCACTATTATATGACTTAATTACTTAAGTAATTAGATGCCACCCAAAACACAGAAGAAAACGTCCTGAGTTTAGGACAAGTAAACTCTGCTAGGGGTTGGGAATGACAACAGTGAAAGAAAAGCTTACGTTTTCTTGAGGAGGAAGGAAAACCTCAGGGCATAGGCGATGAGAGTCAGGATATGAATCTAACATAACAATTTTGCCTAAAGTTGGTATGTTCAGATGTTATGTACTGCATGTGTAGGCCAAAGATCACTTGTCCAGGAGTTAGAACACCTGGGTTCTGTGGGTATAGACATAAGAGTGGAAGAATGAAGTTATTAAAAAACATTAAAAAAGAAAAAAGAACACCTGGGTGCTGGATCCCTGTTACTACTAAGTTCTATGACTTTGGTAAGTCATTTTTTCTCTCTGGGCTTGTTTCATCCTCCATATGAGAATAGGGTAGGTTTTCATTCAGTTATGCATTGTGTGATGTTATTATTTCACCCAATAAGAAATCTTAAAAATGACTTAATGAAAACCTTAAAGTTAGAAACAGAATATTCAGAACAAGAGTCAAATTAAAATGATCATTTCAAACAACTTCTAATTTTCCCTTTAGGATACCTTCACCATGCAATTCAGCAGGCCACCAAGAGACAATAAATATCCCTGTTCAATAAACACCAAGTTGAAAGTATAATATCCTTAAGAACATCATCATTGGGTAATGACAATGGAGTATTTTAGGAAGAGGCAGTAAAAGCAGAGGATAATCTGGTTTCAGTATATTGTATTAGAGCTGAAAACCACTAAATAGGCTACATCTTTTTGTAGTTTCACAGAGAAATCTCAGAATAAAACTGGTACAAACGTAAAAGGAGTGGAAAAAATTTCTTCTCTCTCATGTTCTCACTCATTCATTCTCTCTCATTCTCATGACTGGATAAAAAATATTGATACCTACAGAGATATTTTGGTGACTGTACCTGCTACCCATAGTATCTCTTATTTGTAGAGTAACATTGATTAATGTCTACTTGATTAATTCACATCAACAATAAAAAATAGGAGAGGATCCCTCAAATCAGGAAGAGGTAGAAGAATCTTATAATTTGTCAAGATATGAGTTCACATCAACAATAAAAAATAGGAGAGGATCCCCTCAAATCAAGAAGAGGTAGAAGAATCTTATAATTTGTCAAGATATGAGTTCACATCAACAATAAAAAATAGGAGAGGATCCCCTCAAATCAGGAAGAGGTAGAAGAATCTTATAATTTGTCAAGATATGAGTATCTTTAGTTTAGATATATAAAGCTTGAAATACAGAATAATATCTAGAACCCCAGAAAGCCAATATTCCATGACAGTCCATGTTGTGTGGAGGAAGGCATTCTATGATCGAATATGGCATGGCCTATTACTCAGTCTTTCTTCTTTGCTAACTTGTCTTGCATCTGTGAGGTTCCACACATTCTCTTCAATAATTCAGGTAAACTCTGAAAAAGCACTTTCTCCTTTTATGACTCCCCTCCCCAACACAGAAACCTAAAAGTATCAAGAGCCCAAAAGCAACCTATTGGCTTGCACTGAATACCTGTGCCGCTGGGAACACACCACAGATAGTTGAGGAATCACCATCATTATTCCCCCAGGCCTGGCTTCCCTTCCTTGAGTACGATTTACATTTTATTTGAAAGTTATGTATATAAAAAAGTCCTAGTGGATTCCCGTGTTGTTAGAAATGATTCTTTTTCTTTGGCTATTAATTAAAAATGAGAATTACAAGAGAATCTCCTAAGACTCTTTATTGTTGCTTGGTAAAACACATTTAGTGGTATAGCTGTCCCTTGACTGGAGCTCAACTCGAGCTGAAACAGCACGAAGTGGGAAGTGTGAATTATTACATCATCCTTCACTCTGTTTGTGCTTTTTTACTTAATAATGCTCTTTTACATAAAGAGTAAGCAGGCCACCTAAAAAATGATTACAGTTCATGCTTAAGAAGTGGCACATTCACTTGCTGCTGCCTCTGCAAAAGTTGTTCGTGATCAATCCATTTAATTTTTATTTCAATCCTCTTTCATTATTTCTGTAAACGAATTTTGGCACAAAATAAAAGGAACACATACATAAATGAAATAACAAACAGCTTGTTCTTGGGAGAAAATTGAATGTTAGTAGAGACATGTTACTATTGATAATTCAACTGAAGTGTTTATAACTTATCATCATTCCTTATTAGAAAGTATTGTGACATTTAACTGTACCAGTCTGGTCCTCCTACCCCCAAAGGATTCCTTAAGATAAACAAGCATGTGTGTTTGAAAAATAAAAATGAAAAAAAAAAGAAAACAGTAGTAGATTTGCTGAGAAAAATATATCCAAAGTCAATCTGTGGGGGATGCTGGAATGTTCTCTATTTAGTTTTGTTTATTTTCTACTCATATTTCTATGCAAAAATGTGGAGTAATAATTAAGGCATTTCTAAGGAAATGAGCATAATTATTGATTTGCAGTGTTATTTATGGAGAAGCCACTAGCAAGATGCATTTACATCTAGGGTTTATTTTTGTCTCGATTAGGAAGATAACCACATGAATTGAGTGCTATCACAAATGGATTATGTACTTGCTTGTTTACTGAAACTCTGGGTTCTTTTGTGGGCATGGACCTGAAGGGGATGGTAAGGCCCTTCCTCATGTTTTCTCTAAGTTCAGAGATTTAATACCAGTTTTAAGGAGTTTGTTTTCTCATCTGCAAGAACTGAGCCTCTGGGCTCTTATGCTTTCATTTTTATCCTTGGAAAAGCAATATGTCTCTATTATGAGGTAATTTTAGTAAGACATTTATTATTTATAATCTTTAAAATATTGTATTTTCAGTAGAGTTAATAGTGATTTTCTCTTGCAACTTGATCCAGACCCTGGAATTCATGTGAAATGGCTTAAATTTTCTGTATTTTTGAGATTAAAACAAACAAAGGCACAGGCTAGTAAGACATTTGTAATAGGTGGAGTGCATGTGACATTAAAACTACAAGATTATAATGGCGCTACCGTGACCACTTTGACTTATTTAGGACATTTATTAAAGGTCAGAGAAATGCTACTTCTAGGTGTCAATGGAACCAATGGTAATTTGAAATTCAAAAGGTTATCATACCCTCTCTGCAGTAAATTTGGCTTTCTCTCCCTCCTTCCCACCCTGTCCTCACTCTCAATTGTAAAAACAATATGATAACATCTAAGAGTGTTCAGAGAAAGAAACCCTCAAATTCCTAATATCACTACTATCATTTCTGTTTGTTGGCTTTTACTCTTTGCCCATACACATTTATGTTTTTAAACATAGTAGCAATCATACAGTATTGTATTCTTAAACAAACTCAACCTGCATATTGTATTTAATATACAATATTGTATTCTTTTTAAATGTTTATTTTATTTTTTAAAATTGACAAAATTGTATATATTTGTCACGTACAACATGACATTTTGAAATCTATGTATGTTGTGGAATGGTTAAATTGAGCTAATCAACATATGCATTATCTTCCATAATTATCGTTTTTGTGGTAAGAATACTTAAAGTGTAAACTCGTAAGTTTTCAAGACTACAATATGTTATTAACCATAGTCACCATGTTATACCATAGACCTCTTGAACTTATTCCTCATGTATAACTGAAATTTGTATTTTGCTTATTATTGTCAATTCACTTTTGAAAGAGATCTGGAATTTTCTATAGGAATATTGCAAAATAGGACTAAGGAAGCTATGTCAGTCTAGCTGGAAGAAGTCAGAGAAAAGAGAGAGAAAGAGACAGAGAACGTGTGTTGATTGTGTGAGTTTCAGGCTTTTCAAAAGTGACGTAACATTTACCTTAGATTTTCTTAACCAGAAATTTGAACCCAACCGTCTTGGCTTGGAAAAGGGTACGGAATGTAATTAAACTAAAATTTGTGAATGAAAGTAGAGCAGCATTTTCTTTCTGCCAGATTGCTAATTAAATGCCACGGAAGACTTGCATATTTAATTTTAGCCATGTAAAGAATGTGCAATAGTTGGTAGGCAAGAGTTTTGGCCAGGAAAGAAATGGTTATATTTTTAGATCATTTTGCTACCCCTGTTAGTTTATTATCCTGTGATGTAGCTCAAGTGTAGAAATGGAAATGTTCCTTGATTTGATCCAGAGTCAGGGTTTTGCCAGGCGAAAGGGCAAAGTACTTGAGAGTATCACCCAAAGAATGGTTGAAGTGATGGACCTTGAGTTCTAGGCAGAAAAGGGCAGGAGATGCAGGTAGATAAAGGTTGATAGATGAAGACAAAGTAGAGGATGTCAAGGGGCCAGAGTTCTCTGTAATAAGAACAGACGGCAGTGGTAAAAATAGACCAAGAGAGCTGGAAGACTGGGGGTTGTGTTTCAGCAGGTTTATTAAATTTGAAATAAAATCTGAAATGCAAGTGAGTTGGCCTATTTAAAAAGTTTTTTTTTTTTTGGCTTTTATGTTGTGAAACATTAGGACCAGAACAGAGAATAAGGCATGGGAATAGAAATCATTCATGCATTAATGCAATAATTATCTTGCTTAGCGCCTCCTATGTGCCAGATACTACGTCAAGTGAGGGAAACACAGTAGTGAACAAGGCAGAAAATTTTCAGTTGGTTTGACATTTATACTCTAATGTAGGAGTCAGGCACTTAACAAATGAAATATCAAGTTGTAATAAGAAAAAGAAATTATAGCAAGGGCACAGAGGCATGAGGGCTGGGGAGCTATTTTAAACATGATGGTCAGAGAAGTGAAAGTGGGAGAGGGGAAGAGGAACATGAAGGAAATGAGGAGGGAGGAGGCTAAGTAGACATCTGGGGAGAAGGCAAAAGAACACAAGCGCAAACACCGAGAGGGGAATATGCTGGGCAGGTCTATCCCTAACATTTGGTAAGCCCAGAGCAAATGGAACACACACAGAAACCCACGTACTCTATGTCTAAATGTGGAAAATTATAAAATATTATAAAATGTATTATATCATCTTCTTGACATATCAGTTTTGCCCTAGAAGGCTAAGTCCAGATTTAGAGTTCTTGGCCTCCTCAGAGTTCTGCACCAGAACCTGATGGTATAGGGTGAGCCAGCCCCTGGCTCCTGTGCCCAGGCCAGAGGTCAAGCTCCCTTTCTCTTCCCACCTCAGAGTCCTGCAAACACCACGTGGGGTTTTGCACAATGTGGATGGACACCCTGCCTATGTGTCCAAGCTCTGTTTACACAGCCCCAAACAACTGCCCTTTGATGGTTCCCTGGGACTGGGGATGTGCTCATTTGTGATAAGGTCTACTATTGGGAAGATGGACTAGGGGAGGGGACCATGGTGTCCGTGGAAGCCAGCTCTTGGTCACCTGGGCAGTGTATTCTGGGGTCCTGGTACCTGGAATGTGGTCTAGATGGCGCACAGCCTCTGGATGGTCACAGCCCTTTGGCCCTACTTGACTCCTGCCCTGTGGGGAAGACTGTGGCTATGGGGGGTGTCAGAGCAGAACCCGTTGAATCATGGGGCTCAGGGAAGCAGCCCCTTTTCCTGCTTGCTACCTTTGAGTGTGGCATTTTTGCTTGCTACCTTTGAGGAGGAACAAGGAAGCTATTCCTATATCCTCAGGATTTGAACTGTGATGGTGGAGGAGATATGAAACTTTCGTTCTGCAGAGGGTCTATAAAAAGTAAAGGAAGGAAGAAAAGGAAACCAGAATGTATGGAGCATCTGTGCTGAGCCTGGCTGTGTGAAATACACTTTTGCTTGTGTGATCTAATTTAATCTTCCGAATAACCCCAGGAAGTAGACTTTGTGTGCTCCTGCATAAGGTTAAGAAAATAAACTTAAGGAGGTCACTTCCGTGCCCAGAGTCACATAGCCAGTGAGCTAGGGAGCACAGGCTCAAACCCAGGGCTCTGGCTATTTCTAAAGTCCGTATTCTTTCCATTATAGCACATTGCTTTGAAAGACCTCCTCAAAGAAAGATTTCATTTATAATGAGAGTAAAGAGCAATATAGAAAAGTGAAATCTTACACTGTTCAGACATGAGAATCACGGCAGGGATCCTCATTCCAGGACTGATTCCTGTCTTGAGGTCCCTAGATCTCCTGGGAGTCCTTGAAACTAGTACGTGAGTTTATGAGCTTTAGGTATTTTTAAAAACCAAGGTAACATTTATCCAGAGTGAAATGCATAGATCTCAAATGCACAATTTGAAGAGGTGTTTTCTTTTGCTAATGCAAACACTCGTGTAACCACTACCCCAATCAAGACAACAGGGGACTCTAGCCGATAATAATTTAATTGTACATTTAAAAAGAACTAAAAGAGTATAACTGAATTGTTTGTAACACAAAGGATAAATGCTTGAGAGGATGGATACTCAATTTTCATGAAGTGATTATTATGCATTGCATGCCTGTACCAAAATATCTCATGTACCCCATAAATATATACACCTACTATGTACCCACAGAAACCAAAAATACACAAAAAATTTAAAAAGATACATATTTCCTCAAGACATGTTCCTCACTCCAGAAATTTCCCTGTGCCTCTTTCTAGGCAATCTCCCCACACAATAGGCAAACACTGCTCTGATTTCTATTACTATGGATTTGTTTGACCTGGTTTAGAACTTCGTGTAAATAGAATCACACAGTATGTATTCTTTCTTTTGTATCTGACTTTTTGCTCAGCATGTTTTTTGAGATTTATCCATATTATTGGATAAAAGGTATGCTGTCCTTATAGCTAAGTAGTATTTCGGTGTATTAATATATCACAATTTGTTTATTTTTTCACCTATTGATAGGCATTTGGGCTCTTTTCTATTTTTGGCCTTTGAATAAGTCTGGCATAAACATTCCTGTACATGTCTTTTTATGAATGTGTGTATTCATTTATTTTGGGCATATATCTGTGAAGGGTATTGCTGGATTGTATGGTGGGGGTAGGTTTAATTTTTTAAGTAACTACTAAAATTTTCTGAAGTTGTTATAGCATTTTACACTCCTACCAGCAATGTATAAGAGTTTCCGTTGATAACCTTCTTTAAATTTAAAATATTTAATTTTGAAATATTTCAATCGTAAAAGAAAGGATAATATTAATAACTGATAACCATGTATCTATCACTCAGATTTAATATGTTAATTATTTTCTGTATTTGTGTTAGGTCTTAATAAGTGAAATATTACAGATATACTCGAAGGCTGTTTCCCCCATCTTCATCCTTTTCCTCTTTCCTGGAAGTTACCATCATCCTGAAGTTGCTGTGTATCCTTACCATGTCTATTTTTATTTTTATTTGAGATGGGAGTTTGCTCTGTTGTCCAGGCTGGAGTGCAGTGGCACAATTATAGCTTACTGCAGCCTCAACCTCCTGGGCTCAAGTGATCCTGCTGCCTCAGCCTTCTAAGTAGCTAGGACTACAGGTTTGCACCAATGTGCCTAGCTAATTTTTTTTTATTAAAATTTTTTTTTTGTAGTGATGGAAGTCTCCTATGTTGCCCAGGCTGGTCTTGAACTCCTGGCCTCAAGTGATCCCCCCTGCCTCAGCCTCCTAAAGTGCTGGGATTATGGGCGTGAGCCACTGTGCCCACCTATTTTTAAATACATGACATAGTATTTGAACCATTTTCAATATATTAACAATTCTAACAAAGATGATACACTTTTCTGTGACTCCTCTGGGTACAGTATTTGAAATAGCAGCCATCTTAATAAAAAAGTCAATTTAATACTTTAAACATTTTTATTTCCTGCTTATTGTTATTTATCGATTCTAATGTATATTAGGTTGTTTACCCAAACTTTACAGAAAATGGGGAATATTGGAATACTAATTTTTATTTTAAAAGGCAGATTATGTGGCAGATGAAAATCTTTCAAAGCTTGGAATCTTTCAAGGGAAAGCAATGAAGAAATTCTTGGCGGTTGTATTGGTGGAAACTGTAGAGCTAATACAACCCTCCTGTATTACGGATAAGAAAATCCGAGTCACATACCAGTTGTGACTTGCTAGGCTTTTACAGTTAAAGACTGCCGGCTCAGGACCAGAACCAGGCCTTCTGATGTCCATTCTAGAGTTCTCTTGATCACCCCATGCAGCTTCCATGCCACTCAAGGCGATCAAAGATGGAGAAGGAAGAAGGAGAGAAGAAAATGTGATGTGGAGGCGGAGGAAGGAAAAACTTCACAAAAACACGACGGCAGAAATGTGGTATTTTAAGGAAGACGTTTGCCCTTCATATGAATGATTCTTGGATTTTTGGTGTATATTTTTGGTAGCAGTATGCGGTGAGTCACTAACAAAGAGCTTAAGACAGATGAGTTAACATAAATGGACCAAAATAAGCTGTGGTCTCTAGGCTGAGCAGCTGTTGGACAGACCTGCCAATATTTTATTTCCCCAGAGACACTTGCAGTGGATTAAAGTGAGCAGGCGGCAAATACCTCATTAGAAATTCCATACCTTTCAGAGTTTCCTGTGCCTGAGATGTGGCTTTCCAGGGGAAAGGGGAAAACTCCTACCTATTTATTGAAGTTCCACGGTGTGGAAGAGGGTAGGCAAGAGGGCTTGTTGGTGGAGGGATAATATAGAGAGGCAGAGGAATCAGAAAGTCTTAGGTTTTCAGCCCTAATTGTGCCACTAAGCTGTGTAACTGAGGAGGGATTCCTTTAGCCTTCTCTGTGGTTGTTTTTCATTTTCTGAATGAGGCGCTTTTATACAGTGACCTACTAGGCCCCTTCCAGTTTAAAAATTTATAGTTCTTAGGCCAGGCGTGATGGCTCATGCTGTAATCCCAGTGCTTTGGGAGGCCGAGGCAGGTAGTTTGCTTGAGCTCAGTAGTTAGAGACCAGCCTGGGCAACATAGTGAGACCCTGTCTCTACAAAATATACAAAAATTAGCCTGTTGTGGTGGCTCGCGCCTATAGTCCCAGCTACTTGGGAAGCTGAGGTGGGAGATCACTTGAACCCAGGAGGTGGAGGTTGCAGGGAGCCAAAATCACATCACTGCACTCCAGCCTGGGCAATAGAGTGAGACCCTGTCTCCAAAACAAAAATTATAATTCTCATTAAATAAGTGCTTACTTTGTGCCAGGCACCTTGCAAAATGTTTTACATCTTGATTTTTCCCCTTCCATGAAACCTTTGAGGTTGTTTCAATAGTAATCTCATTTTCAGATAAAGAAATCGAGGCTTAAAGACCATAAGAAACCTACTTGAAGTCATGTAGCGAGCAGTGGCAGAGCCTGGACTCAAACCTGAGACTGTCACGGAAACATGGCTTCTTAATCACCATTCTGCATTGCCCTTTCTTTCTAAGCAGGACATTAGGAACGTGTTGCCTTACATCCCTCTTCTCTCCACTGTTTTGCTATGTTTCAAATCGTTATGCTTCAATTGCACTCTAGTGGACTTCCAGGTCCTAACTGGGGTGCCTTGCTGCATCCACATAGTATACCATGGACTGTGGATGGATGGCATTAAAGACAGTAAATCAAATTCAGGACACACACCTCATGCAAGACAGAAATAGTGTTGAGTGGAGCACAGCAAGGCCATTCGATTCACAGGATCTTCGTCGGCTTGAATAGTTTGTATGTTCTCTCCCAGTGGACACTCTGTACCCAATGTTCCAGCCGATGTCACTGGCAGAGACGTCTTATGAGAAGACACCTTATTTGAAAAGCCATTTCAATAACCTCCTCGATCCTGATTTAATATGATATGGCCATGGCAACGGCAGTAATAGTGGCAACTTCTTTGTTCCCTTTTGTGAATGACGCACAATTTAAGCACCTTTTCGCATAGCCTCTCTTCCAGTGAAGACATTAGATATAGGGAGAACATCCTTATCTTCAATATAAAATAAAATAAACTCTAATTTGTGGGTTATGTTATCTCACTTCTGTTCAAGATAGGTCTTTAGTTGGTTACTTAAAATCCTGTCTTTAAGGTCTACTGGGGATATTTATGAGTGAAATCATACTTTCCATACTTTTTTGATGTCTGCATCTATAGAAATGGAGAACTGAAATAATAGCGAGTAATTCAAACCAAAAAGCCAGCACTGCTTATTTTCTATCTATTTGGATGTTTTAAACTATAGAAACTTTGAGCCAAAAAGGAAAGGAAATAAACATTCAACCTTCTTGTTTTAAAAACCATTTTACTGAGGTGTGATTGCCATTCAAAATATACTCAGACTTCTAAGTCAGAAAGCAAGTGTAACAGTATGATGGATGACATTAATGACCTTACTTCTTCACCTCTTCCTTCACCGCTTCCTTTACCAGGTGACCTTGGAATTTCATCCACTGGAGAGGCAGAGTCTATTTTCCTTTCCCTTGAATCTGGGCTGGCCCTGTAACTTGTTTTGGGTGATAGAATGTGGTGGAAATGATGGTGGGCCAGTTCCAGGTCTAGGCCTCAAAAGGCCTTGAGTGTTTTCAGTTACTTGTTCTGTGTTTCCCATGAGAACATGACCAGGTTATTCTGCTGGAAGATGGGATATGAGGAGCAGAGTTGAGTCATTCTAGTCATTGCAGCTGAGGTTATCCTAGATGGGCTGAACTGCAGGTGACTGTAAGACCTATGAGTGAGTCTAGTTGAAATCAGAAGCACTGCTCATCTGAGCCCAGCCTAAACTGCCAACCGACAGACTTGTGAACAAAATAAATACTTATCGTTTAAAAATGCTGAGTCTTGGGGTGTTTTATTACACAGAATTATGTGGCCATTGATAACTGATACAGAAAGTGAGGCTTTAGTTGTCAGGAAAACATCCAGGAAGTACCTAAGGATTGGAAGGATTGCAGGAAGTAGCAAGAATCAAACTGCGATTTAACAGTAATTTGAAGTCTTTGCAAATCACCATAGTTATGGATTCCCTACCAACGGTTATGCTGCATGCATCTACTGAGTCTAGTATTAGCAAGACTCTGTGCTAAGTAGAATACCTAGTGAATGACCGTCCAGGAAAAGCAAAAGTCAGCGGTGGACCTGATTAGAGAGGCTGACCATGGGAATGAAAGTGGGCCAAATGGCTGATGACATTTATGGTGGTAGAGAAGTGTGAATTCAAGGAGCTGGGTGTGGGGCCGAGGGTCAAGGAAAGAACAATGAAAACAAGATGAAGTTAAAGGCCCAGATAAAAAGGAAGGTACTGAATCTCAGTCATGGAAGAAAATGCCTATATTAGACACAGATGTGCTGGGAAATTAACATCTCCAGCTCCAGCCTGCTAGCAGTAATCCTCAACCAATGACCCCTGCTTTCTCAGCTCTTGGGTAGGGTAACGCTTTTTTAAAAAAAAATAGTTTCTTTTAAATATTTATTTGTTTATTCTTTTATTTTCCGTTTTTTAGAGGTGAAGTATGAGATTTTAGTGCACCCGTCACCCAAGTAGTGTACGTTGTACCCAATATGTAGTTTTTTTAATCCCTCACGCTCCTCCCACCCCTCCCCTCTTCTGAGTCTCCAATGTCCATTATACCATTCTGCATGCCTTTGTGTAGCCATAGTTTAGCTTCCACTTATAAGTGAGAACATGCAGTATTTGGTTTTTCCATTCCTGAGTTACTACACTTCTAATAATGGCCTCCCGCTCCATCCAAGTTGCTGCAAAAGACATTATTTCATTCTTTTTCTGTGGCTGAGTAGTGTTCCATGGTGTATATATACCACATTTTAAAAATCCACTCATTGATTGATGGGCACTTAGGCTGGTTCCATATCTTTGCAATTGTGAATTGTGCTGCAATGAACATACACGTGCAGGTGTCTTTCTGATGTGATGACTTCTTTTCCTTTGAGTAGATACCCAATAGTGGGATTGCTGGATCAAATGGTAGACCTACTTTTAGTTCTTTAAGAAATGTTGGGCCAGGTGTGGTGGCTCACACCTATAATATCAGCACTTTGGGAGGCTGAGGCCTGTGGATCATCTGAGATCAGGAGTTTGAGACAAGCCTGGCCAACATGGTGAAACCCTGTCTTTACTAAAAATACAAAAAATTAGCCAGGCATGGTGGCAGGCACCTGTAATCCCAGCTACTTGGGAGACTGAGGCAAGAGAATCGCTTGAACCCGGGAGGTGGAGGTTGGTGGAGGTTGCAGTAAACAGAGATCGTGCCATTGCACTCCAGCCTGGGTGACAGAGCGAAACTCCATCTCAAAAAAAAAAAAAAAAAAAAAAAGAAAGAAAGAAAGAAAATAAGAAAATCTCCCTACTGTTTTCCACACAGGTTGGGCTACTTTACATTCCCCACCAACAGTGTATAAGCATTCCCTTTTCTTGGATAATTCTGAAGCATGTATTTTATCCCTTCCTCATTATTTCCCCCCACTGAATTAAGCTCCAGTCACCTACTCTGGCAGCTGGCTTAATAGCACACCCTTTATCTGCTGTCTTCACTTCCCCACTTACCCCAAGGTCCCTAGATTTCTCTCTGTTCCTTAAACAAGCCCAGTTACTTCCTGCCCTGGGGCCTTTGTGGTTTCACCCTCTCTCTGAAATGCTCCTCTTCTGACATGTACATGACTGGCATCTTCTTGTCATTCAGGCTTAAATTTCACCTTGTTAAAGAAGCCTTGCCTGGTCACCAAATCTAAAGCAGCTTTATCATCTGATCTTAATTTTCATATTGCTTTATTCACTATTAGATGTTTTACTTATTTATTTGTTTGCTTGTTTTCAAATGCTGTTGATAAGAGTGTAAATGGGCACAAAACCTCTGGGAAGGTTGTTAGGCGGCATCTAGTAAAGCCACCTTTGACCTAGCAATTTCATTCCTAAATGTATATTTAGGAGGAATGAATATTATGTCCATCAAAAGCCATATACAGGAATGTTTACTGCAGCTTTATTCATAACTGGACCAAATGTTCATCAATAGGAGAATAGATAAATAAATTGTGAAATATTCAATAAGAATGTCCTCAATGGAATACTATACAGCAATGAAAGGAATGAGCTGCTGCTACATACAACCACATGGATGAATTTCACAGAAATTATGATGAACAAAAGAAGCCTGGCACAAAAGACAAAATACTATATGCCACTTAAATGACATTCAAGAACAGGCAAAACTAATCTATGGTGGTAGGATTTGGAATAGTGGTTACCTCTGGACAGGAGGACATTAGCTGGGAAGGAGCATGGGGTGCTAGAATATTCTATACCTTGATGTGGGTGGTGATTACATGGGTATATACATATTTAAGAGTCATTGAGGTATATACTTAAGATTTGTGCATAGTCTATGAATGTCATACATGAATAAAAATAAAAATTCAAAAGTAGGTTCCATGAGAACGAGAACATTTTCAGACTTGGGAACTATTGCCTGACACATAGTATGCCACCACTAAGAACTCGTTGACTGAGCAAATGTGTAAATGTAGATTTGCTTTTTTTTCCAAAAATTTGAACTAAAAATTCAGTTTTATTCAATATCTACTCCATGTACTGTATATTGCAGAGGAACCAAACGTGAATCAGCCTAACAAGAAATACACAACTGATTATATAAAATGGCAGCATGTAATAAATGCTGTAAAAGCAGATGCTACACAAACTGTTAGCAGAGCTGGAGAGAGAGAGATGTTTCAGCTGCAGCTTTGGGGAAGTGAGAGTTGTTCTGAATGAGGAAATGTTCCTGCAGGTAGGGCTGGATCAGAGAGCAGACAAAGAAAGGGATGGCTGTGAGTGTCAGGGAAGAAAGCCTCAGAGACAAGGAAGCCCAGGATACGTTCGGGAAATGAAGAAATCTGAAGTGGCTGAAGCCAGGAGAGGAGAGTCACAGGGGAGTGAAAGATGAGTGTCTGTCAGAGCAGGTTGGGGCCTGCTCAGAAAGGGCCGGGACAACTTTGCAAGGAGTGTGGCCTTTACTCCATGCATAGGGATGAGGTTTTAAAGCAGAAAAATGATTTTGAAGGGTGAATTTTTATCCTTCCTAAATTAATATTAAAAAATATGTTATAAAAGTCTGAAAAGCCAGGGTACATAAAGGATAAAAACCTGATATAATCACCACTATCACTTTCATATGTCAACTCTGAGATACTTGAGATATAATTCAAATGCCATCAAGTTAACCATTTTAGAGTGTACAATTCAGTATATTCACAGGGTTATGGAACCATCACCGTTAATTCCAGAATATTTACATCACCTCAAAAAGAAACCTCATACCCATTAGCAGTCACTCCTCATTCTCCCTCCCTCCAACCTTTGGCAACCACGAATCTACTTTATGTCCCATGGTTTTTCCAGAAATACTTTTCTATGTGTATATTTATAAACACACACACACACACACACACGTTTCTCTCCCCCTTCCCACATGCAAATTGAATTTTCACATACTGCTAAATAAGCTGTGTTTACTCTGATACCAGGAATACATCAGATTGATTTGTGAAAAATTAGTCTGGGTGGCAGGGCCAAGAATGGATTGGAAAAAGAGGTTGGAGGCAGTGAGACTGCTTAGCAATGCCTGCAGTAGGGGAGGTCATGTGGGCCTGAACTAGGCTGCCAGTAGCGTAGTGGATGCTGTGGTGTGCTTCTTAGATCCCCACTTCAGGAACGAAACGTTCATTACCCCAGCGGCAGGAAATGTTGGTGACTGTGGCTCTCAGTGGAATCTCTTTCTGGGACTTGCTTTCATCTGAAGAGAACTTACTATCCCAAAATCACACACTTTCTCTGGAGCAGCCCACATCTAATATTGGTCAATGGTGAGAGGGGGTGTTACAAAGGCCCAGGTAGTGTTCCCAATTTGGAAAATCACCAAAGGTCCATCCTAGCTCCAGAGCTCCCCTTAGGGTCAACTGATACTTTTGTTATGACTGTGTTGTAGCCCAACATGCCTAATCCTGCTGCCCTTACTTCCCCACAGGTGCTGTTCCTAAGAGCATTCCTAATAAAATTTAAATTTAAATCTCTATCTCAGAGTCTGTTTTCCAGGGCACACAACCTGTGAGAAGCAATGAGGATGGAAAAGAAGCTGGCATATGTGGATGTGTTTGTGAAGCAATTGAATAGATGGAGCTTGATGACTGATTAGCTCTATAGGGTGGAAGGGGTTGAAAAATTAAAGAGAAGAAACAAAACACACACACACACCCCCCCCAATGTACACGCGTAGTTATATATATGTAATATACACACACATACACATCATATACATGTAAATATATCCTTAGGCACTTGCTCAGTGTCTACTTTGTGCCCGAAACAGTTCTGGCAGCTGAAGATGCTAGATGAATTAGATCTGGTTCTTTTATTTAGAGAATCCACAGTGTTTTAGGGCAGACAGAGAGTAAGCAAGTAATTCCAAAACAATTCATTGAGCTTTATGTTAAACTATAGAGAAAGGTGATGAGAAAATATTTAAGGAGTGAAGGTATTGCCATGGTTTTAAGATGGGGTGTTTTGAAAGATGGTAAATCCATCACGTGACATGGAGAATGTAGATGAGAGAGAATGTAATTAGAAAATAAAAATCGAGGTTAATATGTTCCCTGAAAAGTTAGAAATATGGGTTTGGAACTCCTGAGAGAGGTCATGAATAGAAATATATATTTAGGTGGTGTCTATATAGAAATGATAGCTAGTGCCTCAGGAGTGGATGAGATTGTCAAGAGAGATCACAGAAGATGGAAACTTGAGAAAGATATACAGCAGAGCCTAATCTGTCCACCCTATGCCAACACCCATGGCAGACATAGCTAAATGGCCACACAGCCTCAGAATCCTTCTCAATGCATGGCTTCAGGCAGCTATTACCAATAATTCCACTTACCATTTCTGGTTTCTTCTCAAAGTCTAAGTGTGGAGAGCAGGAGCAATGACAGGCCTCCAGGGAAAAGTGAGCTGCGTGGTTATTAGGTGTGGAGAGAGCATCCAGGAAGGTAGGAGAAGTACTGGGAGAGCAGAGGATCCTGTAAGGAAGAGGAGTGTTTCAAGAAGAAGGAAATAATAACATTCATCGATTGACTAAGTTGAGGACTTGAGGAGACAATGAAATTTGAAGTAGAGGGCAGTGGTGACCTTATAGGGAACAGTTCCACTAAAGTGGTTTTGAGAGAAGTGAAATGACAAAGGTTTGAGTAAAGAATGGGAAGTATTTCGAAGTGCTCATCTATAAATGTACTGCTTGAGCCCATGTTGGCAAGGTTGTTGAAAATGCATTTCCAGGACTCACCCCAGAGCCACGACCTCAGGCTGTTCTCTGGCCCCCAAGGAACACTTTGATCAGCGTTATCTGCTACTGGTGGGTGCTCAGTGTAGCAGAAGATCTTAGTGTCCCTTTCACATGCATTCAGCACTCACTATTCAGTATACTCTGCTTGCTTCACAGGGAAGCACATGTGACTCTCTGCCTGAGGACTTTCTCTGGCCACTGGAGCATGCTTGACCTGCTGCCAGAAATGCCAGAGTTAATTTCCCAGGGATTAGCCCACAGCCCATGAAGGACATGAGTTGGTGGAGAAATTGCTCAGTTTCTTCACCTCTCAGGTGGAACAACTTGGGGCTTGTTTTATAGAGAAGTTTTGTCCAAGAAGTCTCCAGTAGGATTCAGCCTGAGGCGCCCAGAGTAGGCTCATGAACACACTCTGTGTTGGCTTCCTTCCTTTTCCTGTTCTCCTCTTTGCGTTTCCCGAGGTCACCTCTCACCTAAGCTATTCGTACCCATATCCCTGTCTCAGAGTTGGCTCTTGGGGGAACCCAAACTATGATACTTACGATCTTATTTCTTCTTCCTGGGCACACAGAACTACTACATATTCCAGTGGCTTTTGCAGTCTGGTTGAGCCTATGTGACTGAAGTCATGGGCAGAGTGATCGATGTCACCTTCAGGCCTGGCCACAAAACTCCTGGTGTGATAATCCCTCTCAATCTTTCCTTCCTATGGTGATTTCAGAGGCCATGTGTTTAAGATGGCAGCCTCACAAGAAGAAGCTGATTTCTGAGTCACTAATTAAGATACTTACCAGAGGAGAGCTGCCCCACCTGTACCAGATTTTGACACGAATGAATGAGAAAAATAGACGTTTACTATGTTAAATCGCTGAGATTTTTTTCTGTTACAGCAGCTAGCATTAATTACCCTCATTAATACACCTGTCCTGTCAGTCTTCCTTCACCCAATTCTCCAAAATTACTGCTCTTCATCCTCCTTCTAACGTTTCCATTCCCTCAGTGTGACTGACGACATAGCTGCAAACAGCTGTGTGTTTAACTGAGTAAAGTGCACTTAATTGTAAACAATAACTACCAGATTTGCTTCTGAAAGATAGTTGTGTTTTCAGATGGATTCCTGGTTGGTAGGATCCATGAAGAAGATGTTTCCAAATATTGGAATCTTCTTGGTGTCTCTCCACCATCATTGACAGCTTGAACCGTATTGTTTATTGTTTAGAAGCAGAAGAAAGAGGGGTCAGTACTTCTAAATTGTTGCTGACTTCTGGCCTCTGCAATCAACTCCACACTCTTTAACCTGGTATTTCCAGGTGTCCACAGTTGGCCCCAACTAACATTCCTACCCTGATCCTCCCTGCACCCCCTGCCAATGAAATCTCTTGAATCATACTACTCGCAACAGGGTGTGCTTTCCTACCTTGCCACCTTCAGTCTTTCTGTGCCTTCCTCTTGGAGTGCCGTTTCTGCTCTTCTGCTCTTTTCCAAACCCAGCCCCTCACTCAACTTCCACCTCCTCCTTAAAGCCCTGAAATTCCATTTTGTCTTCCCTTTACCGCTACTACTCATTTGGTCGTCAGCATTTGCTGTGAATCATGATTTCTGTCTTTTTATGTGTTTGCGTCTTCTCTTCTGAACTACAAATGAACTACTTAAAGAAAAAATTATGCCTATTTCTCTCTTCAATCTCTACAGCATTTTTGCTGAGTGCTGGAGACATGATTACTGAAGACAGATTGATGAATATAGATCTAACAATTGAATTTGTTAAATATCAAAAACGAAAGTCTTGTGCAGACATCCTCTTTTTTTTCTTTTGAGACAGGGTCTCGCTCTGTTGCCCAGGCTGGAGTGCTGTGGTGCAATCATAGCTCACTGCAGCCTCGATCTCCCGGGCTCAACCAACCCTCCCGCCTCAGTCTCTCAAGTAGCGGGGAATTCAGGTGCTCACCATCACACCTGGCTAATTTAAACATTTTCAGTAGTGATGTGGTCTCTGTGATGCCAGGCTGGTCTCGAACTCCTGCCTCAGACTCTCAAAGTGCTGGGATTACAGGCATAAGCCACTGCACCTGGCCCAGACATGATGTTTTAAAAAACTTTCATTTGGAAATAATTTTAAACTTACAGAAAAGTTGCAAGAATAAAAATGGCACAAATATCATCTATATATGTTTTATCTAGATTCACTTACTGTATACACTTTACCTCATTTACTTTATATCTACCTGTATATCTTCTTACACAGACACACACACACAATTCTTTTCTGATGCATTTGAAAGTAAGTTACATACATTACAGGCCTTTGTTCTTGAATACTTCAGTGAGTATTTCCTAAGAATAGTCTGTTACCTAATCACAATAGAGTTATTAACTTTCATTTAATTAATATTGATACAATACATTTATTTAATCTTTTGTTCTCATTCCAATTTTGACGATTGACCCAATGATGTCCTTTAGGCATCTTTTCCCCTCCAATGTAGGATCGAGTAGGGTCAAGTATTACGTTTGCTTGTCATGTTGCGTTAGCCTCCTTTAATCTGGAACATTTCCACAGCCTTTCTTTGTCTTTTATGATATTATTTTTCCAAGTTAACTCCCATCCTCCTGCTTTTTAAAAGAATGTCAGAATTTAAAAAAGTCTCCTAGGTTTGGCAGCCTATTTTATTTATATATGTACATACGGATAGATGTGGAGTCTCTAAAATAGTGTCATAATCATTCCCAGTGCAAGACTCCAAACTTAAACCTCCTTTTATTCTCATTCTCAGCTTGTAATCAATAGCAATATTTTGTATGTGGTTGTACAAGAACCTTTGTTTCATTTTATTTACAATACCTTTTTTCTTAGTTAAATAGAGTTGGGGTAGAAGAGGAAATCACAAATCTCTTTCTCTTCCAGCTTCTGCTGGGTTGCAGGCTGCATGGGAGGGAAAGTCAATAGAGGAAGTGAGAGAGTAAACTGAGAAGTTGAAATCAAAGTGGTGGGCTGCCCAGTCGCGGCTGTGGTGTATCTCTCTCTGAAGTCAAAGCAGTTTTACAGACAGCGTTCAACCATAGTTAAATAAAATCCCTATGCCATAGAAAGGGAAGGCATTAGTAATTCCCGTCGTCTATCAGTGAAAACAGAGACACTGAGAGGCTCAATGGCTTTTCTGCTTTGAATCTGAGAGGCAATGAGAAATCATGGAGAAAGAACTAATAAAGGAGCGAATCCAATCTGGAGATTTGAATCTATTTATTACCATTGCTGCCAAGGCATTATGTAGCTCAGCAAGTCACATCATCCCTGAGTCTTGGTATTATTATCTGTAAAATTAGGCTTTGGAGTGGACTCAATTCACTCTAAGTTTTCCTTCATATTCTAAAATGCAGTGGTGATAAATTCCAGCATACATTTCATGAATATTTACGGAGTGCCTGCTAAGTGTTGACCACTGGGCTACGTGCACCTGTAAAGATAGGTAGAACCTGATCTTGATTCTCAAGGATCTCCCAGTATGGTAGGCAGGAGGAGCAGGCATGTAAGCCAAGAATTATGGTTCAATGCGATAGGGGGCAAGTTCAAGGTACAATGATGTTACAAAGGAGACATAGCTGCAACATGTCTCCAATCATCTCTGCTTCAGCTCCTCAGTGTCTCTCAATCCTTTATCATTGGCAGTAGAGTCTCCATTGATTTCCTTGCCATGAGTCTCAGCCCCATCTCTCCCTCCCAGGCTCAAACTCCTCTCTGCCTGACCAAGGACGTGCAAGCAACTTTCCCTGGGGAATGGAATGAAGGAAGTGACAGTAGTTGTTGAATTGAGCCCAAAAATGGGGACAGGGCATTTTAGTTGGAAGGTACATGACTGTTGGTAGCACTACCCATACTTTGGGTTTGCTGGAACACAATGTGCCAGAGGTAAAGTGAGGGTAGATGAGGCTGGAGCAGTAGCTAGGCAGGGGCCAAATCTAAGAGGGTCACTTGGTCAGGCAAAGAGGAGTTTGAGCCTGGGAGGGAGGGATGGGGCTGAGATTCATGGCAAGGAAATCAATGGAGACTCTATTGCCAATGATAAAGGATTGAGAGACACTGGGGAGCGGAAGCAGAAGAATGGCGACATGCTTAGGAGAAAGGCTTGAGAAGGCTCACTGTTTGACTGTGGGGGCAAAGAGGAATGACACAGGACTTCCATGTTTCTGATTTGCCCAGTGGACTAGATTATGGTGCTACTAACTACAATTGGAAGACCTCAAGGAGGAGCTGGCTTGGGGTATGTATAATGAAATTCAGCCTAGGATATGTTGGCCTTGAGATGTGTATGGGACACTTAAGAGGAGATTTCTACTAGGCCATTGTACAAATAGATCTGGAACTCGGGAAGGAAGTCTGGGCTGGAGACAGATTTAATGGTTAACATGTTAGGTGTGAGCAATGTCGCCCAGGGAGATTGTAATTTTAGGAAAGGACTGTAACAGAGGGAAGAACATGAGCTCTGTTATCTCATTAGAGCTGGGTTCTTATTTGCTGAGATCTTACGAGTTGTATGATATTGGGCAAGTAACTTTGACTCTGTCTTTATTTTTAACAGTGACCCCAATTCATAGACTTGTGAGAGTTCAAGATTTAAAAAAAATAAGTCCAATCAATGGAAATTATCAGGGGGAGCAGAAAGGGCACCCTGGGAGATACCGTTAAGCTAGAGTTTTATTCATCTGCTTCCTAACGGTGTCGAGAGGAGCCGTGTGCTATGTTCCCTGCCTCCTTACTGCCTTTCCTGCAGTATTAATTTATTATCAGTTGCTTCATTTCTCCAAGCCTTGGCTTCCTCCTCTGTAAAACAGGGGCAATAATAACTCTCTATCTTAGAGAATTCCTTTGAAAATCAGTGAGACAAGGTTTGTGTGAACACTGCAAACTGCAGAGTATGATGTGAATACTAGTTATTATCAATATGAGTAAACAAACACGTGTGCCCGATTTGTCAGCATTTTCTATGCTGTTACCACTCTGGAGTGTCTGTCAGCATGAACACTAAAGCCTGTTGTAACAAGTCAGTGACGGAACTGAAATAAAACCAATGGTCTCTGACTCTAGGCCATAGTTATGCCGATCACTGTATGAGGCTTGAACAGATCCGGGATTTACCTTCCAACAGATTAGTTCATTGTGGGCCAGGGGTAAGGGTAGGTGAGCAGGAGGAAGTAGAGCTGTGAAGTGGACAACTTGCGAGATCACCAGGGGCCTGGGGTCTCCTGTGATCATTACTTGTCTACTCTGCTGCCCTCACAATGGGGAAGTGTAAAGACAGTTCTGCCGTTAATGGTGTGATCTCAACGTCTCAGAGAACTTCAAATTCTCATCTCTGGGTGGGAAAAGACAACCCCTGCTGTACAGTTGGATTGACACATAAAACCTGCCTGGCACCCAGGAGGCCCTAGGGAGATGTCAGTTCACTGTGCAGGCCAGATTTTCAGAATGGAAGAAGACAGCAGTATGCACCTGATGAGGCAGCCCCGCGGCCAAACTAGTCCATGATTACACAGAGATTAGGCTAGATTCTGGCTTGAGGGCAAAGATGAGCCAGATTGATGACTTGAACTCAAGTTTAGGTTGCTTTGACTTCTGTTTTCTCCCAAAGCAGCTAACAAGGCATGCAAATGTATAGTAAAGAACGGAGGGCTGTAGAAGCTAGTCCGCATACTTGTCTGGCTTTTCTTAGTGATCTTGGCAACCTGAAAACAGTGAGATGTTCCCTAGGCCAGAGGAGCCCAGAGTCATGGGCCCATTGCGTTTTCCTGCCCCGTTTTTCCTTTTCTTTTTTTTGAGATAGGGTCTCGCTCTGTTGTTGAGGCTGGAGTGCAGTTGCACAATTATAGCTCACTATAACCTCAAACTTCTAGACTCAAGCGATCCTCCCATCTCTAGTCTCCTGAGTAGATGAGATTACAGGCGTGTGTCACCATACCTCGTTAACTTTTAAAATTTTTGTAGATACAGGGTCTCCTATGTTGCCCAGGCTAGTCTTGAATTCCCGGCTTCAAGTGATGCTCCCACCTAAGCCTCCCAAGTAATTGTGATTACAGGTGTGAGTCACCACACCCACCTCCCATTGCCTTTCAACGCCAGCATGTCACCATCCAGAAACAACTCGTACAGCCAAATAAGGCAGTGGCCTGGTACTCAACACACCTCCTCACTCAGGCCCAAAGCTCACGTCTGATCCTTGAAATTCTTGCTGCTGCACCATGGGGCAATGGCCTTTTATCTTTGTTTGTGTGGTGGGTCCTAGGAGTGAAAACATTTATAGTTACTTATAGGTTTTCCAAGCAGGTCTGGCCATAACCTAGAGCACATGACCCCCCACACATCTCCTTCTTCCCCTCTTCCCTCCCTCCTCCCCTTCTCTCTCTTTTTTAAATAGACTTTATCGTTAGAACTGTTTTATATTTACAGAAAAATTTAGCTGATAGTACAGATAGCTCTCAGGTACTTCCTGCCCCCCATCCAGCACATAGGTTCCCCTATTATTAATACTAACATTTTTATATTAGTATAAAATTATATATTATCACAATTAATAAACCAATTCTAACGCATATTATTAACTAAAGCCCATACAGCTCATTCAAATTTTCTTAGTTTCTCTAAAGTCCTTTTTCTGTTTCTGGATCCCATCCAGGACACCACGTTACATTTAGTGGTCACATCTCCTTAGGCTCATCTTAGCTGTGATTGTTTTTCAGATGTTTCTTGCTTCTGATGACCTTGACAGGTTTGAGGAGTACCAGTCAGGTATTTGGTAGGCGGCCATTATATTGGAATTTGTCTGGTGTTTTTCTCATGATTGGGCTGGGGTTTGTGAGTTTTTGGAAGGAAGGCCACAGAGGTTAAGTGTCATTTTCATCATATCGTATCAAGTGTACATACCATCAAGATGATTTATGACTTGATGTCTGCCTTCATCACTTGGCTGAATACTGTTTGCCCGTTTTCTCCACTGTAAAGTTACTCTTATTCCTCCTTTCCATTCTGTACCCTTTGCAGGGAAGTCATTATGTGCAGCCCATGTTTAAGGAATGGAGAGTTTTGCTCTACTTTGTTTAGGGTGGAGTATCTACAAAATTTATTTGAAATTCTTCTGCATGGGAGATTTGTTTCTTTTCCCCTGTACTAATTTGTTCATTTACTTACATCAGTATGGACTCATGAATATTTTATACTTTGGATTATAATCTAATACTACTTTATTACTATTTTTTGCTCAAACTATTCCAGCTGTGGCTATTGAAAGCTCTTTTTATTTGGCTTTGTATTTCACTCTGACAAATCCGTATTTGTGTGTGTGTGTGTTGGGTGTGTTGGCCTCTTCCCCTATTTTCTGGCACTACAGGTCTGTTTTAAAAAATAGTTAATTATTTATTCACTCAACTAAAATGCAGTGTGAATTCACTGTATATCAGGCAGAGAAGATTCAAGAATGAACACTACCTTACCCCTGCCTTCAAGGAACTCTCAGTGTGGGCAGCAGAAGAGAGGAAAGATAAGCAAGAAAAGAGATCAGGACAAGACAGCATGGTGAGAACTCTGGCAGAAGCTCAGGATGCCTGATTCAGTTCCACATATGCTTCTTCCCTTCCTCTCCTGAGCATTTCTTACTGGTTCTCTTAGGAGAAGCTTCAGCTCCACACCCTGGGCTAGTTTCTCTTCCTTCCCTTGGTGTCTGTTATCAATTGTTGTACTTTTTAAACAGGGGCAGTATTAAGGGCGTGGCACTAGCACAGATAAGCAAGCATTCATGAGGTTCTACATTTGACACTGAACATACGCAAGATGGCTCCTGTCTGTAAAAAGGATGATGGCAGCCCTTTATTAGCCCTTTGCAGCTCCTGTGGGTATGGAGTAGGTGCCAGTTACAGAGAACAGGAAGGGAGAAGGAGTGAGGATGGCAATGGCAGAAATTTGATTGTATTTCCTCCCAACTTTCAGTGTTACTGAAGCGTGGGGTCCTAGGAACCTGCACTCTCAGTCCCCCATCTCACATTTCCAAAGCCCGGCTCATGGCCAACCCTTGGTTAATCGACATCTAGAGTAGTAATTATTTTTAGATTTCCCACTATATGTCTGCTACTCAGTGTTATGCGATCATGTAATGAAATCCATGCCCTAGTGCATTAACTAACCTTTTGAAAAACCCTTTCAATAGCATCTCCCCCTTCCTCCCCCTTCACAAAGAGCTGGCAAAAAGCTCCTGGACTTGAGTGCTAAATGTCGAACCATTAAGAACGCTGGTGAAAGCTATGAAGTCATCAAGTATTGACCTGAGAGAACATTTAGCACCATCTGATTTCTCCATCCCGACATCAACATGAAACGGACCTTACATGCCAATGAATCACTTTCCCTATTTAAGTTCACAGAGTTTGTCTAAAATAGCTCCTCAGGTACAAAATGAAAATTTAGTCCAGGAATCATAATGGTGAGTGGTATACTCAAGTTTTATGCTTTCATTATAAGAAAAGAGGGTTTACTAAAGTTAGGGATTTTTTTTTTGGTTGGGGGAGGGATGATAGGGTGAAGGTGCCTTCTTTCACAGAAGCCTTAGGAAATTAGAAATCCAATCCCCACTTGTGCTACATATTCTTAACACCCCTGTGTTCTCCAGCTGTAGTGTGAAGACTTTGTTCAAAAATGCAGATTCCAGCCCCATGCTCAGGCATGGTGATTTGGTTGGTATAGCAGATGATGTTGCCTGCCCCCCCCCATGTTTCTTCAGCCCTTACTATTTCAGTGTACCCCAGCCTGATCCCCAACTCCCAGCACCTGCATCTTTTCCAGAGGGCTGTGATTTTGCAGGCCAGAAGTGTCAGGGAATTAATGATCCTCAAATGCAGCTTTGACCAATTACTGAAGGACTTGGTTGGTGTCCAATTGCCTCAACTCTCCCCCCCTCTTTAGTAGCATAATTTTGAGATGCATGTACTACATTGTTTCCAAAGTTCCCAGTGGACTTAAGCTCCAGTTGCTCACAGTAGTAGCTGGCTTGAGAGTGCACCTTTTATTGGCTGCCTTCTTTTCCCCATCTCATTTCCCCCACTCCCCTATCAATGTTTCCTGGGACCACCTCCCAAATCAAATTTCTGCAATAGAATCCTTGTCTTCTGCTCAGAGAACTCAAACTAAGACAGTAGGTCTGGGGTCGAGTTCAATAATCTGCATTTTGTTTTTACAAGCAGCCTACAATGATTCCATGCACATGGCATGGCATAGAGCATTTTGGGAAGCTCTGCTCTAATACTTTTATGATAATTAAATGTAAGGTTATTAGCATTCTTTTTATTGGTCTATTTTCTAAAGGCTTGGCATTTCCCTCAGGTCTTATGACTTTCCTCCAGGGTCCAAGCTGAGGTGGGGTAGAAAGCTGGATCATTCCCAGTTAGGTCTCCCAGAAAGTCCGAGTATACAAAGGGGACTTAGAGACAAATTGAAATGAACCATCCCTGAAAGAGCTGTTCCCAGGGAGCACCGCAGTGGAGAAAGACAAGTGCAGGAATGAATAAGACTGCAAAGTGTTGGAGCAGTAGGGTGGTTGGGTCACAAACTGGAAATGCTGACCTAAAATAAAGCCAAAGAGGTAAAGGAACAGGCTGAGAGTAAGGAGAGGGGGTAATAAAATTGAAGACCCATTCAGGGTTAATCACATGGATGCCAGTGGTTCACTTTGTATATCCTTGATGTTCTTTGCTGGGCTGGGGGCAGACCGGTATAGATGACTCCTAAAACAACAGACTAAGCATGAGATCATGGTACACACAGACACTATAGAGTATATATATATGCATGTGTGCACGCACACACACATACACACACATAGAGTTAAAGGGGTGGGGATATTAAGAGACAACTTTGAAGAAGACATTATGGGAAAAAGGAGAACTACTTTGGACTTTCTTATATGTATTTTCTGGTGTAGGGTTGTTTTTAGTCTATATTACAAGTCTTTTCGGGGTCCAGAGCTGCCTGTAATGGTTTTAAACTGGCCCTGGAGCACACCCCAGCAGGCAGCAGTCACATATCCAAATGACCCTTTGTCCTGAATCCAATCTGGAGTGTCTATTCTACCCTATGTGTTGATTTTTGTTTCTGCAGCTAAAGTTCCCAAATGAACACCAACTTATCTGACTAAGATTCTATCTTTGCTAAGCCTTCACCAGCCTTCTTACTGGAAGGAGTTGGAACTCTGTTCCTTGTACCCAGCTATTGCCTGGGATTGGATGCCTCCTAGATCCCACTGAAATCAAGATGCTGCCATTCTTATTGATCTTTCCCACTAGATTGTCAGATAACCTTGACTGTTGGAGCCAGCTGGACAGGCCCCAGAACATTGCCATATAGATTGCTGGATGTTCCTTGGGACCAGCCTTATGGGCCACTCATAATATTTAGTTAAGCCGCGCTGAACCCTGCTATGTTGCTCCAATACCTGAGCATGCTTTGCAGCTGAGGTTGCATGGTTAATTGAAAAAAAAAAAGTTTTAGAAAGAAACAATTACGAATGTAAGCTCCACCAATGGATCTGTTTTTTTTCACTGGTATTTCGCAAGCCCTTTGCAGAGTGCCTGGCACAGTAGGCATTCAATCAAACTTTATTGCATAGATGAATGATACGGTGTTGACAAGGAAGAAAAGGAATATGGCTTGCCACATAGGGAGCTTTTCAATTAACTCAGATATGTATGTATTGTAAATGAAAGGGTGACTAGAAATAATTTTTTAATGAAGAGTCTCAACTCGGTGGGGATAGAAACATGAAAGTGTTTTATTTACCTTTAATCCCTGCTTCCAACTCTGCTCTGCCTTATTGCCCTTCCCATTTTCTTAATAATATCTTGAGCAAATTCTATAACTTTCAGAACTTCGCGAAGTATGCACAAGTTTTAACAGTCAAATTGATAAAAAAAAATTCTATAACTTTCTGGTCATTTTTGATTATTAGACATCCAGCCCCATTTTAAAATCTCAATATCAACTTTGATCTCAATCTCATTTCTCTCCTTGTCCAAGCCCAAATTGAGCTTGGCTGGAGTGGCCTGGTTTAGTGCTAAAATATCCCCAACCCACCTTTCAAGACAGCTCGCCAAGCATGTTGGCTGCGGCCATGTGAGAGAAGGAAAGGGACAAGGGTGTCTTTACTTAATGGGCTACTGTTGTCATTCTCTCTGTTGCTTGGTGTGTCTTCTTTGGTGCACACTGCCAGGTCTCTGTGCCTTCTGATGGCAGGCTTCCAAATGCCAGCTTTCTTGGGGGGGGGGGGCACATGGTGAATTCCTTAGGGCAGTGGTTCTCAGAGACCTTTTTTTTGGTCTGCGAAATCAAAATGAAAACGATTTTCATGTTGATACTAACATGTCATTTGTCTATTTAACTGTGTTGGCATTGACAATGATGGTGTAAAAGCAGTGATGGATAAGACTGCCAGTGCCTTAGCACGGATCAAGGCAGCAGCACCAAACTGTACCAGTAATTGTGGTATTCTTCATTGTCGTGTACTCCTAGTGACAAACCAAACCAAACCAAACCAAAACAAACTCCAATTGCAATTAAGAATGTCCTTGATTAAACAGTAAAAATTGCTAATTGTATTAAATTTTGATCTTTGAGTACATGTCTTTTTACTATTCTGTGTAAGAAAATGCATAAAGAAGTAATGCATAAAGCACTTTTGTCTCGTATTGAAGTATAATGGTTGTCTTGAGAAAGATTCTGTGTATGATTGAGTTGTGAGCTGAACCAGCCACTTATTTTCATAGGAAACATCATTTTCACTGGAAGAAATGCCTGACTGGTAAATTGGCTATTCAGACATGGGTATTTGGAGTCATTTTCTTGCAAGTGATTTAAGTGAGGCCTGTCTCTTCAAGGAAGACAACTGACAGTGTTTGTTGTCAATGATACAATTTGAGCTTTCAAGCAAAAATTAAAATTTTGGAAGACCTGTCATTATCACTGTGAGCTTGAAAGCTTCCCAGTACTTAAAAAGTTTTCTGGTGAGATGACTGGTGAGATCAGTGGTGATATTAACAAACACAACTTTTTGGCATTGTCTAATGAAATGTACCAACATTTGAAACATCTGCAGAACTCAGTAAACCAATATTTTCAAATTACTAATGCGTGATGTTACAAAACCATGTAAAAGGTACATTCAAAGTGCAAGACAGACCAATGAATTTTAATGTAACACAGTATGAAAAGTTCACTGTTGGCCGGGCGCGGTGGCTCACGCCTGTAATCCTAGCACTTTGGGAGGCCAAGGCGGGTGGATCACCTGAGGTCAGGAGTTCAAGACCAGCCTGGCCATCATGGTGAAACCCCATGTTTAAAAAAAAAAAAAAAAAAAAAAAGTTCACTGTTATGGTTTCAGATTCCACATTGCATTAACCTTTAAGAAACGATCTGTTATAAGGTTTTTGGTGTAGTATCAAATAATATTTATAATTACCTGAAAAGGCTATTAAAATGTTCCTTTTCCAACTACATATTTGTGTGAGGTTTGGTATTTATATTTTTCAGCAAAGCCAATATGCTGCAAAAGATTGAATATAGAAGCAAATGTGATAATCCAGTCGTCTTCTGTTAAATCAGAGATTTGCAAAAATGTAAAATGATGCCACTCACTAGTTGGTTTGTTTTGGAAAACACAGTTATTTTTCTTTAGGAAAAAGGTTTTCTTTACAAAATGTGTTATGTTAACATGTAATGAGCTTTATTGTTACTTTTAAATGAATCAAATAATAAATATAAAAATGATCAGTTTTGCTTTCAAACACAGTAAATATCAGTAGCTATAACCCACATAAACAAAATGTCTTTAGGATACTTAATAATTTTTAAGAGGATGAAAGGATCCTGAGACCAGAGTTTTAGAACTACTGATTCAGAGCTCTGCTGTTCCAGGCTGGTTTGGACCAGCAGAATCTGAATCATTTGAGATCTCATTAGAAATGCAGAGTCCCCTTCCCAGACCCATTGAATCAGATCTGCATTTTCATAAGATCCCCAGGTAATCCATAGGCATAAGAAAGGTTGAGACATGCTACCTTAGAGGTACCTGGGGGCCTCTAAGTGCACCTCTAGGTGCCTGATGGGGGTGATCTTGGTCAGCCTCTTCTCTCCCTCTCCCTCAGCTACTACCATTGGGGTTTGCTCCAAGCCTCTTGCTGCTGCGGGAGCCCTTTATCTAGTGGGCAGCCCTTTTGAGCGGTATGTCCACTGCCACCCCTTTTCACTGTCATTTCGGGGTGGGCTGTTCCAGCATCCACTTTGCCCTACCTTGTTCTATATTTCCAGGCTGGAAGTAGGCACTAGTTTCTTTGTTCACATAAGCGTCGACATTGCCCAGCACTCCCTCATCATACTCTGATGTTTGCACTAGGGTGAGCCTGCAGGTTCTGCCCCCTCGATAAGCATCCAACTGGAGAAGGGGAGCCAGTCCATGTTGTTGCTTTTTTTCACCCCCTTTCTTCCCTTCTCCTCTTTCTCTTCTTTCACAACAGCTTTATTGAGATATAATTAATGTATAATACAGTTCACCCATTTAAAGTGTACAACTCAATGCCTTTGAATATATTCATGGATTTTTTTTGCAACGTCACCATGATCAATTTTAGAACATTTTCATCACCCTAAAAAGAAACCCTGTACCACTTAGCCATTATCCCCCACCTTCCCCTCTACCCAGTCCTAGGAAACCACTAATCTACTTTCTATCTTAATGGATTTGCCTATTCTAAACATTTCATATAAATGGAATCATATACTATGTGGTCATTCTTGTCCAGTCTGTCACTTAGCATAATGTTTTCAAGGTTCATCCATGTTGTGGCATGTATCAGGACTTCATTCCTTTCTGTGGCTGAATAATACTCCATTATATGGATGGACCACATACTGTTCATCCATTCCTCAGGTAGTAGGTGATTTGAGTTGTTTCCACTTTTGGTTATTATAAATAGTGCTGCGGTGAACATTTGTGAACAAGTTTTTGTGTGGACATATGTTGAATCGCTGGGTCATGTGTTAAGTCTTTGTTTAACTTTTTGATGAACTGCCAGACCCTTTTCCACAGCAGCTGCCTCATTTTTCCATCCCCCACCAGCAGCATATGAGGGTTTCAGTTTTTCCACATCCTCACCAAGCCTTGTTATTGTCTGTCTTTTTGATTAAAGCCAGACCACGTGAAGCAATATCTCATTGTAGTTTTGCAGTCCATACTTTGTGTAGACACCACTTGACCTTGCCTAAGGATGTGGAAGAGAAGACACCTTCATCCCTTTTCCATGGGGAGGGGATGAAGTACCCCACTTATCACATTGTGCTTCCATATGAGGATTGATTAACCCCATGACTCCAGCAACTCCTTCCCCACTATTCAACGTACAGAGATTGGAGGAAATCATGCCTCCCCTTTCTCCTCTGCAAGGTGTGATAACTGACAGGAAGGGGCCCATTCTGTGACGTGCCTGGTCCTAATAGTTTGTGGCTGTCCTTAGAATGTGGAGCTACTCACTCCTTCTCTGTCCTCAACGTTAGGCCCAAAGTCCCAGTCAACATTCTTTCCTACAAAAGAACAAATACAAACTTGTAAAACTATTATCAGAACTACTTTAACCCCAAACAGATTGCACTTTGACCAAAAAGGCTAACTCATTTTGGGGTAGGTTTTTCAATTTATCCTCTGCTCCCCGCAGATATGGATGGGATTAGCCTGACTGCTTGGGTCTGATGGTGTCACGTCAGTGGGCAGGAGAGAGAATGCAGAAAGGTCAGAATACGCTTGGCTGAGAGGAATTGAAGCCAGAGACAAGTGAAGTGATCATAAGAGAGCCACCAGCAGCTATAAATGGATTTTCATCTTCTGACACAGAAAAAATGACAATATAAGGGAATTTAGACAAATGCAGTTGAAATTGCTGAGCCACTGCTGGTAATTCTGAGGGACCGTGGGGAAGAGAAGAGCTCAAAGATAGGAAAGGGAAAGTGTCCTAATTTCCCCAAAACTCTAACCTCAAACTGGAAATGGAATTCACTCAAAATTCTAAAATGAATTATGAAATTGAGTGGCTTATGGGTACTTAGAAAGGGAAGAGGGGGTTGGCCAGCAAATAGCTTGGAGCCACTAAATCATGCTGGGTGAGTCCCATTTCCACGTGAATAGAGTTAGTGCCCTGGCAGATTAGGGGCACGTTCTGGCATCGACACTCCACAACTAGATTTTAGATGGGTTTGTCACAGCGTTTTTACAAAAATCCATTTCCTGCTAAGATGGAGAATTAAAAATAGGATGAAAAACAGTGGGGGATGGTGTGTGTCTGGAGCTGGTTGAACAACCCTACCCAGAGAGTGCTGATTTAATGCTAACCAAGAAGAACTCCGGTAGTAATAGTAATAATAATGATAATAGCAATGACGGTGATGACAGCAACAGTTGCAGTTACTTACTGAGCTCTTACTATCTTCCAGACATTGCCAGAAATGCTTTTTGTGTATTAAGCTGCTTAATCCTCACAATTATGTACTCTATGAGGTAGGAAAGACCCCAAAATATGCCCATTTGCAGGCAAATACCTCACAATTATGTACATCATGATGTGGGAACCGTGATTATGTCTAGGTCTATAGATATGGAAAGTGAGCAATTAAGTTATTTGTCTAAGGCCACACAGCCTTAGACAAATGGTTCTGAAGAGAAAAAAAATCTGAACAATCATACTTAGACCTCATATTGCAAAGACTTTTAGCTGAAAAGAATGGCAACGAATCTTTGTCCAGAGCGGGTGACTGTCTTGATAAAATATTCTTTTTTTTTTTTTAACTTTCTGAGAATGAAGCATTCTAAATGATGTAGCTGGGGTTTGAACCCAGTCCTGTAGAGAACATGTGTATATGTTGGCACATACGTTCAAGATCTGGCTATAGAAACCCTGACTCCAGGAAGTAGGATTATGTTTCTTCCACAGTAGCTTGCCTCTCCGGGGTGTTTGATTCAATAGGGGTTGGGGTGTGAGTGGGTAGGTAGATGATACAGCCACTTCTGGCTCAGGCACCGCAGTTTTTCCTGTTTGCCCAGCATAGGCCATTCTTGCCTTCAGTGGGAAGCCAAGCCGAGGTGGTGGGAGAAACCCAAGGTGTGGAGTCAGAGCAAGCAGGTTGATGTGTGAACTTTCAGTGCCCTTCCTCTTCCAGGAGCCTCTTTCTTAAAATGTGTGATTGTGGAGTGAATGAAATGCCATGACCCCTATTTAAGGGATATGAGGTATTTGCCTGCAAATAGGCATGTTTTGGGGTCTTTCTCTGAGTCCGTGGATTTCCTCCAGAAAGGTCCCATCACACCGGTGCCTGTGTGGGCAATATTTTTCCTCAGTCCTTTGTATTGGAGCTTCTCAGGCTTTAATGTGCATTGGAATCCCTAAGGATCTTGTTAAAATGCAGATTCGAATCCAGTAAGTCTGGGAAGGGGCCTGAAAATCGCATTTCTAACAAGCTCCTAGGGGATATTGATACCTTTGGTCCATGCATCCACTTCACGTAGTGAGATTCCATACCACCCTTCAGAGTGCTGAACCTATCCGTAGCTCGGAAATGCTTAGTAACATGTAAATTGATTCTGACACGTCTCTTCCTTAGGAATATCAGTCATTAGTTACCAGGCTATAGAAAGCACTGTAAAATATAAGGTGGACATGGATGGGTTTGGAGGAAAGGATACTTAATTTGCAATTCAAACCAAGACTTGATTGACCTTCTGACTTTAGTCATTTGAGGGCTCAAAGATGACTGAGCTCATTTGAAGAATCAAAACAACACTATTACCTAGATGGTCAGTATGGGGCTTAATTCTCATGATAAAGATGGAAAGATAAGCATGGCAAAATTCACTACTTACGTGATAAGTCAGTGGTAAGGAAAGTCCACACAGATGATGTCATCACTTATTCTCAGTCTATATTTACTAAAAAATCCGTAGTTTCTTTCTCCCCAATACCATCTTAATCAGCTTCACCTTGGGAAAATTAAAAAAAGAAAGAATCTTTTATCCAGACAGTCCTTTGCTCTAGACAAAGATTTTTTGTCATTCTTTCTTTTTAGCTAAAAATCTTTGCAATATGGGATCTAAGTGTGGTTTTTTCAGATTCTTTTTCCTTTAGAAAAGTTGTAATATTATCATTTCCTGTATTTTGTACAAGTCTTCTTATCCCTTCTAAAATGAGCCAGTCTCTCTGCCTCCCAAGAGCAAGAAAAATGGAATGGGCCCTGTAAACATTCTAAAGCTGGAGGAAACACACCTGAAATAAAGGTCTGTAAAGATCGATGGAGGAGAAAAGTGCACAGAGACAACATGAAGCACAAATCCATTCTCCATTTTGAGATTTTTTTAAAGCAAAAACATTTTAGAGTGAGGGTAGGAGGGGGATTCAGAGTGTATAGCCGAAGATGAAGTTTGAAGCTCTCTCTTGTTGAGTTTTACTTTTTAAATTTATGAGTCGTGTGTCAAGATGCTTATTGACATATGTCTCGGTTTTCATCCATCTCACTGACTTGTGTTTACTGTTAATGGCCTTGATGAGTTCACATTTGAATATTAACTATATTGGTAGGAAGTTAGCAACATACAAAGGCAGCAAAATGCTAGACCTGGATGCAATAGTACATTCCTGACAAGCTCTGTTATTTAATATCCCTTTTGCCTTATGAGACCAATTTCTGTTCTAGTGTCTCTACACCAGACCTTTCTGTAAAAGGTCAGTTCTGATGCTGGAAGGGAACATTTAATCAAAAATAGTATGTAAAAATATAATGTAGTGATTACATCAAATAATAACCTTTATTCTCTTTGACACCAACCAACCATTACCAAGAATATTGAAACGCAAAGCTATTGTGTGTTGAGTCATATTTAGAGAATTAATGTTAGCTATAAAGTAGCTATTAGGCAGAATATTGCAATGCAAAAACATTATATTTAGAGAATTAGCATCATCCATAGAAAAACTCATTTTTTATATTATTAAAGTTAGCAAATGCTCTTGTTTCATTCAGGCAATGCATCATTTAGTTATTATTCATACTGTTGGTATAACTGTCAGTGAATTTTAAAATATATCCCATTTAGATTCAGTGGCATTATGTTTTATTTTAGAAGAAAAGAGAAACATCAGTGCTGTAAAAATTTTATTTTTAATGATGAAAACCTCTCCTGTTGTTAATATAAAACCATGCAAAATTATTTGTATAGTCTACTTTTCAACAATTCATTAGGGAATATAGGATTAATAATCTAGAAGCTACACTAAAATTAAAGGAATAATAATGATTTTAGTAAGAAATAATAGGCACCAGTGTTGTGTGTTGTCTTAGGAGTTTTGCTATTTTGCAGGATGACAGTTGAGTAATGCATACTTTAATATATTGTCAGTTTCATGTAAAAGATAGTCTATGGAAAGACATCACCTCATGTTTCCTCCCTGGAGGTGATTGCTCCAAGACCCCTCCTATCTCATCTTTTCCAATCAGCAATTCTTCCTTCATACATTCACATCTAGTTCTTCCCCATCCAGGTCCAGTGGTCTGTTTGAATCTCTCATTAGCTGTAGTGGTTACCAGCACGCCCTTTCGTGGTGGACTATTCTGGGTTCTCAGCTCTGCTACTTCTCTGATGTGTGCTTTATACTAGGGATAATAGTATCATTGTCAGGGTGGCTGTGTGAACCAGATGACACAAGGTATGTTGAGTGCTTGTGGGTGCGCAATATGCCTACAATCGGCCATACTATTTCCTCTATTTTTCTTTACTTCATTTCTTCTCACTTGTCAGAGTCAAGAATATTGTCTCCACATCTGGTACTGGCCCCATCTTCCAATCCCTCTTGGTCTCACACCAGAGTTCCCATCAGTGGGTACAGTGTAATCAGAGCCTTGGAATGCCTAGTTATAAACTCTTGTAATTAGGCCTATGGTAGGACATGTGGGTGATTCCAGGGGCAGGGAGTTCTGGAAGTTGAACAGCGAGTTCTGCCAGGGAAGGGACTGGTATTATTTATCCCCAACACAATCCTAGTTAGTGCCCGGAACATAGCAGGTACTGAGTAATTGATGGAATAAATCCACTGCTGCCTCCTGTCATCAGGGGTCCCAGCCTGGGTTGGAGGAGGAATAGGGGAGGGCATTACATTATGTAAACAAAGACTTCGAGGGAAATTACCCCAGAACTCAAAATATGTTACTTGTGCTTTCAATCATCTTGTGTTCTCATACCCATTATTTGATTTAATACAAGATTTTATTCTAGTCTACCTTCCACAGAGGCTTCAGTATAATTTTTCTAATATGAATCTTATCTTGGATTTTCCTGCTTGAAATCTTGTAGAGCTGACCACTGACTTCAGGATAAAATTTAAACTTCACAGTACATGCCTGGCCCTTCAAGATGTAGTCTCTGCTCCCCCTCTTCTTTGTCACCACCTGCCCTCACTTCTTAGATATACAGAACTCTCCAGACATAGAGAAACCTCTGCTAGTATCACATTCACAAATGCATCCCTGTCTCTGTTCGTGCTGCTGTCTCTGGCTAGAATACACTCTCATCTATCTACTTTATGGTTCCCCTCCATCCTTAGGAATTCGCTCAAGGGTTACTTTCTTATGAAACCATTTGCTGGCTCTCTAGACTGGATTTTCTCAGAAGCAAGCTCTCTGTGGGTAGATCATTAATAGTGGCCTCTGACAAATCACATCTCCCTGTGACCATGCCCCTTTACAACATGACTTTGCCACTCTTCCCACCAAGAGGTGAAGTCTATTTCCCCCAATCTTTGACGCTGGGCTGGCCTTGGGACTTCTTTGACCAGTGGAATGTGGTGCAAATGACATTATGGTCCTCCCAAACCTAATCATTAAGAGTTTCTTGTAGCTCCTACTGTTGCTCTCACAACCCAGATGGCATGTAAAAAATCCAGGTTGTCTTGCTGGAGGGAGACACCATGTAGAGAAAGAGGATGTGGAGGACCACAGAGGTGCTCCAGTCAACAACTTAGAGCCAAGGCCTCAGACCAGGAGTGAGTCCTTCTTGAATCCTCCACCCCAGTTAGGACAACCCAGGTGACACCTGTTGGAGCAGTGACCATCATCTGTTTTGGATTAAATGTTTGTGTCCTCCTAAAATTCATATGCTAAAGTCCTAACCTCTAATGTGATGGTATTTGGAGGTGGGACTTTTTGGAGGGAATTAGGTTATGAGGGTTGAGCCCTCATGAATGAGATTAGTGCCCTTATAAGAAGGGGTCAGAGAGCTAGCTAGCTCTCTTTCCACCATGTGAGGACACAGCAAGAATATGGCTGTCTGTAAATCAGAAAGAGGGCCATCACCAAGAACCTGGCCCTGCTAGCACCCTGATCTCAGACTTTCAACTTCCAGAACTGCAAGAAATAAATGTTTGTTGTTTAAGCCATCCAGTCTATGGTAATTTTTATAGCAGTCTGAACTTGCCAAGATACCATCCCTGCTGAGACCTACCCAAATTCCTGATCCCTGGAATCATGAGCAATAACTAACTAATTCTGAAGAATTTCAAACATATGCAGAAGTAGAGTAGAAGAAAGCCCCATGTACCTCTCATACAGCTTAACACTTACTAACTCATGGCCATTCTTATTTCATATATACCTCCACTCACTTCTGCCTCTCCAATAGCATTTTCAATATTTCAATGGCTATTGTTTTGAGCCACTAGATTTGGGGTGATTTGTTACTCAGCAATAGATAGCCACAACATGCTGAGACAGAGATCTGAGTGTGAGTGGCTTATTTTCGGGAAGCGATCCCAGGAAGTATTGGCTGGGGAAGGGGGGAAATGAGACAATACAGGGTGTGTTTAATAAGCAGGTTATTACTGTGGGCAACTGGGGTTCAATCTTGCTGGGGACCTGTGGGAGACTACATATACCAGGCTTCAGAATTGTCCCTACCATGGGATGAGGAACATGGGTTATAAACCCACCAACTCCTACCTGTCTTGGTTGCAGGCTGTGGCTAGGGGCATTAGCTCCTTGACTTTTCTGGTGTATGTGCAGGCTGAGAGAGGGAATCAGAGGTGCTTGCAGTAAGAAACAGCCAAGAAAGGGGGAGACAGATCCAAGATGGCCGACTAGGAGCAGCTCAGGATTGCAGCTCCCAGTGAAAGCACGGAGGCCGCTGCAGGTGATCCCCAGGCAAGCAGGGCCTGGAGTGGACCTCAGCAGTCCTACAGCAGAGGGGCCTGACTATTAGAAGGAAAATTAAGAAACAGAAAGAAATAACTTCATCATCAACAAACTGGACATCCACTCAGAGACCCAATCTGAAAGTCAACAACTACAAAGATGACAGGTGGATAAATCCACAAAGATGGGAAGAAACCAGTGCAAAAAGGATGAAAACATCCAAAACCAGAACGCCTCTCCTCCTACAAGGGATCACAACTCCTCACCAGCAAGGGAACAAGGCTGGATGGAGAATGAGTCTGATGAATTGACAGAAACAGGCTTCAGAAGGTGGGTAATAAGAAACCTCTCTGAGCAAAAGAACATGTTCTAACCCACTGCAAAGAAACTAAGAATGTTGAAAAACGATTTGATGAAACGCTAATGAGAATAAACAGCTTAGAGAGGAATATAAGTGAATTGATGGAGCTGAAAAACACAACACGAGAACTTCACAAAGCATACACAAGTTTCAACAGCTGAATTGACCAAGCAGAAGAAAGGATATCAGAGGTCAAAGATCAACTCAATGAAATAAAATGAGAAGGCAAGATTAGAGAAAAAAGGGTAAAAGGAATGAACAAAGTCTCCAAGAAATATGGGACTATGTGAAAAGACCTAATCGACGTTTGATCGGTGTACCTGAATGTGACAGAGAGGATGAATCCAAGCTGGAAAATACTCTTCAGGATATTATCCAGGAAAACTTCCCCCAACCTAGCAAGGCAGGCCAATATTCAAGTCCAGGAAATACAGAGAACACCACAAAGATATTCCTCAAGAGAGCAACCCCCAAGGCACATAATCGTCAGATTCACCAGGGTTGAAATGAAGGAGAAAATGCTAAGGGAAGCCAGAGAGAAAGGTCGGGTTACCCACAAAGGGAAGCCCATCAGACTCACAGCGGATCTCTCAGCAGAAACCCTACAAGCCAGAAGAGATTGGGGGCCAATATTCAACATCCTTAAAGAAAAGAACTTTCAACCCAGAATTTCATATCCAGCCAAACTAAGCTTCATAAGTGAAGGAGAAATAAAATCCTTTATGAACAAGCAGTTACTCAGAGATTTCATCACCACCAGGCCTGCTTTACAAGAGCTCCTGAAAGAGGCACTAAACATAGAAAGGAACAACCAGTACCAGCCACTCCAAAAACATACCAAATGGTAAAGAGCATTGATACAATGAAGAAACTGCATTAACTAATGGGCAAAACAGCCAGCTAGCATCAAAATGGCAGGATCAAATTCACACATAACAATATTAACCCTAAATGTAAATGGGCTAAATGCCCCAATCAAAAGACACAGACTGGCAAATTGGATAAAAAGCCAAAACCCATCAGTGTGCTGCTGTATCCAGGAAACACATCTCACATGCAAGGACACACAAAGGCTCAAAATAAAGGGATGGAGGAAGATTTACCAAGCAAATGGAGAGCAATAAAAAGCAGGAGTTGCAATTCTCATCTCTAATAAAATAGACTTTAAACCAACAAAGATCAAAAGAGACAAAGAAGGACATTACATAATGGTAAAAGGATCAACGTAACAAAAGAGCTAACGATCCTAAATATGTATGCACCCAATACAGGAGCAACCAGATACATAGAGCAAGTTCTTACTGACTTACAAAGAGACTTAGACTCCCACACAATAATTGTGGGAGACTTTCACACCCCATTGTCAATATTAGACAGATCAATGAGACAGAAAATTAACAAGGATATCCAGGACTTGAATTCAGACCTGGACCAAGCAAACCTAATAGATATTTACAGAACTCTCCACCCCAAATCCACAGAATATACATTCTTCTCAGCACCACATCACACCTACTCTAAAATTGACCACATAATTGGAAGTAAATCACTCCTCAGCAAATGCAAAAGAACGGAAATCATAACAAACAGTCTCTCAGACCACAGTGCAATCAAGTTAGAACTCAGAATTCAGAAACTAACTCAGAATTGCATAGCTTCATGGAAACTGAACAACTGGCTCTTGAATGTTGACTGGATAAACAATGAAATGAAGGCAGAAATAAAGATGTTCTTCAAAACCCACGAGAACGAAGACACAACATACCAGAATCTCTGGGACACATCTAAAGCAGTGTCTAGAGGAAAATATATAGCAATAAATACCCACATGAGGAGAAGGAAAGATCTAAAATTGACAACCTATCGTCCAAATTGAAAGAGCTAGAGGAGCAAGATCAAAAAAACTCAAAACCTAGCAGAAGACCAGAAATAACTAAGATCAGAGCAGAACTGAAGGAGATAGAGACACAAAAAACCCTTCAAAAAATCAATAAATCCAGGAGCTGGTTTTTCAAAAAGATCAAAAAAATAGACCACTAGCCAGACTAATAAAAATGAAAAGAGAGGTGGGGGAGGATCCAAGATGGCAGATTAGACACAACTACAGTGCACAACAGCCAGCGAGAGAGATGCAGAAACCCAGAAATCTCCTAGCTCCAACTGAGGTACCGGGTGCATTTCAACGGGTCTGGTCCCAGGGTGACCAAAGCCCACTCAGGGCAGACCGAGGCGGGGAGGGGTGCTGCTTCACCCAGAAGTGCATCTGACCACCAAGTCAGAGTCTCCACCTCTGGTGCTCTGGCCCAGATACAGCCCTTCCCCCAAAGCCTCAGCAATACACAGAACAGGGGATCTTTGCCAGTCAAGTGCCAGGAATTACAAGTGCGGAGTTGAATAAGAGTCTGCAGACTGAGCTATCACCCCCTCCTCCCACCCGCAGAGAGAGGGAGCTGTAAGTAGGAGTAGCTGGGCAGCCCCTACCCCATGACCTGAGAGAGAGAAAGCTGAAAGGGGGAGACTGCCAGGTGCAGCTGGGCGGGTCCCCTACCCTCCCCCCACAAACCCCAGAGGGCTGAAGCTCTGACTCTAGTGGGTTGCATAGCCAGTGCCACAGTCTGAGATGAACCCTGAATGATCCAGCCCAGTGGAGGAAGGGCACAACCCACAACTAGAGGGGTGGGACTGGGCTACATGTTTTAACAAAAAAACACAGGAAGACTACATAGCAATGGGACAGCCTTCTCCCACAACCCAGCAGTGCCTACAAGTCAGTGGAAGAGGAGGGCCTAATCTCCCAGCATAAACAAAAAAGACACAGGAAGCTTCCCCTAGTAACCTGAAGGAGTCCCTAGAAACCCAGTAGCGCCCCCACAGGCAGACAAGCAACCTCATCAAGCAGCTCTCTGACACCACAGCCAGGTAAATCCACAAAGATGGGAAAAAACAGTGCAAAAAAGGTGAAACCATCAAAGACCAGAACACCTCTTCTCCTTCAAGGGATCACAACTCCTCAATAACACAGGATCACAACTTGACCGAGAAGGATTGTGAAGAATTAACGGAAGCAGGATTCAGAAGGTGGATAATAACAAACTTTTCAGAGCTAAAGGAACACTTTCTAACTCAATGCAAAGAAACCAAAAACTTGAAAAAAGGTTAGATGAAATGCTAACTAGAATAATCAGCTTAGAGAAGAACATAAACGACCTGATGGAGTTGAAGAACACAGCACGAGAACTCCGTGAAGCAAACACAAGTTTTAATAGCCGAATCGATCAAGCAGAAGAAAGGATATGAGAGATTGAGATCAACTCAATGAAGTAAAAAGAGGAGGCAATACAAGAGAAAAAGAGTGAGAAGAAATGAACAAAGCCTCCAAGAAATATGGGATTATGTGAAAAAACCCAATCTACGCTTGATCGGTGTACCTGAACATGACGGGGAGAATGAATCCAAGCTGGAAAACACACTCCAGGATATTATTCAGGAGAACTTCCCAAGCCTAGCAAGGAAGTACCAAATTTCAAATTCAAGAAATACAGAGAACTCCACAAAGATATTCCTCAAGAAGAGCAACCCCCAAGGCACATAATCGTCAGATTCACCAGGGTCAAAATGAAGGAAAAAATGCTAAGGGCAGCCAGAGAGAAAGGTCAGGTCACCCACAGAGGGAAGCCAATCAGACTCACAGCAGATCTCTCGGCAGAAACTCTACAAGCCAGAAGAGAGTGGGGGCCAATATTCAACATCCTTAAAGAAAAGAACTTTCAATCCCAGAATCTCATATCCAGCCAAACTGAGCTTCATAAGTGAAGGAGAAATAAAATCCTTTAGGGACAAGCAATTATTGAGAGATTTTGTCACCACCAGACCTGCCCTACAAGAGCTCCTGAAAGAAACACTAAGCATGGAAACGAACAAGTACCAGTCACTGCAAAAGCAAACCAGCTGGCAAAGACCAAAAATGCAATGAAGAAAATGAGTCAACTAATGAGAAAGAAAACCAGCCGGTAACAAAATGGCAGGATCAAATTCACACATAACAATATTAACATTGAATGCAAATGGCCTAAATACCCCAATCAAAGACACACACTGGCAAAAAAATTCTTGCAATCTACCCATCTGACAAAGGGCTAACATCCAGAATCTACAAAGAACTAAAACAGATATACAAGAAAAAACCAAACAACCCCATTCAAAAGTGGGTGAAGGATATGAACAGACACTTTTCAAAAGAGGACATATATGAGGCCAACAAACATATGAAAAAATGCTCATCATCACTGGTCATTAGAGAAATGCAAATCAAAACCACACTGAGATATCATCTCACACCAGTTAGAATGGCGATCATTAAAAAATCGGGAGACAACAGATGCTGGAGAGGATGTGGAGAAATAGGAACACTCTTACACAGTTGGTGGGAGTGTAAATTAGTTCAACCATTGTGGAAGACAGTGTGGCCACTTCTAAGGATCTAGAAATAGAAATTCCATTTGACCCAGCAATCCCCACTATTGGGTATATACCCAAAGAACTATAAATCATTCTAATATAAAGACACATGCACACGTATGTTCATTGCAGCTCTGTGTACAATAGCAAAGACCTGGATCCAACCCAAATTCCCATCGATGATAGACTGGACAAAGAAAATGTGGTACATATACACCATGGAATACTACACAGCCATAAAAAATGATGAGTTCGTGTCCTTTGTAGGGACTTGTATGAATCTGGAAACCATCATTCTCAGCAAACTGACCCAAGAACAGAAAGCCAAGCACCGTATGTTCTCACTCATAGGTGGGTGTTGAACAACGAGAACGCGTGGACTCAGGGGAGAGGAGCATCACACACAGGGACAGTTTGTGTGGGGGTAGGGGAGAGACAATGGGGTGTGGGGAGGGAGGGGAGGGTGGGAGGGATACCATGGGGAGAAATGCCAGATATAGTATACATCTAAAGTAAAATAAATAAATTATTTAAAAAAAAGAAAAGAGAATAATCAAACAGATGCAATAAGAAACGGATACATGGGATATCACCACAGATTCAACAGAAATTCAAACCATCATCAGAGATTATTACAAACATCTATATGCACATAAACTAGTAAACCTTGAAGAAATGGATAAATTCCTGGATAGTTGCATCCTCCCAAGCCTAAACCAGGAAGAAGTCGAAACCCTGAATAGACCAATAACAAAGGCAGAAGTTGAGGCAGCAATTAAGAGCCTACCACCCAAAAAAGCCCAGGTCCAGATGGGTTCACAGCCAAATTCTACCAGACATACAAAGAGGAGCTGGTACCATTCATTCTGAAACTATTCCAAACAATCCAAAAGAGGGGGAATCCTTCCCAAATCATTTTATGAGACCAACATCATCCTGATACCAAAACCTGGCAGAGACTCAGGAAGAAAAGAAAACTTCAGGTCAATATCCATGACGAACATAGATGCAAAAGTCTTCAATAAAATACTGGCAAACTGATTGCAGCAGCACATCAAAAAGCTTACCCACCATGATCAAGTAGGCTTCACCCCGGGGATGCAAGGCTGGTTCAACATACACAAGTCTATAAACGTAATTCACCACATAAACAGAACCAAAGACAAAAACCACATGATTATCTCAATAGATGCAGAGAAGGCCTTTGGCAAAATTCAACAGCCCTTAATACTAAAAACCCTCAATAAACTAGGTACTGATGGAACGTATCTCAAAATAATAAAAGCTATTTACGGCAAACCAACAGCCAATATCACACTGAATGGGCAAAAACTGGAAGCATTCCCTTTGAAATCTGCCACTAGACAAGGATGCCCTCTCTCACCACTCCTATTCAATATGGTATTGGAAGTTCTAGCCAGAGCAATCAAGCAAGAAAAAGAAATAAAGGGTATTCAAATAGGAAAGGAGGAAGTCAAATTGTCTCTATTTGCAGACGACATGATTGTATATTTAGAAGATCCCCAACGTCTCAGCCCAAAATCTTCTCAAACTGATAAGCAACTTCAGCAAAGTCTCAGGATACAAAATCAATGTACAAAATCACAAGCATTCCTATATACCAATAACAGACTTAAAGAGAGCCAAATCAAGAACGAACTGCCATTCACAATTGCTACAAAGAGAATAAAATACCTAGGAATACAACTAACAAAGAACGTAAAGGACCTCTTCAAGGAGAACTACAAACCACTGCTCAACAAAATAAGGGAGGATACAAACAGATGGAGAAACATTCCATGTTCATGGTTAGGAAGAATCAATATCTTGAAAATGGCCATACTGCCCAAAGTAATCTTTAGATTCAATGCTATCCCCATGAAGCTACCAATGACCTTCTTCAAAGAACTGGAAAAAACCACCTTAAACTTTATATGGAACCAAAAGAGAGCCCACATAGCCAAGTCAATTCTAAGCAAAAAGAACAAAGCTGGAGGCATCACACTACTGGACTTCAAACTATACTACAAGGCTACAATAATCAAAACAGCATGGTACTGGTACCAAAACAGAGATATAGACCAATGGAACAGAACAGAGGCCTCGGAGGCAACACCACACATCTACAACCATCTGATGTTTGACAAACCTGACAAAAACAAGCAATGGCGAAAGGATTCCCTGTTGAATAAATGGTGTTGGGAAACTGGCTAGCTATGTGCAGAAAGCAGAAACTGGACCCCTTCCTGACACCTTACACTAAAATTAACTCCAGAAGGATTAAAGACTTAAACATAAGACCTAACACCATAAAAACCCTAGAAGAAAATCTAGGCAAAACCATTCAGGACATAGGCATAGGCAAGGACTTCATGACCAAAACACCAAAAGAATTGGCAACAAAAGCCAAAATAGACAAATGGGACCTAATCAAACTCCACAAGCTTCTGCACGGCAAAAGAAACAGTGATTAGAGTGAATCGGCAACCAGCAGAATGGGAAAAAATTTTTGCAGTGTACCCATCTGACAAAGGACTGATATCCAGAATCTACAAAGAACTAAAACAGATTTACAAGAAAAAAACAAACAAGCCCATTCAAAAATGGGCGAAAGATATGAACAGACACTTTACAAAAGAAGACATACATGAGGCCAACAAACATATGAAAAAATGCTCATCATCACCGGTCATTAGAGAAATGCAAATCAAAAACTACATTGAGATACCATCTCATGCCAGTTAGAATGGCAATCATTAAAAAATCTGGAGACAGCAGATGATTGAGAGGATGTGGAGAAATAGGAACACTTTTACACTGTTGGTGAGAGTGTAAATTAGTTCAACCAATGTGGAAGACAGTGTGGCGATTCCTCTAAGGACCTAGAAATAGAAATTCCATTTGACTCAGCAATTCCATTACTGGGTATATATCCAAAGGATTATAAATCATTCTACTATAAGGACACATGCACAGGAATGTTCATTGCAGCACTGTTTACAATAGCAAAGACCTGGAACCAACCCAAATGCCCATCGATGATAGACTGGACAGGGAAAATGTGGCACATATACACCATGGAATACTATGCAGCCATCAAAAACGATGAGTTCATGTCCTTTGTAGGGACATGGATGAATCTGGAAACCATCATTCTCAGCAAACTGACACAAGAACAGGAAATCAAACACCGAATGTTCTCACTCATAGGTGGGTGTCGAACAATGAGAACACATGGACACAGGGAGGGAGCATCACACACTGGGGTCTGTTGGAGGGAAATAGGGGAGGGACAGAGGGGGTTGGGAGTTGGGGAGAGATAGCATGGGGAGAAATGCCAGGTATAGGTGATGGGGGGGGAATGCAGCAAATCATCTCGCCATGTGTGTACCTATGCAACAGTCTTGCATGTTCTTCACATGTACCCCCAAACCTAAAATGCAATAAAAAAAAAAAGCAATAATCGCATCAAGGAAAATGGGGTATCCATCCCCTCAAGCATTCATCCCTTGTGTTACAAACAATCCAATTGTACTCTTTTAGTTATTTAAAAATGTACAGTTTAATTATTACTGACTATAGTCACCCTGTTATGTTATTAAATGCTAGGTCTTATTCTTTCTATTTTTTGGGAACCCATTAACTATCCCTAGCTCCCCCTCCACCCCCCCAATACCCTTTAGGGGCATTCTTAAAATCCATTGTTCTAACAAAAACAACTATACCCACACGTAAATAATGTAACAGGAAGGAGGATGCTTCTCTGGAGTGTGGTTGTTTCTATGCAATCAATGGTCTAAGTTATTAAATTTTGCAAAATGAGCTAAAAAAATTTACAGTCTACAAAATGACCTAGAAAGTTACTGAATATGTATTAGGTTATTTTTCTCTGAGACGATCCTGTGTTCTGATCCAAATATAGAAATTCATTTATAATTGATGTGAATGATAGACAAGAAATTAATTTTAAAAATTTGCTGTCGACATTCATCTATACAGTCAAATTCCAAGTAATGTATGGGGCTATGGTATTGGTGATGGAAGTGTGAGGCACTGTTGGCTGAGGGTGCAGGGAAAAGAGATGTGCTTAGAGCATCTGTATGAGGAAGGCATGGGAATGGCTGGAATTAGGATCAATCTGGAAGTTAGCAGCCAAGGTGGAAGCAGTTGCTTTTGAGTAGAACTGCTTCTTCATAGGAAGTCAAGATGGGATAAGAGCATAACACATGTATATTGTCTTTATTTGGGTTTGCTCAGAAGCAGACCTGAGTGATGAGAATTTGAGTGTAAACAGTTTATGCAGGAGGTGACCAGGAAGCATTGGTAAGGAAGTAGGAAGTGAGACAGGGGAAGGAAAGGAATCTAATTGATACGGTTTGGCTGTCTCCCCCACCCAAATCTCAATTTGAATTGTATCTCTCAGAATTCCCATGTGTTGTGGGAGGGACCCAGTGGGAGGTAATTGAATGATGGGGCGAGTTTTTCCCCTGCTATTCTTGTGATAGTGAATAAGTCTCATGAGATCTTGTGGTTTTATCAGGGGGTACCGCTTTTGCTTCTTCCTCATTTTCTCTTGTTGCCACCGTGTAAGAAGGGCCTTTCACCTCCTGCCATGATTCTTGAGGCCTCCCCAGACATGTGGAAGTGTAAGTTCAATTAAACCTCTTTTTCTTCCCAGTCTTGGCTATGTCTTTATCAACAGTGTGAAAACAGACTAACACAGTACATTGGTACCAGTAGAGTGAGACATTGCTGAAAAGATACCTGAAAATGTGGAAGCAACTTAGGAAATGGGAAACAAGCAGAGATTGGAACAGTTTGGAGGGCTCAGAAAAAAACAGGAAAATGTGGGGAAGTTTGGAACTTCCTAGAGACTTGTTGAGTGGCATTGCCCAAAATGCTGACAATGATGTGGACAATAAAGTCCAAGCTGAGGTGGTCTCAGACGGAGATGAGGAGTGGAGTAAAGATGACTCTTGTTATGTTGTAGCAAAGAGACTGGTGGCATTTTGCCCCTGCCCTGGAGATTTGTGAAACTTTGAACTTGAGAAAGATGATTTAGGGTATCCAGTGGAAGAAATTTTTAAGGAGCAAAGCATTCAAGAGTTGACTTGGGTACTGTTAAAGGCATTCGGTTTATAAGGAAAAACAGAGCATAAAAGTTTGGAAAAATTTGCAGACTATGTGATAAAAAAACAAACAAACCCATTTTCTGGGGGAGAAGTTTAAGCCAGCTGCAGAAATTTGCATAAGTAGCAAGGAGCCTAATGTTAATCCCCAAGATAATGAGGAAAATGTTCCCCGGCCATGTCAGAGAGCTTAATATCCAAGACCATGGGGGAAATGTCTCCAGGCCATGTCAGCCCCTCCTATCACAGGCCCGGAGGCCAGGAGGAAAAAGTCATTTAATGAGCCGGATCCAGGGTTCCTGTGCTGTGTGCATCCTAGGGACTTGGTACCCTGGTCCCAGCCACTTCAGCTATGGCTGAAAGGGGCCAACATACAGCTTGGGCTGTGGCTTCAGAGGATGGAAGCCCCAAGCCTTGGCAGCTTCCACATGGTGTTGAGCCTGTGGGTACACAGAAGTCAAGAACTGAGGTTCAGGAACCTCCTCCTAGATTTCAGAAGATGTATGGAAATGCCTGGATGCCCAGGCAAAAGTTTGCTGCTGGGGTGGGGCCCTCATGGAGAACCTCTGCTAGGGCAGTGCAGAAGGGAAATGTGGTGTCAGAGCCCCCACATAGAGTCCCTACTGGGGTACTGCCTAGTGGAGCTGTGAGAAGAGGGCCACTGTCTTCCAGACCCCAGAATGGTAGATCCACCAACCGCTTGCACTGTGCACCTGGAAGAGCCACAGACACTCAATGCCGGCCTGTGAAAGCAGCCAGGAGGGAGCTGTACCCTGCAAAGTCACAGGGGTAGAGGTGCCCAAGACCATGGGAACCCACCTCTTGCATCAGCATGACCTGGATGTGAGATATGGAGTCAAAGGAGATCATTTTGGAGTTTTAAAATTTGACTGCCCCCACTGGATTTTGAACCTGCATGGGCCCTGTGACTCTTGTTTTGGCCAATTTATCTCATTTGGAATGGCTGTATTTACCCAATACATGTACCCCCATTGTATCTAGAAAATAACTAGCTTGCTTTTGATTTTACAGGCTCATAGGCGGCAGGGACTTGCCTTGTCTAGATGAAACTTTGGACTGTGGACTTTTGGGTTAACGCTGAAATGAGTTAAGACTTTGGGGACTGTTGGGAAGGCATGGTTGGTTTTGAAACATGAAGATATGAGATTTGGTGAGGGGCAGAGGCAGAAGGATATGGTTTGGCTGTGTCCCCACCCAAATCTCAACTTAAATTGTATCTCCCAGAATTCCCATGTGTTGTGAGAGGGACCCATTGGGGTAATTGAATCATGGGGGCCAGTCTTTCCCATGCTATTCTTGTGATAGTGAATAAGTTTCACAAGATCTCATGGGTTTATCAGGGGTTTCCGCTTTTGCTTCTTCTGTTTTCTGTTGCTGCCACCATGTAAGAAATGCCTTTCACTTCCCACTGTGATTCTGAGGCCTTCCCAGCCATGTGGAACTGTAAGTCCAGTTAAACTTCTTTCTTCCCAGTCTCGAGTATGTCTTTATCAGCAGCATGAAAACAGACTAATACACCAATATGGCAGGGATTATTAGCAGCAAACTGCGTGAGCAATTGGGGCTTCTGGGAGAACAGTAGGAGACAATGTAGAATATGCTTCATAGTCTACCAAAGAGGTAAGGGAGTTGGGGAATTTATCTGCCAACTTCCGTCAGCCATTGGTTAAGGGCTGTTTCTGGTTGCGTTGAGGGGATGAGATGTTAATTACCTACACACAGTAGTCAGAGAAAGTCCCAGGCAGACAGTTACAGGTGCTTGTAGTTGAAAATTATTGAATCAGGATGTATAGGAATGGCATATTCCAAGGGGAAATAGGCAAGTCTCTGATAGCATCTGCTGTATACATATACATGATGGTCAGAGATGAGACAAGTAGAACCAAGAGAACACCAATCTCAAAGACAGCAGAGCCAAGATAGTTCAGGCAAATAATCGGGAACCACAAGGATGGTTCCTTATAGAAGTTCATGGCCAAGCAAGCAGGGGAATAGTTGTCAGAGCACTGGGTTAGGTGACAGGAGTTGTGGACCTGAGTCCCTTCTCTGTCACCTTCTATCTGCATGCCCCTGGCCAAATTACTGAACCCCTCTATATCTCAGCTTCCTCACAAGTAAAGTGGAAATAACATCTGCCTTACCCGCTTACAGACTGTAGAGAGGAACAGATGAAATAATTTATAGGAAGTTCTTGGCTCTTGTGCAACACCAAAGAATTGTCAAAAAGAATGGGATGATGAGGAACAAATTAGGATGAAGTTTAACTCCAAAATAATTTTCTGTGTCCAGCTAACGGGCTTCAGATTACTCATCTGAAGGCAAATACCAGTGTTAGATGACCAACTGAGTTTGAACATTGCACATCTGACTAAGGTAGAAAGTTTAGTGAGTAGACAAGATCTAGGAGCTCCTTCTGGCAGCAAGGTACTGATCTCTAGCACCGTCCCTGAGACCAGCAAAGCTCATCATGTACAACATCATTTGACAGGTGACAGTAGTCACCTGGAAGAAAGGTGCTGGGCTGAAGTGAAAAATGAGGAATTTGGATTTTCACTTAAATTCTCCTAATTAATTACCCAGATTATATTTCTTAAACAAGCCATTAGCTAGATGTGTGCTTTTCTATGAAGCATAGGTCAGACTTTCTGTTGCCAGAGGAGAGATGAGGGTAGGGCTAATCAGTCATACTTCCACATAAAATAATCCTTGAAGTGGCTCTTGCTGAGTATAATTGCTCCCCGGTGCAAGTGTGAACTGTCACAAGGGAAAATAATAGAGTTGTCTCAGCATCTTGAGGATGGCAGCCATTTTCACCAGGATGTCTAATGTTCTTTGCCTCATGGGATCTTGATAATGGTGTAATTTTCAGCAAACACTATTTAACGGAAGGCTTTTTGTGAGGGTTTTGTAAAATGTAAAGGCTTGACTTGCTGGTTCAGCCCATACACTGAAATTTTCCAAATGTAGTGCAATATAGTGCTATTAAGAAAACCAGTGAATAAACTAATAAGGGAGGATGTTGCCTGTGATAACAGAGAGAATGCAACAACACAGTTTTGTTAGAGTTAAGTAAGATAAAAATATCATACAGGGACCATCTGGGGAAGCCCTTAATTCTGGGAACAAGAAGGACATAGCTAGTATTTTACAAATAATCTCTTTAAACATAATTTCCCCCATTTTAGCATATTTTTCTCTCACCTTATGCAAGTCTTTTACACTTCACTTTCTATTTGCCCATTATTATTTTTTCCATTACTTACCAATTTCCCCCCATTAAATTACTGATTGTTGAATAATCATTGACATTTGGTGTACTTTCAAAGAGACAAGAAGAAGGTGCTGGAGTTTTCCAAATGATCATGCACCAACTCATTGTAATCAAAGCCAGCACTCCAGGCATCTATGCCTGAGTTTATGAGAGATACAGGATTCCAAGATACGATTTCATCTGGCTGAAAACCAGCCTTTTCTGTTCTTTAGCACTGCCTATACTCATCCCAGAGCACAGAGAAACAAATCTGTGTTGATTTATACAGATTTCTGCATTTCCTGTCAACCAAATCTACCTTATTTTAAGCCCCTTCCTCCTCTACTTTCACAATTGGGTACCTATAGGAATGCCTGGGTTTAGCAAACTCACTTACAGCCCCTCCTTACGGCCCTCCTATAAATGTGTGGAAGGACCCTATGCTAACCCTTCATTTCTGTTAGCTTAGTTATTGCTCTCCCATCACCAGAGTAGTTTTCTTGGAGTATTTCTACCATCTTCACATTAAATAATTTATTCTTCCTCCAAAGATGTTAGCTACCTGCTCCTTTTTATTTCTGGGGGCTTCTCTCTTAAGATGTATCAACTTCTTCATAACCCTCTTGTTAATTTATTAGGCTAGAAAATCAGTAGTTTAGGAGAAAACAATGACTGTGGATACAATGAGAATATTGTGTGCCTCTCTTGACTGCACTCTCTAGAGGTTTGACATTGCTGGAGTTTGCAGTTACTAAAACAAATTCCATGAGGCCATGTTCCTTCATCTGTCCCTGGCCTCAGTCTCCAGTCTGATCTATTGCTACAGTCCCCTTTGCTCTCTATTTGTCAGCTTACTGAACTATCTTTAGTGTCCTGAATTTGCCATAGCCTTTGTTTTAGTTCTGTTGTGAACAGTAGAACCCACTTGTACCAGTTAGGGTAATGTTAGCTGCTGTAACAGATAAATCCCAACATCTGCATGGCTTTAACACAATGCAAACCCGTATATCATTCCCATGAAGCCTGTCTTAGTTCATTTGTGCTGCTATAACAGAATATCTAAGACTGGGTAATTGATAAACACCAGAAATTATTTTCTTACAGATCTGGAGGCTGGGAAGTCCAAGATCAAGTTACGAGCATCTGATGAGGACCTCCTTGCTGTGTCCTCACATGGCAGAAAGCAGAAGGACAAAAAAGGGATTAATGTTGTATCCTCACATGGCAGAAGAGCAGAAGAGAGTGAACCCACTTTCCAAATCCCTTTTTTTTAAAATTTACTTTACTTTAGGTGCATACTATATCTGGCATTTCTCCCCATGGTATCCCTCCCCACCCTCCCCAACCCCCGTTGTCTCTCCCCTACCCCCCTAACTGTCCCTGTGTGTGATGCTCCTCTCCCTGAGTCCACGTGTTCTCATTGTTCTACACACCACCTATGAGTGAGACATACTGGTGCTTGGCTTTCTGTTCTTGGGTCAGTTTGCTGAGAATGATGGTTTCCAGATTCATCCAAGTCCCTACAAAGGACATGAACTCATCGTTTTTTTATGGCTGCATAGTATTCCATGGTGTATTTGTACCACATTTTCTTTGTCCAGTCTATCATCAATGGGAATTTGGGTTGGTTCCAGGTCTATTGTATACAGGGCTGCAATGAACATACACGTGCATGTGCCTTTATAGTAGAACGATTTGTAGTTCTTTGGGTTTATACCCAATAGTGGGATTGCTGGGTCAAATGGAATTTCTCATTTCTAGATCCTTAGAAATCGCCACACTGTCTTCCACAATGGTTGAACTTAATTTACACTCCCACCAACTGTGTAAGAGTGTTCCTATTTCTCCACATCCTCTCCAGCATCTGTTATCTCCAGACTTTTTAATCATCGCCATTCTAACTGGTGTGAGATGATATCTCAGTGTGGTTTTGATTTGCATTTCTCTAATGACCAGTGATGATGAGCATTTTTTCATACGTTTGTTGGCCTCATATAGTCCTCTTTTGAAAAGTGTCTGTTCATATCCTTCACCCACTTTTGAATGGGGTTGTTTGTTTTTTCTTGTATATCTGTTTTAGTTCTTAGATTCTGGATATTAGCCCTTTGTCAGATGGGTAGACTGCAAAGATTTTTTCCCATTCTGTTGGTTGCCGATTCACTGTAATGATGGTTTCTTTTGCTGTACAGAAGCTCTGGAGTTTAATTAGATCCCATTTGTCTATCCTGGCTTTTATTGCCATTGCTTTTGGTGTTTTAGTCATGAAGTCCTTGCCTATGCCTATGTCCTGAATGGTTTTGCCTACGTTTTCTTTTAGTGTTTTTATGGTGTTAGGTTTTATGTTTAAATATTTGATCCATCTGGAGTTAATTTTAGTGTAAGGTGACAGGTAGGGGTCCAGTTTCTGCTTTCTGCACATTGCTAGCCAGTTTTCCCAGCACCATTTATTAGACATGGAGTCCTTTCCCCATTGCTTATTTTTGCTGGATTTGTCAAAGATCAGATGGTTGTAGATGTGTGGTGTTTCTTTTGTGGTCTCTGTCTGCTCCATTGGTCTATGTCTCTGTTTTGGTACCAGTACCATGCTGTTTTGATTACTGTAGCCTTGTAGTATAGTTTGAAGTCTGGCAGTGTGATGCCTCCAGCTTTGTTCTTTTTGCTTAGGATTGTCTTGGCTATGCAGGGTCTCTTGTGATTCCATATGAAGTTTAAAGTGTTTTTTTCCAGTTCTGTGAAGAAGGTCATCGGTAGCTTGATAGGGATAGCATTGAATCTATAGATTACTTTGAGCAGTATGGCCATTTTCACAATATTGATTCTTCCCAACCATGAGCATGGAATGTTTCTCCATCTGTTTGTGTCCTCTCTTATTTCCTTGAGCAGTGGTTTGTAGTTCTCCTTGAAGAGGTCCTTTACATCCTTTGTTAGTTGTATTCCTAGGTATTTTATTATCTTTGTAGCAATTGTGAATGGGTGTTCGCTCTTGATTTGGCTCTCTCGTTTGTCTGTTATTGGTATATAGGAATGCTTGTGATTTTTGTACATTGATTTTGTATCCTAGACTTTGCTGAAGTTGCTTATCAGTTTGAGAAGATCTTGGGCTGAGACGATGGGTTCTTCTACATATACAATCATGTCATCTGCAAATAGAGAGAGTTTCATTCCTCCCTTTTCCTAATCGAATACGCTTTATTTCTTTTTTCTTGCCTGATTGCTCTGGCTAGAACTTCCAATACTATGTTGAATAGGAGTGGTGAGAGAGGGCATCCTTGTCTAGTGCCACATTTCAAAGGGAATTCTTCGAGCTTCTGCCCATTCAGTATGATATTGGCTGTAGGTTTGTCGTATATAGCTTTTATCATTTTATGATACGTTCCATCAATACCTAGTTTATTGTTTTTAGCATGAAGGGCTGTTGAATTTTATCAAAGGCCTTCTCTGCATCTATTGAGATGATCATGTGGTTTTTGTCTCTCGGTTCTGTTTATGTGATGGATTACATTTATGGATTTGCGTATGTTGGAACCAGCCTTGCATCCCCGGGATGAAGCCTACTTGGTCGTGATGGATAAGCTTCTTGATGTGCTGTTGCAATCCGTTTGCTAGTATTTTATTGAAGATTTTTGCGTCGATGTTCACCATGGATATTGGCCTGAAGTTTTCTTTTTTAGTTGAGTCTCTGCCTGGTTTTGGTATCAGGATGATGTTGGTCTCATAAAATGAGTTAGGGAGGATTCCCCTCCTTTTGTATTGTTTGATACAGTCTCAGAAGGAATGGAACCAGCTCCTCTTTGTACATCTGGTAGAATTCGGCTGTGAACCCGTCTGGACCTGGACTTTTTTTGGTTGGTAGGCTATTGATTGCTGCCTCGACTTCAGCCCTTGTTATTGGTCTCTTCAGGGTTTCAGCTTCCTCCTGGTTTAGTTATGGTAGAGTACAAGTGTCTGGGAATTTATCTATTTCTTCCTGGTTTACTGCTTTATGTGAGTAGAGCTGTTTGTAGTAATCTCTGATGGTAGTTTGTATTTTTGTGGGATCACTGGTGATATCCCCTTTATCGTTTTTTATTCCATCTATTTGATTCTTCTCCCTTTTCTTTTTTATTAATCTGGCTAGTGGTCTGTCTATTTTGTTGATCTTTTCAAAAAAAGCAGCTCCTGGATTTATTGATTTTTTGAAGGGTTTTTTGTGTCTCTATCTCCTTCAGTTCTGCTCTGATCTTAGTTATCTCTTGTCTTCTGCTAGCTTTTGAGTTTTTTTTGATCTTGCTCCTCTAGTTCTTTCAATTTTGATGATAGGGTGTCGATTTTAGATCTTTCCTCTCTTCTCTGGTGGGCATTTATTGCTATAAATTTCCCTCTCGATACTGCTTTAAAGGTGTCCCAGAGATTCTGGTAAGTTGTGTCTTCATTCTGGTTGGTTTCAAAGAACATCTTTATTTCTGCCTTCATTTCATTGTTTATCCAGTCAACATTCAGAAGCAAGTTGTTCAGTTCCAAGTGGTTGTGTGGGTTTAAGTGTGTTTCTTGATCCTGAGTTCTAGTCTGATTGCGCTGTGGTCTGATAGACTGTTTGTTATGATTTCTGTTCTTTTGCATTTGCTGAGGAGTGATTTGCTTCCAATGATGTGGTCAGTTTTAGAGTAAGTGCAACGTGGTGCTGAGAAAAATGTATATTTTGTGGATTTGGGGTGGAGCATTCTGTATAAGTCTATTAGATCCGCTTGGTCCAGCTCTGCATTCAAGTCCTGGATATCCTTGTTAATTTTCTGTCTCGTTGATCTGTCTAATATTGACAGTGGAGTATTGAAGTCTCCCACGATTATTGTGTGGGAGTCTAAATCTCGTTTTAGGTTGTTAAGAACTTGCTGTATGTATCTGGGTGCTCCTGTGTTGGGGTCATATATATTTAGGATAGTTAGCTCTTCCTGCTGGATTGATCTTTTTACCATTATGTAATGTCCTTCTTTGTCTCTTTTGATCTTTGTTGGTTTGAAGTCCATTTTATCAGAGACTAGGATTGCAACCCCTGCTTTTTTTTGTTCTCCATTTGCTTGGTAAATCTTCTTCCATCCCTTTATTTTGAGTCTATGTGTGTCTTTGTATGTGAGATGGGTTTCTTGAATACAGCACACTGATGGGTTCTGACATTTTATCCAGTTTGCCAGTCTGTGTCTTTTGATTGGGCGTTTAGGCCATTTACATTCAATGTTAATATTGTTATGTGTGAATTTGATCCTGCCATGTTGTTACTGGCTGATTTTCTTTCTCATTAGTTGACTCATTTTCTTCATTGCATTTTTGGTCTTTGCCAACTGGTTTGCTTTTGCAGTGACTGGTACTTGTTCCTTTTCATGCTTAGTGTTTCTTTCAGGAGCTCTTGTAGGGCAGGTCTGGTGGTGACAAAATCTCTCAATAATTGCTTGTCCCTAAAGGATTTTATTTCTCCTTCACTTATGAAGCTCAGTTTGGCTGGATATGAGATTCTGGGTTGAAAGTTCTTTTCTTTAAGGATGTTGAATATTGGCCCCCACTCTCTTCTGGCTTGTAGGGTTTCTGCCGAGAGATCTGCTGTGAGTCTGATTGGCTTCCCTCTGTGGGTGACCTAACCTTTCTCTCTGGCTGCCCTTAGCATTTTTTCCTTCATTTTGACCCTGGTGAATCTGACGATTATGTGCCTTGGGGTTGCTCTTCTTGAGGAATATCTTTGTGGAGTTCTCTGTATTTCTTGAATTTGAAATTTGGACTTCCTTGCTAGGCTTGGGAAGTTCTCCTGAATAATATCCTGGAGAGTGTTTTCCAGCTTGGATTCATTCTCCCTGTCATGTTCAGGTACACCGATCAAGCGTAGATTGGGTTTTTTCACATAATCCCATATTTCTTGGAGGCTTTGTTCATTTCTTCTCACTCTTTTTTCTCTTGTATTGCCTCCTCTTTTACTTCATTGAGTTGATCTTCAATCTCTCATATCCTTTCTTCTGCTTGATCGATTTGGCTATTAAAACTTGTGTTTGCTTCACGGAGTTCTTGTGCTGTGTTCTTCAACTCCATCAGGTCGTTTATGTTCTTCTCTAAGCTGGTTATTCTAGTTAGCATTTCATCTAACCTTTTTTCAAGTTTTTGGTTTCTTTGCATTGAGTTAGAAAGTGTTCCTTTAGCTCTGAAAAGTTTGTTATTATCCACCTTCTGAATCCTGTTTCCGTCAATTCTTCGCACTCCTTCTCGGTCAAGTTGTGATCCTGTGTTGTTGAGGAGTTGTGATCCCTTGAAGGAGAAGAGGTGTTCAGGTCTTTGATGGTTTCATCTTTTTTGCACTGTTTTTTTCCCATCTTCGTGGATTTACCTGGCTGTGGTGTCAGAGAGCTGCTTGATGAAGTCGCTTGTCTGCCTGTGGGGGCGCTACTGGGTTTCTAGGGACTCCTTCAGGTTACTAGGGAAGCTTCCTGTGTCTTTTTTGTTTATGCTGGGAGATTAGGCCCTCCTCTTCCACTAACCTGTAGGTGCTGCTGGGTTGTCAAGAAGGCCATCCCGTTGCTACATAGGCTTCCTGTGCTTTTTGTTAAAACATGTAGCCCAGTCCCACCCCTCTAGTTGTGGGTTGTGCCCTTCCTCCACTGGGCTGGATCATTCAGGGTTCATCTCAGACTGTGGCACTGGCTATGCAACCCACTAGAGTCAGAGCTTCAGCCCTCTGGGGTTTGTGGGGGAGGGTAGGGACCCGCCCAGCTGCACCTGGCAGTCTCCCCCTTTCAGCTTTCTCTCTCTCCAGGTCATGGGGTAGGGGCTGCCCAGCTACTCCTGCTTACAGCTCCCCTCTCTCGGGTGGGGGGGGGGGTGACAGCTCAGTCTGCAGACTCTTATTCAACTCCGCACTTGTAATTCCTGGCACTTGACTGGCAATGGTCCCCTGTTCTGTGTATTGCTGAGGCTTTGGGGAAGGGCTGTATCTGGACCAGAGCACCAGAGGTGGAGACTCTGACTTGGTGGTCAGATGCACTTTCTGGGTGAAGCAGCACCCCTCCCCCGCCTCGGTCTTGCCCTGAGTGGGCTTTGGTCACCCTGTGACCAGACCCGTTGAAATGCACCTGGTACCTCAGTTGGAGCTAGGAGATTTCTGGGTTTCTGTGTCTCTCTCGCTGGGTGTTGTGCTCTGGAGTTGTGTCTAATCCACCATCTTGGATCCTCTCCCCCCAAATCCCTTTTTATAATGGCATTGATCTATTAATGAGGAAGACAGAGCCCTCATGATTTAAACACCTCCCGAAAGGCCCCACTTCCTAACATTGTTGCACTGGGGGAATAAGTTTCCAATACATGAATTTTGAGGACACATTCAGACCATAGCAAACCTCAAAATGGGTGTTCTTGATTCATAGATGGCCTTCCAAGTGGCCACTCAGGACCCAGGTTCCTTCTCTCTTATGGCTTTGTGCCTCAGCATTCTCTGCATTCAGCTGGAAAAGGTGAAAGAAGCTACAGGATAATGCCTGAGAGGCTTTGATGGGCTGGACCTGGAAGTAATGCATCACTTCCACTCATGTTCATTGCCCAAACTCAAATACTTGGCAAGAGCCAACTGCAAGAGAGCCTGGGAATTGTAATCCTGCTTTCTGCCAGGAAGAAGAGATTGGGTGAGTCACTAGTCAGGCTCTACCCTACCACTCTAGCTAGTTTTGTCCCATGATAATTTATTACAAAGAATTCAGACCGGGTGTGGTGGCTCATGCCTGTAATCCCAGCACTTTGGGAGGCTGAGGCCAACAGATCACCTGAGATCAGGAGTTTGAGACCAATCTGGCCAAAATGATGAAACCCTGTCTCTACTAAAAATACAAAAATTAGCTGGGTGTGGTGGCACATGCCTGTAGTCTCAGGTACTCGGGAGGCTGAGGCAGGAGAATCTGCTTAAACCCAGGAGGCGGAGGTTGCAGTGAGCCAAAATTGTGCCACTGCACTCCAGCCTGGGCGATAGAGCAAAACTCAAACAACAACAGAAAAAGAATTTGGTGTCTCAGGAAACACGGGGAGGATCAAATTATCTCACTTGGAGGCTATACAGCTAGGAATAATACCTTAGTTACACCACTTGTCTGCTCTAGTCGAGGTCTTGCTGGGTACAGTTACCATATAGCCTCATAACATGGCCGAACTGCATGGAATGCTATGGCCAGAACTGCTCAATGCCTTTCTGTCACATCTGCCACACTCACCTAAACAATGATTCTATGTAATGCCTACTTTCTCACCCAGCTGTCTTCTGAATGAAAGTTGCAGGTGGGTGCATGTGATTGGCTGAGCTTAGGAAAACACTTGTGCCCAAGCTGTGAGGGAGGGTGGAGAAGCATGTGGGTTTCCACCTCTGGGATGTGGGAACCCAAGGTGGAATTCCCCAAATATAAGAGAGTTGTTCAAAAGATGCTGGGCAGAGCAAATGTCCACTATGGTCTTAGTTTGGGTTCCCTTGAAAGCAGACCCTGAAACAGGGACTTGGTAGCTCTGAGAAATGATCCCAAGAAGTAGGGATGAGGGAGTTGTGTGAGTGAGATAGGAAAGCAGGAATAACCAATCAAATGTGCTTTAATGAGCTAGTTGTCCCAGTGGTCAGCTGGGGCTCAATGCGTAGAATACACCTTGGAAATGTCTCCCCCATTGTTGGGGGACACAGGAGCATTTATCTACTCTCATTATCCATTTGTTGAGAGTTTTCTCTGGGACAATAACTTCATCCCCACCCCAACTGTGCTTCTGGACTGCTCTGCATGAGGAAACAACATTGGAAAAAGCTTTAGCAAAAGTCCTAGGCAAAAGAAGCTGAGAGACATAGAAGATCATGAGGTGGGACACTAGGATGCTTGTAGCTCTGCTGGCAACTGTCCACACAGCTGCTATGGAAAGCAGAAGTGGGCTTAGGGGTCCCACCTCCTTTCAGTTAATTCTGTGTATCACTAGCTGATGAAAGTGCTGCTGTAGTCATACTATCCTTCTGTTCAAAAACTTGCAAAGCTCATGTCTGACATTCAAAGTGCTCTTAGGCCTGGCCCCCGCAGACTTTTCTAGCCTTTCTCCTGTGGTCAGTATAAGAAAGTACAGCATGGTGCTCCTAGAATTTAATGATATTTCTGAAGCAACCCAGAAAAGCAGAAGTGTTCCTGAAATCTGAACAAAAGGCTGGTGTCAAATAAGGGTATCTGGACTTTGGAGGGTGACAACCAAGTCTGCAGATGCTGCCCCAGGAGAGGGAACTTTCCCATTCCCCTCTTCTCACTTCCTGTTGCAACCAATAATGGCTCTCTCCTACCGTTAAAAAAGGGGTATCTGCCAGGGATACATGAGTTCAGTACACTTCAGTGAGACCACCCTTAGGAGACTATCCCACACCCCTCTCTTTCTCTGGAAGAATAAAATGAAATCTGGATGACTTAAGTGGGAAAAAATTTCATAAAAAGATTTTGGGTAGCTCATAGTGTTGCCAGGATGGCTGGAAATTAGCTCACGTATTAGCTGATGTGGTCAAAACTTTACTAAAAATCACATCTCAATGTGGCACTCGTGTTTCCAGTGAACACTGGATGCCACAGCTTGTGTCACCGCACCCGTAGAGTTGGACAGTGGATGCTATCCCCTCTGCCCTGGAATCTTGATGTGGCTGCCATTGCTGTCAACGCTGTTGCCACCAACACCAAGATGGATTCTCCACTGCCCCAGCTTTTATATTTTGTTAGTTCCCAACTTTAGTCTGGGAAGAGTGTGTGCAATTGTTGAAATAGTATCAAACTGGCAAGGAATGTGAAATAGTAAGTGTAGTAAGACGTTATCCACCTCGAGGCATCTTTTCCCCGTGGCCAAACTTTTGCTTTCAAAAAAATAAATTGCACAACTTGGTCTGCATACTGCCAGATGATCTCTAAGGTCCTTTTTGCATCTGATTGTCTGTGATTTGCTCATTTTCTATGGCTAACTACTTTTTCAGTGTGGGATTTATTCTTCAGGGGCAAGGTTATTACAAAAAATATGGACATCTTTCTTGGCTCATTTACTTCTCAATTTTATGCTACCAATTTTTGTTTCAAACTAGAATGGAAGGGCAGAATCCACATTTCTTTAGAGCAGCAGACTGCATTAACTTAATGTCTTCGTATTTTGAGACAGCCAAAGGGCTGTGTCAAAGCTATTTAGTTGTGTTATTCCCATAATTATGCTGGTCTTAGAAAGGTGGGTGTGATTTCTCAGGCACTCTATTACAGTTGGGATATGAAGCTGCCTTTCAAAATTGCTAAAAGCACCTCAGTGCATCTGCAGTATGATAATACTAATCCTAACCTGACATAAATGCTAGTTTTATGGCTGCACATGCAGGAAAAGGTATATTTTAGCCTGAAGAAAATGCCAGTGTTTAGATAGTTTCGACTTTATTTTGTCTGTTGGTCTGTAATAATCATGTTTAATTTTGACACATTCAGTTAGACATTATGAAACCCTAAATGCTTTGTTACAGTAAAAGAACTTGGAGCTGAACTCAAAATTTCAGTAATTTGTTGAAGAATTTGTGTAATCTACTGGGGAGAATTTAGTCCTGTACACATTGTCACTTAATTATATCAAAGTGTAAATCACTGGTCATATTTCGATTAGGTCTGAAATGGAAGATAAAATGATAGAATTTTGAAATCTTGGATTTGGTAAGAATTGTTAAGATGCATTTTGTCCTGTGTTTCACGGAATTATTTTTAGGTATTCTGTGAAAAAGAAAGGGTGGTTCTGAGGTCAGAGAAGTGTAAGGAATGCTGCATTCTATACCTCTTGTGTGGAGATTCCCAACACGTTAATACTTCAAAGGTACCGAGAAGGCCTGCAGTAAAGAACCTGGTTACTTTTGTAGCATGTTCTTAAATTTGACCACGAAACTTGTCTTTTGTTTATTTATTTATTTTTTACAAAAACTTGTTGACATATGAGATAATCAAAAGTTCCATTCAGTTCGGAAACACATCTATCATAACCTCCTATCCCATTCATAACATCCTTGCCAGACATTTGGTCATCCAGACTTTGTTTGATGGTTACCTTGGCGAATTCAAAAACAGCATTAAAAAAATAGACCTTGGTACTGAGATGAGCAACACAGCGACTCTCATTATTTCATTGGAACATTCTAAGGGAGAACTCACCTAAACTATTAAGTTACAAAAGAATAACTTGATGAGTGAAAACATAAAGTTAGCAGTTTATCAATGTAACTTTCATCAAACTTATCTTACAGTCAAAGCTTATTCTTAGAAGACTATCTAGAGGAGTTCTTAATTATTGAGTGCTGTCCTCAAAATATCATCTCATATTCTTTGGTTTTACTTTTACTTTCTTTTGGTATTACTACTGCATTGTACTTAGTTATAGCTGCTACATATTACTAATGTGCTATAATGTTGTGGTCCCAGTACCAAAATAGAAACTTTCCTTATGAATTGAGAGGTATTCACAGATGTGTAACCATAGGGTGATGCTTGCCATCCCTTGTCACATCTGAGAATGGAAGGTGTGGTGCTATTGTATTGTTTTAGCTTTGGAGTCAGTCCCTCTCCCCAGTTCTGGGATATGGCTCAGGCCCGGCCATTCAATGCAATCCTTCCACTTGATCACAGTGATTGATTCAGGGGTGAGAACATGACCCAAGGTAAACCGACGAAACTCATTTCTGGAACTCTGCATTAGGAGCCAGTTCTCCATTGGTCTCTAGCATTACTGCATGGCTTACAACTGAGGCATCAAATGCTCTTTGTTGAAGATTATCTTTTCAAGGAGGTTCATGTATCAACAACCTTGAAAGACTGTGATACTATTTCCCTCAGGCCAAAAAGACAGGTATGCTAACTGTCCAGTATAATGAAGATAATTTCTCTCTCTAGAACAAGGAACAGGCATGCTTTCTGCCCCGTCATAAAAGTTTCAGGTTCATTAAACTTAAGGCTCCTCTCCTGTAATGCAATCTGTTGCATGCAGAGGTGTCACCTGGCTCTCTGTATCTTGCCCTGTGGGAACTGGATCTTGGGGAACCAGCCCAGTGCTGGTTAGCAGATAATCTAGCTACTGCTATTGTTGTAAGAAACCGTCCTTCATTTCTGACCTAGGTGTCTCCTATCTTCAAGTAGCATTCACCAAACACGGAGAAATGTAAAATCCCAGATCCTTCACAGTTCTTAATGCTTTGGCTGTAACTCCTAGTTGTTTCTCTGCTGAAGTTTCTGAGGAGATGGGGGTTTAAACTTGAACCTGCTCGCAGCCATCTTGTCACCATAAGAGAAGAGCTTGTCTGCCTTGGAATGAAACCAATACCGAGGAAAGAAAAGGATCGACACAGGGAGTGGAAGTGAGGTGGAGGTGGGAGAACCACCGTCACAGTTGCCTCTTATTAATCACCTAGTATGTGCCAGGCAGTGTTAGGCACTGTTTGTACTTTGTCATCCAATCCTTCTGCAACCTTAACAAGTTGGTATTTTATCCCCCATTTTACAGAAAAGGCAGCTGAGTATTAGCAGTTAGACCCTTCTTAAATGTGGGCAGTAAAGAGGAAGAAATACAAATACCATTCTCTTTTCTTTTATTTAGCTCTTTCCTATTAAGACCTAAATAGAAAATATTAAACAGTATAAACATGAAATAATTTTATAGTATTAAAATTTATGAAGGCATAATTTATATACAACACAAAGCACAAATCTCTAGTGTAGTTTGATGAGTTTTGACAAGTGTGTGCACCGTTAACCACCTCATCAACATCTGGAAGTTGTTAAAACACTAAAATATTAAACAGCATAAATATGAAATAATTTTCCAATAATTACTTTTAAATATACTGAAGAATAACTTTAAAAGAAAAAAATGTAGGCTCAAATGGTACTGTTTTTTATAGTGAACTGCAAGTATCATATACCCCACTTAAACCTATGCTTTCCCCACCCCTTAGAACTCTTTGGCTTAGAAGTGCAAAGACTTTGGACAATTTCTTTACCTTCGTGGGCTTCACTCGCCTTGTCTATAAAATGAACATTCATAGAGTACCCACCTCGTAGGCTTGTGGTGATTAAATGAGTTGCTACATCTGAAGTGTTTAGAACAGTACCTTGCACACAGCAAGGCTTCAATACATGGCAGGTATTACTGCCACTACTGCTGCTGTTTTTGTTTGAGGGAATGAGAGAGGGTGACGTGAGGAAGGAGGGGAAGAAGCATAGCTAAGCCTTCAGAGAATATTTCCTCCTTCCCAGCTTCCTTTTATCCCTTTTAAAATTCTCATTCCAAAGAGAAAAATGGACAGAAAAGCATACAATTTTTTTCAACCTTTTGATAATTTCCCTCAGATCAGCAGCCTAGGTTCCAGGTCCTCAGATTTCACTTTATTGATATTCATAGCTTTGCTATGCTCTTCAATTTTACTATCTTTTCCAGTACTAACTTTTTTTTTTTTAAAAGGAGGCCTTACCTCTTTTCTGTTCCCTGATTTCTGTACCATTCGAACTCTTTAGCAAAAAAGTACATCTCACTAAGCTTAAACAACTTGAAACAGATACTTCTTTAGACTTGCTTTTTTTAAAAAAATTGACGCCTAAGATATGCAAGTGCACATTTGCTCACTCCTTAATTGATTTTTAAATAGTGAATTTTGATACCAATCTCATTAGCAGCCACTGATTCAAACGCGACCCTTGCTCACCCTAGTCTTGTTTTGGCATCCCACCCCTTGGGCTTGGTCTTCTGTTACCCCCCCTCAGCTGTGGACTTTTTTCAGTTCTTCTCTAAGGTACAGAGGGCAGGAGTGGGTCTGGGAAAGCAAAGATAATGGGTAGAGGAACATTTCTGATGTTCACTTTCATTGCCTGCTGTTCTGTTCCTGAAAGACGCTCATTTTTGCTTGTTTATAAGTGGGACAACAGAGCTCTTAGTCTCCTATTGATGCCAGGTTTGTTCTACAAGGGATTTGAGATGACTGCTTGCTTATGCTGCTGCAGACAAGCTGAGAACAATGGAACTCTGGGCTGGGACTAGTCTTGCTTATCTAGTGATGGTATGTCAAAAATAAGAATCAAAACAAACATGGCCAATTATATCATTAATACTAATAACATAGCTTGGCAGTGCTGACAGTTTTTCATCTCAGGCTCCCTTTATACCCTTAAAAATAATCGAGGGTCCCAAAAGAGCTATTATTTTGTGGGTTATATAACTATGAAAATGGTTTTGACCTTGCAGAACCCCTGAAAGGGTTTTGGGGGCACTCATGGATCCCTGAATTCCACTTTGAGAACTGCGGACATAGATAAACTTACTAAAAAAATTTTTTTTGTTCCCCTCCCCCCTCTGATAAACTTATTTTTAAAGTGAATTCAAGCAGTTAAAAGTCATGGAGGAACTAAGGAATGATAAAGACAAAGCCAGATTCTGTCTAATTAAGGAGGAAATGAGTTTTTTTCTTTCTAGGTGACTCTGAGAAATAAGATTTTGAGTGAATCAAGTATAGGGAAAACTAGGCCAACCTGTCCATTGCAGAACTTTCTGTAATGGTGGAAATGTTTATTTGCACTGTCCACTAGCCACATGTGGCTATTGAGCACTTGAAATGCAAATAATGAGATTAAGGAATAAAATGTTTTAATGCCATTATTTAGCCTATTTAAATTTAAATTGAAAGAGACACATGTGGCTAGTGGCTACCATACTGGATGACAGAGTTTTAGACACAGGAACTGCCTGAAGGAAGCCACTCTATCAAAGGAGCAAGAAATCTTCCCATTGGAGATACTCCATGTAGAACAAATCCTCCATTCCCACATGACCCCAAGGACAGGGCCTAGGAGATAAAATTGAGGTTACAGATAGCTTTTCTGGGTGACTGCCACCACTTTCTATTTTATAAAGGAGTTGGTGATTGTTGGAACCAAATGGTCATTTCTTATTACAATTGTTACACAACTATAATTTCTCAAGGTGTGTAGTACTGCCATAATTGCATGCACAGTGTCACTTGTGATGATTTGACTTTGTCAGGGCTACCAGGACCAGGACATCCAGAAGATGGTTGTTCCCATTCTCAAGGTAGTGGTCTTGATCCGTGTTGGGATGAGGCATGTCTCTTGCCTCACCCTACTCCCCAACATTGGGCTTGGTGAGCTGTGTAAGGGAGAAAAAGAGATAGTATATGTGATAGCCCTGGTACAATTTCTTAACAAATTAGGGACTCAATAAATGTCAGTTTCATTGTTTCTTCAGGACAAGGAGCCTGGAAAGCAGAGGTGGAGCTGAAGTTGGTGAACTAACTGCTGCGGAAGTTATTGGGCTGTGAAAGGCCCAAACCTGAGGTCCTCATTTTGGATACCAAGCTCGGGTGCCCCCAGGACAAGGAGTTATGCATTACTCTAGGGCATATGCCTGTGAATGGGGCCTAGCCCCTGTCTATAAGTAGAAGGTTTGTAGACTTTACCTGAGACCATATCCTTGCTTGACACTTCACCTGCTCTATTCTGCTTCCTCCACTCCAGGAGACCAATCCTCACCCCAGTTCTGAGAACAGGTTCTCTGTACCACAGTGCTACTATGCCATGAGAACTATTGAACTAGGTGATCTCTATAACTTATTCTAGAAAAGAATAAAGGTAGCCTGTGGATTGTTGGCTAGGAACTTCAGCAGTTCCTTCACTGCCTAACATACGTCAAGCTCTCCATGTGGTATTTACAGACAAAATGAGTTGGACAATTACCTTATGGTTTTAATTGGTATAGTCAGCCAATAAAGGTAATTCATAAAAGTCTTGCTTTTCCTTTGTCTATGTAATAATTGCCTCTAATCTAGGTCAGACAAAATAAGGACCTGCACCTGGAGTGTCAGCAACAGGAACAGAGAGGAAGCAGTAACATTGAGAAAGGAATTAGAAGGAAATTAAGAAGGTAACTGAGATTGACTACAGAGGTAAAGGAGAAAGCAAGAGGCAAAGATGATGTAGGACAGTGGTTCTCATATGACTCAGTCTGCAGGACCAGTAGCATAGCATCATCTGGGACCTTGCTAGAAATGCAAATTATCGAACCCCTCCATATTCCTTCCCCTCCCCCTCTTCTACTTACTGAATCAGAAACTCTGGGGCAGGTGCCCAGTGAATTGTCTTAAGAAACTCTCCATGTGATTATGATATGCACCGAAGATTGAGGACCCCTGGTGCAGTGGATGCTGCTGGTACCTATCCAAATACCCCAGGCTGCTGTGAATACTGGCTTGGCTGGTAATATGGTTTGGCTACATCCCCACCCAAATCTCATCGTAATGGTAGCTCCCATAATTCCCACGGTGTAGTGGAAGGGACCTGGTGGAGATAATTGAATCATGGGGGAAGTTTCCATACTGTTCTAGTGGTAGTGAATAAGCCTCATGAGATCTGACTGTTTTATAAGGGGAAAAAACCCCCTTCTTCTTGGCTCTTCTGTCTCTCTTGTCTGCTGCCATGTAAGATGTGCCTTTTGCCTTCCGCCATGATTGTGGGCCTCCCCAGCCACATGGAACTGTGAGTTCATTAAACCTTTTTTTCCTTATAATTACCCAGTCTCCAGTATGTCTTTTTATCAGCAGCATGAAATGAACTTATACAGCTGTATTAGTCAGGGTTCTTTAGAGAAACAGAAATTTATTATAAGGAATTGGCTCATACAATTATGGAAGCTGAGAGGTCCCATGATCTGATTTTGTAGAGACCCAGGAAAGTCAGTGTGGTTTGAAGGCCTGAGAGCCAGAGAGCCAATGGTGTAGATTTCAATCTGAATCTAAAGGCCTGAGAACTGGGAGTACCAAGGGCAGGAGAATATTGATGTTTCAGTGCAAGCTAACAGTCAGAGAGTGAAATCAATCTTCCTCTACCCTTTTATTCTATTCATTCAGCAATGGATTGGGGTGATGGCCACCCACATTGGGGAGGGCCATATGCTTTATTCACTTTACCAGTCAAATACTAATCTCTCTGGAAACACCCCCAGAAATAATGTTTAACCAGATATCTGGGCATCCCTGGCCCTGTCAAGTTGACACATAAAATTAACCATCACAGTTGCCCCCCATCTCAGAAGACTTGCCCTTAGCCAACAGGAGCCACATAATCTGAGAGGTTAAAGCCCACTTTCTCCTACTCTGGGGCCTAGAGTCTGATATTGGGGTACATAAAGCTGGCCTTTTATTCTAGAGGAGAGAGTTTGTGATGCTCCTAAGTCCCTGTGTGGTTTCAGCCCAAGGCTCGGATTTTACCTGAGACTGTAACCTTGCTTGTACGCTTTCCCTGCTCTGTTCTGCTTCCTCCACTCTATAACAGCAGAACGGGTTTCTCCTGAGTGCTTTCCTTCAGTCAGTTACTAGCATTCAAACCCCAGTCTCAGGCTCTGCTTCTAGGAAAAGGGGATGGTTCTAACTTCGGGGAGCGAACAAGGCTCCCATGGATGGAATGAGTATGTAGAAAATACATGACTCATGATGGCTTGATCTGACCTGGAGTTTTTATACAATTTTTATTTTTTTCAAATAGTAATACATTTACATGGCTCAAAAATCTAAAAGTAGAAAATAAGATGTGGTGAAAAGTCTCCTATCCCATTCCTCTGTCTCCCATTTACCTCCCTTCATAGGTCACTGCAGTTGTTAATTGCTAATACATCATTCCAAGAATTTGCATAGACAAATACAGATACAAATGCATAGACAAGTAGATACAGATTTACACTCTTTTTCCCATCCTCTTTACACAAATGATAGATGGTTATATTCGTGTTCTGCATCTCGCTTCCCCTTCCCCTTACATTATATGTTGGAGGACTTTCCACATACAGAGCATCCTCATGCTTTTTTTTTTTTTTTTTTTTTTACAGCTGCACAGGATTCCAGTGTAAGGAAACACCATAGATTTTGTAACCAGTTCCCCCATTTGTGGCCATTTAGGTTATTGTCAATCTTTTGTTTCAATCCTACTTTTGAAAACGATCGGATGACATAAAGTTGCCTATAGAAGTGTAATTCTCCACGATGTGGATATTTTACATCATTAGTAGTTAGCAGTTCAAAAGGGACACGAACTCTTTATAGGGGGCCATGTTAAAGGTCTGAAGGCTGTATTACATGGGAATCTCCCATTTAGGAAAGTCTGATGTCTGAAATAAGCATATAAGTTAGCACATAAATAAATGCTATATTTAATAAGCTTACCAAAGTGTTCTTTTAGGTGGAGAGTTCTTGATCTTAAAAATATGATTTAATGTTACAGAAGTCTAAATTACCTTCATCTTTGCAGGAATACATCATTGTATTTAGCAAGCTGCTTCTGTATTGTTTTGTATTTATCATCTACTGTATATGAGCTTTGCAAGGCCTGCTTTAAGCATTACAATTATTATTACTTTGAGACAGGGTCTCACTCTGTCACCTAGGCTGAAGTGCATGGGCATGATCACAGCTCACTGAAAGCATTAATATTAATATTGTGTTAAAATTTTGTTATAGTGCATGGTCATTGGTTAGGGTTTGGCAATCTCATTGTTGAATAAACTTTTTTGGTCAAGATTGTACTTATTTTCATGAAATCCAATCTGGAATGATCCTTTGGGGTCTTGAAAGATGTAATTCACTTCTTAGAACCTGGCTTTGGAAAAATATTTTGGCTTGGCATAAGTAGATATTTTGTTTTTAATCTGACAAAGATTTTCAACTCTCTTTACTAGTTTTCTCTTCAATTTGTTAGAATCCTTTAACTAAAAGAATAACGAATTTTTTTTTCCAAGAAGGCAGGAGATACTCTGAATATTTAAAAAAAATCAGTTTCCTAGAAATGAAAATTTTTGTTTTTCCTATTGCTGAGGATAGTCTGATTAAATTAGAGATACTCTTGTGACATTATGAGTAGTTTTCTGAATTTTTTCCTTCCCTTTTTGATATGTCAGACCTGTAAAGCGTAAATTATAATTTTCAGATTCAAAATTTGTTGTTTTAGTTCACTTCAAATAACACCTTGCTGTTAATTTCTACCAATTTCTACTCAGATTGCAAATTGTTTAGAATTGTTACCAGTACTGTTTCCACAGAGTAGGGATGTTGTAAAATGTTAATTGAGTGGAAGAGTTTGATCTTTACAGATTAGTGGGTCTTCTGTTATCTCGGAAAGCAGGATTTAAAAATGTCCTCAACCTGACATATTATCCCCTGAAAATTCAAAACAAAAATAATGGTTGTTGCTGCTTTAGTATATGCGAGTAAACATTTGTTCAGGTAAGAAAGGAATGTGTTATCTAAGGCAAAGGAGAGACCGCTCTTATTTGACGGGAGCAATTTCAACTGAAAGGGCACTTTGTAAATTTCCAGATGAGCCCACAGAAATGACAGACATTGAAGAGTCACAGACTTTCGTGAACAGAATTTTGTGGCAAAACATGGAAAACAGAGAAAGCATGTCATGTTTTATCCATGTGCTCGGTTGTGCCAATATTGGCTGAATGTTGCACAACAGCCCGGTAGCTGCACTTACCGCAGCTGTCGTTTAAGGAATGTGGCAGATTTGCTAGACTTAAAAATTGTTCCAGCAAAAATTCCACTTTTACTTTAGGAATTTTACTTAGGAATTGGGGGAGAAGGCTCAGAAAAATGCAGAGTTGGATGCTTGCTGCCATTTACTTGTCCAGTCTCGTCTGTCTTTGATATTTGGGCTAGGGGCAGGCACAGCTGGGGTGGAGTCCCAAGGGGCTGGATAGCGTTGGGGAGAGGGAGAAACTAATTACCTTTTATCCAGGGTGGCAGTATGTGAAGCTGCTGGGCAAATAACAAGAATTAACTTGGTTGGAGTTGGAGAGGAAGCTGCTCACCCCAAAACAAGGCAAGGTCCAGAAACAAGTGCCTTGAAAGGACTTCTGAAGCCAAGGGCAAAAAAAAAAAAAAAAAAGAGCCCGCCTGGGTGCTTTCTTTATCCAGTTTCTTTGCAAGCTCTCATGGGCGCTGGTGCATCTCAAGTCTCCTTTCTCTCCTGTTCTTCCCAACTCCCTGTCACCAGTTGACCTGGTGTGGAACTCTGAAAATTTAAGAGCTCACCCATCTGCGAATGTTAAGAGGCAGCATCTAGATAAAAGGGACTTGGATTACACAAGAGAAACAGGGCTGCTTTTTCCTGGTCATTTTTTCTTCTATCTATCTGGGTTTTAAAAAATTGTTCTAAAATATGCATAACATAAAATTTACCATTTACATGTCTCAGTGTTCAGTCCAGTTTTTGCACACTCAAATACAGTTAAATGCATGCCCACTCATGTGCACCCACCACCCGTGCATTCATCTCCAGAACTTTGTCACCTTCCCCAACAGAAACTCTGTACTCATTAAACACCAACCCCCCACTTGCCCAGCTCCCTGCTTCCCCTAGGTTCTGGCAACCACCCTTATACTTCCTTCCCTTATGAACCTGACTATTCTAGGTGCCTCATCTATGCAGTGTCATCATTTTTTGTGTGTGGGCATAAAATCCTGCCTAGCGATATTTGCTATGCACTTGTTGACTCAGGGCTTGCATCTAAATGTAGACAGCACCGATAGGGGCAGATACAGGGGTGAGGGTGTCTGTATAGTTTAGCAAATGCTGAGCAGGAACACACAGCACATTAACAATAAGTACACCCCACATGCATGCTGCTGGGAACGAGTGAAGAGGAAGCTGCCATGTTAGAGTGGAGTTTGGGCCGGAGCGTCTCTGTATTTGTTACTCACTGGTAGACAGAGGAAGCTGAATTCTAAAAGCTGTTTAATGAACGAATGGTGAGGACTGGGCAAACATGATTAGTCACAGAGCTCCAGGCCTAGATTATTTGTTCTCTGGAGGAGCCCAGGGCTTGTGAGTGGGATGAATTGCTGACTGGCAAGCTGAGTAAATTTGACCAAGAGGCCTAAACCGAGGGGGAAACTGGTCTCTTTGAGCTCTATTGACACTGAATAGAAATATGGGCTCCATTCCAATTTGTTTCCTAGCAAAATAAATACATAAATATCAAGAGAACTTCCTTGTTTTCAGAAAAGGGAAAGAGTTGAAGTTATTCTAAGTATAAAAGGCAAATGAAAAGGAGATGAGTGGTTTTGAGGATACGATAAAAATATCTCGGGTAGGCAGTTACACGTAAGTGTAAGAGGATACTCTGAAATCTTTCCTGGCTGCAAGAGCGAGAGGAGTGGATTACAGCACCCAGCAAGGTTGTGGGTGTGATTATATTCGCGGGTACGCTGGACTTGGACACCGGACCAAGTAACAGCACAAACCTTTGAAATAGCGTGTTTGTTTTTGCCAAAATAACAACACGCTCATCTCAAAAATGTCAACATTGCATTAAAGTCTAGATTCAAATATGCATGGAAATATTTATTGAGTGAATGAGTGAACAATATATGTAACTTAGAACTATAAAGAGTTGCTGGTTTAAAGAAATCCTGTGCATTTTTTTAAGACACCTAGACAAACCCACTGTTCCTGACGCTGTTCAGCTCTCACGTCTCACCAATGCATTTGCTTTAATCAGGGTCTTAAGAGTATCGTGTGGGCTCCTTCTTGGTAGGACCTAGATTGTTACAACCAACACTTCACACTTTTCAAGCAGAGAATAGTCTGTCCACAGGCAGTGTGTATCTGCTGTTACATATAATAAACCAAACACTGAAAAGTAAACTGATAGATCCTTTCACACTTTTAGTTTCTTATAGCAGTTTTGTATCATTTATCTATTTAATATTTTCATGTCCTGATAATATATGCTTATTGTAGAAAATTCAGGAAATAAAACCATAATGAAAATATGAAAATTACTGGTAGTCCACTGTCAGAGATGAATATGATTATATTATGATGTATTTTCTCTAAGCTAATTATATGTACCTAGAGATTCTTTTCATTTGATGTTTCCTCCTGCAAATTTTCTCAGCCATTAAAATATTTTCAGACATGGTTATGATGCTGACTACATCACTTTATCACATGGCCTGTACCACGCTTTCTTAAGTGTTTCCCTGGTGTCAGACATTTAGATTCTTGTCAAGTTTTTGTTATCAGAAATGGTTCTTGGATGAACATTCACTTAGGACAATCTTCCATTTTTTTCCCTCAGGGCTGGATTCCCTAGGATTGGGCATGAACAGTTTTTAAAGTTCTTAGAACATTTTCTTACATTCCTTTTCTCAAAGTTGTACCAATTACACTCTTGCCAAGTGGATATTAAGATGCCTGCTGCTATTATCCTTAAAACAAAGTCAGTACAAGAATTTAAAAACAGGCTGGGCATGGTGGCGTGTGCCTGTAGTCCTAGCTACTCAGGAGGCTGAGGTAGAAGGATCTCTTGAGCCCAGGAGGTTGAGGCTGGAGTGAGTTGTGATTGTACCACTGCATTCCAGACTGAGCAATAGAGTGAGACTCCTGTCTCAAGAAAAGAATTTAAAAACAAACATTTTTACTTTGGTAGTATTCAAATGATTATCTCAGAGTTGTTTGCATTTCTTTGATCATGAATTAGGCTAAAAACTTTAATATGTTAATTGGTTATTTGTGTTTCTCCTGAAAATTGTTTGTGCATGTCCTTTGTCCACTATTTTTCTGTTGGTTTGCCTTTTTTATACTTGATAAGGATTTCTTGATACTAAAAGTCTAGTTCTTTGTCATCAGTAGTGACCAATAAAAAACCCAATAGGAGAAAAAGATGTTTATAATAACAATAAAAACTATAAATTTCCTGAAAAGATTATAAAGAGAAAATTTTCAAACTTTATTGAAGAACCTGATAAATGGAAAGCTGGTTCTGTCTACACTTGGGAGACTTAATACTTTTTAGATGTCAAATTCCCCCTACGGTAAGTTATAAATTAAGTGTAGTTAAAACACAATACATCTACAGGATTTTGGGGAAACGCAAAAGCAAATTGATTCTAAAATTAATATGAAACTATGAAGTGCACAAAATTCTTTAAAAATTTTGAAAAATAGAAACAAAAGGTGGTGGGATGGGGGAGTGAGACCCCTTCTACCAGATATCAAGACAGTGCAAGATTACAGCAATTTGAAAAGATGGCATTCACACAGAAATAGAAAAACTAATCTATGAACCGGAATGGAGCGCTCCCTTAAAAGAGAACCATTAGGATATAACATGACTTGTTTCACAAATCAATTGGGAAAAGAATGACTATATTCAAAAAGTGGTGTTGGGACAATTGGCTCTCCATATGGCAAAAACTAAAATGAGATCCCTACATCATATCTCAAAATAAATTCTGCTAGATTAAAATTCTAAAGGTTAAAACAACAGCAGCAACAACAGCAGCAACAGCAATAACAAACAATGCTCTAAAAGAGAATAATGTATAGATCTCGATGACCTACTATATGCAGCTACTATCTCTTGCCTGGACACTGCAGTACCCTTCCAGTGAATCACCCTGCCTTCTTTTATGCCTCCCTTCATCTCTTCTCTCAGAATGCAGTGACTCTTCTACCTTGTAAATAAGATAAGGTCTCTTTTCTGCTTCTTTTACAGTGGCCCACAGATGTCCCCTGTCCTGTGTACCTCTCTCACTTTGTTTCCTACCACTTGGCCCTGCTCACTGACTTCCAGCCCCAGTGGCCTTCTTGTTGATTGCTCCTTAAACACTTCAGACATCTTTGCCATCTCAGAGCCTCTTCTTTGACTTTTCCCTCTGCCTGGAATGCTCTGTCCCTGATACATGCATTGGCTTATTCTCTTACTCCATCCAGGTCTCTGCTCAGAGTTGCATCCCCTGACCACCCAACGTAAAGTTCCTCTCTATCCACTTACCCTTGTTTACTTTTCTTCATATCCTCTTCACTCCCAGACAGCCAATTATATATTTATGTAAGCTCCACAATGGCAGGGGCTTTGTCTGTCTTATTTATTACTATAAGGAATAGTAGAACAAAGAACAAAGTAGACACTCAATAAACATTTGTTCAATGAATTAATGAGTAATCTTGGGTCAGCTTCCTTCCTTTCTTTATTCCTTTCTTCCTCCTCTCTTCCTGTTTCTCTTTCTCTCTCTACTCCTCTCTTCTTTATTTCTTTCAATAAGACACAGAAAGCGCGAACATAAAAGAAAACACGGATAAATTTGTGTATTAAAATATAAATAATTTGTTTGGCACATGATATCACAAACATGTTAAAAGCCATATGATGAGCAGAAGTAGTATTCAAAATACATATAACTGACAAAGATTAGTATCTACAACAGGGGTCCCCAACCCCCGGGCTATGGACTGATATCAGTCCATGACGTTTTGGGAACTGGGCTGCACAGCAGGAGTGAGTGATGGGTGAGTGGTGGGTGAGCAAAAGCTTCATCTGTATCTACAGCTGTTCCCCATCGCTTGTGTTACTGCCCGAGCTCTGCCTCCTGTCAGATCAGCGGCATTATATTCTCATAGGAGCGTGAACCCTATTGTGAACTGCACGTGTGAGGGATCCAGGTTGTGTGCTCCTTATGAGAATCTAATGCCTGATGATCTGTGGCTGTCTCCATCACCCTCACATGGGACCCATCTAGTGGCAGGAAACTGCAGGTTTTCCTGGAGTTCAGAGCTCCCACTGATTCTACATTATGATGAGTTGTATAACTATTTCATTATATATTTCAATGTAATAATAATAGAAATAAAGTGCATAATAAATGAAATGCACTTGAATCATCCTGAAACCATCCTCCCTGCCCTCTCCCTTCCACCCCTTGGTTATAGCAAAATTGTCTTCCATAAAACCGGTCCCTGGTGCCAAAAAGGTTGGGAGCCATTGATCAAGAATATACCAAGAACTCTTATAAATCAATAAGAAAGAGACAGAATAGTGCAATAGTAATGAATAAAATGTATGGCTAGGCGATTCAGACAGAGGAGGAGTCTTGAGTGGCAGATAGGCATATGAAAAGATGTTTAACTTCATTATCAGGAAAGTACAACTTAAAACAACAATGAGATACTGTTGTCCACCCATATAAATAGCAAGAAAGAAGTTGAAACATATCAGGTGTTTGCAAGGACAAGGGGAAATGAAACTTTCATGCATTGCTTCTGGAAGTATATGTGGTGTTTTGGTTACTTGGAGGCAAGTAACAGAGGACTCACTCAAACTAGCTCACACAATAAGAAAATGTATTGTCTTATATTAGTTCTGAGGCAGGACAGGTTCCAGGACTGATTCATTTGGTGACTTGATAATAGCTAAAAAGAATTCAAGTTCTTTTTATCTTTCCTTTTGCCATCTTTAATGTTCGCTTCAGTCTCAGCTGGTGTATTAGTTTGCTAGGGTTGCCATAACAAAGTACCACATACTTGGTGGCTCAAACAACAGAAATCTATTTTCTCACACTTCTGGAGGCTGAAAGTCTAAGATCGAGGCGTGGGCATGGGTGTTTGTTTCCTCTGAGTCCTCTCTCCTTGTCCTGTGGATGGCCACACTCTTGCTGCTTCTTCACATGGTGGTCCCTCTGTGCCAGCACATCCATGGTGTTTCTCTTTGTGTACTATCCTTCTCTGCTTATAAACATAGCAATGGTATTGGATTAGAGTCCACCTTAAGAGCCTCATTTTTTTTAAGAGACTGGATCTCACTCTGTTGCCCAGGCTGGAATGCAGTGGCACATTCATAGTTTACTGCAGTCTTGAACTCCTGGGCTCAAATGATTCTCTTGCCTCAGCTTCCTGAGTAGCTGGGACTATGGCCATGCACCACCATGCCCAGCTAACTTTTAATATTTCTTGTAGAGACAGGGTCTCACCATCTTGCCCAGGCTGATCGCAGACTCCTGGGCTTAAGGGGTCTTCCCACCTTGGCCTCCCAAAGTGCTGGGATTACAGACGTGAGCCATTGTACCCAGCCAACATTTTGAACTTAATTACCTCATTGAAGGTTCTATATCCAAGGATTCCACAAGTTGAAGAATTGAGCGTTAGGGCTTCAACATATGAATTTTGAGGGGACATAATTCTGTCCATAATGATGAGTAACAGGGTCATAGAAGTTCCAGATGTGACATCTAGGCAGTTCAACATTCAGACTAATTTGCAATTTACGTTTAGAAGCCATAGGTCTCTCGCTTAGGGTCTAAGAAACATTCTCCAAAAGGCCCCCAGTCAATTTCTCATATCTCAACTGCCAGAATTGAGTCAGACACCCATTCCTGAAATAAGCACTGGCAAGGAAGATGGAATTTCCATGATGGGCTCGGGGCTCAGACTAATAATATGGGGTGGCACAGATGCTGGGTAGTCAGAAAAAATGTCCCCTTTGGAGAACAATTTATAGCATGTACAAAATAGAAAATGCACATATCTTATGAACTTTTAGTTAAATATCCTCTGGTTATTTTTTTCACAAGTATGGTGGGGGGGAGATGTGTACACCAATGTTCATGGCAGTATTTTTGAGAGATCTTTTGAACTATAATTTATAAGTAAAATGCAACCATTTTACCTGGACATTTTGATGAGTTTTGGCAAATTTGTATACTCATGTAACTACCACTTCAATCAAGTCACAGAATGTTTCTATTACCCTAAAAGTTCTCTCTGCCCCATCGCAGTCAATTATCCTCTCTCCCAGCCCCCAACCCTATCCTCAGGGAACCACTGGTCTGCCCTGTCACTAAAGATTAGGTTTGTCGAACACATGGACACAGGGAGGGGGAGTATCACACACTGGGGTCTGTGGGGGAAAAGGGGAGGGATAGTGGGGGGGTGGGGGAGTTGGGGGGGGGGGGGGGGGATAGCATGGGGAGAAATGCCAGATATAGGTGATGGGGAGGAAGGCAGCAAATCACACTGCCATGTGTGTACCTATGCAACAATCTTCCATGTTCTTCACATGTACCCCCAAACCTAAAATCCAATAAAAAAATAAATTAAAAAAAAAAAAAGATTAGGTTTGTCTTTTTTAGAGCTTCACAGAAATGGAATCATGCATTATGCATCCGGTTTCTTTTTGCTCAGCATATGTGATTGACATTCTCAATGTCTTCGCATGTGTACAGTAAGTGATTATTTTTTATTGATGACTAGCATTCCATTGTATGGACATATCACAATTTATTTATCCATTCGCCTGTTCATTGGCATTTAAGTTGTTTCCAAATTTTGTCTGTAATTAATAAAGTTGCTGTAAACATTGATGTACAAGTCTTTGTATGGACATATACATTTGATTTTCTTGGGAAATAGGAATACACAGCGGTGAAATTGCTGGGTTGTGTCCTAACTGTGTGTTCAACGTTTTTAAAAACTGTAAAACTGTTCTCCAAAGTGGTTGTACTGTTTTTAATTTACACCAGCAATGTATAAGTGTTCCAGTTGTTCTGCATCATTGTCAACACTTGTTATAGTCTTTTTAATTTTAGCTGTTCTAATGGATGTATAATGGTATCTCCGTGTGATTTTGATTTGCATCTTTCTAGTGACTAAAGATGTGAAGCATCTTTTGTGTGATCATTTGCATATATGCTTTTATAAAGTGTTCAACTCTTTTGGACCATTTTAAAATTAGATTGTCTTATTTTTTATTAAATTCTAAGAGTTCTCTATAAAACCTGGATATAAGTCTTTTGATATGTATAAAATTTTCTCTTAGCTATGGTTTGTCTTTTCATTTTCTTCATAGGCTCTTTGGAATAATAGAAGTTTTAAATTTTGATGAAGTTCAACTTATCAATTTTTTTTCTTTTATGGTTCACGCTTTTGTGCCCTAAGAAACCTTTGCCTACATGAAGGCCATGAAGATATTCTTCTATGTTTTCCTTTAGAAAATTTATAATTTTACCTTTATATTTAGGTCTATGATCCATTTTGAGTTAAGTTTTTTGAGTGATGTGAGGTAAGAGCTGAGGTTAATCATTTTCCAAATGGATATCTTATTCCAGCGCTGTTGCTGAAAAGATTATTTCCCCATGTGATTACCTTGCTACTTTTATGGAAAATAAATTGGTCATATATGTGTGAATCTATTTCTGGACACTCTGCTCTGTTCCATTGATCTATATGTCTATCATTTCACCAATACTGTTCTGTAGTACTGGTCTTGATTACTGTAGCTTTATAGTAAGTCTTGAAATTAGGTAGTATAAGTCCTCTAATTTTGTTCATCTTTAAGTCTAATTTTGTTCATCATAAATTTTTCTTCCGTATAAGTTTCAGAATTGGCTTGTCAGTTTCTAAACAAAAGCTTTTTGGGATTTTGATTGTGACTGCATTGAATGTATAGGTCAATGTGGAGAGAATTGCATCTTAACAAGATTGAGTCTTCCAATCCATGAGTATGATATGTTTTCCCATTTATTTAGGTCATCTTTAAATTCAGTAATTAATGTTTTATAGTTTTCAGTATGCATCCATATTTCAAGTTTGTTAAATTTATACTTAAGTATTTGATATTTTTGATGCTGTTGTAAATGGTAACGATTTTTAATTTAAATTGTGAATTGTTCATTGCTAGCATATAAAAATACAATTAATTTTTATATATAGACCTTATATACTATGACCTTACTAAACTCATTTATCAGCTCTAATAGCTTTTTCTATAGATTCCTTAGAATTTTCTACACATGTCATCGCGTCATCTGCAAATAAATACAGTTTTACTTTTTGCTTGTCAGGCTGTTCTTTTATTCATTTTTCTTGCTTTATTTCACTGGCCAGGACCCTTAGAACAATGTTGAATACAAGTGGCAAGAGTAGATATTCTTGCTTTGGTCTGGACCTTGGACGGAAGCATTCAGTCTTTCCCCATTAAGTATGATAAAAACCATAGGTTTTTCATTTGATATTTCTTATCAGTTCAGGAAGTTCCTTTCTATTCCTAGATTGTTGAGAGATTTTAACATAAGTTGGTGTTGAATTTTGTCAAATGCATTTTTCTGGAGTCATTTTGAGACAAACATAGGTTTTCTCTTTCTCTTAATTACAGCATTGGTTTTAATAGCAAAAAATTAGAAACAACATAAATGTACCTCAATAAACAAATCACGTTCATGCAATGAAATAGTATATGGTAGTTAAAAATGATAAACATTTGTGTCTATATCAGCATGGATAGGACTTAACTACTCTATATAGTGAAGAAATAGGATAATATCTGTAGCAGACATTTGGGGTTATTTTTGGTGGGGATATTCACCCTCTAAACACTCTTCCTATTTTTAGGGGAATCCCTTTTTTAACCAAGAGACAGAAAGCCTACCAGCAATTTTAACAGAGAGAATTTAATTTAAAGAATTGTCAAATTAGATATTGGACAACTGAAAGCAAAAAGGAGCCACTAAGGACTACCACCCCTAAGGACGGAAGACCAAGGGAAAAGGTTGGCGTCTTTAAAACGTAGAGGCTTGGAGGGGGAAGCCCCATGGGGCATAAACTTGGACCTCTGAGGAGGATGAGGGCTGAATGCTGAAAGTATGGGTGTCTGTGAGCTTAGAGTGGGCATGATGAGCTGGTTCTGGGAGTGTTGGAAATATTGCAATCTGGAACTTACTGCTACTACAGGTATGAATCACCACTGCTGGGGTGAAGAAGCATTACTGAAGTAATGCTGACAGGCATAGGAAGTAAATAGGAAGGAACATTGACCTTCTTTCTTCCCCAGACTTCTAGTTTTCTTTTTAGAGTCCTCTATTGGCAGAGTCAATATAGGGAGCAGGTGGTGAAGGAGAAATGCAGATTTACAGAAAAAGAGTCTCAGCCCTAACATCACAAAGGGATATACAGGAGACTGAGCTTGAAGCAGCGATAAAATAGCTTCATAACTGGCACTCTCCTATTTTGTGAGGATTTTGGGAGATAGTGTCTTGCTTCTGCAAGGGGGTCAGATACCCCCTGTCCCCAGCCTTTGCAGCTAGAGCGCAACCTAGGCCACCTGAATGGACTTTGAATCTTGAGAGAGTGAGTGATGCTAAGATTCAGGAAGAGTTGAAAACTAACTTGTGGTTGAAACAGCCACACTGAGAGACCAGAAGCGGGGGTGTCTAATGTGCAGGGGAAGGTAGGAGCAATGGTGGTAGCTAAAACTTGTCACTGTGCCGTAACCTGGCTGTGCTTCCTATTGTCTGGCTGTCTTTGCACTTGCTTGTCTTATGAAACCATATCCAGACTTTGCTTCTATCTGATAATGACCCAATAACCAGTAATTCCTTTTTCAGCTTTCTGGCATCCAGAGCACTCAAACTGAGAGAATATCATGCATGCAAATTTTAACAAATAACTAGAAGCAAATATTATAAAATCTTAAATTTTAAAAATAAACTTGTTAATTCTGGATGGTAGGACTAGAGAAGTTTATGTTTTTCTTTGTAATTTTGTAACTTTCTAAGTTTCTCAAAAAATATTAAAAATTTAACACTTTTGTGAAAATTTTACAATCTCATAAAAGGCAAGAATTGGCTAAATACCCACCTCTATTTCCTTTTTCTTTTCCTATATTTAAAAAGATGCTTCTAACTCTCAAATGTATCTGAAAATTAATTGGTAGATATAGAAAGTGAAGCCTATATGTATGTTTTTTTCTCTAAATAATCAATTTTCCCAACATCAAATTTCCCAGTCCCATTTACCAAGTAGTACTAACTTGAGTTCATTTTTGAAAGTTGCTCTGGATTCCTGGTGCTGCATAGGTCTTGTGGTAATAGGTTTGGACAAGTTTAATAGTACCAGCCAGGGCTACACACCATTTCAAACCCTAAATTCCAACTATTTATTTGTTTCCATATTCTCCTACCACAGGTTGGGTTCTCCAAGAAGCAGGCTCTGAGAGTTTAGTGGGAAGGATGTTTATTAAGCGTGCCCTTGGGGCCAACACCTGTGGAAGGGAGGGAGAGAAAAGAGAAGAGAGAAGTCGACCTGTAAATCGAACACAGCTCAGGGCCCAGCTCCCATGAGAGAGTTGGGCTACTAAAAATGACCCATCGAAGTTGCCCTGCGTCAAGCCTAAACGGTCAGGCCATCATACTCCTGCCTTTCCAGGGTCTAGGCTGCCCAGGGAAGGGTGTGTCTTAGGGCCCAGGAATCTCTTTGCAGCTGAGGCATCTCCAGAGGGTCCCACAGCTGGAGGCTGCCTGCTGACTGCATTTTCAGCAGCAGGTACAGGAGCCCGCCACTGAAGGGAGCTCCGGTGGTGACGCTCCCATACTCACTGCATGCCTTAACATTCCAGAAACGCGCTCTGTGTGTCAGGCCTCTGCTGGGGCATGTTCACATTTGTTATATCACACCATTCTCACGACACTCTAGAGGTATGTATTGTGTTTTGCATTTTCCATGAGGAAACTTGGCTTGCATTTGTTTTTTCCAATGAAAACCTAGCATGGGGCAATATTTCACAGGTGGCCAACTGCTTGGAGCAGTCTTCCTGCTTATATAGAGGAAGAGAGCCAACTCTTTATCAGGGAGTGTCGGAAATTTGGGGTCGATGTTCTCCTTTAACTTCCTCTTGTACCTTAGGGTCATCACTCTTCTCTCCTTACTCTCATTCCTGCTTTCATTTTAGTTTATAATTTTTGAAAGACGTATAAGCTGAAACAAGACTAGAGAGAGCTATAAGGAATTCTCACTTCTCTTTTCCTGTTAAGATTTTGGCAATGGGGTAGGTTATCTCGACCTGATAAGTTTAAGTAGAATTGTACCAAAAGAATCGATATCTACTCCTCTGATTCCATGCCTCAGAGTTGCTTCCCTGCCTTTCATTGAATTTCTCATTAGTCAGCAACTCATGTCCCAGCCACATGGCACATAGAGGTGACTCAATTCATTATCTGATGATGTGGAAAGTCAACACCAGCAGGGCAGTGCTTAAGTATCATTAAGAGAAGCAAATGGGTACCTATTAGAACTTTGGAAGACATTTCTGTTAGGGAAGTGGTGAACACAGCTTTCTCTTTGAGCCGTTTGACAGGGGAGACTGAAGAAAGCCAGATATCAAGAGAAAACAAGAGGGAATGAGGCCAGCCGAAGGTCACATGAAATAAGAGGAAGACAGACAGGAGCAAACTTAGGACTGGCTCTTACATCAATTTGTGAGACTGAGGCCAGCATTTTGGGCAACAGTTTCTTTCTCTGTAAAACTTCCTCAAAGCTCTAAATAAAAAGTAGAGTCCTCCATTTCCTAGTTTCTACAGTGTCACTTGAAAAGAGAGGCAGAGCCAACAAATTTTAAAAACTACATACAACCATAAAAAGATGAAGTGAAGGGCCCGATAAAGTTTTCCTATTACTTCGGTTCTTTAAATCATGTGGAGCTGCTAAGACAGCCAAATTTGTTTCGTATTAAGATTTGATGATCATTTCTACTGATGAGGGGGAGGAGGATTGTCAGAATAGGTACAGTGCAGAATCCTACAGTTTAATATGTAGACCTTCTTCAGAAAACGAAGACCTCAAGTTAGTTTTCTTTTGCTGAGTCTTATAAAGCTTAGCCTTGTGGTGGCCATCTTTATACTTGGAAAGGATGAAACTGATGTTTTACAATGAAAGGAAGACTCTGAAGAAGTTGGCCCATTATAGGGAGAATTCTAAATTCCTGGATATGGCAGATTATGGCTCACATATACTAAAAATACTTTGTTGGTTCAGATAGAATGATGACAGAATAATAATTCGGATGAGCAAAGGCACATGAGGTAGAATTAATTTTAAAAATATACAAATATATTATCTTGAGAGAGACTCTCTGCTATGAAAATTGAAAGGAAGTGGAGGACTCTACTTTTTATTTAGTAAAAGTAATGTCATTGAGCTCAAGGACATTTGCGTGGTGCCCTAGCTTCAGATTCACAAGCTTCCAATTTACTAGCTTTGTGTCTTTGGGAAATCTACTGAAACCTCTTTGAGCCTTGGTTTCTGCAGCTTCAAAATGAAGATAATATTAGTACCTAGTCTTTTGAGGATTAAAAGGGCCTGAACAGTGCCTGACACAAAATAGCAGTTCAAAAATAGAAGAATATAAATCTGAAATGAATGCCTTCATTCTTACAAAGCCATTCTGAAAATGATAGCAATTACAGGGCAGAGAGAGATGCAAAATGAGGATGTCTGACGAATGTAAGTAATGTCATCTACAAATTGAACTGCGCAGATTTTAGCACAGAGAAGCCAAGACTTGAAATTCCGCATTCTAGTCATGATGCCGTTTTATGCCAGAACGCCAAAGCTTCATTACTATTTCCTGTCACTTTAAATATTGCACTAATTACTATGTCCTCTAAGAATGAATTAACAAAATTTCATCTAGACTTGTGAGTGTAGAAATCTTATTTTTGCAAAGATTTTAAATGGTTGCATTGTGGGCAGACACACATACAACAGGATATTCATGTAATTGACTCTTTTATCTTACAAAAAAGGTGAATCAAATGTCCTGTTTGATGAAGACATAAAAAAAACAGCCCTTACTGTTTGTGCTTCTTTAAAAATGCTTTCCTGGCATTATCAGCTGGTTGATTCATATGAGACCTTATCCTGTGGGCAATGAACCATATTCTTTCTGTCTAACTAAAGAAATATATTATTTTTTACCTCTTAGTGTCATTTTTGCTATTAAACTGTGGTATTCTATGCTGTACCTATTCTGAATTATGCGGAATGGAAAGTTTCTTTTGGTGCTTTCCATTCCGCTTGTTGCTTAAGCAGTGTTTTTTTCTTTCTTTGTTTGGTGTGCAAATATGTATGTGTGACTGTGTGTATGAATAAAATATTATAATAACACTTCTCCTCAAATGAGTGCAGTGATGTAGCAAACTAACCTGTCGGGAACTGAGTCAAGAACTCATAAATAAGTAAAACAGACCTCTTAGTAGCTAAATCAGATATCACTCAACGTTTGCACAAAAGCTGATTCACTTTATTATTGAAATGCTTTCTAGACTCTAGATTTTTATTTTTTTAATGAGACTGAGTCTCGCTTTGTCGCTCAGGCTGGAGTGCAGTGGCGCCATCTCGGCTTACTCAGCCTCCGGCTCCCAGGTTCAAGGGATTCTCCTGCCTCAGCTTCCCAAGTAGCTGGGATTACAGACAGCTGCCACCATGCCCAGCTTATCTTTGTATTTTTAGTAGAGATGAGGTTTCACATATTGGCCAGGCTGGTCTTGAACTCCTGACCTCAAGTGATTCGCCCACCTCGGCCTCCCAAAGTGCTGGGGTTATAGGCACAAGTCACGGCGCCTGGCCCTAGACTCTTAATCAGAGCTTATTTATTTGTACTCAACACACAATACACACAGTTCTTATCAATATAGTTATCTGCCTTCACTCCTATCCCCAACAGTTCACAACAGATTAGAAGCAGCAGTTTAGAAATGTTGTTTTTGGAGAGTACATCCACAGGGGAAGTCACTGCTGAGAGCTTATAGGAGGAGGGAGAAAGAAAAATTATAAAGTAGTCACAGAGACTCCAAAAACACAGCCATCTAGGACCATTTGGCATAGGGCAAATAGACTCTGAGGGCATGAGTTTTATACAGAAGACAACGATCATTAGAATTAATAATTCTGTTCAAATCCCAAATCAGTAGATAAAGGTAAGATTATGCTTACAGAAAATTCAAGATGACATGTAACAGAATTTCAAAAGATTTCAATCCAAACTAATGAAAAGAATTAAAAACAGGTTTATTGAGGCATAATTTACATACAGTAGGATCCATCCTTTTCAGGTGTGTCTTTCTAGGACTTTTGTACTTTTTTTGTTGTGTAACCATAGTAGGTAGTCCTTTGTCTGGCTTCTTTCATTAAGCATAATATTTGAGATTCATCCATGTAAACTGATTAAAATTAAAAGAAGTTTTGTGCTTAAACCTGGAAGAACTGTCACCTAAGATTTTCTGATAATAGATTTGCTCTACAGGTAATATAAAAATAGTGAGTTCTCTTAAAATAAATCCATACCGTGGGAAAACAGGCAGCAGCATTCCCTTTCCTATTCGAGCCTATTTTTCCTTCTCCCTTCTTCTCCTTGTCAAACAAACACGCCAGAAAACCTATAAGCTCCCAGCATATTGTCTGGCATTCAGCAGGTGTTCAATACATAGTTATTCCTTTCCTTTTCCTTTTTCTTCTCTGTTTATATCTCACTTTCCCTTTTTTTCCACACCCTTTGATACTCTCCCTTCAGGCTGCTTTATAGGTCAGCCAATATGAATAATTACGATAAGAGTTGCTTATTATTGCCTCAATTTCCTTGACTTCAAAGGGGTGCTGGGCAAATGTTAGTTTTTTCCAAGCCTCAGCGACTTAGTCACCTGTTGATGAGTTATCCAAAGAGAAATAGAGCTGACAGTCTGGCCTTTCGTACTACATTTATTTACACATATGTGTCACACCCATTTGGGGATGCCAACCGAATTTCCTCTCCTTTGCAACTGACCTTGCTGAAGGGAAGGGCATAGACAGCCATGTTTGTTCTGTGTAACCCTTGGCCTCAGCTGATTGGGCTGGGTATAGACACCTGATTCAGGGCAGCTAATCATGAGGCGGGCTGGCTTGTTCTCTCTTGATCGTCTCTTCGAGAACTGAAACAGAAGAACCCAGATAGAGACTCCATGGAGGACTCCTGAATTGAAAATTTGTCTAAAGCTGGCTTTCAAAAGTGATAGCTGAAAGAAACTGAGGTCCGAATCAGACTTGCTGAGAGACCTTGGGACCCATGGGAGACCCCAGAATTAGTCTCTTTTTTCGACTTGCTGGTGGCTGCCTCCTCATGGCCTGACAAGACTATGCTTCCTCCTTGGATGTCTGCCTGCACTATTGCCTGTTCAGTCGCTACTGTCATCATTTCCCTTTTACTCATGCAAATGTGAATTGGTTCCACTTTACTGCAACCAAACAATGTCTGTTAGGACAATGGCCTTGGAGTTCAGACTCTTTTTGTCTATTTTTTTCTTTTGTTTGAGACAGTCTCTCTGTCGCCCAAGCTGGAGTGCAGCGGTGCAATCTCTGCTCACTGTAACCTCCGCCTCCCGGGTTTGAGTGATTCTTCTGCCTCAGCCTCCCGAGTAGCTGGGACTACAGGTGTGCACCATGCACCACCACGCCCGGCTGATTTTTGCAGATATGGGGCCTACAAAATATTGGCCAGGCTAGTCTCCAACTCCTAACCTCAAGTGATCCACCCGCCTCGGCCTCCCAAAGTGCTGGGATTACAGGTGTGAGCCACTGCTCCCAGCCTCTTCTTAATCTTCTGATAGAAATGTATTTATGTATAAAAGTCTTCATGAAATGCATACATATTTCAGAATTGCAATTTAATGAGTGTATTAGTTTCTTATTGCTTCTGTAACAAATAACCACAAAGCTCGTAGCTTTAAACAACATAAATTTATTGTCTTACAGTTCCAGAGGTCAGAAATCAAGAATCAGTGTCACTGAGCTAAAGCCAAGGTGTTGGCAGGGCAGCGTTCCTTCTGGAGGCTTCGGGGGGTGAATTCCTTGCCTCTAGATCACTAGAAGTCATCTGCTTTCCTTGGCTCATGATCCTTTACTCACATCACTCTAATTTCTTCATTCAAACCTCTTGCCTTTATTATCACAGATTCTACCGTCTCCTTTAACCTTCTTGCTTCCTTTTAAAAGGACCCTTGTGATTGCATTAGGGCCACTCAGGTAGTCCAGGATAATCTCTCCATTTCAAGATGCTTTGTTTAATCACATCTGCAAAATTCCTTTTGCTATACTGTATAAGGTAACATTCGCAGGGCCTCGGGACTAATTTGTGGATGTTTTTAGGGTTATCATTCAGCCTGCTCCACTAAGTTTTTTTTTTTTTTTTTTTTTAAGTGTTACAGGGTCAAAGTGTATCAGGAGGAAAGATGTATTACTGGGGTAAGTGAAGCTGAGTGAAAAATGGAGGAGGAATTAAGGGACAAGAAGGCAGAGGACAGTGTGGGGTCTTACAGATTCTGAGTGCCAAAGGCTAGCAGAGAGAAAATAGAAGTATACTGTAAGGTTCTTATATGTAAAGTAGTCTGTTACTTGAAGATAGACTGTGATAAGTTAAAGGAGTGTACTATTAACCCTAAAGCAAACAATAGAATGACAAATAACTTCAGCTAATAAGCAAACAAAAAGGAACAGAATCATAAAAAACCTCAATCCCAAAGAAGGCAGAAGAAAAGAAAAAAAGGGGACAGAGAACAGATGAGACAAATAGGGGACAAATAGCAAGCTGACAGATTTGTATACAACCATATCAATAATATGTTTAAGTATGAATAGTCTAAATAACCTCAATTGAAAGGCAGAAATTGTTAAATTGTTAAAAACTCAGCTCTATTGGAAATAAGAAGATGGTATGTCAATTATATTTATTTGATTTTTAAATTATTTGTTTGCTTTCAAATATGGATAAGCATTCTAGGTATAACTTGAAGTGAACATCTTATGTGCATTTTGTAGTGAAAATTTACTCATCAGGTGTAATATAGATGTTTATTTATTGTTACAAGATGGTAAGATCTGTTAATTTTAAATAAAATAATTATTAGGAATTCTAAAATAGATGAAGAAATAAGTGTAAAGATGATAGGATATTAAGAAAATGTGTTAGCTCAAAACTTCAGGGACTTCATATTCTTTTTAGTCTACAAATGTTTATGAAAATGTAAATAATAATGAAAGGAGAAAGTCTAAACTTATATATAACAATATTTCTGACATGTTGCCCTCAATCCCTATATAATGAAAAAATACAAAGCGCATAAAAATATGAGGAAATTGTGCTGGAAGAAAAATGAATGACACAAAAATATCTTGCTCTCTACCAGCTTCAAGCTGAAAGTGAGCATTTATTGAATATCCCAAATTATTGTTCCTATACTATAATGGTGACTTTAAAATTTTGACTACTAAAAATTTTAATAGTATGATTATAATTATAGTTAAATTTTGGATAAAAGTCTTGATTTATTCTTATATCCCTGAAGTTCATTCTGTGATAGTGAGATTGAGTTTCAGACAAATATCAATTTTAATACTCAGCCACTTAACATTCATCCAAAACACGTATTCAGTGTGACTTTATGTGTGTCTATGTCTATATTCTGTTTTAAAACTAGAATTATCATATAAATATGAAGTTCCCTAAGTCCTTAATATTCTCTTTTATAAAGTGATTTTAAACAAAATCAAATCATTATGATAGTTTAAATTCTTTTCTTGTCGGTCATTTAGTTGTTTTACAGATTTCCGAGTGTTTATAAATATGCTGAATATCTTGTTCATGTATCTTTGACCTTATCTCTGAATTTTTTTCCTCTCCAGAAACCTTGGGCTAATTTCCATGTCTCCTGTCTAATGTATAAGAGTGAAATACTTATTTCAGGCCATTTTTTCTAAACACTTGCCAATGCTGACTATTATTAGTTTTATATTTTCTGACAACTTGATAGGCAAAACTGGCATCTCGTTATTAATTTAGTTTGCAGTCTCTTTGGTTACTTGGTCCAATTTCTTCTTAGTGAAGTTTCTATTTGTGGCCTCTTCTTGTTGTCCAATTGGTGTTAGTGTTTTTCCTACTTATTTATACAGGTTCTCTGTTTATATAGTAAGGATATTCACATTTCCTGTTAAAAATGAAAAATATTAACTTAGAAAAGCCTTCCATATTCTCCTGTGCTAGCTGCTTTGATAGGCTTGGATGGAGTGGGTGGAGAGACACTGGGAACATTATTAGTGGGGGAGCATGTTACAGTGAGCGGAAATTCAGTTCACCCTCTATACACCTCCAGACTGATTTTCCTAAAAATAATACTGTCAACATGCCTTCTGCTCAAAATCTCCCGTTTGTCTTCATCAGCCATCTACCACAGCATAATTTCATCAGTCAGGCACCAACATTCTCTCCATATTTGGGCTTCAAGTATTTATTTTCAAATTGTGTCCAACCCAACCCAATCCAACCCAGCTCTGTCTAGACTAAAGTGTTACGTGTTGAGGATACAGAGATGACAAGGTCTCTATCTTCAAAGTGCTCGCAGACGAGGAGGAGGGGACGAATAAATAGATTTGTGATGTAAACCTCATGTTAGGAATACATAAAAGGCATTATTCGGAAGGGGGACAGACAGCCTGGCTGGAAGAGAGGGGTCAGGAAATGCTTACCAGAAAAGAGGATGGCTAACATGCATGTTGACGAATGGACAGTTTGTCAATCAAAGACAGGTCATGGGGGGATGGGGAATAGTCTAAGAGAGGGAAGATCAGGTGAGACTCAGTTCAGGCCAAGTGGAGGGATGGGGAGAAGTGGTCAAAGATGAGGTGGTGGGCAGGGTTCAGAGAGCCTATTTCATCAAGGGGGGTACACTTTAACTTTAGAGTAGTGGAGAGTAATTAACGAGTTATGAACAGAGGACTATCTGATCAGGGCTATGCTTTAGAAAAATCACCCTGGCTGCATTCTGGAGAATGAATCAAAGAGGGGAATACTTAGAGTGACTTTTGGTCTGGGTTGGCCTGAGGCAGTTTTGATTTACCCTTGTCCTGGGATTCTGCCCAGTTTAGCATTTGTTGTAGGTTTTTCATTTTTAGATCAAGTATATTTATTAATAAGCATTAAAATAAGTTGGGGCAAATTTGGTAAACCTCCATTTAGTACTTTCATTTTCTGTCATGGTCTTATATAGTATTTCGATGAATATTCACTGAGCAGAGGTCTCTATCATGCAGATAAATCTGGAATAAAACCAATGAGCCTGACTCTCTTCTTACCCTTTCCAGATGCAAGGTGGTTAGTACCTGCCTTTCAATGAAGGGGAACATGTGGGCTGTTCCCTGATAAGACCAAGTGGTTCTGACCAAAGTCCTTCTGGTCTCTGGTGATGATGGGAGAAATAGTTGAAGCCACTGTCCCCTGCCAGCCTCTTTGTCTACCAGGCAGTTGCTATGACTCATGCTGCAGCCTGAGACATATGTGAAGCTGCATAGGCTACCTCTTGGCAATGTCAGTGAGAAACGTGGGACAACATAGGTTAGATGTATGTGAAGTATATGCGGAAAAGAAAGGCTGAGCAATTCTGCTATGGAGGATAGTAAGAGTCATCTCAATGCTTTTCCCACAAGGCTTTTTTTTTTTTTTTTTTTAATTGTACTTTGGGCTCTGGGGTACATGTGCACATACTGCATCCTGCAGGATTGTTGCGTAAGAACATACATGCCACATTTCCCCCCCCACTCACTTACATCAGGCATTTCTCCCGGTGTTATCCCTCCCCATCTGCCCCGTCACTGCTGTCCCTCCCCTCCCCTCCCCTCCCCTCCACCTCCCCACCTAGTCCAGTGAGCGGTTGCTCCCTCGCCTGTGCCCAAGTGTTCTCATTGTTCATCACCCGCCTATGAGTGAGAAAACATGAGGTGTTTGGTTTTGTGTTCTTCCCACAAGGCTTTTGTCATTTATTGTACCACACAAACCTATATCTATTTACTTATTTATTGTATTGTTAGCTAATCCTTTTTTTTTTTGCAATAAATCCTTTTGGCAGCAATGAACTCAAGGGAATGTTAAGTGAAAAATGAAGTACTGAATTCTCACCTCTCAAGAACGTTGATGTTGAGTGTATAATCTGCACAAAGTGTTTGTGGACATTTATCACCTGCCATGGAGGCCATAGAAATGTCACTGACCACATGGAAAACAGAAGGCACAAAGATGCTGAAGAAGCATTATTATCTGCTTTCAAAAGTAGTTGTCACCGTGAGAAGACTGCCCTGGAGATGGTGATTTACCACATGCAGCTGCAGATGGTGTGTTCTGGCTGCCCCTGGCATTTGTGGGCCTGGGGCAACAAGAGGACAAATGAAAGCCTACATTCCATTAGGTTTAAATATTTACAAGTTATAAATCAAGCAAGTAAGCTGTTAAATAAAATACGCTCTATGCTCCTACCTTAAGAAAAATACCTTCATTATGACAAAATTTTAAAAAAATGTGTAAAGCTATGTATGGTTTTTGTATGGAGTTGGCAAAAACTCAAAGATGACTGAACTTAAATATTGAACATGTCTGAATGTTGTCTTGATGGCTTGGCAAAGTTTAGGGGGAGTAATACAAGTAAAGTAATATGTAATTCATAAATTAATAGATGTTTATTCCCTAAAATTTAGTGTTCTTCATTTCAGCAAAACCATTAATATTTCTGTATTCAAGATTTTCATATAGTTTGCATTCTATTGACAGTAAAGATCTAAAGGGTTAAAAACTAAAATCTAATTACATTCAAAATATATACAGTTTGAATTCATGCTCATTCAAATGTGTAAATTAAAGTCAATTTAAAATGCAAAAAATTAAGTGACTTTTCATGTTCTTAAAAATATTTTTCTTAGAAAATATGAAAATTTATCAATGAAAAGAAAAGGCAACATACAAGTTATAATGCATATCATGAAATTTTAAAATCAAAATTAAATAAAAGTGAAAAATTTTATTCAATCTTTGAAATTGAAATTAAAATCCAAGTATGTTAAGGAATTTTATAAAAATAAAACTATTCAAAATTCTGGGGTTCAGTGTCTAGTTGCCAGTGTAAAGAATCTGAAGCATGCTTTATCCATATTACAGCTGGATTTATATATACTTGTATATAAATATATAAAACTAAATAAATGTATATATATGTGGACATATACATTTAAGAATAATATGAACTGTTTAATATTGGAAAATGTTATAAATAGACACTAAATCATTAGTATCTCTGGAACCAAGAAGTGGAACAAAAAGAAAAGCAAGGTGCTCAGCATTAGTGGAAAATGATACTTGGTCATGCATAAATCCACAGTATTCTCTGTATCTGTAGGGAAACACATTTGACACGTTAATTAATTTCCTGTTTCTCTTATATAAGTCTCTCCACTGCTCATCTCTTCTTTGCACTCTAAAACTGTTTCTGTCTCTGATTTCAGTAACAGCATTTGGATGCAGTTACTTTTTCTTTCTAGAACACTTGGAAGGAGTTGTGGAAAAAAGATTCCTGAGCTTTGAAAAGTATGTCTTGAGTGTGGACATTTAGGGTGTTGGTTTGCAGTCTGCCAGCACTGAATTTTGGATCTTCGGTGAGAGAGCTGCCCATCAGTTTTTTAATGTACTTATTTTTTGATGTGTGTTTGTGATATGCTAGGCTCCCTAGAGTTCTGGACCCAGAAGGGGTCATCCTTGTTCTTGTCTAAGGGTATGTACATATCACTTCTTGCAGCACATATTTTCATATAGCTCTACTGGCTGAACTTTATTCCAGGTTTTTCTTGTGCACAAGAAAAGCTCATCATCACTGGTCCTTAGAGAAATGCAAATCAAAACCACAATGAGATACCATCTCACACTAGTTAGAATGGCGATCATTAAAAAGTCAGGAAACAACAGATGCTGGAGAGGATGTGGAGAAATAGGAATGCTTTTATACTGTTGGTGGGAGTGTAAATTAGTTCAACCATTGTGGAAGACAGGGTGGCGATTCCTCAAGGATCTAGAACCAAAAATACCATTTGACCCAGCGATCCCATTACTGGGTATATACCCAAAGGATTATAAATCATTCTATAGAGACACATGCACATGTATGTTTACTGCAGCACTATTTACAATAGCAAAGACTTGGAACCAACCCAACGCCCATCAATGATAGACTGGATAAAGAAAATATGGCACATATACACCATGGAATACTATGTAGCCATAAAAAAGGATGAGTTCATGTCCTTTGCAGGGACGTGGATGAAGCTGGAAAGCATCATCCTTAGCAAACTGACACAAGGACAGAAAACCAAACACTGCATGTTCTCACTCATAAGTGGGAGTTGAAAAATGAGAACACATGGACACAGGGAGGGGAGCATCACACACTGGGTCCTGTCGCGGGGTGAGGGGCTAGGGAAGGACAGCATTAGGAAAAATACCTAAGATAGATGACGGGTTGATGGGTGCAGCAAACCGCCATGGCACATGGTATACCTATGGAACAAACCTGCATGTTCAGCACATTTATCCTAGAACTTAAAGTATATATATAAAAGAAGTTAAGCAATAGCTGTCAATGTGTTAACTCCATCTGGAGATAAAGTTCACAGAGTAAGTGATACCAATTTTCTATTAGTGTCTTCAGATGCTTTGAAGAAAAGAAAATCAGTTCATTCCAATTATAATTTGATATTTTCATTCAATTCATGGATCTAAAGTAAGCTTTTGGAGGTTCAGTCTGTCAAAGGTGAAACACTATTGTAAACAGTATAGTAAATTCATTTTAAAAGTTCAACATTTAAGCCAGGTGCTGTGGTTCACGTGTGTAATCCCAACACTTCGAGGCGGGCAGATCAACTGAGGTCAGGAGTTCGAGACCAGCCTGGCCAATTTGGTTAAACCCCGTCTCTACTAAAAATACAAAATTAGCCGGGTGTGGTGGTGTGCACCTGTAATCCCAGCTACTCCATAGGCTGAGGCAGGAAAATCACTTTAACCTAGGAGGCAGAGGTTGCAGTGAGCTGAGTTCGAGCCATTGCACTCCAGCCTGGGCAAAAAGGAGCGAAACTCTGTCTCAAAAAAAAAAAAAAAAAAAATTCAACATTTGAAGATAAAATTATTTGTCTTGGGGATGAGGGTTAAAATACAAATTTGGTGCAGCATAACATCATGATGAAAACGATGTTCTTACTAAAAATTTAAAATCCATGGAGGTGAACTATAGTCATGGTACATACATAATTCATAATTAATTATGTACAAACAGGCTGCAATGTTATACTGATCAAAATAGAAGCTGTAGTTGTCAAAATTTACAAATATTTCTATTTATACAATGTTAGAGTAACTGAAATACAAAAATTGTACGATAAAACTTATGTTGAATTAAAAACACTTAGCATGACAGCACGTGCGTCATCAAGTGGACTTTAGAAATGTTTTAGCCTTTGAAGAACTACTTTGCAAATCGGTCTAAGTGTCCTACACTGGCATTGAACAGTTTTATGAGTCCTCTAAATCTTATTTCATTGTTTTCTCAAAGCCATTTGGAAATGTTTAATCAAAGTATTCAAAGAAGGTTCACATTTGAAGATTTTAGGAAAGTAAAATCATTGAAAACAAAGCTTTCAAACAAAGACATTGATATTTATTCGTTCAAAACAAGAGGGCAACTAAATAAATTAAATAACGAGATTTCAAATGCTTTATAAGATTTAGTTTCACAATTCTATAATTGAATGTTAGAATATCTTAACTCTGAAGTGGCTTTTGATGAAGTTGCCATTTTTAATTGGAAAAATTTATAGTTTGTACCAAAATAAATAGAAATTGAGCAGCCTCTGAGTTGGGCAAAGCAGTAAAAAAGATCATAGAAACTATTTATTTAATTAGTTTTGTCTCATAAAAATATTTGTCAAAGAAAGGTATTTCAAATGGAGTGAAAAGGACACTACCTGAGAAAATACATGGGCTGACATATTTATATATTTCAACAAAAAATAAATTGAGAATATCTTCCAGATATTCACTTTATACCCACTAGGATGGCTATAATAAGAAACAAATAAGCAAACAAAAACTGAAAAGTAAGCGTTGGCAAGGATGTGTAGAAATCGGAACCCGCATACACTGCTGGTGGGAATGTAAAATGGTGCAGCCCCTATGAAAAGCAGTTTGGCAGCTCCTCAAAAAGTTAAACATAGAGTTACCATTTGACCTACCAGTTGCACTCCTAGGTCCATACTCAAGAGAATTAAAAACATGTTTACGTAAAAACTTGTACAGGAATGCTCATAGCAGCATTATTCATAATAACCAAAATGTGAAACAACCTATATGTCCATCAACTGATGAATGGATAACCAAATGTGGTCTTTCCATACAATGAAATATTATTCAGAGATGTATATGGTGAAGAAACCAATTAAAGTATGTCAAGATGTACATGTGAGTATGCACTGAGAAAAATTTCTGGTTGTGTGTGTTTAATGGTCAAAGAATAAATATAGTTCAAGAGTTTTTGCTTTAATATGTATAGATATACAAAACTTTTATTATTAGAAAGAATTTCACTTAAAATAGTTTCTGAATAGAACTATCTTATGGTTTTATTCTATAGCAATATAACAATGCTAATTTATTGATCAAGTAAACATTTCTAAAATTACATAATTTTAATTCTTTTTGGTTCTCTTTTTACTCAACTGTGCCAATAAATTATCACACTATGGATGTTAGAAGTACTAAGACCAATTAGGAGGTTACTGCCTCCAGGTAAGAGATGAGGACAGCTTGAACTGTGGGGGATAGACAGAAGCTATGGGGATAGACAGAATTGGATAGGTCTGGAGATATTTAGGAGGTAGAAGTGACAGGATTTGGTGGCTAGTTGGAAACTGAAGCTGAAATAAAGAAATGATCCTCAGATTTTTAGTTTGGGTAGACAGTGGTATTATTTACTTTGGGAATACAAAAGGAGCAGGTTTAGCAGAATTCAGTTTGAGACGTGGAATTTATGATACTTGCTTAAAACTCTTCAGTTATTTCCTAATGACTTTCCATTGTCCTTAGAATTAGATTGAAATCCTTCAAATCCTAAACAACTGGCATATGAACAGACTTGGAAGCAACTCATTCTCAAGTCGGGGAAAAGAGCTAGGAACAAGGCAGTATTTAGTGGTCAGGAGATAATAACACAAGGCTGAGATGTGGTCACATAGGATGCAAAAGATAAGAATGTGGGTGCTGGGATTGGCTAAGAAGATGGAACCCACAGAAAGGATTCATTCAAGGTTGGCAAGCGAGGCCAGGAGTTTGAGACCAGCCTGGGCAGACCCCATCTCTACAAAAAAAAAAAAAAAAAATAGCTGGTCATGGTGGCACACACCTATAGTCCCAGCTACTCAGGAGGCTGAGGCAGGAGAATCATTTGAACTTAGTGTTACTTCAGGATGGTTTGTAGAGCAACCCTCCGAGCTAAGTGGGACAAGGAGTCAGGCTGAGTAGGGATTCCTACTACATGTGCACGCCCCCCACCCACCCCATGCTGAAAACCAGGGCTGTGCCAAGGCACAAAATTTAAGGTGGCACTCACTTTCCGGTGTGGACAAGTATACCTGAGATCCCCAGAGTGAGTGTCTTCTTAAATTTTGTACCCTAGGTGCTTATCTTGCCTCCCTCTAGTCCAGGCTCTACTGAAAACACTTTCTATACCCTAACATGAGTTATCAAATCTAGCTGAAAATCATGGTCCCCTAGGGAATTATTCTTAGTGTTGTTTTTTTAAACGTAGATTTCTGTATTTCCACTTCAAATACACTGAATTAGAATCTCTGAGGGTAGAATTCATCAATCTGTATTTTAAAAAATGACTTAGGTGATTATTATACACGAAGTCTATAGGATCCACTGGTCTTTAGCACTTCCTTCATGCATCTGACCTCATATATTAACAGTAAGATCCTGGTGGGTAATTGGGTTGGGGATACTTATAGTACACACTCCTTGGTCATATGCATTGTGAACCAACTGAGAAATAGATGCAGGATCCATGTGGCAATTAAATAATAGCATCATTGCCAAAGAAGAAACTGCAAGGGAAATCAGAAAATACTTGTAATTGAACATATCAAAAATTGTGGGATGCTGGTAATGCAGTGTCTAGAGGAAAATCTATAGCATTGAATGCTTACATTAGAAGTAAAAAAAGATTATCAAATCAATGGGTCAAGTTTCTACCTTAAGAAACTAGTAAAAGAAGAACAAATTAAATCCAAAGCAAGGAGAAGGAAGGAAAGAATGAAAATAAGAGTAATTTCAGCACTTTGGGCGGCCGAGGTGGGAGAATTTCTTGAGGCCAGGAGTTTGAGACTAGCCTGGGCAGACCCCATCTCTACAAAAAAAAAAAAAAAAAAAAAAAAAAAAAAAAATTAACTGGGCATGGTGACACGAACTTATAGTCCCAGCTACTCAGGAGGCTGAGGTGGGAGAATCACTTGAGCTCAGGAGGTCGAGGCGGTAGTGAGCTATGATCACACCACTGCACTCCAGCCTGGGTGACAGAGTGAGATCCTGTCTCAAAATAATAATAATAATAGCAGAAATCAATGAAATAGAAAACAGAAAAAAATAGAAAAAATAAGTGAAACTAATAGTTGGCTCGAAAAGATCAATAAAATTTATAAACTTCTAGCCAGACTAATCAAGAAAAAAGAGAAGATAGAAATTACTAACATCAGGAATTAAAGAAAGGACATCACTAAAGATCATATAGACATTAAAGGAATAATAAAGGAATACAGTTGACCCTCTGTATCCATGAATTCTGCATCCATAGACTCAACCAACCAAAACATAGTAATCACTGGATGCAGAATTCGTGGACACTACAAGGGCAGACTTTTCATATGGAAGAGTATAAATGGCCAGCCGGGGGGACCTAAGCATCTGAGGATTTTCATATCAGGGTTGGGGTCCTGGAACCAATCCTCTTATAAGTGAGAACATGCAATGTTTGGTTTTCTGTTCCTGTGTTGGTTTGCTAAGGATAATGGCCTCCAGCTCCATTCATGTTCCCACAAAAGACATGATCTCATTCTTTTTAGTGACCGCATAGTATTCCATGGTGTATAGGTACCACAAGACTGTTTTGCGGACAGCCTTAGGCCAATAAATTTTATAAACTAGATAAAAAGTTTTGAAAGGTGCAAATTATCAAAAGCTCACTCAAGAAGAAATGAATATCAGGATCACCTTATAGCTATTAAAGAAATTGCTTTCACAGTGTAAAACCTCCCTCTCCCCCACCCAAAAGAACTTTATTGGTGAATTCTAGTAAACACTTAAGGAAACAATAATACCATTGCGATACAAACTGTTCCATCAAATAGGAGTAAAATTTTCTCAACTTACTTTATGAGGTCAGCGTTACCCTATTACTAAAACCACACAAAGACATAACAAGAAAAGAAATCTGTAGCCTACTATCCCTCATGAACACAGATGCAAAAGTTCTGAACAAAATGTTAGCATATTATCAGGCTGGGCATGGTTTTCACGCCTGTAATCCCAGCACTTTGGGAGGCTGAGGCAGGCAGATCACCTGAGGTCAAGAGTTAGAGACCAGCCTGGCCAACATGGCAAAACACCTTCTCTACTAAAAATACAAAAAGTAGCCAGGCGTGATGGTGGGCACCTGTAATCCAAGACACTCAGGAGGCTGGGGCAGGAGAATCGCTTGAACCTGAGAGGCCGAGGTTGCAGTGAGCAGAGATAGTGCCACTGCACTCCAGCCTGGGCAACAGAGCAAGACTCCTTCTCAAAACAAACAAACAAACAAAATGTTAGCATATCAAATCCAACAACCTGTGAAAATACTGTACCTCAAATAAGTGGGGTTTATCTGAGGAATGCAAGGTTGTTTCAATCAATAAAATTTGCCATATTAACAGATTAAGAAAAATATTATTTTGATTGTTGCAAATTTTTTTTTGGCAAAATTCAACACTCGTTTTTGACAAAAACTCTCAGGACACTAGGAATAGAAGGGAATTTCCTCAACCTGGTAAGAGGCATCTCTGACAAATCCACAGCTAAAGTCAATGGCGAAGGCTATGCTTCCTCCCTTGGGTCAAGAACGATGCAAGTATACTGTGTTGGCCATTTCTATTCAACATTATACTGAAGGTCCTAGCTAGTATAAGAAGGCAAGAAAAAGAAATAAAGGCATACAGATTGGAAAGGAAGAAATAAAACTGTTTTTGTGAACAGATAAAATGATCATCTAGGTAGAAAATTTAAAAGAATCTATCAAAAAGCTGCTAAAACTCCTAAGTGAGTTTAGCAACATTGCATGATACAAGATCAAAATACGCTATCCTAGCAATGAATATTTTTTTAAAAAACATTTATTTTAGGTTCAGGGCTACATGTGCAGGTTTGTTATATAGGTAAACTTGTGTCATGGGGGTTTGTTTCATCAACCAGGTACTAAGCCTAGTAACCATTAGTTATTTTTTCAGCTCGTCTCCCTCCTCCTACCCTCCACCCTCCTTCCTCAAGTAGGCGCCAGTGTGCAGAATTCTGCCTCTCTATGTGTCCATATGTTCTCATCATTTAGCTCCCACTTACAAGTGAAAACATGTGGTATTTGTTTTTTGTTCCTGTGTTAGTTTGCTAAGGATGATGGCCTTCAGCTCCATCCATGTTCCTGCAAAAGACATGATCTCATTCTTTTTAATGACTGCATAGTATTCCACGGTGTTTAGGTACCACATTTTCTTTATCCAGTCTATTATTGATGGGCATTTAGGTTGATTCCATGTCTTTGCTGTTATGCATAATGCCACAGTGAACATATGTGTTCACGTGTCTTTATGATAGAAAAATTTATGCTCCTTTGGGTATACACCCAGTAATGGGATTGCTGGGTCAAATGGTAGTTCTGTTTTTAGCCCTTTGAGGAATTGCCACACTGCTTTCCACAATGGTTTAACTAATTTACACTCCCACCAGCAGTGTATAAATGTTCCCTTTTCTCCACAGCCTCGTCAGCATCTGCTATTTTTTGACTTTTAATAATAGCCTTTCTGACTGGTGTGAGACGGTATCTCATTGTGGTTTTGATCTGTATTTCTCTAATGATCAGTGATATTGAGCTTTTTAAAATATGTTTGTTGGCTGCATGTATGTTTTCTTTTGAGAAGTGTCAGTTTATGTCCTTTCTCCGTTTTTTAATGAGGTTGTTTGCCTTTTTCTTGTAAATTTGTTTCAGTTCCTTATAGATGCTGGACTTTCGTAGATGCACAGTTTGCAAAAATTTTCTCCCACTCTGTAGGTTGTCTGTTTACTCTGTTCTTAGTTTCCTTTGCCATGCAGAAGTGCTTTAGTTTAATCAGGTCCCAACAATAAATAATTGGAAATTGAAAAAATATCATTTACAATATTGTCAAAATGTGAAATACTAAGGTATAAATGTAACAAAATACACACAAGATTTTAATGCTAAACATTAGAAAACATTGCTGAGAAAAACTAAAGACCTAAATAAATGGAGAGATACAGCACACTTATGGACTGGAAGACTCAGTATCAAGATGCCAGTTCCCTCTTACTTGACCTATGGATTTAATACAATCCCAAAAATATTCCCTGCAGAATTTTTTGGTGGAAGTTTGGAAGTTGATTCAAAAATTTGTATTCGTGAGCAAAAACACAACATCAGCTTTGTTAGATAAAATAATGCTGGAAAACATTTATTGAATGTTTACTGTGTGCCAGGTATTGCTTCACATACTTAGAGTGTATTGAGAAATCTAGTTTTCACAACAATCCTCTGAGGAAAAGAAAACAGTTTTATCCTAGTTTATTGATATGCAAACAGAAGTACACAGAGTGCGAGTAACTTGTCTGAGTTTATGAGCTTTTGGTTTGGAGAGTTTGCCATTGAACCCAAGCAATTGGAATCCAGAGTTCAGCCTTTTAATTACCTGTGATCACCAGTTTCTGTATCAACCAGCTATTGTTGCAACTAACCACAAAATCTCAGTGGCAAATGATAAAAAGCTTTAAATTTCCACATGTCTGCAGCTTGGTGGGGGCAGCGTTACTGATTCCAGCTAGATTCAGCTGGGCAGCTCTAACTGTAGGTTGAGTTGAGGTTTTCTTCACATGTCTCTCATACTTCTTGAATTATTGGCTTAATCATGATCTGTTCTTCTCATGGTGATAAAAGAAGTGAGAAAGAGGGCCTCTCATCAGAACTAGGGCTCACATCAGTCTGTCTACTATTTTAGCCTTTAATTGCCCAAGTAAAGGTAGGGAAAAGTAGAAAATGGAAGGTCTCTTTTGCAAGGCAAGGAAGCCCTGCCCTGGTGTGCTCATAATCGGGAAAGACAGCAAGGCCTAGGAGCTCCTCCCGTAGGCAGGCTGGATCAAGAAAATCAGGTGCAAGAAAAGGGGCATTTCTGCTCACTGACATTTTTTGCCACCTGAGGAAAGATGAACGGATGTCAGACTTCTGTCTGTATTTATGAAATGTCTCATGTGGGAAGGGAGTGTAGGGTGAAAGCTTCTGTCTACCGCTTCTCTGAGGAAGTCTTAGGAGAACTATCTATGTAAGGGCCAAGGAGGCATAGAGAGAGAAGAAAGAGCTTTTTCTCATATAGAGGGCAAGGACTGGGTTCTTTACATCTTCGTATCCTTCTTCTGGTAGTTAACCTAGAACTATTGACACGGCAGTTTCCTAATATGTGTAGTTGAAAAATAAGTGAAATTCGCATTTTCACTCTTGAAGAAGAACCTCCAAAATTTCCTTCTCTCAAGCCTTACTTCCTGGGGGTTCCACTTGGCCTGGCAACAGAAACCCGTGCTTGCATTCTGAAGAGTATTTTGGCCATCTGTTTTGGTTGCCCCGGGTTACTCCAATATAGCCACGAAGAAGCTGGTCCTGCTGGGGTTTATCACTGATTGCAAAACTAAGCCTGGCTAGCAAAACTGGCAAATTCTGCTTACTGCGTGTGTGGTGTTGTTGTGTGTATGATGTGTGTGTGTGTGTGTGTGTGTGTGTGTTTTGAGCAGAGTTTCCATAGAAAAAAGAAAGGCAAGCTGTTGCCCAGCTGTATTGTCCTGGCAGGACTTCTTCACATAATTCTCCTGGAAGTTTCTGCAATATTTCTTTCCCTTCCTGTCTCCCCTGTTTCTATAGAACTGTGAAGATTTATTGAGTCTCTCCAGCTGTAGCCTAAAGTCCTCGCTGAGACAGTTTTCAGACTGCCTATTCTGATGTGGGGAAGATGTAGGATGGGAGGTGGGGGAGGCCTGTGCCCTTATTTATATAAACTTACTATTATTGAAAGGAAAAATGCTGAACCCATCAGAAATGTTAAAACGTCTGCTTTGACCACACCTTCAGAAGCTAGTAGCACTATTGCTCTGGGTCAAGGGCAATAGAATTTCTTTTTTAAAAATATTTTTTATTTTATTTATTTATTTAGAGATGGGGTTTCACCGTGTTGGCCAGAATGGTCTTGATCTCCTGACCCCATGATCCGCCTGCCTCAGCCTCCCAAAGTGCTGGGATTACAGGTGTGAGCCACTGCACCTGGCAGCATTTCTTGTAAGCTAGTTTTTAACCTCTCTTGAGCCCTCAGTGGCACAGAATTTCAGGGGTTGACTATAGTTGATTCTACCTGAAATGGCCTTCAAGATTTGTTCCAGAGAAATACATGGACAGAAATAGGTGTTCTTTTGTCAAATTCAGTGTGAGGAATTTTCACTCTATATGACTCTTACAAAAATAGTTCAGAAATATGTAAAACGATTTGAATTGTTTCCATTTAGTTCAAATTCTACTATTCTGTGAGTCCCTTAAGATCAAGAAATGTGCCTTGTGGTAATTCAGCACTTAACAGATACCTGGCAGAGATAATAAATGTGAGCTGAATGAATGCATGAAATAATGAAATATCACATCCTCAATAAAGCTTTCTCCTCCCTTAAATCACTAGCATTTCTGGGAATTTTGTCATTTAAAAAATTCCACTTCAATTGCCAACTACTGTATCATTTGTAAAATTATTACTGCACAGAAATTATTTCTGTGTAGCAAACCACCCCCAAATTTAGTAGTTTCAAAATAATAACCATTTATTATCTCTCATGATTTTCAGGGTTGACTGGACTCAGCTGGGTAATTCTTCTGCTCCATGTGATATTGACTGGGCTGTAATCATCTGGGGGCTTGACCAGGCTGGACATCACAATGGCTCACTAACCTGGCTGGTAGTTGATGCTGGCTGTTGGCTGGGAGCTCAGTCAGGGCTGTTGAGTAGAACCTACCCATGGACTCTCCACGTTACCTAGGCTTCTCACAGCATGGCAGATGGCTTCCAAAGGGGAGTGTCTTAAGTGTGAGTATTTGAAGAGAGAGGAAACAAAAGTGGAAGCTGCCCAGTCTTCTCATAGGGTAGGCCAAGAATTTACTCAGTGCTACTTGTGCTGGATTCTCTTGGTAAGCAGCCACGGAGCCATCCTTGATTCAAGAGGAGGGGGAAATAAACTCCATCTTTTGATGGGAGAATAACAAATAATTTCTGGCCATCTTTAATTCACCCTATTGTCTATGTAATAATTGACATGGAGAATAAAACAATGGTAAGAGGCATGAGTAAAGTAGGATGAGCGAAAAGATTGCATCAGGGAAGAGAACTAGTTAATTAGATTGGATGTTGGTAAACAATTAATCTGAATTAATTCAAAGTCGAGCCTCAAATGAATATTGTAAAAGAGATTGCTGAAAAATCAATAAACATATTTCAAGAATTATGGAAAACAGGGATGTCCCAGAAATCTGGAGACAGGTAAATGTCATTGCCATTTTCAAAAATGTAAAGAAAGTGGAATCACTGCAAAATTTGATTTTGATCCCAAGCAAGATGCTAAAAGATATTACTAGAGTGATTAGGTTCAGCTGCATGTGTCAGAAACCAAAATAACAAAAGCATAAAATATGGAAGATTATTTTTCACTCTGTGTAAATAAAACATAGACCACGAGGCAGATATGGTGGCTTCATGATGTCGTTGAGGACTCATGTTCTTTTTAGCTCGTTATTCCACCCGCTCTATTCCTCATGGTCCACAGTGATGGCTAGAGTTCCAATCATCGCATCTACATTCCAGAATATTTTTAAAAAGTGGAGAACGGGAAATAATCCATCTAATCTTTTAAAGAGGTTTTCTGGATGCTGCCGTACAACTTCACTTATATCGGCTAAACCTAAACCATAGAGTCATACCTACACCAGAAAATGTAGTCTTAATTTTGGGTGGCCATGTGCTCACCTAAGAGTTGGAAGTTTTATTACAGAGAAGGGCAGGATGGATTTTGGAGCAAGCAACTAATAGTATCTGCTCCAGACGCTTTGTCCATTCCAGTAGAACCCAGCATGCATTTTCTAAGCAATCATGACAGAAATGCTAAGGTTTTAAGGATTGAAAAGTGGTTCCCCCTCCTTTCTGGGTTTTAGTCAATGGCATATGAGAGTGCACTGTGTATTAGACCATCTTATCTTCCTCTTCAGATTCTCTCATCCTCATTTGTCTCCTGGACCCTCTGCTATTTGTGTTGCCATGGCAATCCTCTCTGTGTAGGCCTAAGTGGTCTTTTTCTTGAGCCTGGGGTCCAGACTCTTGGCTCCTCTCACCATCTCCCCCAACTCAAATACAACCTCAGGGTGTGGGATCTGATTTTCCCAGTGACTGTCAGAGAACTCAAGTGATGCAATGGGAAAGTGCAGGTGACTTAACTCCGCATGGGGTGAACTTTGACCTATGGGAAACAGCAGAGGTTAATCAGCAGATACATTCCCTCTCCCTACCTCCCTTCCATGGACTATTCTGAAACACCAAGGTTGTTTTTTTTTTTCCTTTTTTGCAGGTAGACAGTCCAGAGGTATCTTGCATGGCTAAGTGACTGGCTGTGTCTCTGAGAAGCGGTGTTAGCTCAGGAATGCATCATCTTTACCTTTGCTTTTCCTCTTTCGCTGCCTCACTTCCCTATTCCTTCACTCTCCTTGTCCTAGGATTGCGCATCCTGGTAGTCTTAGCATTTAGGCCTGACTCAGGCTCTATTTTATTATTTTTATTTATTTATGTGTTTGTTTGTTTTGAGGATGGAGTTTCGCTCTTGTTGCCCAGACAGGAATACAATGGCGCCATCTTTGCTCACTGCAACCTCTGCTTCCTGGGTTCAAGTGATTCTCCTGCCTCATCCTCCCAAGTAGCTGGGATTACAGGCATGAGCCACCACATCCGGCTAATTTTGTATTTTAAGTAGAGACAGGGTTTCACTATGTTGGTTAGGCTGGTCTCCAATTCCTGATCTTAGGTGATCCACCCACCTCGGCCTCCCAAAGTGTTGGGATTATGGGCGTGAGCCACTGCAGCTGGCCTCAGGCTGTATTTTATATGGCATATAGGCTAAGATAGTACAGTCCAAAGTTTCTTTTTTCCCAACTTTTTTTAAGTTCAGAGGTACATGTATAGGATGTGCAGGTTTGTTACATAGGTAAACGTGCCATCATGGTGGTTTGCTGCACAGATCATCCCATCGCCCAGGTATTAGGCCCAGTATCCATTAGCTATTCTTCCTGATGCTCTCCCTCCTCCCACCCACCACCCTTCAACATGCCCTAGTGTGTGTTGTTGCTCCCCATGTGTCCATGTCTTCTCATCACTAGCTCCCACTTATAAGTAAGAACATGCAGTATTTGGTTGTCTGTTCCTGTGTTAGTTTGCTGAGGATAACAGCCTCCAGCTCCATCCATGTCCCTGCAAAGGACATGATCTCATTCTTTTTTATGGCTGCAATAGTATTCCACAGTGTATATGTACCACAGTTTATTTATCCAGCCTATTACTGATGGGCATTTAGGTTTATTCTATGTCTTTGCTATTGTGCATAGTGCCACAATGAACATATGTGCATGTGTCTTTATGATAGAATGATTTATATTCCTTTGGGTAAACACCCAGTAATGGAGTTGCTGGGTGAAATGGTAGTTCTGTTTTTTAGCCCTTTGAGGAATTGCCACACTGCTTTGCACAGTAGTTGAACTCATTTACATTCCCACAGCAGTGTATGTGTTCCCTTTCCTCTGCAACCTCGTCAGCATGTTATTTTTTGACTTTTAATAATAGCCTTTCTGACTGGTGTGAGATGGTATCTCATTGGGGTTTTGATTTGCTTTTCTCTAATGATCAGTGATGTTGAGCTCTTTTTTCATATGATTGCTGGCCACATGTATGTCTTCTTTTGAAAAGTGTCAGTTCATGTCCTTTGCCCACTTTTGAATGGAGTTGTTTGTTTTTTTCTTGTAAATTTGTTTAAGTTCCTTATATTAGACCTTTGTCAGATGCATAGTTTGTAAAAATTTTCTCCCATTCTGTAGGTTGTCTGTTTATTCTGTTGATAGTTTCTTTTGCTGTGAAGAAGCTCTTTTGTTTGATTAGATCCCATTTGTCAATTTTTGCTTTTGTTGCAATTGCTTTTGGTGTCTTTGTCATGAAATCCTTGTCCGTGCCTATGTCCTGAATGGTATTACCTAGGTTTTCTTCTAGAATTTGTATAGTTTGGGGTTTTGCACTTAAGTCTTTAATTCATCTTGAGTTGATTTTTGTATAAGGTGTAAGGAAGGGGTCCAGTTTCAATTTCTTCATATGGCTAGCCAGTTCTCCCAGCACCATTTATTAAATAGGGAATCCTTTTCCCATTACTTGTTTTTGTCAGGTTTGTCCAAGATCAGATGGTTGTAGGTGTGCAGTCTTATTTATGAGTTCTCTATTCTGTTCCATTGGTCTATGTGTCTGTTCTTGTACCAGTACCATGCTGTTTTGATTACTGTAGCCCTGCAGTATAGTTTGAAGTTGGGTAGTATGATGCCTCCTCCAGCTTTGCTCTTTTTTCTTAGGATTGTCTTGGCTATTTAGGCTCCTTTTTTTGGTTCCAAATGAATTTTAAAATAGTTTTTTCTAATTCTGTGAGGAATGTCAATGGTAGTTTAATGGGAATAGCCTTGAATCTATAAATTGCTTTGGGCAGTATGGCCATTTTCATGATATTGATTCTTCCCATCCATGAGCATGGAATGTTTCTTCATTTGCGTCCTCTAGATTTCTTTGAGCAGTGGTTTGTAGTTCTCCTTGAAGAAGTCCTTCGTCCTTCGCTTTCCTTGTTAGCTGTATTCCTAGGTATTTTATTCTTTTTGTGGCAATTGTGAAAGGAAGTTGATTCGTGATTTGGCTCTCAGCTTGCTTGTTGGTGGTGTATAGGAATGCTAGTGACTTTTGCACATTGATTTTGTATCTTGAAACTTTGCTGAAGTTGCTTATCAGCTTAAGAAGCTTTAGGGCTGAGACTATGGGTTTTTCTGGGTATAGGATCATGTCAACTGCAAACAAAGCTGGTTTGACTTCCTCTCTTCCTATTTGAATACCCTTTATTTCTTTCTCTCACCTGTTTGCCCTAGACAGAACTTTCAATCCCATGTTGAATACAAGTGGTGAGAGAGGGCAACCTTGTCTTGTGCCAGTTTTCAAGGGGAATGCTTCCAGCTTTTGCCCATTCCGTATGATATTGGCTGTAGGTTTGTCATATATGGCTCTTATTACTTTGAGATATGTTCCTACCATACCTAGTTTACCGAGAGTTTTTAACATGAAGGGATGTTGAATTTTATTGAAGGCCTTTTCTGCATCTATTGAAATAATCATGTGGTTTTTGTCTTTAGTTTTGTTCATGTGATTAATCACATTTATTGATTTGCATATGTTAAACCAACCTTGCATCCTGAAGATGAAGCCTACTTGATCATGGCAGATAAGCTTTTTGATGTAGTGCTGGATTTGGTTTGCCAGTATTTTGTTAAGAATTTTTACATCAATATTCATCAAGGATGTTGGCCTGAAGTTTTCTTTTTTGTTGTATCTCTGCCAGGTTTTGGTGTCAGGATGATACTGGCGTCACAGAATGAGTTAGGGAGGAGTCCCTCCTTTTTAATTTTTTTTGAATAGTTTCAGTAGGAATGGTACCAGCTCTTCTTTGTACCTCTGGTACAATTGAGCTGTGAATCCATCTGGCCCTGGGGTTTTTTTTTTGGTTGGTAGGCTATTTATTACGGCCTCAATTTTAGAACTTGTTATTTGTCTTTTCAGGGGTTCAATTTCTTCCTGGTTCAGTCTTGGGATGGTGCATGCGTTAGGAATTTATCAATTTCTTCTAAATTTTCTAGTTTATCTGCAAAGAGGTATTTCTAGTGTTGTCTGATGATTGTGTGTATTTCTGTGGAGTCAGTGGTAATATCCCCCTCATCATTTCTGATTGTGTTTATTGGAATCTTCTTTCTTCATTATTCTAGCTAGTGGCAAATCTATTTTATTGACTTTTCAAAAATCAGCTCCTGGATTTGTTTATTTTTTTGAAGTTTTTTTTCTTGTTTCTATCTCCTTCAGTTCTGCTCTTATCTTGGTTATTTCTTGTCTTCTACTAGCTTTGGGGTTTGTTTGCTCTTGGTTCTCTAATTCATTTAGTTGTGATGTTAGGTTGTTAACTTGAGATCTTTCTAGCTTTTTGATATGGGCATTTAGTGATATAAATTTCCCTGCTGACACTGCTTTAGCTGTGTCCCAGATATTCTGTTACATTGTATGTTTGTTCTCATTAGTTTCAAAGAACTTCTTGATTTTTGTCTTAATTTTATTATTTACCCAAAGTCATTTAGGAGCAGGTCGTTCAATTTTCATGTAGTTGTATGTCCACTTGATTGAGTGCCGAGTTCAGGTCCTAAATATCTTTGTTAATTTTCTGTCTCAATAATCTGTCTAATATTGTCAGTGGGATGTCAAAGTCTCCTACTATTATTGTGTGGGAGTCTAAGTCTCTTTGAAGCTCTCTAAGAAATTGCTTTATGAATCTGGGTGTTCCTGTATTGGTTGCATATATATTTAGGACAGTTAGCTCTTCTTGTTGAATTGAACCCTTTGCCATACGTAATGCCTTTCTTTGTCTTTTTTGATCTTTGTTGGCTTAAAGTCTGTTTAGTCAGAAACTAGTATTGCACCTATACTTTTTTCTGTTTTCCATCTGCTTGGTAATTTTTCCTCCATCTCTTGATTTTGAGCCTATGTGTGTCTTTGCATGTGACATGGGTCTTTTGAAGACAGCATACTGATGGGTATTGGTTCTTCATCCAGCTTGCCACTCTGTGTCTTTTAATTGGGGCATCTGGCCCATTCACATTTAAGGTTAGTATTTTTATGTATGGGTTTGATTCTGTCACCATGATGCTAGCTGGTTATTTTGAAGACTTGTTTATGTGCTTGCTTTATAGTGTCACTGGTCTGTGTACTTCAGTGTGTTTTTGTAGTGGCTGGTAACAGTTTTTCCTTTCCATAGTTAGTGCTTCCTTCAGGAGTTCTTGCAACACAGGTCTGGTGGTAATGAATTCCCTCAGCATTTGCTTGTCTGAAAAGGATCTTATTTCTCCTTCACTTATAAAGCTTAGTGTGGCCAAATATGAAATTCTGGGTTGGATTTTTTTTCTTTAAGAATGTTGAATATTGGCCACCAGTCTCTTCTGGCTTGTGGGTTTCTGCTGAGAGGTCTGCGGTTAGTCTGTGAGCTCCCTTTGTAGGTGACCTGGCCTTTTTCTCTGGCTGCCCTTAACGTTTTTTCTCTCATTTCAACCTTGGAGAATCTGATGATTATGTATCTTGTGGAGGACCTTCTTGTGGAGTATCTTAATGGAGTTCTCTGCATTTCCTGAATTTGAATGTTGGCCTGTCTAGCTAGGTTGGGGAAGTTTCCTGGGTGATATCCTGAAATACGTTTTCAAAATTTGTTCCATTTTCCCTCTCTCTTCAGGTACCCCAATCAGTCATAGATTCAGTCTTTTTACATAATCCCATATTTCTCAGAGGTTTTGTTCATTCCTTTTCATTCTTTTTTTTTTTGATCTCTTCTTGTCTGCCTATCTTACTTCAGAAAGACAGTGTTTAAGCTCTAAGATTTCTTCCTCCACTTGGTCCATTCTGCTATTAATACTTGTGATTGCACTGTGAAGTTCTTGTAGTGTGTTTTTCAGCTCTATCAGGTCAGTTATGTTCCTCTCTATACTGGCTATTTTGGCTGTCATCACCTGCATTGTTTATCATGATTCTTAGCTTCCTCGCATTGGGACAACATGCTATTATACTTTATATCAGTGAATTTCATTGCTATCCACATTCTGAAGCCTACTTCTGTCATTTCAGCCATTTCAGCCTCAGCCCAGTTCTGAACCCTTGCTGGAGAGGTGTTGCGGTCTTTTGGAGGAAAGGGGCACTCTGGCTTTTTGAGTTTTTAGCATTTTTATGTTGATTCTTTCTCATCTCTGTGGGCTTATCTACCTTTGATATTTGAGGTTGCTGACCTTTGGATTGAGGTTTTATGTGGTTTTTGTTTGTTTGTTTTTCTTTTAACAATCTGGCCTCTCTTCTCTTCCCTAAGGCTGCTGGGTCCTCTCCAGACTAGTCACCTTGGTTTTTCCAGTACCAGTGAAGGCTGTGAAACATCAAAGATGGCAGCCTGTGTCTTCCTCTGGGAGCTCCTTCCTAAGAGGTACTGACCAGCTGCCACCCTGAACGCACATGTAGGAGGTGGCTGGAGACCCCGGTTGGGAGGTCTCACCCAGTCAGGAAGAATGGGATCAGGAACCCCCTTAAAGAAGCAGTGTGGCTGTGTTTTCGTAGAGCAGCTGTGCCGTGTTGGGGATCCCTTCAGCCCCTGATCAGTTTGGGCTCTCCAAGGCCTGCAGGCTGGACCAGCTGAGAAGCCCAAACAGCAGAGGAGGTGGCCCGCATCACTCCCCCTGGGTACCCTGTCCCAGGCAGAAATTAGAACTCTTGTTGGCTATAGAACACAGGTGGGGGTTGCTGGAGGCCCCAGCTGGGAGGACCTGCCCAGCAAGGAGGAATGAGTCGGTCCCGTTTAAAGAAGCAGTCTGGCCATGCCTCAGCAAAACTGTTGTGCTGTGCTGGGAAATTGCCTCTGCCCCTGTCAGCTTGGAATCTCCAAAGCCCACAGGCTGGAACAGCATCCAAACAACTAAGGTGGCAGCCGCTCTGCTCCCCCTCTCCCCCTGGCACTCTGTCCTAGGGAGAGATCAGAGCTCTGTCTGTAAGGGCAGGGGTAGCTGGAGGCCCCAGCTGGGAGGTCCCACCTAGTGAGGAGGAATGGATCAGGGTTCTGCTTGAAGAAGCCGTCTGGCCACACTTTGGTAAAGCAGCTGTGCTGTGCTGGGATTAAGGGGGGTTCCTCTTGGTCAGGACCCTTTGGACTCTCCAAAGCCCACAGGGTGGAATGGCTGAGTTGTCCAAACAACAAAGGTAGCGGCCTGCCCTTCCTCCTGGGCACTCCATTCCAGGGAGAGATGAGAGTTCTGTCCATAAGCTAGGCAGGCAGGGGTGGCTGGAGGCCCCAGCTGGGAGGTCCCACCCAGTGAGGAGGAATGGATCAGGGTCTTGCTTAAAGAAGCAGTCTGGCCACATTCTGGCAAAGCAGCTGCGCTGCACTGGGGAGACCCTTCCTGTGGGGATCATTTGGACTCTCTGAAGCCTGCAGGCTGGGATGGCTGAGTTGATCAAACAGCAGAGATGGTGGACTGCCCTTCGCCCTAGGGACTCCACTCTGTCTCAGGCAGGCTTCACCCTGTTGCTGGTGGCTGGCTGGAATTCCAAGACAGTGGATCTTATCTTGTGAGGTGCCGTGGAAGTGGGGCCCACAGACCAACACTGCTCAGCACCTGGGATTCAGCCCCCTTCCTAGGAGTATGTATGGACCTCTCACCTTGCCTGAGTTGCAGTCACCTTTGTTGAAGATCCCAGGACTGGAGTATGTAAAGCTCCTGGGTCTCTGTGCGTTCCTGAGCAGCTGCTGTGCCAAGACTCCACATAGCTCTGTGTGTCAAACCCAAGGCCCTGGTGGCATGGGCTCACAAGGGGATTTCCTGATCCAAGGGTTGCAAAAATCTGGGGGGAACTGTGGTTTCCCAGGGTTACACATTCACTCACCACTTCCCTTGGTGGAGGGTGGGGGTTCCCTTGGCTCTGCGTCGCTCCCAGGTGGGCTGTTGCCCCTCCTTGCAATTCTTCATTCTGCGTGGGTCAAGTTGTTTCCCTGATTAGTCCCAGTGCAAGAACGTGGGTGTTTCAGTTGACGGTGCTGTATTCACTTGCCCCTTTCATTCCTCTCCGTGAGTGCGTCACTTTGCAGCTGCTTCTAATTGACCATCTTGGCTCCCTCCCCAAAGTTTCTACAATCTGATAAAAAGTAAGGCTTCTGATGAATTGTGTGACTAATGTGGCATATACCTGAGGCTTCTTACCTCCTACCCCAAATGTACATACTTTTTAGGTACACATTCAGATATACCCATGGGGATCTGACTGCAGAGAGGGCTCAGTAATCAGCCAGCTCTGGACCAGAGGCCTGCCTCCTTCCTAGTCATGGCTTGTATAGAGTGTACTAGATAACACAGGTGTCCCATCATGAGGATACCTTGTCTGGTGTTCCTTCTCAATGGAGACAGGGAGTGAAAAGGTTGGCAAGAGCTGGAGAAGTCCATGCCCCTGCGTCCCAACAAGTTGGAGGGAGAGAGTAATGGGAGCCCCTGCTTAGGGGGCTTACATCATAGGAGGTGGAAGCAGAGGCAAGTCCTGGTCTCCCTATCCAACCCACAAAGCAGGCTTTCAAAGAGGCATTGTGGAGCTATGTTCTGTCAGGGGCAGGTAGTCCTCCCCCGCGGTAAATATTGTCAGGTTAGGCAAACACCACTCATATTCACCTCTCCGCTTCCTTTGGAGAAGACCAAGAGATTAAAATGGAAAGGGAAGTAGAAAGCTCATTCTCTGGGCAAATCTGAAGACAAAAGGATAAGGAGTGTTTTCTAGGAAGAGATAATCTCATTTCTTACTTTGAAATGGTAAATGCAATTTAAAACATAATCAGAAATAGACGTTAGAAACAGTGTATTTAGATTTCAATGAGACAAGTGACAAGGCCTCTCATGATATCCTCAGACCAGGGTATGTCATCCTTGGCACTACCGCCACTTTGGGCAGGATAATTCTCTACTGTGGGAGGCCATCCTGTACACTGTAGAATGTTGAGCAGCAGTCCTGGCTTCTACCCATTAGTTACTAGTAGCATTCCTCCCTAGATTGCGACAACCAGAAACATCTTCAAACATTGCCTAATGTCCCTGGGGGGCTAACTTGCCCCTGGTTAAGAACCAAGGCTTTAGATGTTGATCTGCCCATAATCTTATCTCTGATCATGTTTCTTTGTGTGTGCTCTTGGTGATTTAGTCCCACTTTTGGCTTCAAAAATTATCCCTCTATGATGGTTCCTATATCTATCCTCCAGTCCTGCCTTTTCTTCTGAGCTCCAGACTCTTAAATCCAGACTCTTAAATCCAACTACTTATTGGGAGTGGATACTTGGATATAAAACATATACCTCAAACTGTATGCTTAAAATGAAATGCATTATTTCTCCCTCATATCTCTTCTTCCCATATCCCTTCTTGGTGATAGCATCACTATGTTACCAAATTGCCCAAGTGAGAAAACAAGTCATGTTGACCATTCCTTTCTTTCTCAACACCACACTGAATTAGCCCCGACACTGCCAATCCTGCCTTTTGAACATCTCTTTAAGCATCCATTGTTTTCTAGCCCAAAGGCAACTGCCTTAGATCAGGCCTTCTTAATTTCTTGTCTGAATTAATCTCTCCTGTTCCCAGTCTTACCTCCTTCTAATCAATTGTCTACACAGTGGCAAGTCTTTTGAAAACCTAAATCTTTTGCTTAGGCTCCTTCAAACTTCCTCATAGTAATCAGGATGTAAACCAAGTTCATCACTTTGTTTTTGTTTTGAGACAGAGTCTAGGTCTGTGCCCCAGCCTGGAGGGAAGTGGCATGATCATAGCTTACTGCAGCCTTGAACCCCTGGGCTCAAGTGATCCTTTTGCCTCAGCCTCCTGAGTAGCTGAGACTACAGGTATGAGCTATCTCGTTGGGCCCCTGAAAATGAAGCCCCTAGTGCAGGATAGAAGTAGGGTGAGGCAAGCAAATTGCCTTGAGTACAAAACCTAAGGAGACATTCACTCTTAGGATTATTGAGTGCAATGTTGGCATTTGAGAGTGAGTGCCACTTTCAATGTTAATCCCTAGATGTCTTGCTTGTCCCACGCTAGTTGCTTTGCCTTTGCAAGGGCTCCTGCTACCCTTTCTGGTCTCATCTCTCATCACATCCTCACTCAGGTCCTCATCTCTAACACATGGGCTGCTTGCAGACCCCTGAACTGTTACCATGACACTTACCTTAGCAGCAGACTCCTCTGGAGTGTCAGGGTAATGACAGAGTGACAGAAATCCAGGTAGCATTCATCTCATGATGAATCACAAACATCAAGAGAGCAGTGGATGGGGTTTTTTCTTCAATTTTATTTATTGTGGTAAAATACACATAGCATAAAACTTACTATCTTAACCATTTTAAATGTGTAGTTCAGTGAGATTAAGTACATTCATGTTGTGCAATTGTCATTACCATCCATTTTCAAACTCTTTTCATCTTGCAAGACTGAAACTGCATACTCATTAAACAATAATACTTTCCTATTCTCCCTCCCCTCAGCCTCTGACAACCACCCTTCTACTTTCTGTCTGTATAATTTTGACTATTCTAGCTACCTCTTATAAGAGGAACCATACGGTAATTGGACTTTTGTGATTGACTTATTTCACTTAGCGTAATGTCCTCAAGGTTCAGCCATGTTGTGGCATGTCAGAGTTCCCTGCTTTTTAAAGGTTGAATAATATTATTTTGCATGTACATAACACATTTTGCATATCCATTTGTCTACTGATGAACACTTGGGTTGCTTCCACATTTTAGCTATTGTGAATAATGCCTCTATGAACATGAGTATCCAAATATCTGTTAGAGACCCTGCTTTCATTTTTTTTTTTTTTTTGAGATATACCCAGAAGTGGAATTGCTGGATCACATGGTAATTCTACCAAACGTCATGTTGTAAGCCTAGCTCACAGGCATTCATTTTGACAAAAGCTTATTCATTTAAACAAACAAGAATCTTAAAGCCCATCTTCCGTTATAGTCATTGTCACAACAACATTGCATCTCATAGTGTATGGCTGCTGTGGTATAATTTACTTTAAAATGCTTCAACAAAGATAGTATAATATATATTTGTGCATTTAGTTTTCATCTATGCCCTAGGGACTGTTAGTTAACATTTGAAGTCCTCTAATTGAGGATATTCATTCCAGAGACTATTAGCTTTTGAGAGAGTCTAACCAGGAATCAACATTCCCAAAGCAACTACTCTAAGCCTTCAAATATCTTAATCCTCAGCTCAATATCACAGACTTTGTTAATTAGCCTAACGGATGTTAGAAATGATTTTCACTGCTGAAATGAATGTTATTCAAGAAGATGTGTTGTTAGAAATATTGTCTAGGACGTCCTGGCCTTGCACAATAGGGGTATAAGAATGCAGTGAGATAGATAACCCACAGACCTTTAAAATGGCACTCTAGGCTTAGGATTCCAGACTGGTCCCTTGTTTAGCTATTTATTGGAGGACTTGATTGCCTGATTCTGACTAGAGAGATTACCTTTGAAATCTGAGTTGCTGGAAGTCCAGAAGTAGAGGATGCTGATATTGGGGTAGAGGATAAGAGGTGAGAAGAGAAGATAAGGGCATCTGTATCTTGCCCTTTTGCCAGGGAACACCCAATCAAAACACCTGATGAAAACCTTCCCAGGAGCTGAATTTAATTGCATATTCTGAAGCTAGTATGACATGCTGTGGTTAGTGGATTGAGCACTGCCTTTGGATTCAAATCTAACTGGATGACTTTGGAATACTTTCTTAACCTTTGTAAACTTCACTTGAATCATCTATAAAATGAGGATCCATCTGGATTTATTTAATGAAAGAATAGCCTAAAGCACCTAGGACTAGAGCATGATGGGAGTTGTGGTAGTCTATTACATCCATAGCCTCGATGAATTATGTCTGCCTATATTCCTGCCCTTGTGTATTTCCCGTCCCTTGAACCTGGGTTGGCCTTGTGACTCATTTTAATTAGTAGAGTGTGTTCAAAGATTAAGCTTTAGGAAGACCTGCTACTTCCTGCTTTTGTGCTCTTGGGAGCTCTGAACCACCATAAATAGTCTTGACTCCCCCTGTTGATGAGAACATACGAAGAGGCCATGTGGAGAGAGAGAGGGAGACCCAAGCATCCCAGTGTCCCAGCTGAGCCCAGGCACATGAGTGACTGCTGGCGAGACCAGCAGAACTGCTTAGCCTGAGTCCAGGCCAGATTGCACAACTGTGATTAAATAAGCTATTTGTTGCTTTAAGAAGCTAAGTTTTGGTATACTTTGCTGTGCCCGCATAGATAACTGAAACCCGGATCACGAATGCTACGCAGATATTTTTTATGTAGTAGGCCCGTGTCATTCATGAGGTATGTTGTAGGCCCTTCTTGAATACATTATGACACTTAAACTCACTCATAATATGCAGTCAATAAGACTTAAATATTTGAGTGGCCCCTTCAGATTTATGATGATTTTAGTATAGCATATTTGTAATCTGTTTATAAAAGATCTTGCCACTTCTTCACTTCCAGCACAAGCATTAATAGTTGCTGCCATCCAAGGGACGCTTTCACTAAGGAACAAGGTTTGCCTTTTTTTTTTTTTTTTTTTACCAGCTTTCCATGTAGATGCAGGAGAGAAGAACAAAGCCACTCTGAGATGTGGCTGACAGGTGGTCACTAGGCTCATTTATTGACTGAGTACCTTTTTACTGCTTTCTGGCTTTATGGCATGGGTTGTGCAATTCTGTGCCTTTGCAAAATTAAAAAGTATGACTATCATGGGTATTCGGGGTGACTCAGAAATGGTTGGAATAATGAATGTTAAATCCATAAATGAAAGTGTAGTAAACTGGGCAGCTGTATTATTGTCCACCTAATATCCTGTCCTTCCTTCCCCCAACCTTCTTCTTGTAGAAAAACTTACTTTGTTTGTGGAAAATCCATTCCAGATGGATTAGATGGAGATGATCCTTCCTCCTTGCCACAGTGTCGGACACATGATTTCACCTGGCCTTTCAACAAACGTTGGCCTCTCTTGGCAGATGCTGGGAGCCTCTGGTGGCCAGCAGCAGGTGGAAGCCATGTGTCCTTTCCCCCATAACCCCATTCCCAGATAGCATCCTACAATGAAAGCCATTCTTAGACCAAATACTACCAAATGCGTGAGTATTTATTAGCAAGCAGGCCCCCAAAACACCATGAATATGTTTTGTAGTTCTGGAAGTTTCATTCTTACTTGGATACTTGAAAGAACACCTCGCATGAGAGTCTTTTCTGGATGCCACAATATTCTGATAGTAGGATGAGCCAGCCCTGTAAGTGGGCCAGGTGACATGGTTCTCCTTGAAGTTGAGAGATGCAGGGAAGTGGGGCTCTGGGCCTTTGAGTGCTGCCTGTGCCTTTAGAGTGCTTACCGGGTCCTCATGCAAAATGGGGGAGGGGGGCTTCTACATTTTTCCTGATCATTTACTACTTTGAATGTTACTCATTTCACCTATAACATTTACCTAACATTCTTTATATTATCAATAATTAGGAAACACTCTAGGTGTAGATTTTGATAGCATATTTTAAGTGCTACATCCTCACATTTGCTGCTGAATGTTTTCTGTTTGACTGTTTAGATGCCACTGCTTGCCTTTCTTCCCTTGCTCTCGGGCCTGGGAGGCCCACGTGTCTGGACTGACTCCCTTATACTCTGGCTGCCTTACCCTCTGGCTTCTACTTGGGTTTGGCTAATGGTGAGCCCAGCGGATGATTGGACAGGGGAGGAGAGTAGGGTTAGGGTAATCATTCCTTCAACCCCATCCCTGCAGGGCTGCCCCACTGACCAGCACGAGGGTCAAGGTTCTTGTCAAGGCGGGACACAGTCTACATGACTTTCTCCTGCCTGGTTCTGGTAACTGTTCCTGTCCCTCATCCCTTTGGGCCTAGAGTAGTAACAGCCCTGTTGCGACTAGTTTTTGAGTACTTCACTATCCTTTGTGATTTCTGTATCCTCTATTCACACTCCTCTTTGAATTATCCTAATTTCAGTGGGCTGCCTTTTTCCTGCTGCGACTTTGGGAAGGTGCTGACTCCTGATGAAAGTAGTTCCATGCTAATTATCACCCCTGGGGTGTTGATTCCTGATTAGAGGATTTCAGATATTAATCGCACCTGAGATCAGACTTGATTTATACACATATTTTACATTGTTCATGCTGAAACATTTTTTTTTGAGACAGAGTCCCACTCTGTTGCTCAGGCTGGAGTGCAGTGGCGAGATCTCAGCTCACTGCAAACTCCGCTTCCCTAGGTTTAAGTGATTCTTCTGCCTCAGCTTCCCAAGTAGCTGGGATTACAGGCGTGTGCCACCATGGCTGGCTAATTTTTGTATTTTTAGTAGAGATGGGTTTTACCATGTTGGCCAGGCTGGTCTTGAACTTCTGACCTCAAGTGATCTGCCTGCCTCAGCCTCCTAAAGTGCTGGGATTACAGGAGTGAGCCACTGCAGGCAGCTCATACTGAAACATCTTAAAAGTTAATGGCTGTATAGACAATTTAACACAAAACTTCCTGGCAGCAGTGATTGGCTCAAAGATGGAGCTATATCTCCAAGAATTTTTGCTGCAACAAAGAGTAAAGAGGCAACCCCTTTAGGCTGTGATTGCTAGATATAAGGGTAAGTGAGTGTTGAACTTCTAGTGGATATTCCTGCTACCCAGCGAGGAAGGCATAGCAGAGACTAAAAGTCAACAAGAGGAAGACAGAATTGAGAGATGGACAGAAAGGGACAAATTCCTGGTTATATTATTGGACCCCTGGATCCAGCCATGCCTGAAGCTGAAGCTTTCTCTTTGAACCTCTCAGTTATGAAGGGAAATAAATTTCTTTTTGGTTTGTGTGTATAATTTGGGGTTTCTTTCACTTGCAACCAAATGAGTCTTGATAAATACACCAAGGGCCTATTTTCTTAACGCTCTTTCTTATTTTTATTTTTTTCTCACTCTATCTTATGGTGCTGAGCATAATGTTCTTAACGTGTATTGAGGAGAGAAGATGCATCAATACAAGTACCTGAAATGAGTTCAATTATAATACTCTCCCTCATTTTTATTTTTTTGACACAGAGCTTTGCTCTTGTTGCCCAGGCTGGCGTGCAACGCCGCAATCTCAGCTCACTGCAACTTCTGCCTCCCGGGTTCAAGCGATTCTCCTGCCTCAGCCTCCCAAGTAGCTGGGACTACAGGTGCGTGCCACCACACCCAGCTAATTTTTGTATTTTTGGTAGAGACGGGGTTTCACCATGTTGGCCAGGATGGTCTCGATCTCTTGACCTCGTGATCCACCCGCCTCAGCTTCCCAAAGTGCTGGGATTACAGGTGTGAGCCACCGTGCCTGGCAATGAGTTCAGTTAATACAGGCAACAGTTATATTTTGATGGAGAAGCTGGATATGTTGTTAAGGAAGGATGGCTGGGTGCCCAGTCTGGGGTTTAGTAGGCTGGTGTTTTAGGCCATCCTCACATTGCTTTAAAGAAATACCAGAGACTGGGTAATTTATAAAGAAAAGAGGTTTAATTGGCTCACGGTTCTACAGGCAGAACAAGCATGGTGCTGACATCGCTTGGCTTCTGGGGAGGCTTCAGGGAGCTTTAACTCATGGCAGAAGGTGAAGCAGGAGCAGGCATGCCACATAGTTAGAGCAGGATTAGAGACGGAGGGGCTGGGGGGGGAGGTGCCACACACTTTTAAACAATGAGATCTCTTGAGAATTCACTCAGTATCATCAGCACAGCACCAAGAGGATGGTGCTAAACAATCCATGAGAAGTTTACCCCCATCATCCAAGCATCTCCCACTAGGCCCTACCTCCAACATTGGGGATTACAATACAACATGATATTTGAGGGAAACAAATATTCAAACTATATAAGTTGGAGAGATCATTATGAATCTGCATGTTGAGACTTCAACACTGCGGCACCAGAAAATGGATTCTGTTAGTGTGACCGAGGTGACCCAAGTTTGAGGGATCGGCTTCTTCTAGCCAGTCTCACAGACACCAATGCATAAATCTGAAGTGAATTCACAATAGAAAACCTCACTGCTGAGCAGACCAAAAAGTTTGTGCCTTCTGGTACAAACTGATGTACTCTCTCTCTTTTGAATCTGCAAAACAGCCAAATTAAAATCCAGAAGGCTAATAGGAGAGACAGGAATCAGAGCTGGGACAGCAGAGCATGAAGGGACAAGGGGGAGGGATGAGAGGTCAGTTGTCTGAGTGCAGTGGTTAGTGTCCTCAAGCTCTGACTGCCTGAGGAACTCATCCTGAGGTAGGGGTTGTATTAGTCCCCAGTAACCACTGCAACAAATTCCCACAAATTGGGTGGCTTAAAACAAGTAAAATGTATTCTCTCACAGATCTGGAGTTCAGAAGTTCTAAAATCAGTATCACTGGGCCCAAATCAAGGTGTTGCTACACTCCCTTTGGAGGCTCCAGGGGACAGCTTGTTTCTTGTCTCTTCCAGCTTCTAATGGCTAACCAACATCCTTTGCTTGTGGCTGCATCATTCCAGCCTCTGCTTCCGTCTTCACATTGCCTTCTCTGTGTACATCAAATCTCCTTCTGCCTCTTTCTTATAAGGATACGTAGGATGGCATAATTTAGGGCCCACCTGGATAATCCAGGAATATCCCCCATCTGAAGATCCTTAATTTAATCACATCTGCCAAATCAATTTTGCCATGTAAGGTAACATTCACAGGTTACAGGGATTCCTGTAACATGTGGATGTCCTTTAGGGGGCCATTTAATAGCCTACCACAGGCATAAACCTGTTGAGTAGGGTGGGGTGTCCATTTTGGCTGTGCAGTGCCTTCACTCCTGAGTGGTTGCACTGATACTGGCAGATTCTTGCTTTCTGACCGAGCCTTCTTTTTGATCCCAATATAAGCATCTTTTTCCTGGCATTAAGATCCTTTTTAACATGGTACAATCCAATCAGCTTTTTAAAGTTCTAGTTATATTCAAAATCTTTTTGATGGGATGTGGGTGTCCTCAAACATTTTCAGCCACAGTTTACATGGACTACACAGGTTATCTTGGTAAGTAACACATCTGTTACTTAATCTCAGCCATTCCCAGATGTGCCTAATAATGTAACCCCACCCCCATATATTGACTGCAACAGATGCACTGTAATATCCACATGCTGAAATCTCTTCAAATCCATTCTTGACCTCTCCTGCCTCCCCAACCCACCCCAACACATGGACGTGAGTGCAGGTGCACATCGCTCCTCCTCGCCCCATGGTTTCTTATATTTCTGGAAGCTTCTGGATAATTGATGTACTTCTGTAATTCGTTTGCCTTGTTTTCAGGCAGAATTGAATCTTCACCTCTTATTAAATGTCAATACAAATAAGATTTAGCTTGCTTAGTGCTCTCAGCCACCTTTGAATTAGTCTGAGGCTACAAGTGTATAAAACAGACCCACTTGTTACATTCTGATTTTCTCCTATTTAGTGTAGAACATTTAAGATACCTATGATGCCGGGCCACTTCAGAAAAATACAAATCATTCCTTCAACTTTGGCAGGTAAGACAGCCACGAGGAAACTGTCAGCATCTAATTGAAAATGTGAAGGATAGAGAATGGAACTCGTAAATTTGACTAGCTCTTTACGTTCCATTCGTAAGGGCTGGTGCTGAATGAATCTTATTTAACTAAGTGCTGAATTAAACACTTATTTGTACTGTCATTGGCTTTAAAAAAAAAGAAACCATTTAATTGCACTCTGATTGTAGATAATGCTTCTTGGGACTCATCCCTCTGTTTAGCAACACAGGGTAGGTTTGATTCAATATTTACCATGTAAACATATGGTTCAATCTCATGAGTGACCGTTTCTGGTTACCTGACCCCAGTTGAGTGCAGCATGTCTATTCCATCTCCAGCAATCTTTATATTAGTTTAAGGCAGTTGAAGGCCTTGTGCAATATTTTTTTTCTTTTTGCTACATATGATTTCCTTTAATTAAGTAAATGACTTAAATTATATTCAGGTTACCTTGGAATACATAGTATAGTAGCGTTTTACCTGTCAATAGAAAACAATTCGGAGAGGAAAGCTTATCTAATGCTACCTTCTTGCTTAGAATATTAATCGGTGGCTTCTTACAGAATATAGGGTAAACTCATTTTCTTACATCCACCTCTCTCCACCACCGGTCCCCCAGGAAACCTCTCCGATCCTATAATTACCAACCATTTGCTATTAAGAAAATGATCTCTGAGTTTGCTTTATTAATTTCTACCTCCCTCTCTCCCTCTTTTCTTCCTCCCTCTCTTCCTCTTTCCTTCCTCCCCTCCCTCATTCTCTCTTTCTTCCCCCACCCATCTCTTTCCTTTTTTCCCTCCCTCCCTCTCTCCTGGCCTCCTTCCAGTGCATACTCATTAACCACCTGCAGTATGGTGGACTCTCCACTTAGCATGGTAGGAAAGGTGAAATCGGCAATGCAGCCCCCAGCACTGCGGGGGATGTTGACAGAAGCTACAGTACTTACAGTAGCTATAATGCTGAATGAGTCACCTAACTTTGCTTGAGGAGGTCAGAGAAGTTTTCAGGGAAATGATGACTTGTAAGCTGAGTTTTGAAGGATAATTGGGGCTCACCAGGTAGACAACGCTGATACATTTACGGTTCACAGAAGCAATGGTACAAATGGAAGAGCAGAGGCAAGAAACACCATTATCTGTGCTACCTCCCTTCTTCCTTCCCTCCCGCCTTCCTTGCACACATACTTACTGGGTGCCCATATGGCAAGCATTGCCCTTGATCTCCAGACACAGCACTAGACAAGAAGACAAGATCTCTGTCCTGGGGCAACGAATCTGCTAGTTGTGAAACGACATATGATTTGCTGAGACTAACAGGTCCTACATGGTGTTCAGGGGCACCCTTAACACTTCAAAAAATGTTTGGGACATGTTGCATTCTGAATACTGCCTCCTGAAGATTCACCGTGCACAATTTCACAGTCAAGGCCCTGGGAAGCCCTTCATCAAGAAATCTATCTTCATTTACTGTGGTTCTCAAGTGCATTTAACCAAGGGAAACTTGTTTTAAGTAGCAATTAATATCACACAATGCCAGTTTTCTAAAGGAGTCACTGCAGGAAATGTTTGAGTGTTCTTTTCTTCCAACCTCATTGCCTATTGTATCAGTTACCTATTTTCATAATAATGCTGCATGAAAACAGTCACAGAACCTGCGTGACATACACAATAAGAACTCAGTGCTTGCACTCCTGGGGAGGTTGGTTAGGTGGCTCTGATGACCTTGACTGAGTTTGCTCCTATGTCTGGGGTCTGGCTGGCTATTGGCTGGGACAGCTGGGGTGAATTGGCTGTGCCCTGCTTGCCTGGGCACACACCTGGGCATATTTTCCTGGTGGTAACTGAGGCATAAAAAGGGCAAGTGAAACTATAAGCAATTTTTCAGATCCCTGCTTTGTGAAGAATTTTAACATCCTAATGTCCAAAGCAAGCCACATGGCTGAGTCCAGAATTAAAGTGGCCAGGGATGGTGCACAACAAAGGTTCACGGCAAAGGGTGAAGAGAACAGGGAGGAAACTGGGGACACTTTAGTACTTGACCACATCTACCTAAGGCCCCGACTCTAGGTATCACCTCTTCCATGAAGCCTTCTCTGACTTTCTCAGACCCATATCCATTTTTTTTTTTGAGACGGAGTCTTGCTTTGTCACCCAGGCTGGAGTGCAGTGGCGCAATCTCAGCTCACTGCAACCTCCACCTCCCAGGGTCATGCAATTCTCCTGCCTCAGCCTCCTGAGTAGCTGGGTTACAGGTGTGCACCACCACGCCTAGCTAATTTTTGTATTTTTAGTAGAGATGGGGTTTCACCATGTTGGCCAGGCTGATCTTGAACGCCTGACCTTGTGATCTACCCGCCTCAGCCTCCTAAAGTGCTGGGATTACAGGCGTGAGCCACCGCACCCGGCCCATAACCATTTTTTTTCTGAGACTTCCCACTGCACATCCAGTACCTTACTGCCAAGTTAGGAGCTCTCTTAAATTCCCAGCTTGCTTCACATTGGCTCCCCCAACCTAGATGACAAATTCCTTGAGGGTAGAGACCATATTTTTTGTGTGCGTGTGTGGTATTTTTTCTTTTCTTTCTTGTTTTCCTTTTGAGACAGAGTCTCACTCTGTCGCCCAGGTTGGAGTGCAGTGGCACGATCTCAGCTCACTGCAACCTCCACCTCACGGGTCAAGTGATTCTCTTGCCTCAGCCTCCTGAGTAGCTGGGATTACAGGCACGTGCCACCATGCCCAGCTAATTTTTGTATTTTTAGTAGAGACAAGGTTTTGCCATGTTGGCCAGGCTGGTCTCGAACTGCTGACATCAGGTGATCCACCTGCCTTGGCCTCCCAAAGTGCTGGGATGACAGGTGTGAGCCACTGGGGGATGACCATATTTTTTGTATTTCTTCTTCTAAAAAAGGAGATACACGTGCAGGATTGTTACATAGGTATATACGTGTGTCATGGTGGTTTGCTGCATCTATTGACCTGTTCTCTAAGTTCCCTCCCCCTCACCTCCCACCCTTAATAGGCCCTGGTGTGTGATGTTCCCTTCCCTGTGTTCATATGTTCTCATTGTTCAACTCCCACTTATGTGTGAGAACATGTGGTGTTTGGTTTTCTGTTCCTGTGTTAGTTGGCTGAGGATGATGGCTTCCAGCTTCATTCATATCCCTGCAAAGGACATGATCTCATTCCTTTTTATGGCCGCATAGTATTCCGTGGTATATATGTGCCACATTTTTTCTCATTCAGTCTATCATTGATGGGCATTTGGGTTGGTTCCATGTCTTTGCTATTGTAAATAGTGTTGCAATAAACATACGTGTGCGTGTGGGGAAGACCATATTTCTTCCTGGTACTGAGACAATATTTTATACTTTATTCATATCTCCCAGAGCACCTAGCACAGTGCTAGGCACAGAGTGGACATTTATTTACTCAAGACTAAATCGAGGTCACAAGTTTCCTAGATACATAGGAACCAGGGCTGAAAGCCAGGCTGTCTCCTGGGGGCTTCTGAGGCTGGGCCTCTGTACTCCCAATGCTACCCAGATTTGTGCCTACCTACAAGGCCAAGGTCACCTCCGGGGGGGGGACTGGCACTTGTGTCAGAGAAATGCCAGAAAAGCTCTGCCCAAGAGCCGGAAGTTACGTCTGTGTGTATGCACTTCTTTGCTTTTGTTGTGTTCTCAGCCCTCGCAGGGACTCTAACCACTTCCACTTGAACTTCGGGCCATATGGGAACCTCGTCTCTCTTGTGGTAGTGGTCCTCCTAAATTCGGGCCACTCGGCTCATTCCTTCCTGTCTCATTTTGTTCTTCCTGTCTCTTCTGAGCGTGGGGGGCTGCATTTCTGATGCCGTGGTTGCCCAGCTGGAGAGGAGAACAGTGGCATGAGAAAAGCACCCTGGACTGTGCCCCTCAAAGTGAGGTCCCCAGGCCAGCAGCATCGGCTTTACCTGAGAGCTGCTTAGAAATGCAGACTCTCCAGTGCTGCCCCAGACCTCCTGGACCAGCTTCTGTATTTTAACTGGACCCCCAGAGGCATAGTCAAGCCTGAGAAACACCAGCATCTGATCACAGCTCGCCAGCCACCTAACTCTACAACCTGGCAAGTCTTTTCACTTCTCTGTCAGACACACTGATCTTCCCTGTGTCAAATTAGGTGCATTTAATTATGTGGTAATTCAGATTACTCTGTTGCTTCATCAGAGAAGTATGAAGGTGTGGGAAGTGGCAGAAAATCATATTGTGCACAAAATCAAGAACTTTGAGAGCTGAAAGGAACTTGATTGACCACCTCCTCCAGCTCCCTATTGTTTTCTAGCCACTTAAGGTCAAGCTTTGCTAAGAAGAAGTCAGTCTGCTCCATCCTTCAGGAGAAATGCAGCCCCTGCAGTCAGAAGAGACAGGGAGACCACAAGAGACAGGAAGGAATGAGCCGACTGGCCTACACTACCACAAGAGAGGTGACGTTCCCATATGGCTTGAAGTTTAGGGGGAAGTGGATCCCTGATATGAAAACTGTGGTCCCTGAGCCAGAGGCATTACAGTCACCTGGTAAGAGAGGCGGTGGGTGGTGTGTGAGAAATGCAGATTCTTAGGCCAAGGTTCATACCTACTTGGTAAATAGAGTCAAAATCTCTATTTACCAAGAACCCTGGGTGATTCGTAAGCACAGCCAAGTTTGGGGAGCGCTGGGCTAAATGACGCAGTCACTGGGAATGCTTGAAGACAAATGAAGCCCAGAATAGAAGCATCATTTCCCAAGTAGTAAGAGTGCTTGCCCTAGAAGCAAAGAAATGTAGATTTGAATTTCAACTTGCCACTTGCAGATTGGGGTTTTGAGAAAGGTATTTAACCCTCTCTGAGCTTCAGATTCCTCATCTGTAAAAAGTGTGAAGCAATTAGCATGATGTTCGGCATTCAGGAAGTGCTAAGTAAATGTTAGCCCAACAGGGCTTCATGGTTAAAAGCACAGATTTTGCAGCCAGAGTGCCTGGGTTGATAATCCCGGTTCTGCCACTTCCTAGCTGGGTGACCTTCAGCAAGTCACTTAACCTCTTTGAGCTCCAGGTTGCTGCAAAGTGAAACTCACAATAGGGTTGTGATGATGATTTCATGGGTTAATATCTGTAAAGCATTTAGAGGCTGTCTGGCACATAGTAAGAGCTAAGTGTCTATTAAAAATTATATTGCTATTTTAGAGACTTGATGAAAGGAAGAGAGCTAGGTATACATGTTTTTTTTAAGCTTCAATGAAGAGAGGAGTCTATTTCTCCCTCATGTAAAGAGAGTCAGGAAGTGTGCAGCCCTGTGTTGGCTTTCAGGCATCCCCCAGGACCCAGATGCCTCTCATTTTACTCTGCCTTGCTCATCCTGTGGTTTCTGTCCTTATGGTGGAGAGTGGCTTGTGCAGCGATCACTCCTGTACCCAGGTACAAGTCCAGCAGAATGAAACAGCTGAGGAAGGTCAGGGGGTTCTGGATGAGTGGTGTATTGCTGTGTAATAAATTACTCCAACACTTGAGGGCTGGAGATGATAAACATTATCTCACAGTGTCTGTGGCTCATCATCGGTTGCAGCTTAGCTATGTGGTGGTGGCTCATGCTCTCACAGGCTGCAATCAAGGTGTCAGCAGGGGCTGCACTCATCTCTAGCTCAAGTGGGGAGGATCCGCCTCTGAGCTCACTCCTACAGTTGTTGGTAGGCCTCACAAGGTCCCCTTCCAAGCTCACTTATGTGGGCCCCTCCACAGGGCTGCCTTATGACATAGTAGCTGGCTTTTCCCATTAGAAATCCCCGCCCACACTCAAGTGGAGGGGGATTGTACGAGGACCTGAATCCTAGGAGGTGGCATCATAGAGGCTGCATAGCACAGGACTCTTCCCAGTGACTCGAGCTTCCCTCAAGCAGCCTTCCTGGAATTCCCACACAATACTTTTGTTTATAGCTCACAGGCTGGAACTTAGTCACGTGGCCATACCAAGCTGCAAGGGGAGGTTGAGAAATAGACTCTTTTAGCTAGATGCATTTCCATCCTGAATTAAAATCAGGGTTTCATTACTAAAGAAGAAAGGCAGGGATGGCTAGTTCATTTTCTATAGCCTTCTTACAGAGCTGTGGTTCTCAAAATGATGGTCTCCAGACCTGCAGCATCCGCATCACCAGGGAACTGGTTAGAAATGCAAATGTTTGGGCTCCATCCCAGACCTGCTGAACCCAAAACTCTGGGGGTGAGGTGTCCAGTGATCTTGATTTTCACAGCCTCCAGGGATCTGTAGATGCATGCTCAAATGTGAGAACCACTGCTACAGAGGACAAGTTAATTGACATTAGTACGATTGTTATAATAAAACATACAGTTTGTTTATAAGAACTGACAGCTTGGAAAAAAAAAAAAAAAAAAAAAAAAAAAAAAAAAAAAAAAAAAAAAAAAAAAAAAAAAAAAAAAAAAAAAAAAAAAAAAAAAAAAAAAAAAAAAAAAAAAAAAAAAAAAAAAAAAAAAAAAAAAAAAAAAAAAAAAAGGCCCCTCTCTCTCTCTCTTGGTGTCTTCCAAAAAAAATCATCAAGGAACAGAGAGGCTTTAAAAATGAGGCATGTGCTGCCTAATGATTACAATAGCTACAATTCACTTTACGGTTTCCATGCTGAGGTTGCACATAAATTTTATCAGGCGATAAGCTCCATTGCACGGATAAAGCTTGAGGGTATACTTGGCAAAGGAGATCATAAATGAAGGCTCCTTTATGATGAGCAAGGAACTACAGCTTCTTGGTGGCTAGAAATCCATACTAAAATAGTAGAACCAAAGTCGGGTTATGTAATGGACCACTTACATAATCAAATCCAGCAAAGCGGCATGTTTTGATCAACATGCAGAAACAATAATGAGGGCAGGCTGTAAAAAAAATGGAGGACTTCAATAACCCACAAGTCAATCAGTTGGGAGGATCGCTGCCTGGTATGGAAGACAGCTTATGGAATCTGCAACCCAATTCCTTTGTCCATGCACCCAAATATCCAGTAAGCCTCAGGACCTCCGAGCTTCATTTTCCTCCTAAAGTGGGGATGGTAATAACAGGTTTATTTGGCAGGCGACAGAAAATTCACTGATGTTAAAATTCAGCACTGTAACCCAAATCCCTGGCACATAGCAGGGGTCACACATGTGATGTGTTCTCTCTCCTCTCCTTTATCTAAATAATGTATAGAGATGGTTCATAACAATACTTTTAAGTAGTTTCAGAACTCAAAAGGAAATTAAAAATTCTTTTAATTTTGGTCTGATTTCCTTGAAAATCTGTATTTTTCTTTTTTTTTTTCAATTTCTCTTCATTATGCCAGTTTCCATCAAATTACATAATTCTTGTTCCATTTGGTGTTTACTGTCAATCTTTATTTTTTCTTTGTTAGGTTATTTTTTTGTAAATGGGTTTTATAATTTAGACACTCTGGTTCTTTTTTTGTTTTGTTTTGGTGTTTTGGCTTTCCTTGTAATTGAATATTCCTGACAACTTCTCGCTTCTGAAGAGCTGAGGAGAGCAGGTAGAATCCATCATTTCTGGTGTGCCTCTACCCTAGGAGGGGGACTGTTACTTCGTGGTGAGATGACACATGGTAGAGAGCCACCCTAGGTCTTTATCTTTCTACTCCTGCATGTCTCTGTGTTGGGAGTGGGGTGAGGGACTTCTATGTGCTTAAATCCGGCCCCACTTTTTTCCCACTCATCTCTGCGTAGCAAAATGTGCAGCCTCTCTTTTTCAGCTCCTTGTTTACATTGCCTGCCGCTGTCAGGGAGGCTCCCCAGTACCCTCTACTCCAATGGAAAGGAGCCATATCCTTCGCTGATACACCGTCTCCTCTCTCATAGTGAGAATGGGTAGTGGCATAGAGGGAGCTGGGGGAAGTTCGGATGTGTGAAGTAGCAGGGCTTCTGAGGGCTCCGAGCCACGTGTTGGCCAGCAACCCAGGGGCCTCTTTCTCTGGCCCTCTTCTCCACCCACACTTCCTGTCTGGGTTTAGCTTTGGCCCTTAAGCACAGCTGGCACGTCCTCTGGGGGAAAAGGGACCTCTCCTTGGGGGGCTGTAAGGGTGTGTTATTCTTTTAGGCTTTCTCTGTGGTGAGGAGGGTGCAATAGAAAGTCGTCTGGTTGCCCCAGGGGAGCAGCCTGTCCCTGGACCAGTTCTGGTGGATTACTTTGGGGTCTAGTCAGGAGACAGAAGGCATACCAGGTATTTGAATAGTGAGGTTTTCATATAAAGACATGGTTAACAAAGTATAAAGTTGTTCTTGACTGGGTAATCGAAAGGGCAAAAAAAGAACTCAAAGATACTACAGAGGTAGCACGTGCAGGAGAGCAGCTCCCACCCCCGAGGCTGAGGGAACGAAGGAAGAATCTGGAAATATCCAAACCTAGAAACTTAGAGGAGGGGCCCCATGCTGCTGAAACTCGGACCTCTGAGGGTGCACACCGCTCAGCTGGTGCCGAAGTCTGAGCTCGGAGGAGGGGCCTGTGGGGCTACACTCCTGGGAGGTGGTATCTGTCTGGCAGAGCTGGAAAGGTACAGCTGGCAAAGCAGAAATGTGCTTTGTGGAACCCCAGCACCAGCATCACAGAACAGAGCTAGAAGAGCAGGTTTGGAGCTGAGAGAATAAATTAGTAACTAGACAACAACTTAAAAACCGGCACAAGTCCTTTTTTGTGATTGAACCTGCCCTAGGGCAACGCTCTCAACTCTAATGCAAGTATGAATCACCTGGGGACCTCGTCAAAAGCACAGTTGGTCCAGGATAGGGCCTAAGATTCTGCATCTTTGACAAACTCCCAGGTGATGCATATGCCTTGAGCAGCAAGAGCTAGGAGGCCTTGAAGAACCCACCTGTTAGGTGTGGCCCGCAGTCTTCTGCAGGAGTCCCTCCCTGGGCTGACTCAGCCACTGAATTCCTTCTGCAGGGATAATGTGAAGCTGGCTTTATGCTTTCTTATTACAAGTAAGCTCTCACATCTGGAGAGAGAAGGTGCGAAGGTGAGTGAGCAGGATACAAAGAAATATTTCCAATACATATGAACACAGTAAAGGAAATAACAGAAAAAGGCTGGCAAGCTGGGCAGAGGTACATTTTCAAGATTTGTTAAAAAAATGCCCGCTGGGAGTTGAAACCTAAAAATGCAACATTAAACTGTAGGGACTAAACTCTCCAGTGACTTAATAAGTTAGTAAAAGCTAGAAAAAACGAGAAAGAAAAAAAAAAGAAAAAAGAAATATTAGATTCAAATATCTTGAGCAGAAGGTCTATTTGCTGCCCAGGTCATTTATGCTTTTCAGGATGATGACCACTGGAAAACCCTTTTCCTGGCATCTGAAGTGACAGTGTTTCAATACCTTTCCCCCATTCATATACTAAGAATGTAATTTAATGTATGATCACCGTGACCTTCTGAAATAGGGGCAAGAATGGCTTTAGGGGGCCGATTTACAAATGAGAGAACTGGAGCACAGAGATGGTAAGTGACTTTCTAGTGTCACAAGGCAGCCAAATTGTGATCCAGGCCCTGGCCTAGAGGGGTGTGTCCAAAGACCCTGGAAATCTGGCTGCTAGAGGCTGAGGGCTATACTTTGGTCAGCAAAGTTTTCTGTATAGGGCCATATAGTCAAATATTTAGGCTTTGCAGGCCATAGGTTCTCAGCTGCAACTATTCAACTTGGCTCTTGTTGCACGAAAAAGAGCCATAGACAGCATGAAAACAAATACATTGCTTGTGTTCCAACAAAACTTTGTAACAGGCAGAGGGCTACATTTGGTCAACAGGCTGTAATTTGCCAACTCCTGTATGCCAATGGCAAAAGTTGAAAACATGATACATGTACATGATTTAATTCTTTTAGGAATTGAGAAGGGTAAAGACTATGAGATAGAAAGGAAGATGGAAGGTGAGAATGGGAGGAGGAGGAGTAGGGATAAGATGGATAAGGTAGGAGAAGGGGGACAATAGGTAAAAAGAAAAAGAAAAAAGGAAGGAATAGGCATTTAGACAACTCTGATTTGGGGGGGTACTTACCAACAAGATAAAAGAAAAGTGAGTTTGGAACATTACCCTGGGCTGTGTGAAAGACAGTACAATTTGATCATGATTTCTGTGCAAGATGAATTCACTTTTCTCAAATGATTTTATTTCAAATGACAAACTTAGAGCAGGCACAGTGAAGTTTGTGATATTAAATCACTATCAAGTTATGCCTCTGTAAAAATGATTGTCCAACTGACTATGTCAGCTAACAATTTAAAAATACATGATTTATGACCAGGAATGATGAAATCTAGAAAATATTTCTCAGGAAAGAAATATATTTTAGCTGCTCGATAGCAAAACAAGTCCTTTGTTATTAATACACGGATGCCTATGACGTCTTCACTATCTCAGAGATTAAAGGGTTTCTTGGAGATGTCGAGTGCCTGGTATTGCTAAAGCTTTTGGAAAGTTTTGCAGACAGTTCTTATTGTTTTGCAAACATTCCCCTTCTACATACTTTGAAAAATGATTTCAGATCGCTTTCGAGAAGCTTTCTTCTTCATAGTTTCCTTATTGGCTTTATTGCTTTCCTGTGCCAGCAAGAAACCATCTGAGCCAGCAGCACAAAAACTTAAAAACATTGAAGGAGCAGTCATTGCTGCCACTTAGGGAATGTGTTTTTTCTAAAAACACAGGGACCTGAGGTCTGGGGAATTGTATAACTACAGGACAGTGAGCTGGATCAAGTAGGACTACTTTAGAATTTTGGAGTGCGCCCTATGTCTAGAGATCCTTGTGGCTGTTGAATGCCTCCATTTGTAGGGGCAGTGCAGTGTAGTGGTTATGGGCACTGGCTTTGGACACAGACCACTTTGGCTTGACTCGATATCTCTGCTACTGGTTGGGGTGGCCAATCTTAGACTAGTTACTTCATTCTATCTGTGGCTCACCCTCTTCATTTGTGAAATGGACATGATAATATCAATATCTATCTTAAAGAATTTTATAAAGATTGAAAGAATTAAAATACATGTGATGAGCATTAGAATGTCTGGCATATAGAAAACATTCAATAAATGTTACTATTACAATTAATGAGAGGTAGACAAGAATCACAACAAATCAGTTTTCTTTGTGTGTGTGTGATTTGTAAATTATTTCTGTTATTGTTTAAAAAATCTTTTTAAACTTTTATTTTTAAAAGTTAGGGGTACATGTGCAGGATGTGCAGGTTTGTTACACAGGTGAACATGTGTCATGGAGGTTTGTTGCACAGGTTATTTCATCACCCAGGTAGTAAGCCTAGTATCCATTAGTTCTCCTGATCTTCTCCCTCTTCCCACCCTCCACCTTTGATAGGCCCCCGTGTGTGTTGTTCCCTCTATTCGTCCATGTGTTCTCATCAACAAGTCAGCTTTTCTTTTGAAATTTTGTTTCCTATGGAATGATGTATATGCATGTATGTTTTCACCCAGGTTGTTAAATATTGGAGCAGATAACCTTATAAGGTATACGTGTAATGCAAAATTGTTGTGATAATTTTTGTGCAGAGGTAATATAGCAGCTAATGAGATTTAATCAAAGCACAATTATTGCTAGATTGAAAGTTGTCATCAGCTTAGGCAACATAGCAAGACCCTGTCTCTACAACAAAAATTAAAAAAATAAATTAGCTGGGTATAGTGGCCCAGGCTTGTAGCCCTAGCTACTTGGGAGGCTGAGGCAGGAAGATCGCTTGAGCCCAGGAGTTCGAGGCTGCAGTGAGCTATGAGTGCACCACTGCACTCCAGCCTGGGTGACAGAGCAATATCCCATCTCTAAAAATTAAAGAGGAAGAAGAAAGTTGTCATGACTGTTAAAAATTGTTAGGCAAGACTAATCATATTTGAATGCTAAACTTTAGCTCAGACGTCTTCTCTTAGTTCTAGATCCCATTAGGATTAACGGTACCTCAAATTCAACATATCTCAAACTCATCTCAATCTTGGTCCAATTCCTGCATAACCTAATTGAGTAAATGTATCAGTATTTATCCAGTTTCACAAACCAGAAACTTGGAGTCACCTTTGACCCTTCACTATCTCTCACCAGATCCAATCCACCAGCTTGCCAATTTTAACTCCTGCTATGGTCTGAATGTTTGCGTCCTCCCCAGATTCATACATTGAAACCTAATCGCCAATATGATAGCATTAAAAGGTAGGGCCTTGGGAGAGGTAATGAGGTCATGAGGTGGAGCCCTCATGAAAGGGATTAGTGTCCCTATAAAAGAGGACTGAAAGAGCCTCCTTCACCCCTTCCATCCTGTGAGGATGCAGCAAGAAGGCGCCATGTACGAGAAAGTGGGCCGTCAGCAGACACTGAATTTTCCAGAGCCTTGGACTCCTCAGCCTCCAGAATTATAAGAAATAAATGTTTGTTGTTTATAAACTACCAGTCTATGGTAGCTTGTCATAGCAGCCTGAATGAACTAAGACACCTCCTAAATATCTCTCAAATGAGGCATTTCTTTCCATTACCATTATTTATAACCATCACAATCCAAGCCCTCCTGTCTCACATAAACTACTAGGTTAGCCTCCTTGGTCTATGATCATTCATTCTTTTCCACATTAAATCCATTCTCCCCAGTCTGGGTAATATAGTGAGAACCCAACTCTACAAAAAATTAAAAAAAAAATAGGTGGATGTGGTGGCCTTGCCTATAGTCCCAACTACTTGGGAGGCTGAGGCAGGAGGATTGCTGGAGCCCAGGAGTTTGAGATTACAGTGAGCTATGATTGTGCCACTGCATTCCAGACTGGGTGACAAAGTGAAAATAATAATGGTAATATGATGATGATGATAATAATCCCTTCTCGTTAAAACCCAGATTCAGCTTTATTCTTTCAACTGGCAGCCTGCTGGATTTACTAGTGCTTCCCATTTATCCCATCTGTACAATATACAACCCATGCCCACTGCATACTGCCTGCTCATTGCTAGTAGATGACTCTTCAGGATGCTCACATATTTCTGTTCCTACCTGTGAAGCTGTGTATTTACTAGAGGTCCCTAACCTGTTTTGTCACTTTTTGAAATAATTATACAATTTAATGAACTGTTACATAAGTTGATGAACGATGAATACATTCATCTTTCATAAGAGGGAGGTTTTTTCTATAAAAATTAGGTTGAATGCTTTGGGAAGACTAGGTAAAGGCAGTTTGCTATAAAAATTGCTGTTCAGTTGGCTATGAGTGATAAAGCTGCGAAAGATCTCAGAAAATAAAACTAGGAGGATTCTGCACTCAGAAATGCTTGCAAATATATATTTTAGTTCTTCTTTAAAGAAATTGAAATGGAAAATTATCAAAAACACCTTATAGATAAGAAACAGGCCAAGGAAAGACATTCATCTAACCCACATTTAAAACACAAAGCTGGCTGGGTGCGGTGGCTCACGCCTGTAATCCTAGCACTTTGGGAGGCCAAAGTGGGCAGACTGCCAGAGCTCAGGAGTTCCAGACCAGCTTGGGCAACATGAGGAAACCCTGTCTCTACTAAAAATACAAAAAATTAGCTGGGCGTGGTGGTGTGTGCCTGTCATCCCAGCTACTCAGGAGGCTGAGGCACGAGAATAGCTTGAACTTGGGAAGCAGAGGTTGCAGTGAGCTGAGATGGTGCCACTGTGCTCCAGCCTGGGTGACGGAGTGAGACTCTGTCTCAAAAAATAAATAAATAAATAAATAAATAACAAAGACAAAACACAAAGTCTTGGATCTGCATGGAAGGATTGGTGAACGAATGTATATTTTGAATAAAATGGTAAAAGTCTTCATGTATCATTTTTAATGATTCTTATTTTATGGAGCTTTTCAAACCAACTGCTTAATTATCTGTATGGATTACATATCATCATATCATACCCTGAACTTAATATATTTGAATACCTGCTTCTCTGTTTATCTTAGGTTATAGTCTGAAACCCTTAAAATGGTTGATGAGGTCTGGTTTAGGCAAGTTGGCCCAACCTCATCTTGTAACCTCAAGGTCATCTTGAAAGTTACCTCCCTCACCTCCATTCTTCATTTAGTTCCTGGTACTAGCCACGCAGTTTCCTTTCACAGGGACTTTCAACATTAGAAGTTCCCTCTACCCAGAGTACTCACCCCCTTTTCTCTTCATCCCTCAGATCGTTCCCTGATCTTCCTGAGTAGGTCAGATCTCTGTGCTGTTTGCTCTTGCCACGTCACTTAACTCTATCGTAGCTTTTAGCTCAATTGCAATTTTACGTTTATTTTGTGGTTATTCGACTTGTATCTTTTGTGATAGTTTCCTAGTGCTGCCATAACAAATTATCATGAAGTTGGTTTAAAACAACATAAATATATTCTGTCACCATTCTGGAGGCCAGAGGTCTGAATCAAGGTGTCAGCAGAGCCACGCTCCCTCTGAGGGCTCTAGGGAAATGTTCTTACTTGCCTCTTCCAGCTTCTGGTGGTTCCTTGTAAACATTTCAAAGTAGTGTCCTTTAAATATAGAGTCTTGAAGTCATGCATTGCTTGACAGCATTATTGCTGTTTATGACTCTTATAGCTTCTAATACTAGTGAAGATTTCACCTAGAGACAAAGGATAAAAATTCTCAACAACCCCAAAGCATACTCACCTCCCCATTGTTTGAAGCTCAGGCTGCCCATTTTATCTAAATTTTTGCCTGGAGTCAAATGTGGACAGCCAGTGTGGCTTCGGCATCAGATGTACACATCCTACAATTATAGAAAAGTATATTTATAGTATGAGCTACTGGGCAGAAGCTGTGCCTAGGTTTCCAGACATTATTTGGCACTCTGGAATGTAAGTAAACAATGAGAGAGGCAGTACAAATGATAATGGTTGTGGAGATGTCACTATTGACCCCCCTTCATGAAACAGTTCCCTGTTAGTGGAGATTAAGGCTGACTAAAAGTCAGTCACTGGATCAAGGGGTTCTATCCTCTTTCTGATGAGAAACAATTATCAATATCTATGAAGGCTTCTTTTAGCTGATGAATATGGGGAGTGGGCTGTTAGCTTCATTTTCATTCCCAAGAGCTACAGAGAGGAGGGAACTTGGATGCTGACCAGGAAAGGCTGCCATGTGCATTAAAGATCATTGCAATAGCAATTTACCATTTGTTAAGCATCTAGAAGGTCTCAAGCATTTTTCCTATATTATGGCAAATCCTCACAACAATCTGGTATGGTAGAGATTCCTAGCCTCACTTTATAGACAAAGAAATCAAGGCTCAGATAAGCTAAAAAAAAATTGGCCTTTAATCACACAGCTAATAAATATCTCTTAGAATTATAACCCAGACTGTCTGGCTCCAGAGCCCATATATTTTCCACTTTGCCAAGGTGCCTTCCAGAGTTTGCTCTCTAAAGAGAAGAGCTAGTCCTTTGGTGACTTATTGCTAAGAGGGTCTCAGATGGCACTTGGATTTCTTGCTTTTCAAACTGAGATATTTGCACCAGCAGGTGTATGACAGGCCAGGGTAAGCAAAACCACAGAAATAACTTGATTCATCTCATGTCAAATCATCTATGAGTTCTATTTTATATGAAAATAAATATTTTTAAGATGAAACAAAAGATTGAAAATATATTTCCTGCTTTTGGAAGCTGCTTTGGGCTAAACCATCAGATGCCAGGTGTGGGGGAAATGAAAATCACATTTGTCCTTCTCTACCTTGAGAAGGCCTTCTATAGGAAAGTTTGAGAAATAGTGCAATAATATGGGAAAACTTAGTTGTGTGAGTATATCAGTCAGTGCTCAGTTAGGAAAACAGAATTAGTCTAGGTATTTCAGAGGGAATTTGATACAGGAAATTGTTTACAAAAATGTTGGCAATGTGCAAGGAACAAAAAGGGGAAGTTAGGTACTGCAGAGAGTGGCCACGGCAGGAAGCTGCCCTAGGGACTGGAGGAACCATTACTAGGACTGGAGGAACAAAACGGGAAGAGGTGATGTTTCCAGAGCTCAGGAGCATGTTAGTCACTGAAATCATCCACTGCTTCAGCTTTTGGAATCCTGTCACTCTTGAAAACACCAGCGGTCACTGGAGCCTGCAACTGCCCATCATGTCAAGATCTGCTAATATTGCTAGCACCCAGTGGCTGGCAGCCACCAGCAATTGCTCATCACCACAGCTGCTGGAAAAATAGAAGGCCATCTGCTGAGTCAGAGACGCCACCAGAAGCAGGAGAAAAATGTCTTCTGCCTTCCTTCCACCTTCTTATCTCCCCCTCATTCCCTCCCATTGGCAGAACCTAACCTGAGGCCAACAGGCAAGGGAGTCTAGGAAATGTAGTTTGCAGGTTTCCAGTTCCCTTTAACAGATAAGTAAAGAAGGATGGGAAATGGTGCAGTCATGCAATTGACCCACCATAGCCTATTATGCATTTAGTAACATATTTCCATAAAGGTTTACTTTATATTCCCCCCACCCAGAAAGTTAAGAAATGTATCTCATTTGAGAGAAGTATATACAAGTATTTACGTTTTCCCAAATCTACTTGGTTTCTGAGTTCAGATAGTGAGAGTTTGTATAACAAGTTCAGATAGTGAGGGATACTTTAAAAAAAAAAAAAAAGCAAACAAGCCTTTATTATGTGTGTCAGTGTCAGGCCTCCCATATAGAATCATGGAAGTGTTGAAGGCATCTAACTGGATTCACTTCTGATCCAGCAAGCAATCATATGATGACCTTACTGAGAATAACTTCCTCAGGGAAGGGTTCATGGAAGGTACACATTGTACGCCATGGTTAATATGTAATCTGCAAAAGGTAAAGTTTTCATATGCCACTATTTTCTTTTTGGCAAACGATGTATACTACAACCTCCTTTTTTGTAGCTTTGCAATGCCTACATACATTGGAGACTTTGAGCAGTTCTGTAGGTGACAACCCAATTTAATCTCATCTTATTTGATCTTGGAAGTCTCTTTTTTACTGACCGCCATCAGGGCCCTGTGACCTGCTGCCACAGGGAACCACCATCAGGGCTGTCAGCCAACGTGTGAAACGTGTCCAAATTTTTCTTTCAGGAAAGTGTAATGTAAACTCTGAACTTAATTATTTGGCTCTAGCTTTCCTTGCTTTGTAACTTTGACAAATTATTTTTCACCCTTCAAGCCTTCATTGCTTTATCTACACGATGGGGTGGGGTGAGGGTCAGGGGCATGATGGTCCATGCCTGTAATCCCACCACTTTGGGAGTCTAAGGTGGGCAGATCGCTTGAGCCCAGGAGTGTGCGACTGGCTTGGGCAACATGGTGAAACCCTGTCTCTACAAAAAATACAAAAGTTAGCTGAGTGTGGTGGTGTGCACCTGTGGTCCTAGCTACTGAGGAGGCTGAGGCAAGAGCATCTATTGAGCCCGGGAAGTGGAGGCTGCAGTAAGCCGTGATCACACCACTGCACTCCAGCCTGAGTGACAGAACGAGACCCTGTTCCAAAACAAAAATAAACAAAGAAAAACCAAAAAATGAAAAACAAAATAGGGCAGGTGATATCTATTTCACAGGCTTATTGTCAAGACAAGATGAGATAGTATGCATGCTTTATGGCAAACTGTCAAGTACCACACCAGCCCAAGGATTCTAGGCTTCTCTAAGGTCTATTTGAGGTCCCCAGCCCTTGGGGTTGGTCATGATGCCTCTCTGCAGTGTGTCCTCTTGAACAAAATCTCATTTCTGGAGCCCTTTCTCCATCTTCCTGCGATTCTATGACTTACCTGGGGCTTGTCACACTCTTCTGGCTCCAGCTCTCAGGTGAATCCTGGCAGCCATAACTGATTAATTTGGCCTTCCTGTCCCCCTCTAAACTGTCCTAGACTCTGTGTCCAGAGATATCATTCTGAAACAGATCTCTGATCTTTTCACTCTCATATTTAAAATAAAACAAAATTTTCATCAACTCCCCTTTGCTTACCATATCAAATTCAACACGTCTTAGGTAGATAGTCCCTTTTCTAATCTTACTACCCCTCACCTGCAGCATCAAAGTTCCTAGTCATCCAGTATACTCCTTGCTCTCTACTAAAACACTGAGAGACCTGGGTGACAATTCTGGCAGAGCTACTTATCAGTTACGTCACCTTGGACATGTTACTTAAACCCTCTGTGCCTCAGTTTTCCTCCTTGGTAAATGGGGGATAATAACAATACTTATTTTATGGGATTGCTTTTTAGGATTACACAAGGTAATGTGTATTAAGTTGTTAGTACTGTGCCTGGCATTATTAAGTGGTCAGATAATGTTATTTTTTTACTATTCACGTTCTTGTTACTGTCAGACCCTTAGAATTTCTTTTCTCTTCTCCAGCTTGTTCTTCATCCAGGGATGACTTTCATCTAAGCTTCATCACTTAAAATCTTACTGATTTGTTTTGAATGTAACTTGGACAAATTATTTTGCACTCTCAGCCTTTGTTTCTTCATCTATAAGATAAATAAAGTCATATTTGCCTCATACACCTTTTCTATGGGATAAATGAGGTTATATGAAAGCTGTATGGCAAACTGTAAACTATCTTGCAAGCTTTCTTTATAAGCATTCTTTGACTATTTTCTGACTACTCATCCTCACTTTGACACTCCCTGAAAATGACATCCTCATAGGATTTTGTACTTTATTTTCAGTATTTGTCATATCACAGCCTTGTTTTAATTTGCCTTGTTATTTATATACGGGCATAGATCGAATACTTCTTAAAGGTGAGATTGATGTCTGCAGCCGATGCATACAAGGCAGCAAAATAAGTTTGCTTAATTGAATTGAAACCCAAATTTATAATACAGCTTTAGTTGCTTTAGTCGATAATGTGGGTTAGTATATTTTATTTGCACGTTTCTTTACCCCAGGAAAGGGGTCTCCAAAGGTGAGATTTCAGCCTTCACTGAAAAGGCTATCAGTATAGCCCACTGCTATTCCAAGGGTGGTTTCCAGACCAGCAGCAGTAGCATCAGCAACTGGGGTGCTTGTTAGAGCTGCAGAATCTTGGGGTCCACACCAGTGCTACTGAATCACATTCTCTGGGGCTGGGTAGGAATCTGTGTTTTAACAACCTGCTAAAATCTTATGCATGCTAAAGTCTCAGAAGCATTGGCATAGACGGTATGCAGGAGGAAAACGTTAATTTTCTTCATTTGGCATTTTATAGAGGAGTGCCTATTTGTAACAGCCTGTTTATCAAAGGCAATTTATTTTAGCAAACTGTACCATGTTTTCAAATAAGCAAAATTTCTTAGAATTTAACAGAATTTCCCTCTAGTTCCTCAACGTGTGAGGAGCAGTAATTTTTATTGGTTTATCATATCTATGGCAAATTTTCATTTCAAAAAGAAAAACAAGGACAGAAAATAGACCAAGAGGTAAAAAGGCACCAACTGGTACTTACTTAATCATGTCTATAAAACTGTGACTTGCTTTTGCAAGAATGTGAGGCTGTTGACCGTATCCTCCTTAGATGGGATATCCCAGACTGTTATATGGAAAAACAAACAAACAACAAACCCATCTTAAGTGCTCTCTTTTACACTTTGAAGGCCTCATCCTTCTATACTGAAAATGGGGATTCTATATTGCAAACAGTAATGGTTTAAGGCTCGAACCTGTTATAAATGTCGTCTTCTTGGCTGTGGGAATCAACACTTCAGAGCTTAGATAGTAATTACTGTCACATGAAAAGCAGGGAGGCATATTATGACTTCTCAACCATCAGAAAGCCCTCTTCTTGCAAATGGCAGCACTTCACAGGGACTTTTACACTGTACCATTTATAATTTTCGTGGCTGACCTGTTATTTTAAAACACCAACAGGAAGATAAAAAATGTTGACAGAAAAGCAGTACCAACCAGTGCCCTTTGGTCCTTCTAAACTTGAACCAGAAAGCTTCCTTGCCTTTTAAGGAAGATTATAATCTGCTAAAATAGAAAAAGGAATGACAAAAGGATTATGACCTATAATAAGTTTAGGACAATCCAGAATTTTCCTCAAGTAATTGCAGACTGCAGTGTGATTGTTTACATATGTTTGTTCTGACTGGGCAATTTGGGCGTAGATTGTTTCCAGTATAAGAGTAGGACAAAGGATGGAAGAGATTTTTGCCTGAAAGTTTGATCTGTTCCTGAATTCTGGACTGTTCTGGGGCCTCCTCCTTTGGTAGATTGCCAATGGAATAAATCATACAAGACTTTTGTGAAACATGTATGACCTCAGGACATTGGGACTTCTAAGCAGATAGAACTAAATGGGATTAAGTAAATTAATACTTGTAAAGCACATTGCATAATGCCTGGCACAGGGCAAGTGCTATATAAATGTTTGCTAAATGAGACGTTCTACTTTGAACAAAGACAAGTTTTATCTGTATTTCTAGGAATATTTTGGATTAGACAATGAATGGATCTTGAAAGAGTGGGTATCCTAGGGTTCAGGCTGTAGAAGCCCACAATGCAGTTGGCACCAATTATCTTTTTAGCTGGTGACTGCCGTGCATGCCAAATTTCTACTTAGGATTCCTTTGTGGCAATGCAGAGTTGCAGAAAGCACATTGCATTTAGACATAGCATGGCCACCTATTAGGTGAGAACCTTGGGCAAGTCCCTTCACTGCTTCCTGATCCCCATTTTCCTTAAATACGTCACATTAAATACGTCTAAGAACTTCGTAAACTTGAAAGCATTATTCACATGGATAGTTTCATCCTCGGATATTTACTTCCGGTGTAACTGTGAAGTGGGGGCAGTTTACGTATTTGACGAGTCACTGGGGATGAATAGCTGAGTTGACATGTTTTCCAGAGGGATGACGGGATGGTACAGGAGGAATGTCAGGAAACTCCTTTTGAATGAAATATGTCAACTCAGTTGCTGCCACAAAAACTTTGTCAGAAATTAAGGGAAAACATTTATTGTAATTGTCACAGCTTCTTGCCTACCTAGCATGCATTCTGCCTTATTTTCTAACAGAACTGTGCATTTTTTTTTCAGCCATGTGTCCTGGGGGAAACTGATCTCATCTACCTCTTCAGGGATGCCTGACTGGCTTAAGGTTATTCCTATTCTTCTTAAATAGGCACGTGACAACCTCTGGCCAATAAGACTGAAGAAAGCTGCTAGGGGGCTTCTGGGAAAAGTTTCCTCACTCCTCTCTTTCACTTGTGAGCTGAAATGAAAACTGACACGGAACTTTCCATACATTATCTGATCAATCATCACAGCAGTCTTCGGGATAGGTGGTGTTGTCCCCCGCGATATGGAATGAGGAAATCAAAAGGTTAAGTTGCTCAGGGTCACCCAACATCTAGGTGAAAGATTTAGAACTCAAATTGAGGTCTGTTTAACTTCAAAGGCTGTGCTCAAGTTGTTGTGGTCTAAACTCTGCCTCAGATGAAATTTGGTCAAGAGGCAGTATACTTACTGTGCTGTGGCCATGAAGCTAGCAGAGACTGGAAACTGGATGGTCTAAGGGTTTTTTTCTTTCTTCTTTTTTGATGTTGGCTTTGCCATCCAGCATTTGACCTTTCTGGACCTCCACTTCATCATGTATAAGACAGTTGGACCAGATGTTTCTTGAGGTTCTTTTTGGCTTTGAAATCTTTCAAAATGCTTGGTAAACAACAGGGAAGGATAAGAGAAAATGGAAAAACATACATTTGGTATGTTGACAAAGGGCACCAGGCAGGATTTCCCCCTCAGCCTGAGGTTCAGGGTTACAACGCATCAGAGATGTTGCTGAAGAACAGCAGAAAGTTCCGCTTGGCATTCAATGGAACAAACCAAACCAGCTAAGATCCTTGCTGTGGTAAGAGCTAAAAAGAGGCCAGATGAGGGATATTTTCTGTAGGATCCTCCACATCAATCCAGCCAGCTTGATGACTGAGTTCCTGAAGAGGGAGTTAGGCTCTGAGGAGCATTTGTGCTTTCCCTTCCTTCCATTCCCAGAGTGCTTAAAAGAGGGTGGGGCAGGGGTATATGAGGCATTTTTCAATACTTGACTTCTGTTTCTTCTGTTTGCTTCCTATTGTTGGAAAAGTTTCTGTGATATTATTACCAGAGATAGCAATAGTGCTTAGAGATTCTTCAGCTCTGAATCATGAAGGAGGGGCCCTTTGCAGGGGACACTGCAGCTTTCATTTCTTGGCCTCATTTGGGGCCGAGAGAGGCGTGGAGACTCTTGTAGATGGCATGAGTCCATTGAGCCCCTTTCCCATCGATGTTAGTTTTCTAGGGCTGCCATAGCAAAGTATCACAAACTGGGTGGCTGAAAACCACAGGTTATTGTCTCACAATTTTGAAGGCTAGACGTTCAAAATCAAGGTGTCAGCAAGGTCATACTTCCTCTGAAAACTGTAGGGGAGCGTCCTCCTTGGCTCTCTCCCGGGTTCTTGTGGTTGCTGGCCACCCTTGGCATTCTTTGGCCTGTAGATGCACCTCTCCAGTCTCTGCCTCCATCATCACATGGCCGTCTTCTCCCTGTGTGTCTCTTCTCTTCTTGTAAGGATATCAGTCATATTGAACTAAGTGTGCACATAAGGTTACATTCTGAGGAATTTGGGGTTAGGAATTCAACATATCTTTTAGGGGGATATAACTCAATCATGCACCCTTCTAGGTAAACTTCTACCCATATCTAGTTGAGTTCTTCCTATATGAGGCAGTGAGTTTGTCTCTTTGGTGCTGTTTTTCAAAGCCAGTCTTTATGTTTGTTGAAAAACGGTTCGGTCTTCAAGAAATTATAGGGGGTGAAGGAGGAGCTGGATGTTCCTGGAGCAGCAGCCAAAGGATGTGGTCCCCCACATCAGAGCTTCTCAAATGTAGTATGCACACAAATCCCCTGATCTTGTTAGAAAGCAGATTCTGTTGCAGTAGGTCTAAGGTGAGACCTGAGATTCTGCCTCTCTAACAAGCTCCCAGGTAATGCTGATGCTGCTGGTCCCTGGAGTAGCAAGGCTCTAGATCTAGAATAGATGGTGGTCACATCTGTTTATGAAGAACAATTAAAACATATCATTCTTGGGAAGTTTCAAAACTTCAGCTGTATACTAGCCAGAAAAATTCCGAGTAAACTCAGTATCCCGAAATGGGAAAGAGCAATTCAATTATTTTTTTTCGTGTGAGAATGAAGTCAGAAACATCTGTGCATATTCATCTGGATGGATACAGTGATTTCTAACTTCTGGACCACGCTGAATAGTTGAGATGTGCGTGTCAAAAGCTGTGATTCTTAGGAACAGACCGACTTCGAGATTTAGGGCAACCGAACAACTTCCTATGTCGCTGTGCTAGGAAAACATCATTTGGAGAAGCTTCAGGCCAGTGTTGACAGGGGCTGACTACCTCCTGCTTTGAAAAGCCAAACAGCCACATTTCTTTGGGTTCCAATCCTGTTAGAGGTTCAGTCTCAGGGCCCACCCAGATGATCTCTGAAGGCTGCAGCTGCGGCTGCACCCACACCCGTAACCCTCCTTGCTTGCCACTTCCCTCAGCCCCCTCAATGATTCCCAGACACTCCCCCATCCATGCTAGTCAGAGGCTGGACCAGCATGTAGAAGGACCAGGTGGCAGAGCCAGGGTGTGTCCCTTGGAGGGTCCAGCCTCTGGACGAACTTCTGCAGGGCAGGTTCCAGAGAAGAGAAATCCTTTTGTGATGTCAGAGGCTGGCAATTTGATTTTCCACATTCAAGAATGACCTGATTATTTCCAGTTCGAAAACACCCGTGCACTATTGGATCTCTTACAATACTTAATTGGAAGTTTCTAGGAAGATAGCTGTCTGAGTGTTTGGCACAGTGCATCTTTTGGGTCAGCATGTTAGTTTGTTTTCATGGTCAGTACTGTGACTATAGGATTTGTAATAAAATCCAACTGTGTCAGACTACAGATCCCTGTAATGTCTTCTCATAGTTGAAAGAATGGGGAGAAAAAGAAGAGCAGAGAGAGTTTTGGTTACCTATTGCTGTGGAACAAACTACCCTAAAACTTAGTGGTTTAAAGCAACTACTATTTTACCTGCTCATGATTTTGTAGGTCAAGTATTTGGAAAGGCACAGTGAGGGTGGCTTGTCTCTGCTCCACAATGTCTGAGTCCTTGGCTTTGGTGGCTTGAATGGTTGGGAATTGGTTGAAATGGCTCAGTTGGGGTCATATGCTTGGATCTCAGTTCTTTGCCATGTGGCTTCTCTACGTGGCTAACTGGGCCTTTCCATGGTGGTCTCAGGATAGTCAGGCTTCTTATAATCAGACATTGGAAGCTTCCAGGTTTCTCTGAGGCTTGGCTCAGAACAAGCATATTGTCATTTCTCTTATATTCTGTGGGTCAAAGCAAGTCACAGGGCATGCCTAGATTCAAGGGGAGGGAAAATAGACTCTAGCTTTTGATGGGAGGAGTGGGAAATAATTGGTGGACACTTTGAAGCTACACAGAGACAGAAGTGGAAAGAAACATTTTCGTTCATGTTCTATCAAGGTTCTGATCAGATTGGTTCAGCTCAAGCAGTCAACAGAGTTCCCTGTGATTCCTGGCCTCAAACTTCAGGTGGCCAATTTTTAACTTTAGGGTAGAGTCAGCAAGTGGCCTTTGAACCGTCAGCTACACACACTCACTCAATCTTTTCATTTTTATTTTTGAAAACTTCACTTTTGCTTTCCTGCCTTCCAATAGCAAGTCCCTTCTAGATGAAGGCTTTGTTCAAAAAAATTCTTTTATGATGTATTTTTGTTTTATTAAAATCATTTAAGAGATACATAATTACCTTTTCGTTTGCAAAATTATGATGATGTGGCAGTACACATAGTAAAATGTAAAAGTGTCTCTTTGCTTTGTCTCCCCATCTATTCACCTTCCCAGAAGCAACAGCTGCAGTTTCTTGTGTCTCCCTCTATGCCTTTCTCTATACGTATATATTCCAGTATGTGTGCATATGCTCACACACAGCTTTTTCCTTAAGTAAGATCTATACTGAATTATTCTGCAAGTTGCTTTTTCCATTTACTACTATGTCATGGTGATTGTTCTGTATTAATATATCCATGCACTGCTTTCTTTTAAATGGCTTCACATTATTCTATTGAATTGACATGGTATCATTTATATAATGACTCCCCTAATAATGGGCCTTTAATTGTTTGTCATTTGTTTAAAAAATGACAATTGAAGTATTTTTGCATCTCTGTGTTTTTGCACATGTGCATATATGTCTATACTTCTATATGATAGATGCCTGGAGGTGTAATAGTTGGGTCAGATAGCGTGGGCATTTTCATTTTCAATAGATACACACAATTAATCCTCAAAATTTGGAGTACCAAATAATACTCCTCCAATCCATTTCTCTATACCTTTGACAACAGTGAGTATTACTAATGTTTTTAATTCTTCCAGGTTGATTGATGAGTAAAAATATCTCACCATTGTACTTCTTTCCTGTAATTATTGGTTATTTATATTCTTCTCTGAAATATCCTCTGTTATCATTTGCCAAGTAAAAGAGCATGCTCTTTATATTTTTGCTAAATATTTATGGGAGCTCTTTATATATTAATCCTTTGCTAATTACTAAAATGAAACTCCAAGATGTGGAATTGCTGGGTTAAGGGAAGGCTTTTGACATTTCCTAACTGAGTTTTAGGAAACCTTCTCAAGTCTTCCTTCAGATTATACTCTTGAAAGGGAGTAATCCCATCTCATTGATGAGTTGAGTCTCATTTTTTGACAGTATACAAGCTTTCTGTATAAAATAAATAAAGCTGTGAACTGTACGCTACTATATTCTAAGGTTGTTGAGGACCAACTGTGCTTAGCTACTTAGCAGATAATTAGCAAATTTCTTCAGTGTAGCCGAGCTGATGGGGGCTCATTAGCCACTACCAGAGCCAAGGAAGATCTTTCATTCAATGATAGTATACTTTTTCTTGTTCCTGAAGATGTATGAGGAGAATCTAAACTCTGGTTAGTCGCTGAGCTATTTTTTGAATACCTACTATGATCTAGACGCTGTTGTAGGCCCTGTTGCTTATTCTTATGATCTAGAATCTCCAAGGATGAGGTCAATTTCTGAATATGGCAGTACAGTTGAAGAGGCCATTTTCAGTTCCAGATTTTTCTTTTTCTTTTTTGGTGATTCGAATTTTATGCTTTATGAGGCTGAGTTACAGAACTGTATCATTTAACCACTAAATGTAGCTGACCACTTAGCCTCTGAACCTCAATGTGGCTCCTGCATACTCTACTCACATCAGGTACAAAGCAGTTAAAATGTTTCTTTGTTAGACACAGCTATAAGTGAAAGAGAAAACATTGGTAAAAGTTGAAAAGGCAGATAACTTGTGGTGTGTGGACATGCACAGGAAATAAGTTACTCTTAAAGGAAATATGATTTAGGAGATAGCCAGGAGCTTGCACAAACATTTCTGTCATTTAAGAGTTTAGAAATTTGCAAAGGTTGCAGGCTATACCTTAGCAGTCTTCTGCACACAATACAGTTTAGACACATTTTATTAAAAAGTGGTGCTACAGAAACAATGACTGACTGAAGAGTTGTAACTCTTGGAGGAGATTTTCATTGTTGTTTGTTCATTGGATAGACTAGTCAACAGTTGAAACCTTTGAAGCAAATGTGCGTATTTTGCACACGCATAGCATGGGTGTGTTGGCTGTCGGTGCTCTCATTAACTGGAGGATCAAAAGTAATCATAGCGTGATGCAGGCACATCGGATTTAAAATATGAAGATTTTCTTTGAGTCCTAGCTCTCTTCCTAATCGACTCTATCAGCTTTGGGAAGTCACCTAATCTCAGTGCTCCATATTCTTGTCTGCACAACTAAAGATTCTGTTCACAGAATTTTGTAAAAACAACCTTTAGGTGGGATACCAACAACCTTTGGAAGGGAAGGTAATTCACAAACATAAAAATGCTCTTTCAGCTGGGTGCGGTGTCTCATGCTTGTAATCCCAGCACTTTGAGAGGTTGAGACAGGTGGATCACCTGAGGTCAGGAGTTTGAGACCAGCCTGGCCAACATGGTGAAATCCCGTCACTACTAAAAATACAAAAAATTAGCCAGGCGTGGTGGTGGGTGCCTGTAATCTCAACTATTTGGGAGGCCGAGGCAGGAGAATCGCTTGAACCCAGGAGATGGAGGTTGCAGTGAGCCAAGATCACACCATTGCACTCCAGCCTGGGCAACAAGAGCAAAACTCTGTCTCAAAAAAAAAAAAAAAAAAAAAAATGCTCTTTCAATGTGAGTTTATTATTTTGTCATAATAAAAGAAGGGAATTGCATGCATGCATGCATTTATTCATCCATTTTTTCCATTAACAGTTTCTGATTACCTGCTATGAGCCAGGCATTGTGCTAAGTGCTGGAATAACAAAATAAACAAGACCTGGTTTCTGCCTGGTAGGAGTTTACAGGCCAGTGAAGATGGTTGTCAAGATAATGTCTAGTCCAGTCAATGCTGTGCAGGAGCTGGCTCATTCAGGCTTACAAGAGCTGACTGTTAAATTTTTAGAAATTCTGTCAGTGGATTGTTAAACATGGTCATTACTAAAAATTAAGTTATAGGGTAGTTGGCTCCTATTATTTGCGGATTCCATATTTGTGATTTGCTTAGTCGCTAAAATTTATTTGTAGCCCCCAAATCAATACTTGTGGTCATCTGTGGACATGTACATGTGCAGACTTGCGAAAAATTTGAGTTGCCCGACGTGCACGTTCCCAGCTGAGGTTGAACAAGGGCTTCTTGTTTCAGCTTTCATACTATAAACAAGCGTCCTTTCTTGGTATATTTAGTGCCAGGTTTTTCACATTTTTCTGCTTTTTGTGGGTGATTTCACTGTTTAAAATGGCCCCCAATTACGGTGCTGAAGTGCTGTCTAGTGTTCCCAAGCACAAGAAGGCTGTGATGTGCTTTATGGAGAAAACACATGTGTTAGAGAAGCTTAATTCAGGCATAAGCTATAGTGCTGTGGGCCATGATTTTGATGTTAATAAATTGACAGTATATATTAAATAAGATAGCTTTAAATAGTAACACATATAAAACAAAGTTATGTATTAATCGGTTGACAAAAATGCTTTGACCAGAGGCTCACAGGAACCCAACTCTGTGTTTCTTCTAGAAATGTTGATTCAATATTTGCAGATTTAGTGTTTGCAGTAACTTTATAGACAAAAATACAATGAATAATGAGAATTTGACTGTATAAACTTACAGTAAAATAAATTATATTATACAAAAGGTAATAAATACTAAAAACTCTTCACTTCCTAATTATTTTGCTTCATACTACTATTATCCGTTATCTTGAGGTTATTTCTGTCTATTGTATCTGTATATTAGAAATACTATAGAATGAGGGGGTGCTACTGTTCATTTCTTCCCCAAACCCCCATGTTCAGTGACATCAAATCAGTAGTTTGACATTGGCCAAGGTGGGAGTATTTTACATCATGGAAATGGGTAACGGTTCCAAATCAGGGCTTTTCCTCCAAGCTCCCCACCCAGTTGTTAAACATTTACTAGTACACAACTCCCTTCAATTTTTTTTTTTCAGACGACTGTCCTTCGGCTCCTGGAGCCAACTTTGAGGCACTAGAAGAGAACTTAAAGTTATAGGGAGTTTATCTCCTTGTATCTCCACCTCAGGTCCCTTAGCTAATGACTGACTGGTGTTCTCATGCCTCAAGGTTGGATTCACACTTCAGAGCATCCCATGGGATCCAGATGAGCTGTGACCTCACAAATGCTTGAGATCATACCCTTGTTTGGCTTCCTCCTGTTCCTGATCTTGCTGTTTTCTTATCCTTACTGGTTTCTCTTGGGAGCTCTTCCTTGATAAATCACTTGCACGCAAATCCAAGTCTAGGGTCTGCTCTTGGAGCACCCCATCTAAGACAGTACTCTAGCAAACCTGGGAAGGAAGTCATAGGGGTCTGCCACCTGGGGGTGTGTAGCTCAGGTTGACCCCAAAGATTGACTGATATTTCTTGATTTTCTGGTTCTAACTCTTCCTTAAGAAGCCATTGCTTTCTGATTTTATCCTTCGATTTAAATGTTTAAATGACTTGTAAACAGGCATGAATTAAAAGTTTTTCTGGTTTTGTAGTTGCCACTTACGTGCTTAAGACATTCACATTTTGATAAAATATGAAAGATCACTGGCATGTCCTTTACTCAGCTTAGCTTCTTGGTAGGCTCGCCTCTGCTGAGCTCAGCTAGTGGGCTTGAACTCTGACATGCAATCATAAATCAAGTTTTCATCAAGTTCTTCTTAGGCTGTTGAGAAACAAAAACTCATAAGCAATGCTGCGATAACTTCCTTTGAAATTCTAATTGGCTCCACTGTGATAAAAAATATGATAAGCAGTCAGGAAGCCCATTGTGGTGTTGTATACAACTGGAATATGATTTTCTCCATAGTTTTTTTTTTAATTTTCAAATTATTCTTGCTATAGAGTCAGCAAGTGCCAGTTTGGATGCATGGTCTGGGTAATTGTGCAGTAATTAAATGCTTGCCGGGGGAAAACAATTTTAGAACACTGAATTGCTTTATTGCATTTTAAAAGGCTGAAAGGGGCATTCAATCAGGTAGAGACTATGTGTTTGTCTTCTAAACAAGACTTATCATAAATTATTCACATGGGCAAAGACTGAATTTGAAAAGGAAGAAACTTAGGGGCATAGGGCAATTATTGCTCCAACAGTCATTGTAGAGTTTAGTAGGCCTCATAAAAGGAGGCCTGTCTCAAAGATTCCTGGCAAGGTTTTGAGGATGAGGAAGAAGTGCTTCCTTAGCTAATCTGATTTTTTAAACTGAGACATACCACTCACTGCTGGGGGATTTTGCTTACTCTCCTGAATGCCACTGTGGCTCAAACAGCTCTGTAAAAGAAAGGGTTCGACATCAACTTCTGCTCAATTATATAATTCAGAGGAAAGCATAAAAATATGACTTTGCAAAGTGTGACAGAGGTGAGAGAAATATTAGTATAAACATTGGGCATCACATGTATTACTGCACACAAGACAGATGCTTTACAGGGACTTTTAAGTATAATTATAATTTTGTATTTGCCTTAGAATTATTTTTATTAAGGAATAATTTACCTACAGTAAAATGCATAAATCTTAAGTGTATAGTTTGATGAGTTTCTCTATACACTCATGTAACTACCACACAAATAAAGACACAGAACAATTTCATCACCCCAGAAAATTTCCTCATTCTCCTTCCCAAATAACACCCTCTCCCAGAGGTAACCACTATTCTGATTTTTCAGATACAGATTAGTTTTATCTGTTTTTGAAATTCATATAAATAGATGTACTGTATTTTTTGGTCTGGCTTCTTTCACTTACCATAATATATTTGAGATTCATCCATGTTGCAGTGTGCATCAATAGTTCATTCCTTTTTATTGCTAGGTAGTATCCAGTTGTACAGATGTACCATAGTTTGCTTATCCAATCTCCCGTTGATGAATTTTTCCTCAGTTTTTACTTGCTATGAATTAAACTGCTATGGAACGGATTTTTGTACACAGTGTACACAACAGGGGCTATTTGGGTACTTACTTCTTTTAGATATACACCCAAGAGTGACATTGCTGGGTCTGCCTTTGAAATTTACCAAAAAAAAAAAAAAATTGATACCAATTGGAAGAGTTCAGGAAAAGATGATTGTCTTTCCAAAATCTGTTCTTAGCAAGGTGAGAAAGAAACCTTGTACTGCCTGGTGACATTGTTTCAGCATTTAGACTTGGACTATCTCCAGTTACTGCTTAGCCACGGGGCATTAGAGAAACAGAATTCAGGTCTTTCTTGATGAGATGAATACAGGCATCGTGTGTCTGAATGGATGGAAGCGTTAAGAGTCCATGCAAAGGAATGCTTTGTACCTTCAAGGATTGGATTAATTTGAGGCTTGTCACCGGGAAACAGGACTGTCTAGTTCACCTTGGGATCTCCTTTGGCCGTGGATAATCAAACTGTTTGGGGGAAAGGGTGGATTAGGAAACCTCAGTGCAGCCAAAGTGCCATGGGGCCACCAGAGGTGACCTAGTTGGTCCCCAGGTGATAACATTTGAGATTTATTCTTTGCCAGCAACTCTCAGATAATGGAACAGGGCTGCCGACTACCCTAACCACACACAGAACGAAGGGCTGAAAGAGACTTGCGAAGGGGTTATGGCGCCCCCTGGGGGGACACTGAAATGTTTCTCTTGTAGACCTAACTTTCCGGTCCGAGGTCAAGTGCAACTTGTATTGATTGAGTAACCTCTGAGATATCACAACTTCAGTAATCCTCTTCAAATGTTTCAAAATAAACAAAGTATTTGCAATTTTATTGGGAGCAACTCAATTCAGGGAAAGCTGAAGAGGAATATATGTGATGTGTAAGTTCTCACAAGATGGGAGGGGAAATCTTTTCTGGTTTATTTTATATTGTTTCTGGTAGAAAGACTTTACATGATTGGGTAATTTCTAATATTTACTTTGTTAATGAAGGTGATAGGATAAGATGACAACTCCATCTGCAAAGTTATGCAGGCAAAATGCCTCTCCAAAATGGCTGTGAGCCTTTCATGTCTTGCTTGCTCAGGGTGTAAAATGAGCGATTCTCAACCCACATCAGTTCCACTCTCCCAGTGAGCAGTTGGAAGTGTGTGGGAGCAGTTTTGATTGTCAGAATGACTGGGGTGTGGGGTGGGGTGCACTACTTCCATTTGCTGAGATGGAGGAGGGAGGAAAACTTCAAGTATGAAGGAGAGTTGTCCCATCCGAAATACCAATAGGGCCCTTGCTGAGAAATACTTCCACCACCGCCCCGCCCAGGTGATCTGGAGACATTTATATGCAATTCATATTCAGAAGGTTTAACTACACAAACAAAATATGTCAAGCAAGTGAAAGTTAGCAGATTTAAGGAGCGTACTCAGAAAGAAGTATAGTTAAGCCTGTTTTTAAGCCTGTTTTTGGACATTTAGAGTGCATGATCACTTTACCCAAAACAGAAATGGAGCACTGGCCTTAAGTGGAATATGGAGGTGGAGGAATTTGTTTTCCAGGCTCTCCAGCATTTCTTTCTTCATCCTCTTCTGAACAATCGCTGATCCTGCTCCCCTTCTCCCCTGCTACTTGGGATAAGGAAGCAGCTGACAAATCCATTAAGGCGTGAGAATTTTCTGTTACTCCTCCCAGCAGGATATCAGGAAGACAAGACTCTGAAATGTTAAAATTTCAGATGTGGGCGAGGAAGGTAGGTGTTTGGCTGTGAGATCTTCTAGAACTTCTTAAATTATTCCTGGGCAAGTAATAACTCATTTTCTCATGGTGCTGGCTTTAGATGTGGAAACCAAAGTGTTAGCATTTGCTGTAACCATGGCAAGGAGACGTCAGAAGGATTGGATTCCTTTGTAAATTTATTGGCAAATGAATGAGTTAAACAAGACTTCTTTGGAGTATATAGTTTGGAAGGTGGTGTGTGTGACATTGCTTTGTAAACTTTAAAGTACTATGCAATTTTGATATATTTTGATTATGCCAAAACTTCCTTGAATTTCTCAAAACACTAAACTCAGACTCTTACACAAAATATCCATTCAGTAAATGCATCCCAAATGAAACAAATATTAGGCATAAGGAGTGGCAGTGGAGATTATGAAACAGGGTCTCATGTTGCTATATCTGTCAAGGGCTAACATGCCTCTACTTGGATGGGGCTATTCACTTAGAAGGAAATCTTGCTACAGTATTCTTTTTGCTTCCATTAAACATTTTATGGGAGGGAATTCTCACTTTTCCTTTGTGAGCAAGATTGACGATAGAGTCTCCCTCAGGCTTCTGAATAACATGAAAATATTCTGTATCTGTTTAATGTACAAAGGAAGGACTGGGGGGGGACTACCAATAGTGTCATCATTAGCCATGAGAATCTAATTATAGGAGCCCTTGGGATTGTTGAACTCAAGATTGCAGGATCCAAATGTTAGGGATATCCTGATCACTTCCTTCCTTGGGTGGGGGGAGAATTAGAAATGACAAGATCTTCAACATCTTCCTACATTTATCAAGCAACCATTGTGCCAGCCACTATGCACCACGGACATGAAAGTGAGTAGGACACAGTCACTGCCTTCATGGTGCTCACAGTCTGGGGAGGGTGTTGGCCAAGGAGTATGTCTTAAAAATTCCCATGCCCAAGTCACACTCCCAGTTCAATAAAATCAGAATCTCTGGTGGTAGAACCCAGACTTTAATATTTTTAAAGCTCCCAGGTCATTACCAACTACATCCCAGGCTTGAGAAACATTGAGAAAGAAATCTGTAAAGGGAAATTTTAGATTAAAACATGACAAGTGCTTGGCGGAGGTAAAACCAAAGTGCAGCTAGAGGAGCACAGAGGAGAAGAAACAAACTCTTGCATCCAGAAAAGCTTCTCCATCTATGTCATCAAGAGAATTAGAAGAGCGCTAGAGAGTGGTGAATTCTGAACATAAGAATAAGGTGGCATATGAATCATTTTCTGATGGAACAAATTCCCTTTGCATATTAATCATTATTCATGATGGGGGGTGTGAAAGCAAGAGTTGATAATTCGTGCACTACACTTCCCACTCCTTTCTTCTTTTTGCCTCTCTACCCTTTCTTTATTATATATAACCTGTGGCACATATGTGGTACACTGAATGCTAGGTAAAGGTTAGTGGTTGCTAATATATTAAAAGAAAAAGGGAAAATGAAAGCTTAATGTTTCTCTCTGCTTGTGAGAAAAGCACATGAATACACTATGTGGTACAGTCATGTGGCTAAGCCTAGACCTCAAAATCATAAGCAATGACCTTAACATATTACATTGATAACTCTAAATATATTAACTGTGGTCCTCACAACACCCCCTCTAAGAGAAGTATTATCTCTGGCTCATGGGTGATGAAACTGAGGCCCAGAGAGGTTGACTAATTTGCTAAAGCCCATGCCCATTTGGTGGTACACATGAGATTAAAATCCTTGTCAGTCTGACTTGAAAGGGGTGCTTCTCAATTTGCATGTGAACTTGTTATGCCATGTGAGCATGTTGATGTATTATGGGATATATCTCAATATCACAGTGAAATAATACAGCTGCTGGCTAATTTAGTATTTTTACCAATACTGCTATTACCACCTCCGTCACTGAGTGTGTGGATATGTTGGATGAAGTATTGAATAAATCACATTGGAAAGAGGAACTGTCTAGTAGGGAAAAGTGATTTGAGGGTTTATTGGGCTGTAAGATTACAAAAATCATGAGAGAGTTATAGAGTATCTAATGGAGTTTTTAGTGAAAAGCACAGGACAGGATTTAATTGTGCATTTTAGAGGAACAACCTTCTGAAATGTGAAACCAATTGGCCACAAAGTAGAGACTCAATGCCACAAGATCCTTAAAATAATCTGAGTGTCTGAAAAATAAAAACAGAATGAAAAGCCAACTAAATTCTAAAAAGCAAACAAAAGACAGAAGCCTGGGGATTGCCCCATTTTCCCTTTCTCTTGAAGAAAACTAGTGAATGTAGTTTTGAAAGCTTTGCTTTAAATTCTTGTAGTGGAGTAATATTTAGATGGTAACCCCTGCATGACCCATCCACAGGAATTCATTTACTTCTCTCTTGCACCATTAGGCCGCAGTGACACCTTTCTATACAGATTGCCCCCAAGGTAAGGTAGTTATAGCAAGAAAATAGAAATTACTTTCCACAGCTTTTGAGTTTCTAAGTAAATTTTTAAGGTTTTCAGCTTTACCAGCATAGTTTTTAACACTAGCAGAGCCAAAGTTTCTGCTATAAACCAGTAGTTCTCAATCTTCTCCTTGCATCAGAATCATCCAGGGATGTTGTAATGCCTAACAGTGTCTGGAGTTCATCTGCAAAGACTTAGTTTTCATTGATTTTTGTTGGACAGTCACATATATATACTACCCAGAGGATGCATTGTGCAACTAGTGTGGAGAGCCAGTATCTTAAACACTTGTTTCCAAACTTTTGTTGCACATTGGAATCACTTGGGAGCTTTTAAAATCCCCAGTGGCAAGGCTACACCTATACCAAATCCTCAATGCCAAGGTTGCTCCCAGACCAATTACATTAGAATGTGTGGAGGTGAGAGCTAGGTGCCTTAAACAGTATATTTGGGAAATATTTCTGATGAGACTTCTACTGGGTTATACTTTGACATTTCCAGAGGCTGGTAAGTGAGAGGAAGGTAAAAGAGGAGAGAGAGTAGCTTAGACATTGGTGTATCGCTTAAGAGAGGAGCTCAGTGACCCCTGTACCACTAGTCCCTGTCCTTGTAGAGTTACGATGTTGGCACAGGCAGTGGTGTGCTGGTAAATGTTTAAAAGATGGTTCCCCAAGGGGAAAAAAATCCCCTAATTTGGAGTTCATGAATTTTTGGTGTAAATACTCCCCTATGGCCAGTTTCAAGTTACCAGTGTGACGTCATTGATTGTGAAGTTGGGAAAGAGATGCACATAATTGGCTCTAGGAAGCCCGTATGAGCTGGCTCCAGCATGCCACAGGGTATGAGCATGATAAACCCCTCAGATAGGTTTGGGGATCTGAAGGTAGAGAATGTTGTGCTTTGTTTCAGGCATGAGACAGAGAAGGGACGAAAGAGCCTAAGTTCTCCCCCACAACGTGTCATTTTAGAGTGGAAGTGGGGGCATATATAGGAGAGCCTAGGTAGGAAGAGCAAGAGACCACCTCTCAAGTCTCTTGTTGCTTTCCAGTGGAATCAGGAGAAGATCCAGATTTTTCTGTACCCCTGAGAGTATGATGGAAGTGGCTAAGCATAGGCTGGAAGAGTCAGAGGAGGCTTGAGGTTAGAATGAGAAAGCCATGAAGAGTTTTGGATGATTGGCTACAGATGCAAATGTTGGAGGGGGAACAAGGGATAAAGCTGAGAATCAGATGCCGCCTCTTGATGGCATAATGCGACTAACCTCTACAACCCTTAGAGAAGTGACAGAAAGGTCTGGGGAAACAGAAGATGTGCTGGCTATTATTCACTGCACAGAAGAGGTTATTACAGGGACTGCAGCCAGAATCTCTTTCTTCCTCTCTCTTATTCCTTGGTAGAAGCCAAGATTTCATCTTGTTAGAGACTATTGAAATAATGCAGTAGGATGTTTTTCTTCTTTCTTGTTTCTGGAAGAAGTAACTGGCAATATTTTGCAAATTCACTTTGAAAAAGAATAGCATGTCCCAAGTTCGCTGAGGTGACCTTCCTGAAGGTTGATGTAAGTAGGACAAGACGGAACACCTTACAGAAGTGCACATGCAAACATACCGCTTAGGACAGGGGTGTCACAGGAGACTCTTTGCTCTGTCTTTGGGATGTACATTGATGAACCTCTTTTCTGCAATTTGTGGCTACCTAATGGGTAGTGCTCATTGGGCATTAGTTCTGGCCTTGTGCACAGTGATTCTCACATTCTGTGAGTGGTGGGGTCAATATTATAGGGAAAGACTGAACAGCAGAATGAACACCAGAGTGGGGGATCAGATCTAAATTCTCGTCCTGGTTCTATACCAGTTGTGTGATCGATGGGCAAATCCTTAATCTCTCTGAGCCACTTATTATATTATCAATGATCCCTTACTGCAATGTGCTTATTGAAACAGCACATAAACCTGCTATTTTATTTCTTATTTTATAGGTTTTCTTTTGACTGTTCATCCCATTCCAGGTACTCCCCATTTCTCCATTCACGTTTGTAACAAAATTCCTTGAAAGACTACTGTTTATAGTTGGCGTCTTCACTTCCTCATTTTACAGTTTCTCTTGGTCTAGACTTATTCTCCTCTGCTCCACTGAAACCATTTTGTGGAGGTCATCAATAACTTTGATGTTGCCAAATCCACTGTTTAATAGGCTCATCTTGTCATCTCAGCACTTTTGACTCAGGCTTTGACTCCTCCCTTCTTGAAACATCTTTTGCTTGGTTTGTGTAACACCACACTCTCCTGGTTTTCTTTCTACCTCACTGGTGGTTTCCTCTTTTGTTGCTGGTTCTTCCTCCTGTTCCAAACCTTTAAATGTTGGAGTGCTGTTCCATTTTCACACTGCTATAAAGATACTACCTGAGACTGGGTAATTTATAAACAAAAGAGGTTTAATTGACTCACTGGTCCACATGGCAATGGAAGCCTCAGGAAACTTATAAGCATGGTGGAAGGTGAAGGAGAATCAGGCACCTTCTTCACAAGGTGGCAGAGAGAGAGAGAAAGAGCAGGGGAAACTGCCACTTTTAAACTATCAGATCTTGTGGGGACTCTCACTATCACGAGAACAGCATGCAGGAAGCGGCCCCCATGATCTAATCACCTTCCAAAAGGTCCCTCCCTTGACACGTGGGGATTACAATTCGAGATTAGATGTGGGTGGGAACACAGAGCCAAACCATATCAAGTGCCCTCAGAGCCCGGTCCTCAGACTTCATTTCTTTTTTAACTAATCTCCCACCCCAGGTGCTCTCAATAAGTCCCATGATTTTAAACACTACGCTCATTATTGTCAAATGATATCTGCCTTCAGGTCTCTTTCCTGAACTCTGGATTCATATATCCAACCTCTTACCAATTGCTTCTACTTGTACATCAAATAGGCACCTCAAACCTGACATCTCCAAAATGAATGCTTGATTTTCCCTCAGTTGCAGATGGTATTGTCATTCCCAATTATTCACTGCCATCTCTATAAGATAATTTGATATTCCTGCCCATTGCCATCTGACTTGCAGGCCCTCCCCATGGAATGAGTACATCTCCCTGTCCTGTTGATGACTGGTTTGTCCATGTGACTTGCTTTGGCTAGGGAAATGTGACATATACCATGTCTGAGCATATACTTTAAAACATGTTGCATAGTTCTACAATTGCTCTTTTTCTTTGCCATTAGACGGGAGTTGTTCCTTCAGCTGGGTTCTGGAATAAAAAAGCCATGGAGCAGAGCTGATGTTTTTCTGCAGCCAACATATACATGAGCAAGATAAAAGTTTCTTGTAAGACACTCAGACTTTGGTTGTTTGTTATCACAGCATAACCTAGTGAAAGCTTACTGACACATCTCACTCACTTCGGCATCTATTGCTAGTAAAAATCTACCCCAAAACTTAATGGCTTAACACAGCAACAATTATTTATTTGCTTATAACATTTACAGTTGGGTAGGGCTAGGCCAGGTGTGGTGGCTCATGCCTGTAATCCCAGCACTTTGGGAGGCTGAGGCCAGTGGATCGCTTGAGTTCAGGAGTTCGAGACCAGCCTGGCCACTATGGCAAAACCCCATTTCTACTAAAAATACAAAACTTATCCAGGCATGGTGGTGCATACCTGTAGTCCCAGCTACTCAGAAGGCTGAGGCAGGAGAATCACTTGAACCTGGGAGGTGGAGGTTGCAGTGAGCTGAGATCACACCACTGCACTCCAGCCTGGGTGACAGAGCCAGACTCCATCTAATATAATAAAGTTGGGTAGGGCTTTATGAAGAAATCTCATCATTGTTCTGACCTCCCTGCTGCTTACCTCTCCAAATATGTTCTTGCCTCAGAGCCTTGGCACTTGCTACTCCATCTACCCAGAATATACTTGTTCTGAGCATCCACGGGCTGACTCCTTCATTGCATTCAGGTATCTGCTTGAGCGGCATCTTAGAGAAGACTCCCTTGACTGCTCTATTTAAAATAGCACCCTGTCCCTCTCTTTGCTTACCCTGCTTTTTCTTCAGAGGAAGAAAATAAGAATGTCACATAGAACAACGAGGTGACTAATGCAGCTGGGGGTACCACTTCCAAGATGACTCATTCATACACTGGCCACTTGATACTGGCTGTTGGCTGTGAGCTCAGCTAGGACTATTGTCTGGAGGTCTCAATTATTCTCCTTGCAGGCCTCTCCACTGGGTGCTGGAGCTTCCTCACAGCATGGCAGCGAGGTTCTCAAGTATGAGCATTCAAGAGATAAAGTCAGAAGCTTCATGGCTTCTTATAACCTACTCTTGGAAGGCCCAAAGCCCTACTTCTGCCTCATTTCATGGGCCAAGTAAGTCAAAAGGCTAGCCTAGACTCAAAGAAAGGGCAAATAGACTCTACCTCTTCAATTGAAGAGGGCGTGGCAAAGACATATTACAAAAGAGCATGTAGTATATTGTTGTGGCCATCTTTGGAAACACAATCTGCCATAGGCCACCTACATTCCATCTTGAATATCCTGCAGGCTTTTTCATCTAAGCCAGGGGGTAGGCAAATTACCTGTTTTTGTAAATAAAGTTTTATTAAAACATTGCCATTCCCATCCATTTGCTTTTTATCTATGGCTGTTTTTGTACTACAGTAGCAGAGTTGAGTAGTTACAGCAGAGATTGTGTGGGCTGTAAAGCCAAAGATACTTACCATCTGGCCTTTTACAGAAAAGTCTGCTGACGCCTGATCTAAGTTAATGGGACTATAATCCACTCAACTATTCAGGTCACAAACTGGAGTCACCCCTGATTACTTTCTTTCTCTCATACTTCCATATCCATTTTTTTCAGGAATCCTCTCAGCTCTCTCTTAGAAAAATATTTGAATTCTGATGTCTTCTCACCATAACCCACTGGTCTAAGCTACCATCATCTTTCTTTTTTCCATCATCTTCTCTTGCCTGGACCAGTATCCTTGCTTTTACTTTTGTTTTGTTTATAGTCTTTTCTCAACACAGTAGGTGGGCTGATCCTTTAAAAACGGTTTATGTCACTGCTTTGTCTAAAATCTACAATGGTTTCATGTAGTATTTTAAATGTAATTGAGAATTCATGTGTTGGCCTCCAAGTCCCTATGTAATCTCCCCCTGTCTGCAACCTGCCCATCCCCACCATGTGAGTGACTTCATCTCCTTCCACTCTTCTCTTCCTCTTCTCCTGCCTCAGCCAGACTGGCTTCCCTGCTGCTTAACTCTTCAAATATGTTCTTGCCTCAGAGCCTTGGCACTTGCTGCTCCATCTACCAGGAATATACTTGTTCTGAGCATCCACGGGCTGACTCCTTCATTGCATTCAGGTATCTGCTTGAGTGGCATCTTAGAGAAGACTCCCTTGACTGCTCTATCTAAAGTAGCACCCCTGTCCCTCTCTTTGCTTACCCTGCTTTTTCTTCGGAGCAATTATCTATTGGTTATTGTCTACTTCCCTTGTAAGAATGCAACTCTAGATACAGTATCCCGAGCACGATGTTCAGTAAATATTTGTCTAGTGAATCTGTTGAGTGAATGGGCCTCAGTTTCCTCATGTGTAAAATGAATGAGAGGGCCATCTGGCCAGAGCATCTGTTACTGAACTGGTTGCCAGGATTGTTTCCACTGATCTGACTGGCTAAGTGGGTGTTCCTTTCCTGCTTATGTCAGTCCCTCCCTAAGCCTACGGGTGCAATGGAGTCTTCGTTTTCTTTGGGCAAGGTTATCTGAGTCCTGATGCTTGCTTGCTGGAACCTCAAAACAAGTTCTTTTCTCACAAGGGACCACCACAATAATGCCTTTTCTGCCTCTTTTGTAAATATTGTGAAAATCAAATGGAATAATAGATTTGGAGCTCTAAACCTCTGTGTAAGTGAAAAGAAAGAAAATGTAAAGTAGGTGAGGACTGATTCTAGCATCACCCATAATCCCTTCTTCTCCCTAGGGCCTGTGCACTCCCCCTGACCTAGGGACCAATTTAACAGTGTATACGAGACATAGAAAAGAAGCTGACAACAAAATAGAGCAGCCTTGGAAACTTGAGGTCAATAACATACTTATTAAATTAGGAAAGAAAAAATTAAAGAAGGAAGCCCAGATGTTTCTAGCTTCAGGTTGTGACTAATCTCTAGAACCGAAACAAAAACAACCTCCCTCCCAGAACAACAACAACAAAAAGAAAACAAAACCACTTTCATCATTTTAGGATTCTTACAAAAGAAGTTTACTGGTAATTTACACACTTAAATAATAGTAATTCAAAAGCCCAGAATTCTCATACGATGTTATTGGAACACCACATTCACATCTACTTTCACTTGAAGGTAACTTTGACTTGTTCCTTAGCTGTCTCTTTTCCCAGATGTACCTCATGATGATGACGAAGGCTTGTCTCCAGATTTTGTAGGAGAGCCAAAGAGGCAATTGAGTAAAAATATTGGTGCATTTTCAACCGAGCTTTCTGTTTTTCAGCTGGTGCAGGCAGCTAATAATCATTTAACTCAGGCATTTTTCACCTAGGCAATAGTAATGTATGTTTTGGATCATATTTTTTGGCTTTATTTCTGTACTACTAATAAAAGACTGAGTGTTTTCAGTATCTAATGGAATGAAGCTGACTGAAAGCTATTTTGGGTTCACTTCTGACGTGAGCTGTATTCAGAAACAATGAAGACACACTAATAAGTGGGAATGAAAATGCCACTTGTTTGATAGATAGATAGGGTAACTGTGAAAAGATCAAGAGTTGTGACCTTCCACAAGTTTCTGGGTCCCAAGTTTTTCAAGGTCTTGGCTTTTGCTGCCTTCTCTCTTGATACAAATCCATATGAGGAATGATCATGGGAAACACATCATTGAAAAATTCTGGTCAAAATATGATTCTATCTTCATCTTGAACTTTATAGCGTGGCGATGAAGTACATGGGCTGTGGAATAAGAGAGATACATGAAATTCAGCTCTGCCACTGTATGAATTTATATAAGGTACCTGATTTCCCTAAGCTTCATTTTCTGATCTGTAGAATAGGGGACATTTAGAATTATCTAACTTATAGGATAAATTGCAGATTAAATTAGATCATTGCATGTAAAACACTTAGTTCAATGCCTTGTACATAGTAAGCACTTGATAAATGTGAACGAATACCTATCATAATATTATTCTTTTAAAATTTAGAATAGGAGGTTTGTTCAGTATGTTAGTTTCCTAGGGCTGCTGTAACAAAGTACCACAAACCTGGTGGCTTAAAGCAACAGAAATGTATTCCCACAGTCCTGGAGTCTAGAAGTCCCAAATCAAGGTGTTAGTAGAGCTCTGAAGGCTCTAGGGGAGGATCCTTTCTTGCCTCTTTCTAGTGTCTGGCAGTTGCTGGCAATTCTTAAGTATTCCTTGGCTTGTAAAGGTATCATTTCAAACCCTGCCTCCATCCTTACATGGTGTTCTCTCTGTTTGTCTCTGTGTCTAAATTCCCCTCTTCTTCTAAGGACCCCAGTCATTGGATTAGGGCCCACCCTGCTCCACAACGACCTCATCTTAACTTGGTTACGTCTGTAATGACTCTACTTCCAAATAAGGTCACATTCTGAGACTCTGGGTGAACATGAATTTTAGGACACTGTTTAAACCACTACACCCTGAACGGAAGGTGTTAAGTGCTGGAAAAGATTAAGAGGCGGACTTGCCGAAGTCACTATGAGCTAAGCAGAACTGGGCAGGAAGGGGAAGGGATGTGACAGAAATGAGTCACAGAGGGCACTGTCTCCTTCACTCCCAGAAGAATTGTGCATATTTAATGGGTGACTGCTTTACTTCACTGAATGCAATACCACCTCTTATGACCAGACTTCTCTGCTCAACTCTGGAATTGAAAATTGGGAGCAGCTAGAGGTTGAGTCCTGTGGGCTCAGAGGCTGGGTCCCAATCCATTTTGGGATGGAATAAAGTATATCACTACACTGAGAGATGGGGGACAGAAGCAATTGATATCCCTGTCACATTCTCCAGTGGTTTCCCATATAGCAAGAAACATGCTCAACAGCACTTCTCAAACCACAGTGTGCAGAAGAGTCACCTGGGGATCTTGTTTAAATGCAGATTCTGATTCAGTGGACCTGGGGTGGGGGTTGAGACTCTGCATATTTAACAAGCCCCTGATGATGCTGATGTTGCTGGACCACGGACCACACTTAGTTCCAGGCTTGGCTTATGCTGCACGCCACTCTAAAAAAGCTGCCAAGTATGCAGGTTTGAAAAATATCTTGGGCAAAATAACATTATCACACTTAAAATTATACTCAGTATTATTTAATATCCAGTCAATAATCAGATTTCCCCAATTGTTTCTAAAATGTTCTTTAATGAATCAAAATCCACTTAGGACCACCCAGTGTATGTCATTATTTCCCTTACATCTCTTTTATTCCAAAACAGTCTCTTATTCATGACTCTGACTTACTGCTGCCCACAAAAATATTTCACCTTCTGGATTTGTGTGGTTGCTTCCTTGTGGTGTCACTTTGCTGTATTTAGCTGTATTTCTTGTAAACTGGAAGTTGGCTCTAAAAGCTTGATGAGTACACGTTAAATATTTGTGGCCAGAATTCATCACAGAGGTTGGGTACATTATAATGCATCACATCAGGTGACACGTGATATCTACTTGTCTTACCATTAGTGATGCAAAGACTGAGCCCTGAATTAGGGTGATGACAGCTTGATCCTTCAGTCATACACGAGTTTTACTCTTTGAGACCAGAGAGTAATCTTCTTTGTTGTCCTTTGGCACTATATGAATGCCTGTTCCTCATCAGTCATTCCTCTAATAGTGTTTTTTTTTTTTAAAAAACAAAAACAAAACATTTTCACCAGCAATATATAAACATTCCCTTTTCTTAAACCTTGCCAGTTGTTATTTTTGACTTTTTAATAATAACCATTCTGACTGGTGTGAGACAGTGTCTCATTGTGGTTTTGATTTGCATTTCCCTAATGATCAGTGATTATGAGTATTTTTTCATATGCCTGTTGGCTGCATGTGACATCTTCTTTTGAAAAGTGTCTGTTCATGTCCTTTGCTTTTTAGGGCATATTAATGCAGAGCCAGAAAACATAGACACATATGTATATGTGTCTCTCTCCATATATATATTTACAAATGACTTCATGTTGATATATTCAATTTGCATTAACATTACAATTTTAACTTAATTTCTTTGATTTTATAATTTTAGTCTGAAAATCTTGGTTCTTATAATTACTTGTTTTATTTATCTTATATTAAAAATAGTTTCTGAATAGGAATACCGCTTATTACATGCAATAGTAACATTCCTGAATGACTTAAACGTTACTGAGCGAGTCTTATGACTCTCTGACCTGAGATGAAATTACCCTCTTACACCGATTTCCTTAAAGCTAAGAATTGAGTCTTGATTAGATATTAGAAACTCTGTAAATGTTACTTGAATAAATAATTTGAATTCTGGTTCCTAAATATTTTATGCGACAGACAAAAATATGTTGGGAACATAGGGTGAGTTATCAAGTGAATTCTTTAAAGTCAAGTTCTTTCGGGAAGCAATCAGTAGCTATTTGAAATTCATAAGCCTGTTTTCCTAAAATTTTCATTTCTCATTTCAAATATATTGATGGAATTTAAGAAGATAGCTTATAGAGAGTCCTGAGTTTGGACTGAATTCTCTTTAGTAGTGCTGGATTGGAACTTTTTTCTTCCTCTTTCTATTATTAAAAGGCATGAATAAAAGAGCAAGGAATCATGGGAGGTTGTGAAAGACCTGGGCAGGATTCATCCCCTCAAAGTACGAGGTATGGTGAATGATGTGCTGATTGCATATTCTTTGGTTGTCCATTTCTAACTTCATGAATGAGTTAATTCTTGTCTTACTTCTCTAAAATGAAGCTGATATAGTTAGGAGTTGTGTCCCCACCCAAACCTCATCTTGAATTGTAATCCCAAAAGAAAGGTGATTGAATCATGGAGGTGGTTTCCCCCATGCTGTTCTTGTGCTAGTGAGTGAGTTCTCCATGAGATCTGATGGTTTCAGAAGGGGCTCTTCTCCCTTTACTTGGTACTTCTCCTTCCCTGCTGCCTTGTGAAGATGGTGCCTTGCTTCACCTTTGCCTTCTGCCATGATTTTAAGTTTCCTGAGGCCTCCCCAGCCATGCAGTACTGTGAGTCAATTAAACCTCTTTCCTTTATAAATTACTCAGTTTTGGGTATGTCTTTATTAGTAGTGTAAGAACGGACTAATACAGAGCTCAAGCATTTCAACGTTGGTCTTATGTAGAAATATTAGTTCTCATGTGATAGAGGACAAGAAAGGAGACGGCTCTTCTTCTGGCCCACAAGGATCTCCAGGAGTCCTAATATCGTTGAGGCGTCAGAGATTTTTCTTCCTGTATGTAAGAGGTCAAATACTCTAAAAATTGTTTTTTTATTTTACTCTGCTCTGACTCAGGAAGGACTTTCATAGTCATATCATTCATGTTTCATTTAGCAATAAGGTTCAAGAAAGGAATGCCAGTTTAAACATGGGTAATTTACCTCTGTTTTCCTGACAATAACCAATGAGTGCAATTTATTCATCACACATCAATACTCCTAACTCATAACAACAGGAAGGTTACTGAATACAGTCATTTGAGAATTAAAGGAGTCTATACATGCTGACAGAACAAGCGGCTTGAAGCATTTTCTGTCAATTTATCATTGACCCAATGGTTCTTTTGAAAATCCCCCACTCAGCAAGAGAAAATTGGAAGATGTGAAAAAAATTGTTTGTGGAGGCAATATAGAAGCCCTTTCACACTGAAAGGTTTTGAGTGGATTTGCTGGGCTTGAGGCATCTATACCCCTTTCCAAATTTACTTTCTTTTCTTTCCTTTCATAAGTATAACCTGAAGTGGGTGGAGTCACGCGCTGTGCTGCTAACTAGAAATTCATTTTATGTATCCCAGCATAAATGTTAGAGCCTGACCAGGATAAAAATACACTATGCTTCAAAATTTTTCTTTTTTAAAAATAAAAACAATGTTTTTATTGTGTCTTGGGTTGTTGCTGTTTGATTAAGTACATTGCCTGCAAAAGGCAGGAACTCTGCCTGTTTCTCATGCTTTCAGAGTCCTTAGCATGATGATAGGTCATGTAGTCAATATTCAGGCACTGAAAGGTTTAAAGATGAGAAGTATATCTCAAAATTTAAGGTCAGAAAGAGCAAGTGCTACCTTCTTTTCTTGAGACAAACATCCATTCAAGGTGAGATTTCTTATTTCTAAAAGTCCTTCCCTACCGAAACTCTTCCTAAGTGAAATTTGGAGATAGCTTATTGCTGAGAATCCAGCATTTCATTATATGCATTGTGACTATATTTTCTGAGCTAAAAATCAGCCCTGGGATCTGGCGAGGGATGACAAAATATTTGAAATCAGGACCACTCTAGGAGTTATCCACATATGGCTGCCATACCTTGATGTCTAAGAGAAAACCCTCCCTTAACTTGTGTTTCATGGCATCTGGGTATCATATTATATCTTATTTTTGAATCCCTCAAAGGAAATTTGGCATTACAAAAATGTGTTAACCACCAACATATAGAACTCACAATAAATGGAATATGTATATCTGCAGTGTCCTTACATTATTTTAGTTTTTTTAGGGTGTATTTGTCTTACTTGTTCAATTATATCTTAAACTTCTTTTGGACCTGCTGTAGTAGAAAAGGTAGACTTTATGGTTTGCTGACATATTACCTATACTTTTCAGTACCTACCCTATATCCTGAAACCCTCAGTGACTAGAATTTCTAGCCAGAACTGTGTTTTAGGGTATCATCCTCTTCTGATATAACTTCACTATGACTTAAATGCAAACAGCTTATAGAGCTTATTCTAGTAAGGTGGCTTTTAAGTGCAGGCTGAAACATTGCTCCTTTTAGTGGAAAGAGTCTCTGTAAATTAGGCCTTTGGGGCAGGTGGTCTTTGAATAAATGTCCTTGTCACTCTAGCGAATGTATTGTGCTTATAATAATGCATAGATGGAAGAAATGGGATAGAGCTGTTAGTCATCCATTTGGCGCTTCAGGCAGTTAGCAGTGGCAACTGTTAGTACAAGACTTTTCTATTAGGTGTTTTGAAATGTCAGACACAGATGGAAGGCAAGGTGTGGCACACCTGCCTCCATTTATGCTTGACAATATTCATTGCTTCCTTTCTTTACAAGGAACTGAACAAGAAGCAAAGACAGCAGCATAATGTGCCTTTGTGCTGATGTTTTGAGCCTGTATGGGACAGGAGATGAGAGGTGGGAGTCAAATGTTTGAAAAATTCAAGTGTCTGTGTTGCAAGAAGAAGCTTCAGCATGTGCAGGAAGAATTCATTTGAGGCTGATGAATGGCAATTTAGTGTTTTTATTAAACCTTCACTGAAAGAGATGTGACTTGGGTTTATTTTACCTCCTATTCCTTGTGCCTTGGATTATGCAGAGAATTTGCTAGTCAATGGGATTTCATTATTGCCCAGCTGAGGACCACTGCAGCTTTGGGAGAGGGACCAGATGAGGATAAGCAAGAGGGTACAGAAGATGCTTGGGATGTCATTAGATTTGTTTGGGCTCTGTTCTACAATGAAAAAACAAAGTGAAAACTAATAGATTTTTCTGGCAACTAAGATTGAAAATTTAAAAATCCATGTTTTTGAACTTTCAGGAGGCATGAAAATACTCATCATCTCACTGTCCCTTCACAGAGATGGACTCCTCAACCTCAACAGACAGGCACATTTTCTTTGCATTTCCCTGAGCTGGGTGACATTTCAATGGAGAACACTGATTGATCTTTGTGTGATCTTGAGAAGGCAACGTGGGTTTTATTTGCCCCATAAAAAGTACCAAATGTGGAAAATGTACTTAGCATATGAGATGAGTATGCAGTCTTGCAGCAACTTGGTTTTTGAGTCTGAGCAACTGTATTTAGCTGGCTGCTTCCTGTGGTTGATCAGTAGCTTCATCTGTGAAGTCAAGAAACCCAACTAGACCCCAGCCACATCACACATGTGTTAGAAAAACCTCTAATGATTAAAAGTTATTTTGGGGAAAGGTGGTATGTAAATGAGGTAATGGAAAAATTTCAAGTATTATTAGAACATGTAGAGCAGCGTTTCTCCACCGCAGTGCTATTGACATTTGGGGCTGGATCATTCTTTTTCAGAGGGGGCTGTCCACCGCCTTGGGGGATGTTTAGCAGCACCGGGGACCTAACTGCTCCTGGTCGACAACCACTGATTTGGAATTAGATATGGAACAAATGGATGGTTCTAGAGGGCAAGTGCCTCACCTGAGAGACTTAAAGTTCAGAAGGCTTGTTTAATTGATGATTGTCATTTGTCTTTGCCAAAACCAGCCTCTTGCCAAGCATAATTAAATAGATGGATAATTTTCTTTTAAAGGCTGAGAGTTGACAAGAGGCTGTAGGATTCATTCATCAAGGGCAAAACATCCTTTGGTAAGGCAGATGACCTTGACACTACCTTTGAGGGAGAGCAGGCTCACCTCTGCTTTGTGCTCAAGGTGAGAGGCAATACTCACCATGGAAGTGCTTATGGAAATACATTCTCTTTTAGTTTGCTTATCCCTCTCCACCTTTTAAGTCAGCTCTCTCTTCTTGGCTTCTATTTCTTTTCTTTTTAGTAGACATGAGGTTTTGCTATGTTACCCAGGATGTTCTTGAACTCCTGGCCTCAAGTGATCCTTCTGCCTTGGCCTCTCAAAGTGCTTGGGATTACAGGCATGAGCCACCATGCCTGGCCTCTAGCATCTATTTCTTGAACAAAAGTTGGGGCTATGTAATTTGCTTTAAAAGTGTCATTTCACCTGCTCAACTTTTGGAATTGGTGCTATTAATGTTTCTGGGTCTCGGAGTTGTTCCTTGGACAAAATTTGATGTCAGAAAACTCCATGTTTTCCCAGACTTCATTTTCTTTGCACTTTACCTTCCCCTCACCCATGCCTTTCCTTCACCACATGTTACCTCCTCTGCAAATCCACCTCCAGGTGCCCAAAATGCCTTCTTAATTTTTCTTCCTTCTTGCTTTATGTAAATCACATTTTTTCTGGGGTATCGGTGGGGGGGATCTGATTGCCCTTCTACATTGCAGCTAAATACACATCTTTTTTCTTTTTGAAACGGGCATGCATTGTCTTTTTAAAAAATTTAAATTGACATATCATAAAATTGTTTCTGGCACCCAGTTCTGTGAAGTTTTAACACAGGTATATGTTTGTGTAATCACCACCACAATTAGGATACAGACAGTTCCATCACTAAAAAACAAAACTAAAAAACAAAAACAAACCTTTGGGCTGTCCCTTGCAAAACTCTCCTCTCCACTTCCAAATCCTGTCAACTGCCCGTCTGTTCTCCATCTCTATAGTTTTGCCTTTTTCAGGTTACGTTCCAAACAGAATGTAACCTTTGAGAATGTCTTCTTTCACTCAGCACCATGCCTTTGAGATTCATCCATGTTGTTGTTTGTATTGATATTTCATTTCTTTTTCTTGCTTGTAGTATTCCATGGGATTGAGAGCAAGGGTGTGTTTATTTATTCACCCATTAGAGGACATTTGGGTAGTTTTCAGTTTTTGGAAATTATAATTAGAGCTGCTATTAAGCATTCCTGTACCAGTCTCTGTGGGAATGTAAATTTTCATTTCTCTAGGGGTGGAATTGCTGGATCATATGGTAAATACGTCTTTTTGTTTTCCAGAGGAATTTTTACTTTAATTGGGCCCAGAAATGAATTCAACACTTAAACTGTAATGATTCTGTAAGTGTGGAATTTCAGGCTGGGTTTTTGAGATTTGGAGTAAGGATGTGTGTATGTGAGTGTTGTGTGTGTGTGTGTGTGTGTGTGTGTGTGTGTGTGTGTGTGCTGGGAGTGTTGAGTTGGGAGCCCTGAAATCACTTCAGCTCAAATGGGTGACCTAGTCTTGCCTGCCTTATGCTTGTGGGTCAATATGCCAAGTTTTCTTCCAATTCTTTAATCCTGACCTATGGTATCAGTACAGGAAGAGCCATTTAAATTGGGTGAGTGTTTGACAAACAACCGTCTGTTCCTGATGAGTGGATTTCCTTCCATCTCTAAATCTCATGACTATGACTGTGACTCTCTATGCTTGAATCATTCTCTAGCTACATCAATTTCATGGTTGTCAGCAATGCCTAATCCATCTTCCATAGTCTGGAGCCACTCAGGCAGCAGACTCCCTTGAGGTGGGAGTACTCCTTGTACTCACTAGTGTTGTTGCCATCCTCAGGGTGCCTACAGTTAATATGTGTCCAGAATTATTTCAATTTTGGCTACAAGAAAAGCCTTTAGTGAAAGAAATATGAGCAATGCATTAAACAATTCTATTGATATCATTTCCCTTTCTTTTAAAAAATGGCTATTTTCATTGTCTGAGGTTTCATTCTTAAAGGTCCAAAATTCAGATTTTGCATGTACAACTATACTTCCTCATAGCAAACATCATTGTCATGCATGGCTTACATACATTTCAGTAAATGTTTGTTGAGCTGAATGAGTAAAAAAAAATAATTTGGTGAGCAAAAATAAGGTCTATATAATTCTATCTTTTTATCACTATTTATACCATTATCAAGCACTCTTTTTTCTGAGCAAGACTTGGCTTTAGATGCCAAAAACATTTATTACCTTTGATTTTTGATTAGGTATTTTATATTGGAAGCTTCAGAACTCACTTGCCTGGGAAAATAGTGATCCCTCTGAGTATGGAAAAATAGATCCATTGATTATTTTATAAATTGGGATATTAATTTAATACGTTAAATATAAATACCCCAGAGTTACCAGGCAATGCACACACCTTTGTCTTTAACTCCAGATAAAATGTCATCTTCTCAACAAAATTTTCCCCAACCATCCCATGCAAAATTGTTCTGCTTTCCATATCCACAGCTCTATTATAATTTATTTGAATTCAGATCTTTCTCTTCCAGTGGTCTGTGAGCAACTTGAGGGTGGGAAACAAGTCTCATCCTCCTTCATGATCTTAGTGTTTAGAACAGTTTCTGGCACATTTGTGCTAAATAAATTATTTGTTTTACCGAATACAATTCCTGAGGTACAATGATAACATTTTGCACTTATTTACATATGTATGTATGTATATGTGATACACACGCATATATTTTTAGGAACTGATAGTGGAATTGAATGAAAACAGAGCCCTTTCCTGGAGTTGTATAGACGGTGGGTGAATTGTTTAAAAAACGGAGCTGATAAATAATCAGCTATAAGAATTGTGAGTTTTAGAGGAGTTTGTTATTATACAGGGTAAGCAGATCTTCTTGGATCACTTTGAAAAGACAAGGGCCCCAATTTATCCTGCCAATTCAATTTCAAGAACTCTCTGAGCAGGTCTTGAGTCAAAATTTCTTCATGAAATGGTTTTTTAAATTGCAAAAATAATTCTGTGGCCCTAACTCAAAAGCACTCTGAAAAATGATTGAAAAGCTAGCTACCTGGAAATCTTTGCACAAAATCTGCGGACCTCAGATTGGCAGTGCAAATTGTCTTTCCCTCAGCTTTATTTTAGAGCTTGAGTTCACAGAATTCTTTGTGAGATAATAGATCTAAGGGCTACATCAAATTATTTAAGCTGAAATGAAGTGGGAGTGGTAACAATTTAGTCCAACACCTGCATGTTACTGCTTTTTATTCTAAATAGATTTAGCTTTTGGCACTAGCCTTTCCCAGGTGGCTTGCTCTGATGCAGGTGTCTGTCTGATATGACCTTGGACTGGCATTGTGGCTGACTCGGTAGTTATGCCAGGCAGCTGGCCAAATCATCTTGGAAAGAAGTAGTCTGGTCAGATTCCTTCCTGAAGGAGACGACCACACACAAAAAAGCAGATTTGTTTTTTCTAACTGGAGAACAACTTTTGGTAGCATGCTGTAGCAGGCTGTTGGTGCCCTTATTGGGCTGGGCAGTATACTGTGAAAGTTGGCTGCTTATCAGCCCATAGTTGTACTCTTCTCTGGAGAATTATACTCAGCCACTTGGAGCTCCTTGTGGGATCAACCTAGGCTAGACTTCAGCTACACTACATCTTTACTGCTTTTGTCCTATCCTGCTCCCTCCCTTCCTTACTCCAGAGTGCTCCTGAGAGCACTTCTTCAATAAATTCCTTGTAGAAGAATCTACATTTCAGTTTTTATTTCTAGAGAAACTGACCTAGGTAAGACACATGCCTCCGCCTAAATGACCTGGCACAACAAGGTACTAGAAGGATCATCTTCACAGATACTGAAATTTCCAAGAATTATGACAGGAGCATGTTGGAGAGAAAAATAGTGATATTGGTGTTCAAAATTATTGAGGATGAGGCAGAGACCCGGGGGTCACAAAAGGACTCTGCCTACCTCACATTTGCACTAAGAGGCTTAATGTGGTTGGAGAAAAACCCATAACTACGCCAATGAGTTGTGCTTTGAGTTAGTGATTACGAAAGTCTTGTGACTTCTAGAGGCAGCCTAGTCATGACACTATATTTCCCAGTCAAATCGCTGTCCAGATTGTCTGTATTCATTAACATTATTCTAGTTACTGAAAAGATTAAGTTCAATATCAGTGACTTAGTACAGTAAAAGTTTTTTTCTTCTCTTGCAAATTCTCAAATAGTGTTTCCAATTGTCAGGTTGTTCTACTCCATGTGATTCAGAGATTTGAGGTTCTTACCCTTTTGTGGTCTTGCTATCTTTAGCTCATAGTTTCCAAGGTTCCATCTTGGAGAAGGAGCATGGAGAATCAAACATAGAAAGATTTTATGGGTGCAGATCATTCTCACATTTTGTTGGCTAGATGATGACTATATACCAGATCTTCCACTGACTACATGATGGTATGTAAGTCTCCCATGTATTTGATGCAACTCTGGAGAAGGGATGGTGCAGAAGTGACTGGAATTAATTTCCACCACTAAATAAATAGAGATGGGAAAAGGAAATTAAGTTTAGCCATGGAAAATAAGTTAAACGGCTTGGCAACCAGGGTTTGTGGCCTGAGATTCACACATGCTGCGTGTGTTTGAAATGATATCTGGAAGGGCGAATTTGTAGTCAAGGGGGATAAATGAAGTAGAAAGCATGGAATTGAAGAACATGATAAAGTTTAAAATTCTATCTACTGGATAGATCATGACGGAGTAGTAGCTTTTGAACCTTTTCCTGGTGAATCTTGAACTAACCCATGTAATGCTTTTGTTAGGAAAAGGACACAGCTCCATGCCATGGTGCATGGCTTTGGGGAGCAGAGTGCAGCTGTAGCTGTATTCTAGCTTCCACCCTCCCTTTCACCAGATGTTGTTGTGGAAGATATAACTGCATATCAATAAGCGGTAGTGCTGATCACAAAGCAACTGCTTCTGCTCCTCTCTTGTTGTGGATTGACTTAATGACCCAAACTTTTAAAAACTCCTTTCTGTATCTATACCCCTTGCCATATGACTTTGTAGCTCCTCCCACTAAAGAGATGAACCGTATTTCTCTGATGCTCGACTTTGGCCATGTAATGAGTTGGCCAATGGAATGTTAACAAGTGTGACATGAACAAAAGTAGAAACATGTGCATGATGGGGCTTGCCCCCTCATACCTCTGCCAATGCCTTGAGATGCACATGCCCAGGCTAGCTTATTGATTCCAGAAAGAGGATGAGAGATATGTAGAGCAGAGTCAAGTCACTTAAGCCAAGCCCAGACCCTGATCCATTGATCTCCAGTCAACCCCACATCTCCATAAATAAGCCTAGCAGAGATCAGCAGTCACTCAGCCAAAGCCCAGTCTAGATCCCCTCAACCTCTGTCTACTTGTACGCTCATGTGACAAATAAATGCTTATTGCTGTTTGCCACTGAGATTTCATGGTTGCTTGTTACACAGCATTTTTGTGGCCACAGTTAATAGGTATACCTCTTTCTCCTCAAAGCCCTAGGAGTATGGAACATACAGATTGTTGCTTCTACCATGACTGCTTTATCCCATTAGGAATTTGCATTCCTTTTCAGAATCAATCTCTTTTCACCTTTCCATCAGCATTGTTTAAGAGCACACATTAGAAAAGATTTAGGGATGCTCCATTTAAATGGTTCTGATGAGAAATCATCAAAGCTAGCACTAGGTCCTAGACCTGGAGGGAGATTATGGTCAGACAATTTGGTTAAATAAATGTGGGTAGTAGAAAGTAGGTGGAGGTGAAATAGGTTAACCCCTTTCTTGGTAATGAGGATTTTCTCAGTGCAGTAGCATGTCAATTCATAACTTTCCTTCTCCTCTTTATAATTCCACTCATATAAGATTTAAATAAATAGTATAATTTTTGCAGGCCATAATTTAAAAAATATAGATAGGAAAGATGTCATTTTTTACCTTGGTAGCATATCGGAAATGAATATATCTAAAATCCCTATACGTAATGAAGAAAAGTCAAGGGACCCAATAATTCTTAATGTGTGCTGCATTAAGATGTTTTTATTTTCTTTCTATTTCTCTTGCTTGCCTACACTTGCACATGAAACAGTTGATAACATTTTTTGTCACTGTTCATGTTAAAATACATCTCTATCTTTCTATCTAGTGACATTGAGTGATTTTATTAGCTAAATAAACATTTTAGTCATCAGTGAAACTCTTCCAGCAGCAGATCAGCTGGATTAAATTGTTAGACCAAAGGAGTGCACACTGTAATAGCTGTCATCACTATAGAAAATTTCAAATAATGACTATTTCTTCTTTTTTTAATCTTGAAATGCTTTGGGTACCAAGCAGCAAATCCACCCACAGCTATTGTCAAGCACATTTCTTTCTTCATCAGCAATAAGAAGCAATCCTTCCTATGCTTAAATTTAGTCATCTTAGAAAAAGATCTAGAGATTCGTGCTGCAATGTTGAATTCCTGGGGTTTTATTTTCTTCTTCTCTTCCAAGTCTCATGATTTCTAATTTCGTCAGAACCTTTAATTCTAACATTAAATATGTTTACTACATTGAATTTCCTTTTCTATAAGATTTGACTGTAAGATACCTGTCCTAAAAAATTCTAAACCTAAATATGTTAACAGCATCGAATTTCCTTTCCTATAAGATTTGACTCTTAAGATATGTCTTAAAAAATTCCCAGTTTTCCCAAGCTTTCCTGCTTATCAGCCAGCATAACTTATGAGAAATGATGGTTATGTCCATAATGAACCGTGTGCTCTTCTTGGATAGCAGGTACCTTGGATTAAATTTCCCTGAGTCTAAAGTCTGACCACACTCAGGTGGAATCATATTTAAGCTGAATTAGCAGGAATATTTTTATTTCCTTACACTAAGTGATATAATGCATAGCAATGCTGTTGCAGGTTAAGTTTCCCGGGAAGCATACAATGAAATGGAGTTTAGTGGGCAAGATATTTATTAAGTAGTGCCCTTGGGATCATCACATTGCTACTCCATTTCCCTCTCTGCCTGATGCTGCTTCCTTCCCCCTCCTTAGCATTCATATTTCATTAGTTTATATAATATTTAAAATTAAATAACATATGTACAATTATAAATGGAATAAACAGAATTGAAAACGAAAACCCAATATTGAATTTTTTAAAGCACACACCTTAAAAGATGGTATCTGAGCTGTGTGGGTGGCATAGCAGGGACCCTGTCAGCTGTGGGCATTCTGAATGTCACGAACTGAGGTCACTTTGCTTTACAGAGGGAATAAGAGGGTGAGTTAGTCAAATGGAAGACTTGTGAGGGACTTTTACCTTACCGTCACTTCAGAGGCATGCTGTGTCATGGTCTTCAGCTATACTTATGCTTGGGTACAATATAAGGCACTCGTAACACAATCTTACCAGTTTCAAAAATTAATTTTTGTTAATGTTGAATTGAAATTCTTGAGTCAGGAGGATTATAGCATCTGATGGGATCATGGACTGGAAATAAAAGGGAAGGAGTAAGACCTTTCACGGAGAAAAGCAGAATGGGGTAGGTTGATGAACTGGGTATGCCCAAAGTTTCAGATGGAGTTGAGTGGCAAGGCGGAAATGTGTAGGATCTTAGGGCTGGAAGACCCTGATGGGGGATGTAGGTGGGTGTTGTGTTTATAGGTGTGTGGAGTGGAGAGGTGGGTTGTAGGGGAAAGACTTTAATTTTTTAATTTCATTCATGTCTAAATTGTTTGAGACTTGTAGGAATAATCTGCATTGATTTTCTAGTTAAAGCTAATTAAACAGTACCCATGTTTAATTAAACTGACTAAAAAATATGCATTGACTTGTGAGCTCACCAAACCAAGAGTGTGGGATAGAATTATTGCGCTGGGTTTAGTATGACAGTATCAAGCTAGGCAATTGACCAGAAAGCACAAATAGTGGCCCTAACGGCATCTAAATACATGTGATTTAATTTGTTAAGTGCATTCTCTCGACACACGTTTAAATTAAATGATTATGAATATAATCATTTTAGTACTGAACTATTATCTTCAAGATCGGTTTTCACAAGAAACAAAAAGCCTGAGAAAAACAGAAAATTCCATTAAAGGAATCTTCTGAAGTCAAGGAAATCTTCGTATTTTCATAGACAAGCAAATACTTTTACAATTAAGAATTAGAAATAACACAGAGGTCAAATGCTCTCCTGAAACTCTCGGCAATGATGCTTGTCAGCCAGTCGGGGAGGGAAGAGCTGTATTGTATTTGTGTTCTGAGAGAGCTGCTTTCAACAGCTCTTTCCCTTAGAGCTTTCCTTCTTACTTAGTGCCCTTTGAGTCACCTTTTTTTCCAGGTGGCAAAGCTGCGAAGTATTAGCATAGCCTTTCCTCTCTACTTAGTAAAGGTGTATTTTGATGAGTTTATTTATTCTCCTCTTCAGCAGAGAGAAGCAGTAAACTCACCAGAGGCAAAATGTAAAGGGTGCAGAGAGCAGCAGAGGGCCTGGGATAGGGGAAATTGGGTGTGGGGTAGGTAGACATGGAGGGGAAATAATACTCTGTGCTTAACTACTCACCCCAGGGCCAGATATTGCATTTACTTTGCCTCATTTAATCTGCCCAAGAATCTTGTGATCTAAGTATTATTGCCATTTTACAAATGTGGAAAATGAGCCTCAGAGTGTTTAAGCAACTTGTCTAGGTGCACAGGAAGTATCATCATAATCTGCTGCAGATCAAAAATTGTAAGCCAGATGGATCTGGTCTTCAGCACATCCTCTTACTACAGTGAGACTCTCTGGGGGAGAAATGAAGAGGGGCAGCCAGATAACACGGGTATATGTGGGGCTGGGCATTTGACTAGGCTGTACCTAAAGGCATTTAAAGTCTAATGTTTTAAAAACACCATGAAGATTAAACTGAACACATCCGCAGAGCTGAATTCGCACCAAGAATTAGTATGTAACTTCTGTAAATAAAGTTTTAAAGAAAAATTACACAGTAAATGCTAAGTTCACTACTTCTCAAGCTATTTAAGGAACAGGATGGGAAAAGGGGTAAATAAATCCTGGGAAAATGAGAGAAGGCAGCTTTCACATTATAGAAATTATTCAGCGCACAATAATTTGTCATATTTTGAACACACATTCAGTGACATTATACAGGCTAATGGAAAAGGGGTGACAATTTCCAAGTACTGTCAATGGCTCTCTTATTTCAGGAACCATTTGATATAACAAAGTTTAAATAAAAAATGGTTTTGACCTGTGGAACTTGTCGCAGTGAATGTGACTTATACCAACCACAGTTACTCAAAGTGTGGTCCCTGGACCAGCCTAAGTCCACAAATCATAATTGGTCTGTGATAAGTACAGGGATTGAGAATAAGCACATGGAAACTTCTATAGCAATTTGACATTACTGTATTTTGTAATTGGGCTTGCATTTTGTAAGCTTTTTTGATGTTTTTCTTATAATTTATTTTCATTATATTTTATAAAATTATTGATCTGTGAAGACAATAGTTTGAGAAGCACTGGTCTATGTGACATTTGAATGAAGAGGATATTAATTAATTTTTAACCCAGTGCATATGAAGCTGCATGAAAATGCATGGCTTCTGTCTCTGATTTTTAAATTCCTTATTCTTTTATTTTTGTTCTTTAAAGAAAAAATAAGTACTGTTAGAAACATCAACTCTTAGCCGGGCGCTGTGGCTCATTCCTGTAATCCCAGCACTTTGGGAGCCCAAGGCAGGCATATCAACTGGTTCGATGCCAGCCTGGCCAACATGACAAAACCTCATCTCTACCAAAAATACAAAAATTAGCCAGGCATGGTGGTACGCACCTGTAATCCCAGCTACTTGGGAGACTGAGGCACGAGAATCGCTTGAACCCAGGAGGCAGAGGTTGTGGTGAGCTGAGATGAGGCCACTGTACTCCAGCGTGGGCGACAGAGGGAGACGGTCGTCGAAAAAAAGAAAAAAAAATCAAGTCTTTTTTCTGTTGACTGATTCAGTGTCCAACGTGATAATACAAAGTATAGCCATGATAGCACACCACCAGAAAATATGGTGGGTCAATTGGTTCAGTGTATTTCAGAATACAGAAATGACAGCTGTATGCATACCCTAACAAACATAATCATGATAGCCTGAATTTAAAAAATATTGTAACAATGAAATAGTCTAACTCTTAAACAGTTCTTTGTTAAATGCCTTGAATGGTTCTTGTTTTACCCTTATTTTTTAAAAGGAATTTTATTTTTATTTTGAGTCTGCCCAGAATAAATCCTTTATATTTACTTCTCCAATTTCACATATTCCAATAAATGATTTCAATATACATAAATAAAGCCCTTTGCTGTTCAATTGTAACACAGAATTGGGTGATTTCAAATGGTTATTTGAATCCATAGCTAAGTGGTCCCCAATTATGTTCAAAAGTATATATCTTAAATATACACAATAAAATTTATTTTAAAGAAATCTCAGAAGTTGTTCTAAATTATGCCTGTACCATTGAAGGGCCTAGCACCAACCACTTCTCATTTCATAAAATTCTAGAGGTATTGGCTAATGTGCTGTTCTGGCAGGGAGAGGGGCGATTCAGGGCTGGGACAGAGGAAGATGGCTCACCCAGAGGCCACTGGGTCACAGCAACGTCTTTGGTGGCTCTTCTCCAGTTAGAAAGATGCCCAGCAAGGTAATGGATCAACCACTATTCCTACCTCTGGGCCACTTCTAGGGACACCATGTATTACTTCTTTTATTTTTTTTTCCCTAAAGCCTTCTTTTCATTTATAAAGCTAGCACATTCTTGAGAGGTCTCTCCCAAACTGGTTGAGGGCTTAGTTGGGGTCTCCTCAGCTTCTCACATTCTTGTTGTCCTTGAAAGTAAGTGGTCTGGTTCTTCACACTTTAAGGGTCTTACTTGTCCCAGAATTCATTGTAAAGCATTACCCAGAAGCTACAGTGTCACCCTGATAATACCCTAATCACCCCTTCTGGTATTCTGGTCTGGGGGGACCTCTTCCTCTTTAAACCTTCTATTAGTGCCTTTGATTTGTATATTTACTAAGAATAATTTTGATGTTTGATACTGAATCTGTCTTGATCAATGATAATAGCATTTAAAAAAATTATTTATTTTAATATAGGTGCATACTATATCTGGCATTTCTCCCCATGGTATCCCTCCCATCCTCCCCTCCCTCTCCTCCCCACCCCCCATTGTCTCTCCCCTACCCCCCCAACTGTCCCCTGTGCGTGATGCTCCTCTCCCTGAGTCCACGTGTTCTCATTAGTTTTAACACCCACCTATAAGAGTGAGAACATACAGTGCTTGGCTTTCTGTTCTTGGGTCAGTTTGCTGAGAATGATGGTTTCCACACTTGATCCAAGTCCCTACAAAGGACACTAACTCATCGTTTTTATGGCTGCGTAGTATTCCATGGTGTGTATGTGCCACATTTTCTTTGTCCAGTCTATCATTGATGGGCATTTGGGTTGGTTCCAGGTCTTTGCTATTGTACACAGGGCTGCAATGAACATACGTGTGTATGTATCTTTATAGTAGAACGATTTATAGTTCTTTGGGTATATACCCAATAGTGGGATTGCTGGGTCAAATAGAATTTCTATTTCTAGATCCTTGAGAAATCACCACACTGTCTTCCACAAAGGTTGAACTAATTTACACTCCCACCAACTGTGTAAGAGTGTTCCTATTTCTCCACATCCTCTCAGCATCTGTTGTCTCCCCGTTTTTTAATGATCACCATTCTAACTGGCGTGAGATGATATCTAGTGTGGTTATGATTTGCATTTCTTTAATCACCAGTGATGATGAGCATTTTTTCATATGTTTGTTGGCCTCTATGTATGTCCTCTTTTGAAAAGTGTCTGTTCATATCCTTTGCCCACTTTTGAATGGGGTTGTTTGTTTTTTTCTTGTATATCTGTTTTAGTTTCTTTGTAGATTCTTGGGTATTTGCCCTTTGTCAGATGGATAGATTTGCAAGAATTTTTTGCCAAGTGTGTGTCTTTTGATTGGGGCATTTAGGCCATTTACATTCAATGTTAATATTGTTATGTGTGAATTTGATCCTGCCATTTTGTTACCGGCTGGATTTCTTTCTGGATAGTTGTATTGTATTTTTCTTCATTGTATTTTGGTCTTTGCCAGCTGGTTTGCTTTTGCAGTGACTGGTACTTGTTCCTTTCCATGCTTAGTGTTTCTTTCAGGAGCTCTTGTAGGGCAGGTCTGGTGGTGACAAAATATCTCAATAATTGCTTGTCCCTAAAGGATTTTATTTCTCCTTCACTTATGAAGCTCAGTTTGGCTGGATACGAGATTCTGGATTGAAAGTTCTTTTCTTTAAGGATGTTGAATATTGGGCCCCACTCTCTTCTGGCTTGTAAGTTTCTGCCGAGAGATCTGCTGTGAGTCTGATTGGCTTCCCCTCTATGGGTGACCTGACCTTTCTCTCTGGCTGCCCTTAGCATTTTTTCCTTCATTTTGACCCTGGTGAATCTGACGATTATGTGCCTTGGGGTTGCTCTTCTTGAGGAATATCTTTGTGGAGGTTCTTGTCTTTCTTGAATTTGAAATTTGGACTGCCTTGCTAGGCTTGGGACACTCTCCTGGATAATATCCTGGAGTGTGTTTTCCAGCTTGGATTCATTCTCCCCGTCATATTTAGGTACACCGATCAAGCGTAGATTAGGTTTTTTCACATAATCCCATATTTCTTGGAGGCTTTGTTCGTTTCTTTTCACTCTTTTTTCTCTTGTATTGCCTTCTCTTTTTACTTCATTGAGTTGGTCTTCAATCTCTTGATATCCTTTCTTCTGCCTTGATCGATTTGGCTATTAAAACTTGTGTTTGCTTCACGTAGTTCTCGTGCTGTGTTCTTCAACTCCATCAAGTCGTTTATGTTCTTCTCTAAGCTGATTATTCTAGTTAGCATTTCGTCTAACCTTTTTTTCAAGGTTTTTGGTTGCTTTGCATTGAGTTAGAACGTGTTCCTTTAGCTCTGAAAAGTTTGTTATTATCCACCTTCTGAATCCTGTTCCCGTCAATTCTTCGCACTCCTTCTCGGTCAAGTTGTGATCCTGTGTTGTTGAGGAGTTGTGATCCCTTGAAGGAGAAGAGGTGTTCTGGTCTTGGTGGTTTCACCTTTTTTGCGCTGGTTTTTCCCATCTTTGTGGATTTACCTGGCTGTGGTGTCAGAGAGCTGCTTGATGAGGTCGCTTGTTTGCCTGTGGGGGCGCTACTGGGTTTCTAGGGACTCCTTCAGGTTACTAGGGAAGCTTCCTGTGTCTTTTTTGTTTATGCTGGGAGATTAGGCCAGCCTCTTCCGCTGACCTGTAGGCGCTGCTGGGTTGTGGAGAATGCCATCCCGTTGCTATGTAGGCTTCCTGTGTTTTTTGTTAAAACATGTAGCCCAGTCCCACCCCTCTAGTGGTGGGTTGTGCCCTTCCTCCACTGGGCTGGGTCATTCAGGGATCATCTCAGACTGTGGCACTGGCTATGCAACCCACTAGAGTCAGAGCTTCAGCCCTCTGGGGTTTGTGGGGGAGGGTAGGGACCCGCCCAGCTGCACCTGGCAGTCTCCCCCTTTCAGCTTTTCTCTCTCCAGTCATGGGGTAGGGGCTGCCCAGCTGCCCATGCTTACAGCTCCCTCTCTCTCTGGGTGGGGGAGGGGGGCAATAGCTCAAGTCTTCAGAGTCTTATTCAACTCCGCACTTGTAATTCCTGGCACTTGACTGGCAAAGATCCCCTTTCTGTGTATTGCTGAGGCTTTGGGGGAAGTGCTCCATTTGGACCGGAGCGCCAGAGGTGGAGCCTCCGACTCACTGGTCAGATGCACTTTCTGGGTGAAGCAGCACCCCCTCCCTGCCTCGGTCTGCCCTGAGTGGGCTTTGCTCACCCTGGGACCAGACCCGTTGAAATGCACCTGGTACCTTGGTTGGAGCTAGGAGATCTCTGGGTTTCTGCATCTCTCTCACTGGGTGTTGTGCGCTGGAGTTGTGCTGATCCGGCCATCTTGGATCCTCTCCGATAATAGCATTTTATATATATATAAAATGTTTATTTTTTGTTTCTTATAAACAATAACAGTATATTTTAATTTTATTTTGCATGGCATCTGTTTTCATAGTAATTATGTCTAACCAGCTTTCTAGTCTCTATAAACCTTTTAATGCAATCATGATAAATTTATAAGATAGGAACAAATGAACAAACACTGTGGGACTTGCAATATTTTAAAAACAGCTATAACTGCTAAGAATCAATAGGTATATTTTAAAAAATTCTCTGGAAGGGAATTATATGATATCTGATTATACATTGAACTCTGTTGACCCATCAGAGTAAAGGACACAATTGTACCAAAGATGTGTGTTAAGCATGGTTCTACTTTTAGAAGTCAGGGCACCCTGGTAAAACAGTTTCTGACCTTCAGATTGTCATGTTTTATTTACAAGATCAGAGTGTGGCATACTTAGCTGATATTGCTTCGGGGACTTTGGGGCCTGAACATATGAAGACATAACACAAAGAACCTTTTCTTTTAACCAATGATCTTTGTATTCTTAGTAAGTATGCCCAGTGCTCAAAGCCATTGCAATTTCTCTGGAATCTGTAAAACAAATCAATTCCATAATTTAATTCAGTGGAGAGGAAAAATGCATGTTTAACATGTAGTCATTCAAGTCAGATTAGAACGTTAATCTTTGGAGAAGAGCTCTAGAGTTATCTTTTTTCCCCCACATTGAAAGGCCTAGCATTTTAAAATCTAAATTCCTGAGTTTCCTTGAACAATCATTATATATAGTATAAGTAATGGATTTCAAGCATTTAAACAGCTAGTTAGACTACATATTCTATGAGGTAAACCAATGTGCATTATTCAGGTATTTCAGAGGTCTTAAAAGAAATCCAACAGATGATATAAAAATATAGCTTTTTTGTCAGAACAGAAAATATCAAAGTTGTTACCCAAGTATCTGTCAGAGAAGTAATTGATCACAGGATTATTTTTTATCTTGGCCTTTTCAAGGAGCTGCATTTTGTGATCATTCTTAAAAGCTTCTACTGTGAGTATTGTTACTTTAAATGGTCTGCTTGCTATGTTTAGCTGCAAGATGCTTGACAAAGAACAGTGCACATGCTTGATAAACTCTTCATAAATTTATTATAAGGCAACATCTATTTGTCAGCTCTTGAGTCATTACTTTCGATATCAAGCAAAGATACCAATGGAAGGCAAACATAAAGCCCTTCAATTATTTTCAATGACTAATATGTATCATAAGGAGGGATTGTTAATGAGGGTAAATGAAATAATGTTTGCTGGCAATAAGATGATTGCTTTTATAAAACCAAGAAGGGGTGGTTAAAATGTAAAGTTGATTAGAGTCTGCTAATCTACAGGTGATGAAATTATGTCAAAATAAATCTAGATTAAAAAGAATTTTCACTGTGATTTTTTTCTAAATATTATCTATCTTTTACATAAAATTTAATCAAATTTCTCATTTGCAGCTACTTCTAAAATTACACTCAAATAATATCCACTGACTATACTTGTGCCAGGCATCGCTAAGGATATGATCTAATGTTCAGCAAACAGAATTTGGAATATATGGTTGTGATCATATGTTTTGTGATCTAGGGAAGGGTCTGAATTCCTATTAAAATTCAACTCCCACTAAGATCAGATTTGGTGGTTTCAATAAATCACTTTACAGATTATTGAACTAATGTGGCCACATCATGTATCATCCACCTCCATGAGTCTCTGCCCTCCAAGATCTTAAATGTAATTGGGAAGACAAGATACACAGACATGAAAACTTAAATAATTGTCCTAGACAGTGATATAAGAGCTATCACAAGGTAATACATGACTGAGTACTAAATGATGTCTTCTGTCTCTGAACCAGTGACATTTATTGCTGTACACAGAAGAAAATGAGCCAAGAAGTGCTGCAGGAGTTCAGAGGTGAGAGAGAGGAATGTGGCCTGACATGCACAGATTTCAAGAAGGAGGTAGGGCTGAAGATGGTCCTTTAGGGTGGGTGAACTTTACAAAAAGGAGAGAAAGGCTAAGTGTGTCCAGTAGCTCTATGGGTTGACCCCAGGATCTCATTTATAGTTCTGCTTGCTTTTGTTCTTATCTTGTTACTATTCTGTCTCTTCCTGTAGAAGAGTCTGCTGACTGCTTAGCAAAATCCACATTCTCCTCTTCTTTCTGGGCTAGACTACAACGAAATAAGTGGAAATCTGTTAATTATCTATTGCTGCATAACAGATTACCTTGAAACGTGGTGGTTTAAAGCAACAAACTCTATTATCTCATAGTTTCTGAGGGTCAGGCATTTAGGAGCATATTAATTAGGTCAGTTTGGTTCAGAGTCTCTTATGAAGCTGTAGTCGAGGCGTGGGCTGGAACTACAGTCATTTGCAGGTTTGCCAAGGCCTGAAGGCTCCACTCCTAAGATGGCCCACTCACATGGCTGTTGGTGGGAGGGAGGCCGTATGGGTCTCTCCATGGGGTTGCTTGAATGTCCTCATGATATGGCAGCTGGCTTCCCTTAAAGCAAGTGATTCAAGAGACTAAGACTCAGCCTGGAAAGTCACATACTGTCATTTCTGCAATATCTTATCTGTTACACAGGTCAGCCTCATTTGCTGTGGGAGGGGAAATATATGTGATCATGAATACCAGGAGGCAGGATTCATTGGGGCCATCTTGAAGGCTGGCTACTGTAGGATGTGCCATCTGCTACTTTCATGCTTGGTCCGATAAAATCTCTCATGTGTTCCTTCAATCTCCTTTCCTGTTCCAGCTGGCTGAAATGAAATGACTCCCAGAGAAACTTAGAACCCATGTGTTGAAGGTGGTAGCACTTCCATCAGCCTAGGTCCTGAATGCCTGCAGGAGGATATCCTGTGGATCCATGTACCTGCTGAGGACTAGTAGGTGAGCAAGAAATAAACTTCTCCTGTACTTGAGTCATTGTATAGTTTCAGGTCTGTTTGGTTCAGTAGTTAGTCCACCCTGACCAGTATAACTTTAATCCAGGGAATTTTTACAGTGTCCTCCACTGAAGCAAAGTCAAGTGCTCTAGAATGTTGAGGTAATGAGCAACTATCTGTATTGCCTCCATTTGTCCTTTTTCTTATGCTTTCCTTTTTCATTTTTCAGCAAGTATCTATTGAATGCTGATATAGCTTGGATAACTGTTCACACCCAAAGCTAAATTCAACATGATTTGAGATTAAAAGTAATGGCAAAACCAGCAATTATTTTTGCACCAACCTAATAATCCCCAGTGTTGGAGGTGGGGCTTGGTGGGAGGTACTTGAATCATGGAGGTGGATCCTTCATGAATGGTTTGCGCTATCCCCTTGGTGATGAGTGAGCTCTCACTCTGAGTTTACATAAGAATCTGGTCTTTTAAAGTTTGTGGCACCCCCTTCCCACTCTCTCTCTCTCTCTCTCTTCGCTCCTGCTTTTGCCTTGTGATGCGCCTGTTCCTGCTTCATCTTCTGCCATGAGTAAAAGCTCTCTGAGGCCTCCCCAGAAGCTGAGCAGATGCTGGTGTCATGGTGCTTGTACGGCCTGCAGAACCACAAGCCAGTTAAACCTCTTTTCTTCATAAACTACCCAGTCTCAGGTATTTCTTGAGAGCAATGGCCCAACACACATGCCTACCATATGTCAGGCCTTGTTCTAGCTGCTAGGAGCACAGGTGTAACCAGACAAGTCCCTGGTTCATGGAGCTCACATGTGTAGTAGATACCTCTTGATGAATGTATCTAAAATTTTAAGTACCAAGTTACCCCTGAATATGAACATCAGCAAACTGGTTATTCAGTAACAAACTTGTTACTTACTTACTTGTTACTGAATAACCAGTTTGCTGATGTTCTTATTCAGGGGTTCAAAAACCATGAAGGCATTAGCTGAGTCTACTGATTCCATGGGAGCCTAATAGATTAGTGTTTCCCTACTCGTGCTCTAAGCCAGCACCCACACTTCTAAAACTCTAATGTGCACACAAATCAGCTGGAGATCTTGGCAAGATGGAAAATCTGATTAGCAGGCCTGGGGTGCTGCTTGAGACTCTACATTTCTAACACGCTCCCAGGTGGGACCGATGCTGCTGATCCACGGTCCTCACTTTGTGCAGCAGGGCTCTAAGGAACACTGGTTACTGGATGGTAAAGATATCTTATGTGAAAAGGATTTCAGATTCAAATAAATGAGAACATATAGCCAAAGGAGAGGCCAGGTCAGGTTGCCCTGGTTCCTGATTGCTTTCTAATTTCTGGGGGCAGTCCTACCAGAAGCCTAACATTACATTCTACCATGGGTTCTGTGAGATAACCCTCTACCCTTATAATAAATTAACCTTTCAAAATTTAACCAATTTAAGAGGGCTTCTGTAATTTGTGGGCTCCCCCCACCACCACCAAGAAAAACCTAGAGTAAAAAGACCCAGGCACAGGAATGAAGGAGAAACAGCTATGCTGCAGAGCTGAGGACAAGGTCAAGAACAATCAAGCTGTAAAGGTAACATGAGGCAGATGCCCCAGGAGCCCAAATGCCTTACACCCTTCTGCCCCCACTAAGCCTTAGTTTCTTCATTGATAATATAGGATTTTCTGTGAGAATCAAATGGGATAATGTTCTTGGATTACATAGCAGTGATAATTTATGAATGTGGCCATTATATTTTTCTTCTGTAAAATATCACCTGCATGCTAGGGGTTTGTGAAGATAAAGTGGGATAATGACCATAAAGCAATTAGCAATTGGTTGGGCACTCAAAAAATGTTATCTACTGGGAATCAAGCTAGATTTAAAGGAGAAGAATTAAATGATTTTTTCCTCAGATAGAAGAGAGCTGTCATGTTTGAAAACAGAAGTAAAGATATCCCTGGAGAGTTAGTGAAGGTCATTGACGGAAGCTGCAGGAGAGAGTGGGGGATAATGGAAGGAATGAAGTTATCCACATTTCATCTTAAAGCTAGAATCTTTAATACAGTATAACAAAGATGATTCCTGAAGGAATACCCCACCTCAACTCAACAGTAGTTGCTTACCAAGAAGCAGTTCAATTATTTCTAAAACATATAATTTGTCTATCTGTATAGTTCAAACTTTTAGATAAGGGATTATAATTTTCAAATATTAACTATTTTCCATTTATGTATCTAGAATGAACAGCTGAACTAATATAAAAGCATATGTTTTGTGAACATTGTCACATAATAGTTTGCCTATTCACTACAGCTCAAATTTCCAGGCAAAGATTGTTTCAGTTTTCAACCATTAACTTTATCTTTCATGCCTGTGTATCTGAGCATCCCCAACTCTTAAGCAAAGGGAGAAAATTTAAAAGTATATGAGTTTTTCTCAAGGACATAATCCTTAGGGTGATGGAAATGTTTTGTGTCTTGATTGTAGTGGGGGTTATACAACTATATGTATATGTCAAAATTCATAGAACTGTACAACTAAACAGGGTGAATTTTACTGCCTGCAAAGGATGCTCAATAAAGTTATGTAAATCAAAGCCAAAAAAAATGAAAAAGAAAAAGAAGACATTCTTGAACACATTCTCTTACATTATGGTAGAGCACATAAGCAGATAAAAAAGTAATTTCTGTCCTAAAGACTGAAATATGAAAGTAAAGTTCCAGTGTTATCTAAATTACCATAGAAAAATTTTCCTAGGCCACCACGTTTCTGTTGTGCCTTATCAGTGACAGCTCTTTGAACACTTCGACCTGATCAGTTCGGAAAAGTACAAACGAAGGCCCCTATCTTTTAGCCATCTTGTTGACTGGACGCAGGAGGAATACTTCCCTTTAACTACTGGGGCAACAATTAAATTTGCTCAGATACAATCTCATGCAGCATGATGTTTTAAGATAGTCTCTGCCATTTTCCAGACTCTAGGTTGTACTCAACAGAAACTCAGCTCCTGCCCAGGCCGTTGCCTAGCTTGCACCCTTGCTTCGTTCAGATCTCTGCTCAAATTTCCCTTGGCAGAAAGGCCTCTCTCATCCGCCCTATTGCAAATGACAATATTTGTGAATTGGCTGCCTCTCCCACTAGACTGGAAGCTCCATGAAGGCTTCATCTATTCTCTTAACTTCCGCAGCTCCAGCACTAGAGCAGTGCTTGGCATAGAGGAGGTGTTCAGGAGCCATTTGTAGAATAAAGTGAAGAGGAGAATCCACTGGCCTCTGAATCTAAACCACAGTAAAAGGGAGGAATAATTAGAACTAGGGACTTGAATGCACTCAGTGTTCACTTCGGTCATTCATCTGCCATTCTCTCTGGTGTCCTCTTCCGACTCTCAATGATCCACATAGTGGCTGCCTTGGAACCTCCAGGCTTACCATATCACAACTCCACAATCCGAGGGGAAAGGGTCTTTCTCACTCATCTCCAGGTTGCAAAAACCAGGGAAGTGTTCTGATTGGCCTGTCTCCCAGTGACCTACGGAGGATGCCAGGACAGAACCACAGTGTATCTGCTCTTCTCCTCATTTCTCACTCTTCAATCATGCCTGCTCCATCTATTTTGGGGATGTTGCCCCAGTTTTAATAATGATGCTTTATAGCCCATTGCAGATGCTGTTAGAACTCTGCCATTATCCCCTTGGATCCCTTTAGTATTTTTGCTCACACCTGCTTCCTGCATGACATGCATTCACTCTCAACAGCAACACCTGCTGATCCTTGCCAGAGGGCTGCCCTAGGCTACTGGCACCTGTTTTGCCTGTGCAATGAGAGAGTTGGAAGTGCCTCTAGGGGTAGCCCTTGACCGATGACTAACAGTCCAGGAGTATAAACACTGAAGTCCCTGTATTAATGATGGACAAAACTCTGAGATGTGACTGGCACATGTCCCCAGAACTCCCTCAGCATGGAGCCCAAGTTATCCTCCATGGGGATTTGCTGGATGCTGCACCCTTGTTTGGCCTCCTTCCCGTCCCAGTCCCACTTCCCATTTCCTACTTGGGAATATCTACTAATAAATCACTTTCACAGGAATTTTCAGTCTTCATCTGCAGAACCCCACCTACAACAAGCTCCATCTGTGCCCCTAGCTCTCCACCTATTTGTCATAAGATTCTTTTTTGAGAGCAGGTACCTTGGCACAGTTTCCTGCCTCCCCTCCACACATATGCTCTACAGAAATGTTTACTTATTTGCTTTAATGTGTTCCTATCCTTAGAGTTCCTTCCTATATTCTCAGTTTCCCTATTTCAACTATCATTGCTTCTCAGATATACTGCTAATTTTCTTGCTTTGCTTATTACTGATGGCTTGCCTATCCTCTCTAATTCAACATGTTAAACATTCCTAAGTCATAAGTCAAATACCAAATGTTCTCACCTATAAGTGGGAGCTAAGCTCTGGGTATACATAGGCATAGTGGATATTGGAGACACAGAAAGGAAGGGTGGGAGGGTGATGAGGGATAAAAACTATATTTTGAGTACAATTTACACTATTCTGGTGACAGGTACACTAAAATCTCAGACTTCACCACTATACAATTCATCTATGTAACCAAAACCCCAAAAGCTATTGAAATAAAAAAAAAAAACAACTATTACTAACATGGAGACAAGCTAATTTCTTTGAAAAATGTAAAACATTTAAAAAGCAAATATCAAATCTTTTCACAATCTTCCTTATCTGGCCTTGAAGGACTGTTTATGCACTATTTAACCCAGCTGACCTAACAGGTTGACCTGGTTTTCCACTGAAATAGCTAAATTCTTTGAAGTCAATTTGGACTTGATTTTTTAAAAGTGGCCCCTGAAAAAATTTTAATTAAAGGACTGTATTTCCAGAATATTATAAGATCAACAAAAAGAAACATTCCTTGTATTTTTCCCTTATTGTCTATACCTTTCTTGTATGTCTAGCATTAGGTGCTTGCTCAAGATCTCAGTCATGCTTTGACTCAGTTTAACAGTCAAATCATTACTAGTGAGACCACCTTTTCATAGTTCACACCTCTAAAATATTAACTTGTAAAAGAAGGAATGTGATAAAGCCATCAGAACACCAAGTGGTGTCTTTATTTCTGAATCATTTCCTAAAACATTACCTAATTCAGTTGAATTCAGTGAAACTTTTACTAATTCTTATCAGATGAATTTGTATATACACCATTGTGAAAAATAAAATAAATCGTATCTTTGATTCAGCCTCAATCAACATTGATGTTGAAACCAGAGGCCATAAGTTTCAAATAGCAGTTTATGAGAAAACAGAGAGAAATTTTAAGATGTCTATATGAACACGTTTGACAGTGCAAAACACTTGGATAGCCATTGCCCTTTTCTTAGACAGATAAGAAAGAAGTTCAGCAAATATTTACATAGCAGTTTTCACGACATTTAAGGCTAAATTTTTACTTCTATATGTTGTTATAAAGTTAAATTTCTAAGACTGTTGACTAAAAAAGGGCAAAGAGCATTTTTCTAATATTGCAAGGTCTGTCTTAATAACTCCAAAGACTGCCGACTTGTAACCCTGAGACTATGAATGTTTATTACAGGAAACTGCATGTTAGCATGTTTGAGGTAGAAAATTGTGCTTGTTTGCTTCAACTTGTAAACTATTTCTGTCATAGGAGGTTGATTTTACTCACTAACTCTTTGATAATTGTCCTACCAGTTTTGACCTCACCGATCCAGCTCTAATTAACTAAACACATAAAAGAGAATGTGCAGATTAGTTTGGAATTAAGGACACGGCTGAAGGCATTCCTTGGGAAAAGTGATTTTACCAACAAAATAAATAAATGACTCTAACAAAAGAATGTTAAAACGCCAATACGGATCACATTCACGCTTCACAAAAGCCCCAAACCAGAAGCGATCCAAACACTCCCTGACAATAGAAGGTTGAATAAATATACTGTGGTATATTTACACAGTGGAATACTATACAGAAATGAGAATGCTCTGCAGTCAGGTACAACAACATAGATGGGTCTCATAAACAAAATGTTGAGCAAAAGAAGCCAGACACAAATTAGAACATACTGTGCTCATGAGCTAAGGGGGTTTGGACTTTCCTCTGGGATCAATAGGAAGTTATTGAAAGGCTTTAAGCAGGGGAATATTGTGGTCCTATTGGCATTTTTGAATGATCTTTCTGGTTGTTGTGAGGAACCTGGTAGGTTCTTCTAGGTGGGTGGATGTACTTGAACAGACACAACAATAACATTCAAACAAGAATAAAAACATAAGATCTGAGATGTAACATGGTATGTGGGGTGAGGCAGGGGAAACATTGGAAACACTTATTGAGAGTCTTATATGAGAGAAAAAAATCTACTCTAGGTCCCTATAAAAGATATTAGCAGCCCAGGTAAGCCTACTGGTGGCCACCAATACAACACTGTTGCAATAGTCTTTTGTTCTAATTTTGCCTTATCATTTACTTAGATATATCCACGGAAGCCCTCATTGCACAATTCTCCCATGAGTACATCCAAAAATTGCCGTGAAAAATTTCAGTTGTCTCCAGAGTCTTTATTTGTTTCTGGTTCTCAGCCCATGACCCTGTGATTCAGTATACAGATGCTTCAAGCACCTCAGAAAACAGCAGAAGCATGTCATCAAGTACTTTCCCACCCTCTAAATCAGTGGGTGAAATGTGAACCCACCAAGCATGGGCTGTGAGTCCAGGAGAGTTGGTCTAATTCTTTGTTCCAACAGTACTTAGCAAGTTATGTGTCAAAAAAATAAATCTAGGTGAAGATGACTCCTGTCTCAAAGATGAGGGAGGGTGAAATAGAGAACAACTTTTTACCCAAAGGCAATGTTAGAATTTACAATTGGGTGATCTCATCATATTTAGCAAAGGTTATTATTTTTTTAACAGCCAAAGAAAGACTAACCCACAGGGTTTCAGCTAGGCACGATAAAGCAAAAGAGAAAGTGTGGTTTTTAAATCCAAGGCAAATAATGTTTTGATTTTAATGCTTTTGCTTACTTCTACAGACAAAGTTTGCTGAGAAATTACTGACGAAAAACTTCCTTAGGTGTTAGGGTAGGAATAACATAGCTCTTCTCAGGTGCTTTGCTCCTCCCAAACCCAGACACTCTGTAGACTATATAGACTAAGAAATTCTTCCCATTCTGAGTATACCAAAAAGCAAAATCTACATGGGGAAATGTGACATGAATCAATGTATTTTTGCTAAGGAGCATCTACCCCATGAGGTCATTTTTAAACTAAGCTTTGAGTGTAGTTAGTGTTTAGTATGCAGAATTAGAAGGAGTCAATGACTTGGAAAAGTTGATTCACAGCATGGCATTTTGACAGTAGCTGTCAGTGGTTTAAAGATAAGTGAGTCAACCTTCTCATTTCCTGATAAGAACACTGAGGCCCAGAGAGGTTATGTCACATGGGCCCAAGTAAACAGCAGTTATTGGGGAGCCTGGACCCTAGTGAAGTGACTGCTGGGACTTGGGTTATTAGTTACGCAAGAGTGTTACAAATATTGAAGCAAGCAAGACAGAATTTCCCCTGCTTCCTTTCCTCTCCCTTCCCTAACCTTTTCTGACCTAACCTACCTAATCTTTCTAACCTTCCTTAACTTCCCTCCCCTCCCCTAATGTCCCTCATCTTCCCTTCCCTTACCTCCCCTTGCCTCCCTTCCTCTTTTCCGTAACAGCTTTGTTGAGATATAATCCACATACATACAATTAACATAAAGTGTACATTTCAATGGTGGTTAATGTTTTCATACAGCTGTGCAGCCATTGCCACAATCAATTCCAGAACTCCTTCATCATTCAAAAGGAGACCCTGTACCCATTGGCAATCGCTCTCAATTTTCCCCTTTCCCCAGCCCTTGGAAACTACTAATTTTCTTTCCATCTCTTTATAGATTTGCCTATTCTGGACATTTAATATAAATGGAATTATACACTATGTGGTCCTTTGTGATGGTCTTCTTTCACTTAGAATAATGTTTTCAAAGGTCATGCACATTGTAGCCTGTATCAGTACTTTATTGCTTTTAATGAATGAATAATATTCCATTGTATGGGCATACCACATTTTATGTGCTCATTTATCAGTTGATGGACATCTGGGCTTGTTTCCACTTTTTGGCTATTATGAATTACAATGCTACAAACATTTGTGTACAAGTTTTTGATAAACATAGGCTTGCAATTCTCTTGGGTATGTTCTAGTTGTAGAATGTCTGGTTCATATGACAACTCTATATTTAAACTTTTGAGGTGTTGCCAGATTGTTTTCCAAGGTGGCTGCACCATTTTCCATTTCTAATAGTACAGTATGAGGGTTCCAATTTCTCTACATCCTCTCCAACACTTATTATTATCTGTCTTTTTGGTAGGTGTAAAGTGGTATCTCATTGTAGTTTTGATTTGCGTTTACCTGATGACTAATGAGGTTGAGCATCTTTATATGCTTATTGGTCATTGGTATATCTTTTAGGAGAAATGTTTATTCAGATCCTTTACCCATTTAAAAAATTGTATTAGGAAGGCAGCAAACCACACTGCCATGTGTGTACCTATGCAACAATCTCACATTTTCTTCAAATGTACCCCAAAACCTAAAATGCAATAAAAAAATTAAAAAATTTATAATTAAAAAAATTGTATTATTTGTCTTTTATTATTGAATTATAAGATTTCTTTATATATTCCAGATACAAGTTCATTATCAGATATATGATTTGCAAAAATTTCCTCCCATTTTTATGGGTGGCCTTTTCACTTTCTTGACAGTATCCTTTGAAGCAGAAAAATTTTTAGCTTCAATAAAGTCCAATTTATCTATTTTTTCTTTTGTTCCTTGTGATTTTGTTGTCGTGTCTAAGAATCCATTGCCAAATCCAAGGTTATGAAGATTTGTCCCTAAGTTTTCTTCTAAGAGTTTTATAATATTACCTCTTACATTTAGGTCTTTGATCCATTTTGAGTTAATTCTTATATGTGGTGTGAGGTAGAGGTCCAACTTTATTCTTTTGCATGTGCATATTCAGTCATCTCAGAACCACTTGTTGAAGACTCTCTCTTCATTGAATTGTCTTGACATTCTTCTTAATCCCCTCCAAATGGATTATGCCTTAGTGTCCTGGGAAACTTGTGAGCACCCTATGCAAAGTGATTCCCCAGGGTCCTGTTGAGAGTCGAAGTCATCAAGTGATGGGCAGGGGGCTCAATGGTCAACATTCCCTGGGGGTTCACTCCCAGCCGTACTGAGAGAAGACCCTTCCTGGTGTGATCACCTGGGATGGGTTAGAATGTAGTTTTTGGGGCTCCTCATTTATTGCTGACCTGATGTTACTAGCATCTGGAATACCCGCAATGTGCCCCAGTACAGATAGTATACTTACTGAATTAATAAGTGACTGTCTTTGGTATTTTCCAGTGGTCATCTTAGACTTCTCCCTTATCTCACCACCCACATTTAATTAGTGACCAATTCAGGTGATTCTCTATACTAAATATTTTTCAATTCCATTTTCCCTTTCTATCATAGCCACTATTTTGGTTTAGACGTTCATAATTTATCCCTAAATTACTACAATCCTTTTAACACATCTTTCTATAAAAATTCTTTCCTCCATCCAATCCATTCTTCATACTTCAGCAAGAGCTTGCTTTCTATAACTCATACATTTAGTAATAAAATTATATCATAATAGCTGTTATTTATTAGTTGCTTACTAGATGCTAGGCCTTATGCTAAGAACATTATGCACATTTTCTTGTGTAATCCTCACTTCACTGTATGAGTTAGGTATTATCATTCCCATTTTACAGATGAGGAAATTGAAATAGCCCTACCTCTTTTATCACAATATATCAGATACTCTGTACTCAGGACTAATTTTACGAGCTAAATTTAAAAAGAAGGAAACTGAAGGAGTAATAGTAAAGTGTAAAGAGTAAAGTCATGACTGCTTTAAGTACATTTTCACGGAACCCATTTGAATAACTCTCTCAATTGGGCTTGAGACAAAGTGACCTCAGTGATTGGTTCAATGGTCTTCAGGGAGATAAGATCAGATGTAAAAGTGATGGCAGAATCACCAGCCTTTGGGCTCCAAGGCAAGCAGGAATAAAAGCCAGAACATTGGCACTATGATTGGCCCTTGGTCAGCTCATCTCTGGCTCTAACAACCTCTAAAGCAGGAGGATCTTGTTAAAAATGCATATTCCTGGGCCTCACTCTAAATCTATTGAAAGAGTTCCCGGGAGATGGGCATAGGAATCTGCAATTTAATAAGCTGCTCAGATAATTATTTCCCCCATCAAAGTTTGAGAACTATGGCTCCAGAGTCACCACAACCCTTACAGGATCAGTAGAACAGGTGGAAGGAGAAACTGACAGTCACAGGGCCAATGCCACTGCTTGGTATTAGGACGTCACCTTCTCCCACCCCCATCCCTGCACTGTGTGTGCCACACCTCATTGTATCATGCCAAAATTGGGCTTATAACTTAAATATGTAACCCCGTTGGGCAAAGTGTTAGCTATGCAGCTGGAATTTTAATGTCTGTATAATTGTCTTTCCTGAACTCATCTTCTAAATTCATTTCTCCTTACAAGATGGAAATATTTGATGTTGCTAAACTTTTCAAAAGTTGATGCTGAAGATTAAAAGTTGACATTTGGTACAACCCTTTAGTTGCAAGACATTTTCTTCTTCCCTTTTAAATTTACCTTTCATAGCCCTCATGCACACATTTTCTTCTTGATCATTGATCACTGAAAAATAAAAGCATCAATGAGCCAATCTATCTGAGCAGAGTAATGTCCCCTATGGTGTGCACAGAGGCTGGAATGCAGGATTGTGCCACCTGGCACATGGTAGGCACAAAAATGTAAAGTATTCCAGCTTCCTTCATACTTCAGTGAGCACAGTGATTCTTCATGTAATAGGTTCAGGCTCTTGGTTTCATAGATCCATGCAAGGATCTATTCATGCAAGGATAAAAGATAGCAATATCTTTTTTTGTTTTTGGTTTTGAGACAGTATCTCGCTTTGTTGCCCAGGCTAGAATGCAGTGGCATAATCACAGCTCACTGCAACCTCTGCTTTCCAGGAGGTTGATCCCAGTTTATCCCAGGAGGATCAACTCAAGTGATCCTCCTCTCCCTTCAGCCTCCCCAGTAGCTGTGACTACAGGCACAGGCCATCATGCCCGGCTAATGTACGTTTTGCAGAGACAGGTTTACCATGTTGCTCAGGCTGGTCTAAAACTCCTGGACCCAAGCGGTCCTCCAGGCTTGGCCTCCAAAATGCAGGGATTACAGGTGTGAAACACTGTGTCTGGCCCAGCAATATCTTTTGCTGGTTGGCTGGCACGTACCTGTGTGTATGCTAAGGAATGGGTCTGCCTCAGTATGGGTAGAGAAGTTTTATTCTCTTCCAGTAGCAAGCCATGGTTTATCACCCTGTCTTTAACAAATGGAGCTGAAAAATGGAAGCAATCCCAGTTTTTATAAGTGACAGAGAGGATATTTTTTTTTCACCAAGATTAAAATTGTGCAGAGGGCAACAAGCAGCCATTTTTCTGGGCACTTGAAGCTGAGGAAACTGCTACAGCTTAGGATCATAACCTTAGAACCAAAAGATGGTGGTTCAAGGTAAGGGAAAACTGGAGGCAGAAAACCAGGGTTGTGGTGAGGGTGGGGAGTGCAATACAGTTGGGGAAACTGTGGCAAGTGGAGGTATTTACAGGATTGGGTTTGTGGGGAATCTGTTTTCTTAGACAACCTGCAGATTTAATGTTTATGATATTACTGTATGTTAATTAAATCTCTCTCTGTAACTTTCAGCTGAAGAGGCATTTTCTAGGAGCTGGGTACCCGCCTGAAAAAAAGTAAAGCATAAGCTAGACTCCTTCTTCCACAAAAATAACCCAGACCTTTGGTGCCAGGGGATTATTGAAGCCATGGGTTATACTGGTAAACAGTCTCTTTGAAATTCAAAGAGTTCTGAATTTCAATTCTTTTCTTAAACTAGATGCACTATTTCTAAAAGTCATTCCCAGCTTTACTATTTGACCTAAATCAATCTTTTGGATTTTGGGGATCTCGGCCATTCTCTTCATCTATATGACAGACTCACTGGCTCATTTTGAAGAGATTCAGACTGGATGAATAATTGCCTTGAAAAAACCAGAAGTGGTGACTCATCATTCTAAAAATCCATACTGCTTGGCATTTACAGCACTCCTACTCTGTATCATAGGAGATGAAAAAAGAATTTGCTGTTTATGCCCTCTGAAGAATGAGTCTTCTTCCCATCTCTGGGAAAGTAGATGCATTATCAATGGAGCAGGTCATTTCAGACAAAATGCTTCAGTCCTTTCAAGGACATTGGGAGCGGGAAGTGTTTATATATGGTACTACAGGCTTGAGGCCTTGAGCATCTCAAGACCTATATCTGTGTCTTTGTATATGATGCTAGGGACCCAGCAATGGCTCTGCTGGCAGTGCCATGATTTAGATTCACATCTTTTGCCTTCTGCTCCTTAACATTGGCCTGACCTCAGAATCTTCTCAGAAACTAGAGGGATTAGCAGAATTAAAAAAATCAAGAGAATAAACATAGAGGTGAGAACCTGGGGTTCACTGGGGAAACAATGCCCTAGCCAGAAGGGTCATAAGGGCTTCTTCATACCTCAGCTGTGGTAGAGAAAGGTCAGTAGGGAAAACAGATGGACTTCAAATGGCATTTGTCGCAGAAACTAACTAGCCCATTTCAAAAAACCCTTTCCTTTTTTGTGCACCTGACTAGGCTGCATTATTAGCCTCCTTTGCAGTTAGGTGATGTCACATGACTGAGTTCTGGCCAACAAAAAAAATGTGGATTGAAAAGCCACATATGCCACTTCCAGGCTTGATCCCTTCGGAATATCCTATGCAAGCAGTCTCTGTTACTCTTTTTCTGTCTCCCATCTCACCCATTCCTGCCATCTGCTGACGGAGCCCATGCTCAGAGTAATGTTGAAAGCCACATATTGAAGATTTTAGAGCTTCTTCAGCCTGTGGTCCTGAATGACTGTGACAACAGGGGCCCCCAGCCCCAACCCCCTGTACCAACTGTACTTTTTATGCTTGAGAAATAAACTACTTCATTAAGCCAAGATTATGGGGTTAATCTATTATAACAGCTTCCTTTGCCTTCAGTAATACAGGATGCAACATCATACAAGTGCTACAGTCTGAATGTCTGTGTCTTCCCCAAATTTATATGTTGAAACCTAATCACCAATGTTATGGTATTAGGAGGTAGAGCCTTTGGAAGGTGATTAGATCATGAGGGTAGAGGCCTCATAAAAAAGGCCCTAGAGAGCCTTGGCCCTTCCATCATGTGAGGACACAGGAAGAAGACACCTTCTATGAACTAGGAAACAGTCATTCACCAGACACTGAATCTGCCAGTGCCTTGCTCTTGGACTTTCCAGCCTCTAGAACTCTGAGAAATAAATTTCTGTTCTTTAAAAGCTACCCAGTCTACGGCAACTTGTTATGGCAGCCCAAATGGACTAAGATAACAATAAACATTTTTGTATGGTTGTTGAAATTACTGTTTGTACCTACTTAAACCTGTTTATGTGTTTTTTTAAATAGAGTTTTCTACTGTGATGACATAGTTCCAAATGTGTATGACTCTCCAGGAGTAAGGAATTTCAGACTCAGGCTAGGCCCAAAGACTTACCACCTAGAGGATGGGCAGCGTTTCTTTGAATATAGTCACATGCCAGAAAGAAGGAAGATGGGAGGTCACCTCATTTCTCCTGATTACAGAGATATAGGAAGAAAGGGTGGTAACCCCTTGAAATTTTTAAAAAGATTATTTCCAATTGAAACAGCCTATATTTAGAAAGTTTGCAAAGTATATATTTTAAATGAGGGTTTTAAAAAACCCACATAATTAGAAACATGATTCTGACAGATTCTCCTCCAAAATTAAACTGATATTCAATATTGAGGTTTTGTATTGAATTCCCAGAGACTTCTGGGTATACAGCATGTTTCTCTCTTTCATGCTGTCAATTAGAAGCTGGGCTCTGCAGATCCAAATTGTCAAAATCATACTCATTTGTCTACCTTGCTTCAAGGTGCCTGCATGTCAAAGCCAGACCATAAGAACTACCTCAGAAGCTACCCAAAGCAGCCTATTTGGAACTTCTCCAGGTCACCTATATTGGTTTATCCATTCACATCCGTTTTCCTGGTTTCTTGGCCACTTTTTAATTTAGTTTCTCAGTTCTCCTTTCTGCCTAGCTCTCTTGGGTCACTCATCTAGTAGTGTACTTGGTTAGCCACTGATGTGAGCCTAAAACAAAGTTCAATTGTCAACCAGTGTCCAATTGTCAAAGCCAGAACATGAGGTGGGCCAGCGGCAATATTTCCATGTGGTCATAGCAGGACATGTGGCAGCAGTGCTGGTTAAAATGAGCTTGAAGACCACGGTCAGGTTCTGATACTCCAGGCACATCTCAGTGTAAAGAGCATTAGTCATTTACAGAGATGTCCAAGCCTCAATTCTAGCCATTAACTTTATCCAGCAACCATCACCAGCCTTTTAGCAATGCTATTACAGGGGAGTAGAACCACTACTTTGGTTTCTGGTGTTATATCTTTCAGTCTTCACTGTAACAGATGCTATCAGTGCCCTTCCCATATCTCCTTGGCATTACTGCTATTTACTGTGAACACCTGTGATTCTCTGCCTGAGGATGTTTTTCATGGTTGCAAAGAAAACTCAGTCTGAAGTGCTGAAGAGTAAATGCCTCCCAGAAGTAGCCCTTAGCGAAGAACCAAGTGGGACGTTGGTGCATAAGTACCCTAGCTTTCTCAGCCTTCAGGTGGAATAACTCGGAGGTATGTCTACATAGTTTCTTAGAGTTCCCAGTAGGATTGAGCTCCAGTTGCCCATAGTGGGAACTATCTTGCTAACATCCTGTTAATTGGCTTTCTTCCCTTCTCCATCTCAGTTCCCCAATTCCCCTACTGATGCTTCTTGGGATCATCTTCCAAATACACCACTTGCATCCAAATCCTTGTCTCAGGCTCTGCTTATGGAGGTACTCAGACTAAGAAACCTATTCTCTTCTGATTGTAAAATGAAGCAGAGAAATGACCACTAAAAAGTTAGCAAAAGAAGTAGGAAGTAATGGCAGAGGTTTAAACATTTCACAGAGCAAAAAAAAGGAACCCCTTAATAGGGATTATTTATTAGTCTAGATTTGTGCTGTCCAGTATGGCAGCCACTAGCCACAACGGGGCCACTGAGCCCTTCAAATGTGGCTGGAATACCTGAGGAAATACATTTTTAATTTTATTTAATTTTAATTGTTTTAATTTTAAATAGCCATGTATGGCTAGTGGCTACTGCATTGAACAATACAGATTATGAAACATGTCCATCATTGCAGAAAGAATTTCCACTGGACAGCACTGGAAGAAGGGGAAGAAAATTTCTTCTACAAAGGGCCAGATAGTAAATATTTTAGGCTTTGTGGGCCATATGATCTCTGTTGCAATGACTCAACTCTGCCGTTGTAGTGTGAAAGTAGCCATAGATGGTAGGTAGGTAAATGAATGAGTATGGCTATGTCCCAATGAAACTATATGGACACTGAAATTTGAATTTCATATAATTTTGACGTGTCGCCAAATGTCTTTTTAAATTTTTTTAATCCATCCAATTCAAAATGTACAGCTATTCTTAGCTCATGGGACTGTACAAAGACAAGTGGCGGGCCATGGTTTGCTGACTCTTGTTCTAGATGAACATTATCATGAACTGTTACTGAGGGGGATCATTATTGAGATGCCCTAGTGATCCAATGCAGATTGTCATACCAGTGACCAAAGTATCAAATGAGCTGTTTATTCAAAATGAAATCAACTTTTGGAGACAAAAAGTTTAGAGTGTGGGTTACTCTTTTTTGTTGTTTTTTAGATGGGGTCTTGTCCTATCGCCCAGGCTGGAGTGTAGTGGCGCGATCAGCTCACTGCAACCTTCGCTTCCTGAGCTCAAGTGATCCTCCCACCTCAGCCTTCCCAGTAGCTGTGACTACAGGTGGGCACCACTATGCTGGCTAATTTTTTTAAATTTTTTGTAGAGATGGGGTTTGACATGTTGCCCAGGCTGGTCAGAGTGTGGATTACTCTTAACCAAAGTTGTCAAGGGGAAATTTTCTCTGATGTTTACAAGGTTCCTTCCATGGTGGTCACTGAGAGTTGTTAGGGCTGCTCTTGAGAAAATTATGAAGCCTAGGATGTTTTGTTATCCCTACCCTGATCCATTTTACACCTCACAACAGCATTCTCCTCACACAGAGAAACCCAGGAGTGTCCTCTAACTTCTTGATTCCTATTTGTTTGCCCTGCCTGCGACATTTCTTTCTCCACCTCCTTCCCTTACCACAAAGATCAATACTTAGGCCTGGCAGAGATTCACTGAAAGCTTTCAAATGGCTCCCAGCATGCTAAAAGGTTGGTTTTCAAAAAACAGTGTTCTCAGAACACGAGGCCATCAAAATAGCTAATTTAATTTTGGGACACCAGGAATTAAAGAAGTGTTATCTATGTGACACAGAGAATTCTTTATTTTTGAGATCTTTTCAGAGCCAGCTCAAAGCAAAATGGGGAGGGGCTGGAAGTGGGGCTGGGAATGTTTCCAGTTGGACAATTCAACATGACAGATCTCCACTGCAACTCAATAGAGAATTGGCCACATCAAGCTAAAGGATCAAAAATGAGGTACCTGGCAGGGATCAATAAAGCAGTAGGGGAGAGTCATTTCTGGAAAAGACTGAGCTATCAGCTCAGTTAGTTCTCAAGGGCTCCCCAAAGAAATGATGGGCACTGACGTTTTGTCAGCTTTGCCAACAGAACCCAGAGACCCAGCTGGTGTCTCTGATGCTAGCTCTTGCAGCAGTCAAAGGTCTTGAGGCAGCAGAGAAGCAGGCTTTTTTGCTTCCCTTTAAAAAAATGATGCATGGTGTTTCAGTAAAAAAAAAATTGTAAAGGTAATATCCTTTTCAGCTGGGGTTTAAAACAGCCACTGAAAGCTCATTGTAATCAATAATATAGATCTCATTATGGGCCCTACATTAAAGAGGTAGGAGCTATGTTAACTTTACAACTTCCTTGTGGGAAGAACAAGCAGATTGACCATGTGTGTTTTTATGTTTCTCAAACCAAGTGCACATACTACAACAGAAGCAGCACATTGCACCTGTGCTTTACACCCTTTATTAGGCTTTATCCTTTATTACATTATCATTTGATTCTCACAACAACACTATGTTTACTTCTTTTAGAGGTGGGAAACAGAGCCTCAATGAGGTTGATTTGGCCAAGTCTCTCAATCAATGAATGGGGGAGTCAGGCTGCCATCCAAGTCTTATATCTGATTCCAAAGCCAGTGCCTACTCTTCTCTTTCATGCCAGCTGAGAGATTTTGTTGAGGGCAACAGTGAAGTCAGGGCTTAACTTAGGCTCAGGTGCTGGTGAAATGACACAGGCTTGCCTAGAGAGCCTGGCCTGGATGCTCCTCAGCTAACCCCTCAAAGCGTTACAAAGAATTCCATAAATAACCAAAAGAAAGTTTTTGAAGCCCTTAGCAAAGCCAGATGTCCAGAGTGATCACTCTGTTTGCTGCCGGCCAACTAGTTTAACCTCATAATGTGCAACAAGAATCCCTATTCCCAGGCTACCTGCAGGTTTTCCCTTCCTCTGTCCCCAGTCTCTTATAAATTCTTTTCTGGCTTTGACTCAGTCCATCAACTGATTCCATCACATGCAAGGAAACAAGTTGCATAAAATATTATTAGATATCTCTGAGTTATTCTTCTGTATAGCTAAACCATGTCAGGGGCATCAGGATTATACATATTCTAAAATTAGGTACTGCTTAAATTTTTTTCCATTGAGTATGTGTTTCCTTTTTTTAAAAAAAATTAAACTTTTATTTTGAGATGTTTGTAGACTCACTCACATACAGTTGCAAGAAATAATAGAGAGTTCCCTTGTGCCCTTTACCTAGTTTTCCCTGATGGTACAATCCTGCAAAAGTAGAGTTCAGTTGCATTTACTTTCATATAAATGAAAAATTGTTGCATTGCTAAGGGAAGGAAATAAATAAGGAGGCAGCTGGAGATGAATGCACAGTCAGGGGAATGGGTCTGTTGATTAATTTAAAGGTGAGAGATAGTTGAGCAAATGTAAATGATGACAGGGAGCAAAGAGAGGTAAGAGAGGCAACTGAGTCCCCTAGGCCAGTTTGCTGGGCTCCAGTCTGCTCTGCTCAAATTGCAAAGACGACTGGGGTATTTTATTTCATTCATTTTTTTGGGAAAAGAGAGACTTCCTGAAATTCCTCATTGGAAAGAAACATGGATGGGATAACACTGCCAGTGTGCTACTGTCCACATCTCTCTTCCTGCCCTCCTCCCTCGACATTTCAGCTCATAGGTGAGTTTATTCATCCATGTTATACCCAAGTAGGTGACGTATGGTGGACCAACTTTATGCCACTGAGTTGCTCACTACTCGTAGACGTCACCTAAATTATATCTCAAGGAAAAAAATAAACAGAAGAACACGCCCACTTTCTGAAATTTCCTTTTCTCCTCCACCTTCACACAGAATATTTCATTAACTCTTTTATTCTTGTGATACAAAACAAACAAGGGCACTACACCAATTTTCAGGGGGAGACTTGATTATGTGTTTCATTTATTCATCTTTAGTCCTAAAGCAAGAGAGACCATAACGAACAATGTTTTACTTTCAGCGGCTACTTTAATGATTACTCATCTCTCATAGCATTTTCTTGTTTATAAGGCATGTAAATATCCCCTCTGGGTATATAAATATTCTGAATATTTACTCCCTCTCACAGGAGGGTCACACTGGATAAGAGTCACTCAGGAAGCTTTATTCTGATCTATTTTTGTGGATTTCGTCTACATATTCTACACTCATTTTAATGTGACAATTCCCCTGTGGTTTAAAATAGGATATGCTTATTCTTCCTAGAATTGAAGGACACTAAAATAAATTTGACTTAAATAGTTCTACCTGAAAAAAGTGCACCGAGATATCCAGGGATAGTTGTATAGGAACAAGCAAATCATACTATATACCTTTTATTCTTCCAAAATTCAATACAGATGAAATCTAGATGACATCCAGATCATTCCACCCCAGGCTCTGGAAACACCACCCTCTGCTCAATAATTATGAGTACAAGAACCCAATTCCCTCTCTTCACCCATCATCTCATTTAGCCTTTCCTTAGCTCAGTCATGTGGTCACCCATAGCACTGGGGTGGTGGGAGGCAAGATTGGATTTAGGGGTGAAGGGTAAAGGAGAAGTACAAGACCCAGGGCAAGCACCTTAATTTACAGTATACCATGAATCAGGGGTCCCCAACCCCCAGGCCTTGGACTGGTACCAGTCCATGGCCTGTTAGGGAACTGGGCTGCAAAGCAGGAGGTAAGCAGTGGGTTGAGCTAGCATTACTGCCTGAGCTCTGCTTTCTGTCAGACCAGTGGGGGCATCAGATTCTCATAGGAGCATTAACCCTATTGTGAACTGTGCATGAGAGATATCTAGGTTGCAAGCTCCTTATGAGACTCTAACTAATGCCTGATGATTTGAGGTGAAACAGTTGCATTCCAAAACCACCTACCCTCTTACTGTCTATGGAAAAATTGTCTTCCATGAAACTGGTCCCTGTTGCCAAAAAGGTTTGGGACTGCTGCCATGAATAACTCTGATGTGAATTCCCAAATGAAAGCTTCAAATCCACTCTTCTTAACCAAGAATTTTATAGACAGATTGAAGGGAAACAGGGAAAAACAACTGTATCAGTTAGGATTACATTGGCCTGCATATAATAGTTTTCTGATAATGTGAGAAAAATAAGTCTAGAAGTAGCAGTGCTACTAGGGACACAGATCAGATTTATTTCATCTTTCCATTCTGCCATCCTTGGGCTATGGCTTCCATCTTGAAGGTTGCAAGATTGCTGCTTCACCTCTAGGCTTCATGCCCACATTCCAGGGTGGAAGAAGGTAAAGGGTAAAGGGGAAGGTGAAGCTGGTTCACCTCCTTCTGTCAGGAGAGCAATAGCTATTGGGAAGCTTTACCCAATAGACATCTATTTACATTTCACTGGCTAAAACTGGGTCACATGGACATTAGCTATAAGGGAATCTAGGAGGTATTTCTTTTTTTTCTTTTTAAAATTTTTAATTGACAAAAATTATATATACTTATATACAACAGGATGTATTGAAATATGTATATATAGTGGAATGGCTAAATTGAGATAATTAACATGTATTACTGCACATACTTTTTTGTGTGATGAGAACACTGAAAATCTATTATCTTAGGGATTTCCAAGAATACAATGCATTGTTACTATATCGGCACCATGTTGTACAATAGATCTCTTGAACTTATTCCTGACTGAAATTTTATATCCTTTGATCAACATCTCTCCAACCTTTTCCCCCCCCACCAGCCCCTAGTAACCACCATTCTACTCTCTGCTTTTAGGAGTTCAGCTTTTTTAGACTGTACATATCAGCAAGATCATGTGGTGTTTGTCTTTCTGTGTCTGGCTTATTTCACTTAGCATAACATCCTCCAGTTTCATCCATGTCATCAAGAATAACAGAATTTTCTTATTTTAAAAGGCTGAATAATATTCCATTTTGTGTATATATACCACATTTTCTTTATCCATTCATCCACTGATAAACACTTAGGTTGATTGAATATCTTGGCTATTGTGAATAGTGCCGCAATGAACATCGGAATGCAGCTATCTCTTTGACATACTGTTTTCATTTCCTTTGGGTATATACCCAGCATCGGGATTGCCAGATCATATGGTAGCTCTATTTTTAGCTTTTTTTGAGGAACTTTGGAGAGGTATTTTTAATGGGACACATTGCAGCCCTGAACAATGACAGGCTCTTGTTAATAGAAAAGGAGGGGGAATGTACTGGTAACCATCAGTATTCAGTCAAACAGTTAAGATAAATTACCTGTCCTTATATCTACAAATTTGTAGAGTCAAATAGAGACCTTGCACTGATTCACTACAATGTCTGGGAAACATAGGGCGCAGTAAAATGCATAGTGTCTAGAACTAAGGCTTTAGACTCCAGAACACGTGTATTTCAATCTTAGCTGTTATCAACTGTGACCTTGAATAGATCACTTTATTTTCTCACAAGTGCATTTCTTATGCCCACATTACAGGGTTATTTAAGGATAAAATGAAATCACATTTTCGTAATGCCCTTCCCACTATTCCCCTACATTACAATGTCCAGCACATAGACCCAGCAGGCCCACTCATAACTTCAAGGAGGAGAACAAAATTAGCAGCCTATAAACAAAAGGAGAGTTAGATAAAGCAAAATAATTTAGCCCTTAGGTTACATTGTCATATAGTGTGATGTCAGTAAAGTAATGAGACATTGTGAAATGACAACATCTATCCCACAAGGTCTGGTCTCTGTGTGTTTCGATGCTGTGCAGAAAATGTTTAGCTGAAAATGATTTATAACAAAACTTTTTCTAACAAATATTATGACACAATATAGTGCCCAGCTTAAGGGAACAAACATCCCTCATCAGCACTTTTTGAGAATGACATTGATGAGCTGACAGAGGATCACTTACCAGGAAAACCAAAAAACTGACATAAGTTCTTGAAATGCCCTCAATGTCTTTGTTCCTCAGTAACACATTCTGTGTTCAAATACACATAAAACCTTAGACTGCTTCGTTACATATAATCCTACCACTTCTGAGTTCCTTACATTTTTACATTTCTATTAAGTGATCTTATTCTACATCGCAGTTCAAGAGATGGTTTGCCTCTGCATTTTAAGAAACAAACATTCTTTGATGGTATTTTTGTTAAATGATTGAAACTGATTGATAATTTTGAATAGTCTTGACAAGGTTTCCCATGGCTAAAGAACTGTAACTCTGGGTCATGAACTCCATAATCCTTCCACAGCAATGAACAGTTATGTCAGAGCAGCTATTTGTGGTTACCCATGAGCTAAACATTGTTAAGCTGCTCTATGGGAGGTGTCAGATAGTGTCTTTTCTGTGCATTGGTTACACCAATAAGTAACACTGTGTTTAAGGGTTGGATCAGACTTTAAGAGTTTTTTTTTTTCATTGATTTGAATGCATCCAGGCTAGACCCAAAAGCTATATCAAGGACCAATGGTTGAAGAAACTAGGGATATTTGACCTAGAAAAGCAGAAACTAATGAGAAATATGATCATCATTTCAAATATTTAAACAGCTATCAGACTTTGAAGGATATGGTTTTATTCTATACTGCCTCAAAGGTCAGAAGTAAGGCTGATGAATACAGTTACCCAAGTAGGGCATTCAGTTCATGCTAAGAAAAAAACTGTTCCAGACAAGGATATGAGCAGCCTCATAAGAATTAGTTTCCTGTGCATTAAATATCCATCCAGAGATGTGGTGATCAGCTGTCAGGGATATTGCATTAAGTGGGAGGATAGATGAGATTAATCTAAACATCTTTTTCAACGCTGAGTTGATTCTAACAGCCACAGCACTCAGAAATTCAGAAAGAAAATATCTTGAAACGTGAGATGGGAGCCATAAAAATCTTACTTTGTTTTTAGTGCACTTCACGCTTTGAGGAGGTTAGAAAGATTATTGTTAAGGTTTTGTGTATTCTAGTGGTATAAATAAGTTTTCTTACAAGAAGTACCCAGAGCCCTTTAAGAAGGGCTGTTCTGTTTTATCACCTTTTGGTAAACACTCCTCTTTACCATGTGATCCATGGATGTCAAGGTCACAGTTCCAAAGGTGTGTTTAAAGAACAAAGGATGTTTTTCCATCCATGATTCCCTTTCCATGCCCACTTTTCTGCTTGCTACCCTATGCTCTGAAGGGGAAGGCAGGGGACTCACCTACCAGGGCTTCAAATCTTATCCCTTGACTCATAGCTCCCTGCTACAGATGTATGGCATTGCCTTCTGATCTATAACTTGACCTACAACTGGCCAGGAGGACTGGATGAAACAGAGACCAGAGGCTGTCAGGCTCAGAACCCAGGCTGTTGCCTCACTCTCTCGTGTCTTCCAGGCTCAAAATGTTTTTGCTGAAACAGAGAGGATACATATTCTCAGTAACATTAACATAGAATGCCAAATATGACATGTATTATACATGCATTTGTTGCATGTGAGCATATGAAATCACTACAATGTAAAAGGCATAAGTAACCTTGTCTCCTGCCACCAAAGAAGTGGATAGTAAAAATCCTTTAGTGGTTTGAGCCAGATCAATACTGAACTCTCAGGCAGGAAATTGTGGTGCTCTCACACAGAAAGCTACTCAGACATTGCCCACACCAGACTCGGAGCCAGACATCCTGACAGAGGCTAACATAATGGCTCATAAGTGGTGAATGGCTCCTTAAATTGCAGCCTAAATTCTCCCACAACATCCCCCAACTCAGAAGCCCCTTTGCAAAGGAAGTCCAAGATGAAAGAGCACTAACTATCTCCAAACCAGTTTTTAGCCTTCTGATTTGGGTGAATTACATCCTAGGGAACTAAGAGAGCATGCAAATAAGATGACAGATCATTGTTCATTTCTTCGGGGGTACTGGCACTATATAAAGTCACAAAAAACTGAGACAGCAAAGTAGAATTTTCATTTTTGAAAGGTGAGAGAAGATAGCTTTCACATAGTATGGCTGGATGAGTTTAATATTGATTTCCAGAAACATTCTAGAACACATTAGAAGAATACTTTTTGAAATACTTAGAAAACGGTGTAAGAGTCCCTAGGACCTGCAGGAATTCATGAAGAACAAGTCAAGTGAGACTAATTTTATTGTTTCTTTAATGAAGTTATTACATTATTGTGATAAACCAGGGAATGTAATAAGCAGTATTATTTTTAAGTCAACTTTATAGAGGTATAATTTACATAAATTGCACCTATTTTAAATGTATAGTCTGATGACTTTTGACAAATGTGTACACCCATGAACCATCACCATGATCAAGATATAGAACATTTGCATTAGCCCTGAATGTTCCCTTGTGCCCCTTTATAGTCAACCCTCCCCCGACTCCTGGCCTAGGCAAGTACTAATCTGCTTTCTGTCACTCTAGATTAGTTTTAGCTGTCTAGAATTTTATGTAAACAGGATGGGGTACAGTATGTAAATTTTGTATCTGGCTTCTATCACTCACCATATTGTTTCTGAAATTCATCCATGCTGTTACTTTTATTGTAGTCAAATTTCACTGTGTGGCTACACATTTTGTTTATCTATTCACCTGCTGATGGACACTGGAGGTTGTTTTCCATTTTGGCGGTATTATGAAAAAAGCTTCTGTGAACATTTTTTTACAGGTTTTGTGTAGATGTATGTTTTAATTTCTCTTAGTTGGCAATGATCTGAATGCCAAAGGCATTTAGCAGGGTCTTACATGCAATTGTGAACAAGACAGAAATACGTGAACCAAGTAGAAGAATTTCATGTATAAATAATACACATATGATATGTAATAATATACACACACATATATATAATATAATAAAGTCACTTTGTTGGTGACTGTACTTACAGACGGTGCTAATTAATGGATCAGTGCCAACATGACAAGAGGTTTCTGCTGATATGTTACAGCCTCTGTCCTCAGTATTTCTTTTTAATTTAAATGTTTAAAAAAATTGACAGATAAATTGTATATCTATTTCTTGGGTACAACAGGATGTTTAAAAATATACACACATTGTGGAATGGCTAAATTCAGCTAATTAACATGGCATTACCTCACATAGTTGTCATTTTTGTGGTAAGAACACTTAAAATCTACTCTGTCAGCATTTTTCAAGAAATACAATACAGTTATTAACTATAGTCGTCATGACGTCCGATATATCTCATGAACTTATTCTTCCTTTTTAACTGTTTTAAAACAGTGAGGAAGACTTTATTAGGACTATTTTTAAAAATTTTTAATTTTTAATTGTTATGGGTGCATAAGTAGGTGTATGTATTTATGGGGCACATGAAATGTTTTGATACAGGCATGCAATGTGCAATAACATCATGGAGAATGGGCTATCCATTCCCTCAAGCATTTATGCTTGAGTTACAAACAATCCAGTTACAGTTATTTTAAAAGGTACAATTAAGTTATTGACCGTAGTCACCCGTTGTGCTATCGAATAGTAGGTCTTATTCATTCTTACTATTTTTTATACCCATTAATCATCCCTACCTCTCCTCAGCCCCGCAGTACCCTTCCCAACCCCTGGTAACCATCCTTCCACTTTCTATGTCCATAAATTCAACTGATTTGATTTTTACATCCCACAAATAAGTGAGAACATGTGATGTTTTTCTTTCTGTGCCTGGCTTATTTCTTAACATAATGATCTCCACTAACTGAAATTTTGTAACTGTTGACCAACGTCTCCCAAACCCACTTCCCCACCACCTCCCCATACCCTGGTAACCTCTATTCTACTTTCTGCTTCGAGTTTCACTTTTTAGATTCCACATATGAGTGAGATTATGCGGTATTTGTCTTTCTGTACCTGGCTTGTTTAACATAAGGTCCTCCAGGTTCATCCATGTTGTTGAGAATGACAGGATTTCCTTCTTTTAAAAGGCTGAATAGTATTCCATTTTGCATATATACACTACATTTTCTTTATCCATTCATCTGTTGATGAACACTTATTTTGATTCCATCTATCTTGGCTATTGTGAATAGTGCTGCAATAAACCCGGGAGTGCAGGCATTTCTTTGAAATACTGATTTCATTTCCTTGGGATTCATTTCCTCAATTCCTGAAGTAGGACCACTGGATCTTATGGTAGTTCTATTTTAAATTTTTTAAGGAATATCTATACTATTTTCCATAATGATTGTACTAATTTACATTCCCAACAATAGTGTGCAAGGATTTCCTTTTCTCTACATCCTCATCAAATCTTGTGGTCTTTTTTCTTTTTGATAATAGCTGTTCCAACAGGTATGAGGTGATATTTCACTGTGGTTTTAATTTGCATTTCTCTGATGATTAATGACATTGAACATTTTTTATATAACTGTTGGCTATTTGTATGTTTTCTTGTGGCAAATGTCTGTTCAGGTCCTTTGCCCATTTTTTAATCGTGTTACTTGTTTTCTTGCTATTGAGTTGTTTGAGCTCCTTATATCTTAGATATCAACCACGTATCAGATGTATGGCTGGAAAATGTTTTCTCCCATTCCGTAGGTTGTCTCTTCTGTTGATCATTTCCTTTGTACAGAAGCTTCTTAATTTCATGTAATTCCATTTGTCTATTTTTGCTTTAGTTGTTCATACTTTTGAGGTCATATCCAAAAAATCATTGCCAAGACCAATATAGAGCTTTTCCTCAACTTCTAATAATTTTATAGTTTCAGGTTTTACATTTCAGTCTTTAATCTATTCTCAGTTGATTTTTGTATATGGTGTAAGACAAGTGTCCAGTTTGATTTTTCTGCATGTGGATATCCAGTTTTCCCAAAACCATTTATTGAAGAGACTGTCCTTTCCACATATATGTTCTTGGCATCTTTGTTGAAATTCACTTGGCTTCTTAGTATTCTTGTATTTTGTATGCTTATCACGTCAGTAGGACCAAGATAATAAAATTTGTACATTCTATGAGGCTAGAAAGCTAATCATTAGCAGATTCAGGATCCAGAAAAATGTTAAAATGATTAACTAATGTTTTTAACTACCAAAATTAAATTTAACAAGGATAAATGGCAGTATTAGGTATAAGTAACAAGAAAAAACTGTCCAAGTTCAGGATGAAGGAAATATGACTTAGAACCACGTGTGTAAAAAACTTGATATTTTGCAGTGAATAATAGCTTCAGTGTTAGTTGACAGTCATACTACCAAAGAAACCATGCTTATTTGGGACTGTATTAATAAATGTAATATATATATATGAAAAAAGTAATATTTCTTCTCTACCCTGTTTTTGTTAAAGTGTATGTAGAGTACTGAGTGGAGTTCTAAAACAAGATAAACTGAAGTACATACAAAGAAAAGAGGCCAAGATGGTGGTTATTCAGGAGTGTGTTGTATGAAGACAGGTTGAAAGAACTGAAGATATTTGTCTTGGTAAAAAAGACTTATGGTGTGGGGAGGGTATGGTTATCACTGTCTTCAGAAATATCAAGAATTATCCTACATAAAAGAAATTAGATTTATTGTAGGCTCTGAGGGCTAGAATAGTGGTTTGAGAGAAGCTATCAGAAGACACAAGAGATAACACTCAAACTATTAGACTGGTCTAAAGATAAATGAGTTTTCTTCAGGAAACACTGAATTATTGCTTATTGGAGTTGTTCAAATATGGATCCACTGACCCGGAATGTTACCTCACCAGTATAATGGGTGTAATGATACCAGTATATGTAGACTGAGGATAATGTGAATGAACATACCTCTATTAAAGTAGTTGTCACGTTTCACTAGGCTTATTGATTGACATGTCTATCTTAATTAAAAAATGCCTCAAAATCAAAGACTACATCTAATTCATCTTTTTTTTTTTTTCTGTAACATCAACCATGGTATCTGGCTCATGGAGGCATTTAATAAATGTTTTTAAATGACTGGAGACAAGAAATATAAGAGTACTTTAGAAATGAGCACAGCACAACACTAATGAAATATACTATTAATTATTAATATTATTAATTTCTTCCTAAATAGCCTGTCAATTCAGGTTATCTATATTCATAATTATAACAAAAGTTTATACATGCCATATAGTTTTACTGGTGAGTTCTTTCTTCGTAGTAAGAAACAGATAATTTTCACACTGTATAAAACTTTTCCCATCGACTTTTATTGTTAAACTTATTTTATGAAGTTAGTTAGCATTAAAGTGATACTAAAACCTGACAAAAAACTCAAAAACAAAAATTATGTTCTAATCTCAGTATGAATATAATGCAATAAAATAATATAGTATCAAATCAAATGTAATAGAATATTAAAAGAATAACTCACTAAGTGGCATCATCCCAGGGATATAAGAATAATATAATATTAGCAAATATATTAATGTAATGTATCATATCAGGTTGACAAATAAGAAAAATCACATGATTACTGTAATAAATGCTGAAAAGGGAGTTGATAATTCAATAGCCATCTCTATAAAACTATAAATAGCCATCTTTATAAAATTAAGTAGTTTTATAAAAAGGAAAGAAAAACTAGCACAGTAATAACAGTATTAATCTCAAAACAGTAGTAAATAGGCAATTAATTGTGATACACCAAAAGAATTATTATTTAACATTGTTTTAGAAGTTCTGGAAAACCAAAACTCAAACAAAAACCCAGAACAACAAAAACAGAAGGACTGGAATAGAAATAGATATGAAAGAAAGGAAGAGAAGAATCAAGAAAAATTGTTAAAATTAATGAGATTTCAGCATAGTGGCTGGGTAAAAAAAATTACAAAATAAGTAGATTTAATCTATAACAGAAATAATCAGAAAAAAGATTATGGAACAAAAGAACCAATTTGAAATAGGAACAAGAACATAAATACTAACATAATCTTAATAAGAAAAGTTTAGAGATCTCTATGAGATGGAAAACAAGAAACCAATAAGTTGAGAGACCATTATATGTTCATTCTTCCCTAGTTAATATTTAAGTTTCATGTAATTACAATATATACATTGATATTATTTTTTGTAACTTGATACAATGATTCTAAAGTTCATATGGAATAGTAAATAGATGAAAATAGATAAGAAAATATTGGGATAAAAAAGAATTAGGGTACAGTTACTTTGACAGATATTAAAACCTATTAACAAAGCTGCAATAATTGAAACATTGTGATCCATTAAAAAAGGAGATATGTAACAATGGAGGTATAACAACTCACTAAATGAAAATTTGCCAATAAGGGCTGCAATTGGGGGAGTGAGAAAATCAGTTTCATGTCATACTTTACTGGATAAAAAAGAATGTAATACAGAAATACAAATCATAAGACATTAGAAGAAAAGATAGGTGAATATTTACCTGGTCTCAGGATAGGAAAATACTTCAAAGCTCAAATGTAACAGAAATAATCTCAAAGAGAGAAAAGTTAGATTTGACTTCATAAAGCATTTAAACTATTTCATGTCAAAAATTATGAGAAATGGAAAGGACAAATGGCAAGATGGTAATTTTTTCTACAAATATAATAAAGACTTGTCACTAATTTTTAAGTACAATAACAAGAAATACCACAAGAACCAGTCAGTTGTGTGAATAGCTGTTTACAAATAGGAAAGATAAATGCTCAACAAATAGGTGAAAAACAATTTGCCTCACTGGAAATCAAGATAATGAAAATGGAACTGACAAGTGCAATTTCTCTTATAGATTTAACAAGTTTCTAAAACGATGAAAATACTCATTGCCAGCAGGGGTGTGGTGGATGACAGTATTGCATTCTCTTGGTATGAGTGTGAATTGGTACAGCCTTTCCGGAAAGCAAGATACATTAAAACCTTAAAATGTTATTGTACTTTAAAAAAGAGATTTCTCTTCTGGAAGGAATTCAAGATGCAGATAAAGACTTAGATATAGAGATATTGACTTCAGCATCTGTTATAGGAGTAAAGAAAGGAAGCAATACAAATGTTCAATAACAAGGGATGGGTTAAGCAAATTTTGGTAATCCACATGTCAGAAACATCCAGCTTTTAAAATGGATTTATAAAGTTTTCTTTTACATAGCATGGGGACATGGGGAAATGCTTATAATGTTAAAAGCAGGATGAAAAATTATATACATACACACTCGTATATATGCATACAGACATGCATACACATATACACACAGTATTTTCTCAAGCATCTTAAAACTATATTGACAGGCAAAAGGAGATGTCTACAGTGTCAGTTCTGCATGGTGGAATTATGGAGAACGATACTGTAATCTTTATACTTTTCCATATTTTCCAAAATTCTTATAAGTTACTCTTATTACCAGAAAAATAATTTCCAAATAAAAATTATTCTGAAAGATCCCAAAAAAGCTGTCAAAAAGGAAAAAAGATAATAATAATGTATTAAGATTTTTTCAGACCTTCTGATAGGTTCATTTTGAACAAGTTGCATCTGAGATGCCTGTAGAAAGCTGGCAAGGACACCCAGTTGGCAAATGGACAGACTGGTCTAGAGCTTAGAGGGACAATATGGGTTGTAAATGCAGAGACATCAGCATATATATATTAGCTAAAGTCACTAGTGCTACAACTGGGCAGTTTAGCCCCTCTGATTCCCAGTTTCCTCCTCAATAAAATAGGGATGATGTTACCTTGAAGGCTTTTGTAAGGATTAAATGAGCTCATATAGGTAAAACACTTGACCTAATAAATATATGTTAGCTATTATCATTGTTGATTTTATTATCATTGATGAGAGTAACCCAGGGACAATGACTAAGTTGAGGAGAGAAGAACAGGGGTTGTTGTAACATTCTATGCACATCAGCCTGACTTCCAATCATGGATGTGTGACTCTTTGCCTGAGGGCAGGCTAGATGTATCAGGTAATTAATGTAGCTCTATCCCACTTCCAGGAGAAGCCTTGACCAGTGACTGATGGGATTGGTGGATAAATACTTCAGCTGTCTTGATCCACAAGCAAGATAATTCTGAGGCTTGTGTTCTGCAGTGGGACTATGCTCCAGTTGCCCACAGTGGTAACTGGCATGATCTCACACCCTTTATTGGCTGCCTTCCCTTCCCAGTCTTACTTCCCCAGTCTCCTACTGGGATCATCTTTCCAGCAAATAATTTGCATGTAAATCTTTGTCTCAGGGACTGCTTCTGGAATAACCAAAATTAAGACAGCCAAGGATGAAACCTGTTCTATAATAACATTCAAGGGATGGTTGGCAAAGAGAAGCCCATGACGGAACTACAGAAGGAATAGAGAGAGGTAGCAAAAAGCTGTGGTCTGAAAACCCAAAGTCAAGGACAGTTTCCTGAATGAGGTAGGAGGAAACAGCATCCAATGCTATGGAGATGAGATGCAAAAAGAACTGGAAACTGTCCATCTGAGTTGGCATCTATGAGGTGCTAGGTGACCTCTGCCAGCAGATTTTTGGTTTAGTGTTGGAAGATGCCAGATGGTAGTGGGTTGAGGAAGTGAATGGGAGGTAAAAAGTGGAGGCAGCAAATACTCGTTTAGGAAGTCTGGCTGTGAAGGGAATGAGAGAGAGAAAAAGACAGAGAGAGGGAGAAAGGGAGAAAGAAGAGAGAGAGGAGAAGAAAGAGACTTGGCTAGTTTGATGATGAGAGAAAAATAACCAGTGGAAATGTGGTTGAAAAACCATATCCTTCTTGATATAATGCTTTAACCACTACCATATTCCAAGAGTTTCCCAATATTCTCATCTTCATCAACAACCTTTTATTGAACACCTGCTGTCTGCAAAGCACTGCTGAAGTATTGAAAAAACAAAGACATATAAGACACTTCCTGATCTCAAAGAGATTATATTCTAGTAGGGAAGGTGAGACATGAAAAGGTTATTAGATATGTAAGATGGGATATAATGATGATAAAATGAGAGGTACCATTATTAAGTACTTTAGCAATGGCTACATAAATTTTTTAAATGTAGTAAATGTAATAATCATTTCACTGTGTATATGTGTATCAAAATATCATGTAGTACACCTTAAATATATACAATAAAAATAAAGTAAGTTCTTTAGTGGTTCAAAGGCAGGATGGAACAAACTGGGAAAGCTCATGGGTTCGGGGTACAGGAGTAGTGAGACATAGGTGCAGACTATGTGCAGCTCAAAGACTTTAGAGAGATAAAGGGGGAAGTCGTGAGCCCAGATGATCTGGCAGACAGACTCACTGGGGAGAAGGGTTCAAAGGGAGAAATTTAAGAGAGAGGTACAAGTTGGTAGCAAACAGGTCTGGAAGGGGTTTGAATGCTGAACTAAACTTAAAAGCTTGGATTTCATTTAGTAGACAAAAAGGAGCCATTTGGAGTTTGTGAACAGAGTGTAAAGCAGTATTTTGGAGAAAGTAATTTGAAAAGGGTGTGCAACATGGTTTGGAAAAGAAGAAAACAAACGCAGGAGGGCTAGCTGAAGAGGGAGGAGAATGAAGCATGGACTAGGCTAGGGGGAGGATGAAAAAGAAAGGACAGAGGAAGGGACCATTTGATATTATGGATATTAAGTTTGCCTCATTTCATTTTTCAGATTATAACCTACTTGTGCTATGCCTTGGTCATAACTGGAGCCTGTATCATGCCTCAAAAAAGATCTATATGACTGTTACTGAATGATTAAGTGAATGAAGTAATGGATGAGTAAATGAATGCACATCAAATGAATAGGCATTACCAGAGATGAGCCACCAAGTGGATCTTGGAGGAAAAAGAACTCAAAGGATTAAAAGTTTCTAAGTGTGGTTGACTAGGGAAAATCATAGCATTGTTGATTGAATTGCCTGGCACCTAATAAGTACTCAATAGTATAAACTTACATATGTATGCTAGTGAAAAGAGACAAATCTGGAAGGACTGAAAGCCCACTACACACTTTTGGTAGTTTAGGAGAGAGCTAGCCCCTGTGTTAACTCAACAGATGCCAGTTGCTAAATTCCAGAGGCTCTTTCTTTCTAACTAGGCCACTTCCTCAAACATCAAACTTTTATTCTTACATAGTTCCTAAGAACCCCTTATTCTCCATTTTCTACAAATACATCAGTTATAATGGGAGATAACATCTATCTCTTGGAACCCTGTGTGTCTAGCCCAGCCATACCTGGCCTAAGTACACCTCTTTCTCTCTTTGAGAGTAATCACAGCTTGATGGATTGTGGATTGTGTGCACTCTGTACTTCTCTCATGTAAGTTTTCCCCAGAAAATCTTATATTTTACATCATGTGGTCTTAGCGTGTGGGGGACTGAAATATCCCACATATTATAGTTAATACACAACACACTTATAGTTGAGATTTTACAGGGAAGATGTTATGAGGGAAATTTTAATTTTAAATATGATCCAGAGGGCTATCGTCTGTAAAAATGAACATCTGATAGATTATAAAATCCTATTTAAATAGATTTGTAAATACTTAAATCTTTTTAATATAAATTCCACAAAACTTATTTTTTAATGGAAAATACTCATTAAACACAAATTTCAGATCAAATCAACTGATACCTCTTTATTGAATGCAATAAAGATTTACAAATTCTAATGAAATAGATCAGGAAAAAAATGAAAATCAGTAGATGTTAAAATCATTAGGTCTCAGGTTACCAATTTTGGCTGCTCATTAGAATCAGGAGATTTAATAAAATGCTAATACCCATGTCATACCCCCAGTGATTCTGATCTAAGTGATAAATGTGGCCATGGTACTGTGATTTTTAAAATCTGCACAGGTGGATTCTAATGTATAGCCAAGGTTAGTGAAAGGTCAATGAAGTCCATAATGGAGGAATTAAGCTAAATTCAATCTTAGAATCTTAACAAGTGGGACAATCAGACATTACACATCTCACAAAGGGATGAAATTGGATGCTCCAGAATCACCTAGGAAGTCGTCTTTCCTAAAAAGAGTTTTCCTAAAAAGTCATCAGAACTTACATCTGATCAAGTGTCTAGGTATAGCCAGTAATTTATATGAAGTAGCAGCCTGATAGAAATTATAAATAACATAATGCAATACATGAACCATTGTTATATAAAAATTATACAGGAGATAAAAGAACAATTCAAATGACACCTAAAGAAAGCAATCAGCCAAATCTCAAATGTGAGACATTCTACAAAGCCAAAAAAACCGAGTTTCTCCATTAATAACATATTAAAATAAATAAATGTAAGGAAGGTGCGGGATGATAAAGAATAAAAGAACCTTAAGAAACATCATACCCAAATGCAATGTGTAGGTCCTGTTGGATCCTATGCCAGATATCTTCTTTTTTCTCCTCTAGGTTTTCTCTATACTTCTCCCTGGTCTAAGAAGCTGACCAGTATGGACTGTGCCTTCAGGCTTTCTTGCCCTCTGGCTTTTGGATGAATTTGGCCAATGGGAAGACCCAGAAGGAAATCAGAAAGAGAACCAAGAGAAGATGGTCTGAGTATTGATTCCCCTGGCTTCCTCCCTGTGTGATCACTTTGACTGGCTGGATCCCTCAATGGAAAGACATCGTTTTTCTGGAGGAGGCCTTCTCTGTAGACTCTTTCCTTCCAGTTTCAGTAACCTTGATCTGGTCCTTCTGACTCCTTCACATCTAGAGTGGTAACAGCTCTGTTGAGACTAGCCAAATGTCACTGCACTATTGTGATTCCCCACATCTTACCCATGCTTTTGTAAATAGTGTCTTTATAAGTAAAACCCCCTCGAATTATTCTGAGAATACTGTTTCCTGCTGGGTCATTGGACCAAATTATTTCTCCTTTGAGACAATGGAGATCTAAGTCCCAGGAGGACCCAAGGAAATTTTGAACATGAAGTAAACATTATAAGCTATTAAGAAGTTATTGTTGATTTGATGGGGTGCAATAATGGTATAATGGTTATATAAAAATAATCCTTACCAGTTAGCGATACACACTTAAGTATTTATTGAAATGACATATCTAGGAATTATTTTAAAAATATTGCATTGAAGAGCTGGATGGTGGGGTGAGAAGTAACAAAAAAGTAGGGGAATAATTATCAAATGTCAAGATTATCAAAGATTATCAAGATTATAGAAATGTTGATAATTAGAGCAGAGTGAGGGGTATATGAGGGTTCATTATACTATTTTCTCAATTGTGTGCAAGATGGAAAATTTCTATAATAAAAAGTTAAACAACCAATCTGTTATTTTTTTCTTAGATGAGATCTAGTTTGCAATTTTTCATCAGTGAGAGAGATAGGTGCACAAAATCTGAATTTATAGCAAATAAAAATGTTAAGGGTGTGTTTAAAGTGTGGCAATGCAGAGATCTTTCTACATGCTATTCTTTCTTGCAGAGAAAAATTGATGAGGAAAGTTCGTAAGTAAACTGGATGTAACTTTTTCTCTTTAGAGATTCAGGTGGTCAGTCAATTAACTTCATCAATCTGCTTGTGAGCATCAGCTGAGGGAGGGAGGGGTGGAGACAGTCTGCGGCAAGGAAGAGAGGGGCCATGAAAGGCTAAATGTGCTAGGCTTAGAGTTTCTGTTGTCTGCATCATTTGCGCTATTCAGAGTCAATGTGCACCCTCAGTGAGTGAACTGTTATTGCTTAGAGCTTTCTGTATTTTTTTTTTTAGTTTTTCATAATAAGTCCTAATAATGGAGCAAATTATGCATAATATTGTCCATTATTTATAATTCTTTCAGGAGATATAGTTGCTCCTGGGACAGTTTAGGAAGCAAACATTACAATGTCTTCTGCAACAAATTTTTCCCTAACCAAAGGAAGTAAGGTGCTGGATTGGTTCTGCTTCAGTAGCATTTTTGCTTCTAAAACACCATAGATAAAATAATTTTATAGATATTTGAGAAGAATGAATGAATACAAATTGAAAGACATACATATCTTGCCACTAAACTAGTCTTCCTTTTATATGAAGCAAATAGCAGACAAAAATAAGGAAAATCTGTGTGTAAAGAATTCAACTGCATGCTCAAAAATGAAATCAAAATAAAAGCCAAAGTGTAATGCCTGTTGGATTAATAAAGTTGCTTTGTTTCTTATAATAATAGAAGTTGGCAGGGTTCCACCTATATTAAAGTATTTCCTGGCATAACAGTCTTCATTTTGGTTCCCCTCCCCTCACCCCACTTTGGTAAGCTTGTCTTATTGACATTTCTGTTAATTGACGGCTGCTAGATATAACTACAAGGCAGACAGATTAGGAAGGAAAAGTTGAAGATTGTTTATAAAACAGGAAAATCCTGCCTTTTAAGTTGTAGTATTAGCACAGGAACCTCAATTCACCAAGATAAAAATTGTACGTACTACAGTTATGATACAAGTCGTAGTAAATGGTGATAAGAGGATCAATATTGGGGAAAATAATTAAGTCGATTCAAGGGTGTTGTAAAGCATACTTACCCTCCTAGAATAAATCTAAAAGAAAGCCTCTGTACCTTTAAATTATTCCTCTACTAAATATCATCTTAAAATGTTGACTAGAATGTGCGACTTGGTAATATGGACTTTTGCATTTGGTGAAGTTAGTAGCACAAAAGTTAAGAGCAGAGACTTTGGAGTTAGCCTGCTTGGATTAAAAATGTGGCTCTATGACTCAGTAAATATATTATTGTTGGTGAGTTACTAGATCTCCGATATGCTGACTAAACTTCATCTGAAAAACAGGGATGATGAAATAGGGTTGCTGGGATAATTCAACAAAATAAAGAACTTAGACCATCACTTGACACATGGTAAGTGTTAAAAATATAAACTATTAGGTGATGACATGACTTCTGATCCTCATGAAGGCATACAATACAGAAAGAGCTAGAACAAATGGTTTTAAAGAAGTGGATACTTAGTTGTTTGTTGTTCAGAGGTTAAAACTATTATTTTGTTTGTGGAACAAGTTGAAAAATAGGTAAGTAGCCAACAAACCAACAGAACAAAAGAGACAAATCAGAACTGTCAATATGTTAAAACTAACAACAGTTCTGAAGGCTGATCTCATGAGAAGATTTGCTTCTCTGTCTAAAAGAAAATGGTCCATAGCACTGATTTTGAAGTTTTTTGGCATCAAGAATTGTGGAATCTCATCAGTTCAGTTAGTCATTAATTGGGACCAGCAGCTAATTTGAAATTGAGGTTTAATACCAAACATGATGGGCATTCACGCTGAATCTGAATCAGGAATGAAGTCATCAATCACAGTGACTTTGAACGTCCTGCTGTCATTATTTTATTAAACTCGAAAGAGGATTAACATTGTGTCAAATTACACTAAGATTTAAGTGTCAACACCAAACGCATCCTGAGATTCACATTAATTTTCCAGTTCTGTATTCACTCTGCCTTTCCACATCAGGACCTAGCCATGATTCAGCCATGATTCAGCAGCCCACTGATGAGCATCTTCTGGTTATGTTTGGATGGGTCAGAATGTCCTGCGTGGGTTGATGAGGAGGGAGGCAGAGAGGCCAAGGGTGTGATATAGCACAAGCCCAGGGGCTAGGATCTAAGTCCTAGGACCCAGGAGAAGGATCCTCCACACAATGTTCCTGGTTCTCAGAGGACTCAACTCTCCCTGAATGAGGCTTCCATGTGACCAAAGAATGTATCAGAGTCCTTGGACAGAGAAAGATTCAACTTCAGACCTAGAGGAATAGTTTCCTCCTCCCCAGATGGTCCTGGTTCTTGATACTGCAGAAGAGAATTAAAGAACAAAGAGCACCCAAGACACCATAGCTGAAAGTCCCAACTAGGTGATAAATCCCACTTGGTGCTAAAAACCATCCAAACAAACACTGAAACTAATATACAGGTCCTCTGAGAATGATTCCAGTTGTTGTCTTAGATTCCAGCTTGAAATTCCACCTTTCATATTCCTTTCTCCTTGATTTCTTCATTATTGTACTCTAGTCCATTCTATCTCTGCCCAGTGGTTCTGTTCTCTGCAATGATCTCCCTTTCTGCCTATTTTAATGGTGGACACCCCCACGTTCTGCTGCCAGCTCATCATCCGACTACACACCAGGCCAACCTCTCTCTAACATCTATTCATACTGAGAGGCTCTTGGGTGATGAGAATTTTCCATGCCTCCTTGGGTCACACACCTAGGTTAAACCAGTCACCTCCATAGAAAATTGAGACAAGAGGAACATCCTGAACCTCTACTGAATCAGGCAAGAGAGTGCTTCCTATATTGGATTCAGGATTCAAATAAAGATCAAGATATTACAATATCTGGCTTTAAGAAACTGAACTCCGAAAAAGGGAAGGTTTTATAGCCTCCAGTTTGAATGATCTTTGCAGTCACGGTTCAAGATTTTCAGTTTCTAAAGGCCATGTACCAATGTCTGGGACTTTTGGGACTTCTTCATATTCCACCCTCTATACCAGCACCCAGTAGAGCATCAAGCCCACGACAGGTAGTTGGAAAATTATTTTTTGATGCATCATAGATAATCTATCCTTGAGGAAATAGCAGTAAAATATCTTTTCTATTTTAGAAACTAGACCAGCCATGAATTATATGTGTTTACAGATCACTAGCCTGGAAAAGCTCAGGTCAATAACTTGTTGCAGTATTGTGAGAGTTAACTACTGCTGTATCACAAACCACCTCAAATGTTGGTGGTTTAAAACAACAATGACTTATTATTTGCTCACAAGTCCATAGTTGGCTGGGGGTCGGCTGATCTAGGCTGGGCTCAGCTGGGGAGGCTCAGCTTCATGGGTTGCACCCCTAGGCATGTTCCTAGAAGATGGCAGAGTCACAGGTTGGCAAGAAGCAGCATGCAAACTTCCAACTGGCACCTTGACACTTCTGCCCACATTCCTTTGACCAAAGGAAGTGACACAGCTTAGCTCAAAGGCAAGAGGTGGCAAAATACACTCTGCCTTTATGGAGGACACTCCAAAGTCACATAACAAAGGGCATAATACAAGGAGGGGTGAAAAGTTGGGGCTGATCATGTGCTTTATCACAATTACAATTTCTGAGAATGCGGGCAATTTGATTATAGAGGAGGGCTTTGTTGATGTTAAAATGAGTTCTGGATGACTTTGGTTGTAAGGTACTCACTTCCTCCAAATGCTTACTCATTTGGTTCTACTACCTTCCAGGAGGGTCACAATGGTTGAAACTAAAATTAGCTGTGTTCAAGTAAATGTGACTCATACGTAAGCAATGAGGAAGCTGGTTTCATCTGGCATTCCCTCCCTTCCCACCCCCCACATACTAGGTAATACAAAAGAAATTAGCTTACTTGTCCAGAGATGGGTTTATTTTGAAACCCCTAACCTCATACAAGTTCCAACCAGTAAACTAACTGCAGTGACTTTTGTATAGATAATTTGTTTAACCACAAAACCATGATAATCTAAATCTTTGAAATATTTTTATTGATCTTTTCCTGGTTTAACCAAGTCAGCTTCCCTCATGGTCACCCAAATTAACAATACAAGTTAATGTTTCTTGGTATTAAATCTACAATTCTGATATACAAGAATCTTTACTGAAGCACGAAAGAAAATGCAAAGAAAGCTCTCTCCACAGAGATTTTGTGGTTGGTATTTTCAATTTCATTAGAAGATAAAATGTGAAACACACTCTAAAGTACCTTCAGAAAAATCTTGTTTTGGCTTCGTCAATTATATAGCTACCTTGCTTCTGGTGGCAATTAGAATTTTATATATACAAAAAATTTTTTCCCTAGTGCTGAAATTTGAAAGGTCTGTGCTCTATATGAAACAAGCAAAAGGTGGCCTAAGTTGATTAATTAGGGGTTAGGATATTCAGAAATACTACAGAGCAAATTACCAGGCTGACTTTTCTGTAACAAGCAAGTTTATAAACCTCTTGCCTAATGTGTACACACCACAGAAAAAGCACTTCAGCTCCAACTGTACCCTTGTGCTTCCCTTGAGAAGGATGTTTCTACAATTGCATGCAAATTTTAGGTAATAGTAAAAGAACATCAGAATCATCCTTTAGCAGGAAAAACAAGCCAAAATACCCACCCAGTTTCTCCCAGAGCGCTTTACTTCAGGAAGATAAACATGACTGCAATAAGAAATTGATGTAATAAAAAACGTACTTATGTTACATTTACAGCCCTACCCAGGGAGACAGCTAATGGGACTCTAAAAATGGTCATTTTGTCAGAGCTTTGGTGTCGATTACTGATTACACATAGGAAACAGTGGCTTCAAATACCCAGTGACAGCACAAACAGCACCTGGTTAGGTCCTGCGCATGAACACGGTACAGATGACATTTCGTACACAGATATATTTGGTTTATTTGATTAAAACTGCTGGTATCATCAGTTAGCAGGGAGAATAACTAGTCAGCTCTTTATTTTTTTAGTTCAATATCTAAAAATCTATTCCTATGAGTGTATCCATAAGGGATGAAGAAAACACTGATCAAAATTCACAAGAGGTCTTATACAGCCTGGTGGAGATACAGAAAGAATGCAGGGCTAGAGCACAGCTGATAACAATAGCTAGCATTTAGTTAATACATCTCATGGTGACTGGTACTGTGCCAGGTGTTCTGTGAGCATTAATCTATGTCATGCTTTGAACAGCCCTATAATGTGGGTGCTGTTGTCATCCCTATCTTGCAGATGAGGCTGAGAGAGATGTTTAGAAACGAGTTCAGTTTCACAGCTAACAGATGGCAATACCAGCATCCACCTTCAGACCCAACCCTTCTCCATTGCACCTCACGGTCAAAATGTGCTGGACTTGAGTTCCCCTGTTTTGCTAACTAGAAGTGCATCCTTAAATCTTTTTTCTTCTGTGGGCATCTGTGTTTTCATACAAAAATGAAGTAGTTGGACTAAATCAGTGGTTTGCAACCTGGGCTGCAAACCAGGATCACTTGGAGTGCTTTTATAAGGCAATTTGTTGAGCATTTACTCTGTGCCAAGTATCTCACTCGATTCTCTCAGTATTCCGTGATCTCTCTGAGAAAATGAAGAACAACTGATCTCAGGGAGGAACAATTGAGATTCGAGAAGGTTCATAACTTGCCTAGCTCATATATAGGCTTCAATTCAGGCACACAGGCCAGTTACGCGGTTTAGGTCTCCGGCATTTCTAAGAGCTACTTGGGCTTTGGGTTCTAGGATGAATTACTTTCGTTTTTTACTGACTCCAGCCTGCTCTCCCCTGTCTCCAGGCTCATCCCCTTTCTAATCTGTCCTTCATCGTTTCCTAAACGCTTTTTTTTTTTTTTGAGATGGAGTCTCTGTCGCCAGGCTGGAGTGCAGTGGCGTGATCTCGACTCACTGCAACCTCCGCCTCCCGGGTTCAAGCGTTTCTCCTACTCAATCCCTAAACGGTTTTTCTAAACTGTGCATCTTACTCCCACCTTGAAATCTTCAGAGCTCTCTGGATATTTTCGACCTCCTTGATGCAGGGCGCGAGGCACTTTATGATCTGGTTGGTTCTCCAGTCTCATTTCCTAACAGTGCCTCCCCCTGCCACCCCTCCCCCGGCTGCATTTTGTTCAGGCAAAGTGTATTATATAGTTGCTCACATCTGGGTCTTCACATATGTGGCCGTTTCTTCCCAGAATGTCCCCCTCACCACCCCATTTAATTCCTGCTCCTCCTAAGCTCAACAAACACCTACTCTTTCTTGAAACTGCTGTGGCCACGATGGGGACTGTTAGGCCTACTTTTTTTGTTCCCCTAGTACCCAGAGCCCCTCTTTAAGATAGTTGGTTTGAAGGGCCACTTTCTTCTGAAGCATTTTGTAACCCTCCGATTTATAGTTGACTGTTTGAAGTGAACTGGAGAAGAGGGGATAGACTGGAGAGAGCAGGATGGGGTGATTTTCTCAGGGCTTACTCCACATCCGTGTCTTGCACACGAGTCCAAGCTCTATTATCTTGCCTCTAGGTTATTACAATAATTGCCTCCTGACAGTTCCCTTCTCTTCTATCTAACAGGCTCTTCCTAACAGACAAGGCACAGACATCCTTTCACATATAAGGCAGATCACAGGACTCCTCTGCTCAAAACCCTGCAATGATTCGCACCTCCTGCCCCATCAGTGCTTCTTATACTTTCACGTGAATATGAATCACCTGGGGATCTGATTAAAACTCAGCAGCTCTGGGGGCAGGGCTCGAGAGTCTGCATTTCTAAGCAGCTGGCTGGTGAGGCTGAAGCTGCCAATCCTAGGACCCCACTCCGAGTAGTAACCTCTCCATGATCTGCTTTCTATTCTTCTCCTCCTTGTTCTCTCCACTTCAGCCACACTGGCTTCCCTGCTGCTGTTCAAAGAAAACACCAGAAATGTTCCCTTGCCTTAGGGCCTGTGCAACAGCTATTCCTTTTGCATGGAATGCCCTCACCCCAGATAGACGCTTGGTTAACTGTTGCTTTGTTTCCTCAAATCTCACCTTTTCAGTGAGGTCCACCCTGAACACCCAATTTAGCATTGCAATCTTCCCCCCTGCTGTCTCCAACCCGTGGTCCTGCAGTCCTGAAATTCTTTATCTTGATCTCCTGTTTTTAAATAGCTCTAATTACCTTTTAACAGTATGTATATTTAATATTCATTATATTGTTATCTAGCTCCTCCTTGATTCCAGAAAGCCTGTTCCTCACGAAGCCCCTGTTATGTCCATTGTTGTTTCCCAAGAGTCTAGAACAGTTGCCAACAATTACCATTTGAATTTGAATGCACTGGGTGAGCGAGAAGAAGAAATTAAGATAATGTGGTGCAACTGTCTGTATTCCACTGAGTACATTTTCCCTGAGTGCATTGTGCTTGGGGCTTGACATATTGATGTGAGGCTTTGGTTGCACATTCCAAAGGCTTTTCTTGGTCAAGATGCAGCAAAGTGCCTCATGCTTGAGACATTGCATGTTTTCCTTTATTTCCAGATGACTCAAAACGTTATTTCTTCATATAAACTCACCATTATCTTCAGAGATAAATTTCAGGAAAGAAATAAAAAATAGTAGTTGTAATTACTGCCTTGTAGCTTACCTATGACTCAGCTGGGCAAGTGCTTCTTCTGTACTTCATTATCTTCAAATTTAGTAAAGCAATTAGCTCTATCTTTTATGATGGCAGAAGTTAATTCCCTTTTAATTCCATCAGTCATTTTATTCTCCTTTTCCCTTCATTTTTCTCCATCCTCCTACATTACTAAGCTTTAGGCATTGTTTGACATTATAGTCAGTTTTTTTTTTTTATATAACTAAGATTATATCACGGAGTGCCACAAGCTAACTTCATTGATTTAGCTCTTGAATTGATCTTGGGTACCGTGCACACAGATCAATAAGTTGCCTTGATTTTTTTTGAATTGCATTTGATACTTGTCCATCCTCCAAAAAAACCTCTGAAATACTAGCCTGAACCATAGGAAACTATTTTTCTAAGTCAAAATGGTTGAACATGGGCAATTTTCTATGGTTCAACCTAAATATGAGGCTTTCTACCCACCTCCCTTGAGAGAACAACCAATTCCTCAAAAAAGCAGCAGCCTTGTGGGTTGCAGAACAAAAAGCTAGCTAGAAAATAGGGCGCTTAGGCTTGGTGAAGGGAGATCATTCTTTTTGTTCACATGAAGTCTCCATCCCGATAGCCATGCTCTTTGAGCAAGCTCTGTGCTGGGAAGACTGGCTGACACACTGAATAGGTAAGGCCGTGGGGGCCTTCTGGTGACCATTCACACTGGACAGAAATACTCTCATTCTCTTAAGCCCCCTCAGAGAAATCCATGTATACATCCTTTTCCCCAAACCTTGTCACCAATCTTCCAATTTTGTTTCCTTCAGGCCATGTTTTCCCACTTACATTTTTAACCGCTGCCAAGGAATTTTTATTTTTTTCTAAAAGCTTTTTATTTTTTTTTTGACAGGGTCTTACTCTGTTGCCCAGGCTGCTGTTCAGTGGTGTGATCAGGGCTTACTATAGCCTCAACTTCCTGGGCTCAAGTGACCCTCCTGCTTCAGCCCCAGGTAGCTGGGACCACAGGTGTGTGCCATCATGTGTGGCTAAGTTTTTGAATTTTAGTAGAGACAAGGTCTCACTATGTTGCTCAGGCTGGTCTTTAACTTCTAAGCTCAAGTGATCCTCCTGCCTTGGCCTCCCGAAGTGCTGAGATTATAGGTGTGAGCCACCATGCCCAGCCTGCCAAGGAATTTGTGTAGTTGCTGACCTTGGGCAATCTCTTTCCAGGCAAAGCAGATAAAGAGATCGTGCTGCTTGACTTTTTATTGTGAGAGGATTTCCCTTCTTCACTATCCTTTTGGGCCATGCTTGAGTGAGACTATGTTCTGGTTCTCTACTAATGTGTAGCAAACCACCCCTAAACAGTAGTGTGAAACAACATTTTATTATGCTCATGGATTCAATGGGTCAGGAATTCAGGTGGGGGAGTAGCAGAGACGGCGCCACAATGTCTGAGGCCTCAACTGAAACACTCAAAGCCTGGGGTGTTGGCTGTATGGCCAGGGGTCTGGAATCATTTGGGGGTATCTTCACTTACATGTCTGGTGGTTGCTGCTGGCTATCAGTGGGGCCTCATCTGGGCCATCAGCTGGAATGTCAACACATAGTCTCTTTATGCGTCTGGGTTTCCTCACAGCATGATGGCTGGGTTGTAAAAGAAGCAACTTAAGAGAATCAGGTGGAAGCATACCACCTTAATGACCTAGCGTCAGAAGTCACAGAGCATCTTTGGTAACAAGTTGTCTGCCTATAGTCAAGGGAAGGAGATATAGGTCCCTGCCTCTCAATGGGAGGAGTGTCAAAGGCACACCAGGAGAGAATATGTGTGATAGGCAATATTGTTGCAGCTTATGTGTGTTAGCCGTTATTAGGCAGTTCCAGACCATCTGACTGAATGCAAATTGTTGATGCAAATTAGTTTTTACTTATTAAGCATTTTAATAAGTACCATGGGGTGGTTTTTGCAACCTTTTATGTGCTATTAAGCAGTTTTGCTCATTTTTTAGAATTGAAGCAACGTTTGTCCTTTTATTTTTAAAATTTCTAATTCATTGAGGACATGTGTGTAGAGGTATCAGCTATTGGCTGGAAAAGTGGCCTTCCATGGGAGAAAACTAAGGTTTATTTTTCAGTGAATTCAAACTACAACTAGCTACATTGATTACTGATGGCCCAAAGCCCACAACAATCATATGAGTATTAATGTTTAGATCCAGTTTTTCTGCCTATCTTAATATCCACGAAGAAATTTCTGTCTTCTGTCTAGCAGCAAGGCAAGCATCAGCTGAAGATGTCTTCAGGCCGACAATGTAAGGCATCCTAACCACATTGTGGTTGCACGTGCTTTGCATTACAGCTTTAATCCTGACAGCAAACACTGTCAAATAATGTCAAATATGGCTAAGATAACTTTAAATATAAAATAAATGTTTATGCAAAGATAAAAACAGGTTAACTAAAATAAATGAGCAATGATGGTTGAAAAATGATGGTTGAAAATTAATTTTTAAAAGAACAAAAAGGAAAATGAGAAGGTAGACAAAATTACTTTTACAAATGTGTTTTAAATTGTATGCAGTTATCCTAGGTTGCAAAGAAATTATAAAAACATGGATTGAATATTGTAAATATTCTTTAGCTCTAAAATTGTCTAACGCAAATGAGCATAAGACAAATGTAACAAAGCATTTTCAAACCAGCATAGCAGGAATAAGTGGATAAGCATGAACTATAAATAAAAAGTGTGTGTGTGAAGACTCAAACTTCTGGAGATAAAATAAATGTTTTAAAACACTTAAAGGATTGAAACTCACCCCATGCTGTAACCTCTATAAAGAAAGACCATGTCTGTCTCATTTAATATTCAATTTCTATTCTATTAATAGTTCTTTAATTAATGGTGTATCAAATTACCAGCATTTGAAGAAAGAACAAACTTGGAATATTCAGCTTCATTTTTAATCCATTTGTTGCTTTGACTAATTATGTTCAACTCAAACATTTTCAACCAACTTATTTTCTGTTAATCTGAAGTCATGCTAGGGAAAGCACCATTATAAATCAACTGTGAGATACAATTCTTGGCTTCATTTTTTGGGTAATTTATTTGAGGAGAAAATGTGTAAGAAAATTTCTTAAGATTTAAATAATAGGTCAAGACAACAGAATATCTGTTGTAAGGCTCTGTGTGAATAATTACTGAACTGACTGTAAATTTCCATTTTTATAATGTGGTGTATTAGACAATGTTAACCACCCAATGTAAAAAATGAAGACCTAATGGAAAAACATGATAAATACCTTTTTAAAAATACAAACTGAGATAAGAAACTAAGGAAATTTTCTCCAAGAACCAAATATGAAGGGGAAAACTGAAAGAGCAGAATTATAAGGGTGGAGTTAAAGCTCTTGTTGCTCAGGGTAGGGGGATGGTGGGTTTGGCTGGTCTCTGTGACTAAGGGGGGTAGATTTCAAGCAACAAATGGGGACAAGCACCTATACTTCAGGCAAGAACAAAGCCAGAAAGGTATGACTGCATACAGTCACAATGAAAAGGTGGAACAAAGCAAAATCTATCCACTGCCAGGGAGAGAGCCTCTCTGTTCTCCAGATCTCCAATCTGAAAAATTGATACCTTGGTTCTTCTCTCAGTCAAATTTGTGGTTCAAATATAGACCCCTTTTATGGTCCAGTAAAATACAACCTGTGAGATGAACATAAAAATGGTCCCCTTCCAGTGATTCCCCCTTATAGAAGGAAATGCCAGTCTTATCTAGAAAGCCACATCTTGAACTCAGACCACAAGGGATTCATGTAGATAAAGCCCTACTAAATATGAGCTTGGCATTTTTTTAAAAAGCACAGGGATATATGCCACCACGAGTGAGAGGCAGCCAACACAGCTAGCAACTGAATGAGACCCTCATATCCTTTAGATGATAAGGTTAAATATGTACTGTGAAATATGACTAAACATATTTTAAAAAGAAAAATGTGATAAAATATCAAGGTAATACAAAAAAGATCAGGCCGTCTTGAAAAAGACCCAATTGATTTGCCTTGAAATGAAAAAATGTAGTCATTTAAATACAAACTCCGTGGATAGATGAAACCACAGATTAGACAGAGCTGAAAAGTGAATTACTGAAATGGAAGATAGAGCTGAAGACTTTACCCAGAATGCAACACATTCTGGGAGTGTGGGAGCAGTAACTTCTGACTGGCACAATTGGAGAAAGCATCGTGAAGGAGATGAAATTTTAGCAGAATCTTAAAAGATGTGTAAAAACAGGTAAAAGTATTTCAGAGGAGTAGCATGACATGGCATGAGCCAAATTTCAGAGGCTAAATTCACGGCTTGTTTAGGTCACAGTGAGTTGACCACTGTGGCTGAAATGGAGAGTTTGTGTAGGGAAGTAGAGAGGTTAAGCCTGATTAAGAAGGTTAAGGCCTATGCCTAGAGCCATTTGAAATGTAATCACATAAAATTACTTTGTTTAAAAATCAGACATACAACATCTACTATGCTGACATTGTAGTCTTTTTCACACACACCAGTCCAGCGTGGCTGGCCTTGCTGTACCAAGCATGTGCTGTGCATGCCTACTTACAATGAAGGAGTCATACCCCCTGTTACCCTCTACGCAGAGGTGCATTTCAAAAGCTTTCAGGTTAAATCTGGATTAAAAGAGAATCAAAGTTCATGGAACCTGTAGTTCTGCCAGGTTGGGAATGGTGCTAAAAGCAGTTTATAACTTTTTTGTTGTTGAAAAAGCCTTTATCTTCTCCTTAAACTAATTTCCAAAGGTATAGGTTTGGTTACCTCTAATTCCTTTCAAAAGGGGTGGTAAAATGAATCCCAGCACTGGAAATTTAATAAGCCCTCAGAGGAGAAAACAGATTTCAGATTCCCCATCAAGAGATTAACTCAATTCCAGGTGAATTATCTCCTTCACCTTCTTCTGTGTGGCTTCCATCTATATAAAACAAAATTCAACACCCAGCCCTCCAACAGAGAGAAGGACAGCCTTACCATAGATAAAGTGACAAAAGTAATGAAATGAAGATTTACCCACACAATTTCTGAGCAAACAGATTTGCATAAAGCCGCTCACATTCAGCATTAGCAGGATGAAATATCAGGAAAATCATGTAATGATATTACAGCTAAATTAAATCGGTAGATACATAGATAGATCAATAATAGAAAGTAGGTAGGTGGAAACAAAGGAACACAGCAAAAGTAAATAAATAGCAGAAGCCCCTCCAAATCTGGAAGAATAAGGAGATTCTTTATATGCATTACACGTTATAACAAATTCCAGTGAGAATATAAATTCAAGAATACAAGTAGTATATGACATGTGAGCGGTAAAGGGAGACTGCAGAGATAAAGGCATTGCTTACCTTTACATTAAAAAATTAATCGGGGACAGCAAAAAGAATATTTAGAACTGAAAATAGGCATGGAGAATATGAGATATCTCAGTATATGCAAAGGGGACAATAGAAGACAAGATAATAGAAATAGAAGACAGAAAAGATAATGCAATACTAGGCAATTGTGTTCCTGAATGCAGAAGAATAGAACACAGGGAACATTCTCTGAAATGAAGGTTAAGATCAAAGGGCGGGGGTATCGTTGTATCAGGGGAGAGAAAGACACAGAACAACTTACAGCCAATACTGAACTTCAGGTTGAAAGAACAAATTTCAATTATGCAGGTAATTTTAAAAAAATCAGGAAAAGTTTCAGAAAAACTCCTGGCCTAATTTGCTTTTATTGTGACTATGTCGTGAGCCCACCCCTAGATCAGTTGTTGTCACCATGGAAATGGGCTATTACTCTTATTGGCTAAGCTGTGTCACCTAGAACCAGGGGTGGTTTAGCCCCACAGAAATCAGAGTAGAAGAGGGATGAAGAAATGCTGGATGCTGTGACCAAAAAGAGGGAATGGATTCTTGAAGAACAGAAAGGCATAGATTTTGTACACTATATCATTTCCCCAGTTAAAGTGTAAATTTCTTGAGAATAAAAACTCTGTATTACAATTCTATCTTATGCAATAACTACCTCAGTTCCTTTTTATTGTGCAGGTATTTATTAAATTAATAATTAAAAATATTTAATTGGACTTAACACAAATTCCTGTATTTGTGGAATGAGGAAGTTGGAATACTTGAACTCCAGGGTCCCTCCTGATTTAGGAAAGTTCTATGAAAGATTTTCTGAGAACATATATATGGGGCCACACATTAGGCATTTTTTGTATACTCTTGCAGTAAAACATTTGAACATTTGTAGCTACAGCTCATGATAGACGTTTTTAACTTCAGAAACTTCAAAAGTTTTACAAAGTCCTATCAGATGAGTGTATTCTTATGTCTTCTTCAAGTTGATGATTGCACAATAAGGACAACTGTTTGTATTGTGATAGACCTTTTCCTAATATGCATATTTTTAATTGAAGTATGTTCACCTCTTATCGCCTTTAAGCCTCTAAACAAGAGATGAGAGTTTTATCTTCATCTACTCTCCTCCCCACTTTTGTCTACTTCAAAATTCGCTATCTTGATTAATTATCATCTCCCATGTTACTTAGCCAGAAACTCTACCACCTTCCTTCTTACTATCCAATTGTCTACCAAATCCTATTAATTCTACCCCTCAGATGTATTTCAAATCTCTCTCCACTTTAAATTTCTGCTCCCATCCTCACTGCCATGGTTCAATTCCTGTAGTTACTTACTACATACTCCTTCTATTGCATTTGCCATACAAATACACCATGGTAAGAGAACAAACTTGGGCTAGGTTGCCTGGTTCAAAGTCTGGCTCCAGCACTTAATGCTGTGTGACTCTGGAGGGAGTTATATAACCTCTCTGAGCCTCAGCTTCCTCTGTAAAATGAGGCTAAAAACCTCACAGGAGTACTAAAAACATCAGATGAACTAAAACACATAATGTACATGGATCAATGTCTGGCACGTAGTTATATTACATAAATATTAACTATTAATGGTTTTGCTTATAGCACATTTTTGCTGTAAATATTTAAGCGGTTGATTCCTCCAGTAGATTTAGAACTTATTATGGGAAGGGCTATGTTACTAGTGTTTTAAAAATAGTAGCATTAGTATTTTAATCGCTAGCTCTCAGTATACTGTAAGGACATTTAAAAATGTAATCCAATGAATTTCACATGTCAGAATGGGACAGTTCTACATAATAACCACTAGATGGAAGCAAAACCTTTAATAAAATCATTTCTCACCAGAAACTGCTGCAGTGTACAGAACATCTACCTCTTTTGTCTCCTTTATTTGTACAACCTCATTATCTTCAAGAACAAAGTAATACCACCGCCATCATCAATAACAACAGTTATAACAAAGGCAGCTCATGAAAAGGCCCAAAACTTTGTGCTTGAACCCAATTCAGAATTAAGGTTTTGGAAAGGATTTGCTATACAATTTAGAAATTATTAGTCGAAAAATGCTGAAAATATTGTCACTGAACTGAAACCCAGCTGCCACTCACCCACACTTACATAACAAGAGTCTCTGAAGGCTTGTCACAGGAAGATGTGGACCTCCTGCTCTATGCTGTGTGACTGCCACATAACGACCAATTGTCCCTGTGAATGACATACCTCTCATTAATAAAGAATTGCTGCTTTCCTATATTGTTTGGGATGGGTGATTTATTCATAATCGATGATTTAATTACTGGGTTTATTGTCTTTCGGAGTTTTCATATCTCATCTTCAAATATGTATTTGGTGTCTTTCATTTGCAATGAAGGGATTCATTTCTTTCTCCCTTATTTTCATGTCCTCAGCCTTTTCTTTCTCCACATAATTCTTTCCTCCGACAATCTCCCATCAGTGACACCTCCCATTACAATACTGTCAGCAAGGATTCCCATTGGGGAAGGGGCTATGCATAGTTGGATTACTATAACCCCAGATTCTGTTGCGCCCCCAGGAACTGTTAGCTTTCTAATTAGTCCTCTCTATTATCAGAAATGAATTGACACTCACTCTTTCTCTTACAGTGGGACTTGCTCTCTCTAATACACATAGGCATTCCTGGGCTGTTTCACTCTTCTCCCTGCCTTCCTTTCTCCACTACCTATCTCCCCTATCTCACCTCCCTCTTAGGCTCTCTCCTTCTTAACATTCTATTCTACCATGCAATGCCATCTTAACCATATAACAAGAGAACATACATATAGTATAAATTTGATCTCAAAAGTGAGAGTTTTCTTACATATTAAATATGAGATATCTTGGTAGAAAAAAAAATTTCTACTTAAAATCAATGCTCCATCATTGCCCAAAGCTGAATAAGCATCAATTGAATGCAGAGCAGAGCCGAGTGCAATGACCTACTTAGGATCACTCCAAATTACTTGGATGAAAAATGATTTCAATTCATTTTTTTTTTCTTATCACAATTTCTTTGCAGGCGGAGAGAAGTTTTACTTGCCCACTCATTGCTCTAATCAAATCTCCATCTGAGGTTTAGACTTCTTTAAATGCAGTCAGGAACATTAGCTAATAAGAGTCAGGTTACCAAAGCTAAATTCAATTTCTCAGACATCCTCTTTTCTTTCCACAGAGCAGTCAAGTGAGAAAGCTCATCCAAGGAGCAGGAAGGATGATTTTTCGTTACCCTCCTGTGATCACGGCTGCTGCTCTGTTCACTTTAGTCACTAAACACATGCTGCTCTGGTAGGAAAACAAATGAGCTAAAGCCATCCCCCAGCACACTGCTGGCCATCATAAAGACTTGACGGAATTTCAAAGAAATAAAATATGTTTCTGTATTCCCCTGGGGCAACGTGAATCCTGCTAAGTACTTTGCTTTCTGAAAACACAAATGTAGCAAGAGATTCTTCTCTATACCTGTGTGCTTGCTTGCTGGCTGGCACAAAATGTATGCACATCTACAGACGGCTGAGTTAGTTTTCACGAGCTGCTGATGGAGGATTCTCCAAGCACGTGGGTAAAACCGTGGCCGTGAGATCTGCCTTCTTGGCTTCATAGCTGGCCTCGCGGCTGTTTTATATAATGTGGTTTGTTTGCTGATGGGCTCGTGTTTGATTGGTTCCAGAGTGGGAACTGCAAAACCTGTGCATAGTTCCCGTGAGTGCTAGACTCAGCCAGCTGATTTGATTTTGTATTTTATCGTGCACCAAGAGGTCAAACTGTGAGCATCACTAAGGAAATAAACGTGGGTGCTCATGCACAGCAAGGTGAGGAATGATCTGGATGAATAATGGAGGCAGCTGAGGTGGCCTGAATTAGAGGTGTCTGTGGGTGGGGGACAGTGAAAAGGAGAAGAAGGGAAGGGAATTATGAGGGAAATTCTTTTCAGCCATGAGCAGCTAAGCATAGATGACTGGAATGCATTCCTTATCAATGTGAGCAGGAACCAGGGAATGGAATATTGCCCAGTGGAATGCCTAATAAGGTAACTGGCTTTCTTTTGCTGTCCTTTCCATCTAAATAAGTAAAGCTATGCAGCAGATTGCAGGGCTTTTACAGGGAGGCACAAAAGTAGAAAGAAAAGACTCATCGATGGGGGATTTGCCACCGAAGGCATAGCTTATTGTACTGTATCGAAAAAAACAAACAAAACACCCCATTTGTTTTTAGTCAAAACACTTTTTAAAATTATCTCGATTTGCTTTGGAATTCATTTTGTCCGTCTTTCCAAACTAAGGGAACTGCACACTGCTTTTGACTATTTTAGTAAGAGTTTAACGTAAATAGCCCAAATCCTTACATTGCTGCCCCTTCGGAGTTGCTTTATTTTCTCTTTTCTATAAATACACCCAGCAACAAGGTATTTTCAGAGCTCCCTAAGTAACAGTGCTTTGAATTTCTCTTGTGCAAATCTCCATGAGAACTAAAGCAACTCTCAGTGCGTCTTCCATAATCGCCAACTTATGACTATAAAGTTGAACATTAATGAGCCCTCTGTAGCTCTTTCCCCTCAATAAAAAATTCTTTTTGGTATGATAATTTTGTTTACTTTTCCCGAGAGCCAGTCGTTACCAAAATTTACCATCAGAGGGCGCACATTCACAGACAATGCAGCAGTTCTCTGGCTCATCGCTTCGCCGCCTATTTGCAGGATGGAAGAAACAGGTTTTATTTGGAGGTATTTTCAGTTCACATTCAAGTTCTAGAACTTTGATTTATTATTAGCCTGTTCTCTTACTTGGGTGGAAGGAAAGAGAGAAAAACAGGTCTGTCTGCAACCATTGTGTTCTACCCCCATTCAGGGATAGCTCCAGAAACTGCAAGGTTTCAAAGATAATCAAAATGAGTCTGATCGCTTATGGATCTGAGGGCATAACGCTCTAGCCTCTCTAAAATGACAAATCGCCTCATGTTACCCAAGAAACCACAAAAGATTCACACCCACTCCCTCCTCCCCCGGGCCCTGTCCTTCTGCAAGTGATTTGCAATCCTAGACAAGTATTATATAACGATGAAACAGAAGCCTGGAGCGTTGGTTTGTTATTTCTTTCGGAGAAAAGACATTAAAAAACTGTTATTATATCACTATCCTAAATGCCTGTGAGAAAAACATTTCAGAATTGTTAGAAACGCGGGGCAGTGGAATTGATTGAAATTTGCATCAGTGCTAAAGATTGTGACCATCTGTAATTGCCCAAGGGGGCAGTTTGAATGAAAAGACACAGACTGGTGGGGTGAATGGAAAAAGCTACAGACCTGAAGTCGGGGGGAGCTGGGGGGGTCTAATCCTGGCTGACTACTAACTAGCTGGCTGAGCATCCTTGAGTTAGTTAACTTCTTTGAGCCTGAGTACTGTAAGCTGGCAATTAGATGATGTCAGAATGCTGTCCATTCTATCAAGCTATCCTAAGAACAAATGTAGATAATGTTATTAATTTGACTTCTCGTGGAAGCACTCAATAACAAATCAACTATTTTGCAGGTTATTTTAATACTGTATTTCAAACAGCTCTGAAGTACTTTATATGCCGTTATTTATGAAAATAGTCCATTACCTAGCAATAATTTCTCTAGTGTTTTTGTGGCAATGAGCTGCAGAGCAATTCTCTGGGGAATGCTAGACAGACACTGTGGTGTGGTAAAACAGATGAAGAAACAAACAAAAAACAGACTTAGGTTTGGACGCTGGATCCACTTTAGTTTGCTTTGTGACCTCAGACAAGTTGCTTAACCATCTGGGCTTTTGATTCTTAGACTGCAAGCATCTTTTAGGGTTGTAGTAAGAAATAATGAGTTAATTACATGGCTGGGCACATACCAGGCCATCATTATATGAGAACACTTCACTACTATTAATATTATTACCACTAAAACATCCAACCTATAAAACTGCTCAAAGAGTTATTTAACCCCAGATAACTATGCAGTATTTAGCTCTCTTGGTCATATGTTTACTAACGTAGGAACTTCAGCATTGCAAAATCTTGAATGAAGAAATTGAAGGATTTTTCAGAGATACAATCCTTGGAAAGTGACCTCACCTTGGTCTCCAAAACTTGGAATTTGGGGACTTTCAGAGGATCTAGTCTCTGAAGCCTAAAGGAACAATGGGAGAAATTTGTTGTGGGAAGGGTACAGATTTCCTTGGTGTTGGAAAGTGCTGGTGTGCAAAGGTGGGAGGAAGAGTGAGGGCTCCACCGTTTCTGTGGGGTGGCAACCCCCCCCCCCACAGTCATTCCCATGTCTCTTTCAAAGTTTGTATTGCTCAGCTGGACACAGAAAAGAGAATTACTGGAAAAATATGGTGAAAGCCAATACCAATACCAGTTGGTTAAACTGAATCCAGGATGGTGTGCGAAGCAACTTATTTGAACATGTGTGCCCGGGGGGTGGGCATTTCTCTCCTTTTTTAGTTCTCAGGCCATATGCGTTTGTAGCAGATGCTCTTGGTGCCCTGCCTGCAGCCCCAAGAACTCACTTTATTTGCTGCAGGATGCTTGGTGTGAATGTGACTCTGTCTGAGTTTTTTTCTAGTTGGGGAATATGGTCTGTCCATACTCAGCTGCCCTCAAAGCAGCTCTCAACCAATGACCGGCATGGGAGTGGGTGGAGAATTATCTCAGTTGCCTCACATCCTGGCTAGGTTAACTCTGAGTCATATTCTGTGCTATCTCCTGGAGTTCTTCAAAGGATGCTCCCCCTTTGTTGGCTTCCTTCCCTTCTTGGGACCACTTCCATTCTCTAGTGCTGTGGACAGAGTGCTGCCACCCTAAATCCTTGTTTCTGGGTCTGCTTCTGGGAGCACCTTATGTAAGATACCAGGATCAGCTTCTATTTCAAAATTTACAAGGGATTTTCTGCATATAGAACATGAGTTATGGTGCCGAGCACATCTAGGGCTGCAACTGGGCACTGCTGTTTATCAGCTTGGCGACCTTAGGTCAAGTTCTTTAACCTCTCCAATTTTCAGTTGACTTACCTAAAATATGAAGAGTTTAATGATACCTAGTCATCAGATTGATGTGATAATTGAATGTGATTCTGCATGTCAAGTGCCTGGCACAGCATCTGCTTCATAGTAAGTCTTAGCTTTCAAGTAAACATTGGCAACCACTGACTAGTATTGTTCTTATTTGCCCTTCTAAATGTATGTAGCAGAGCTCTTATATTGGCCATATAAGATGTCTTCTGAGGCTACTGTGGAAATCAGAAGAGAAAAATAATGATATGTAGCCTTTTAATTCCCATGGGAGAACATAATTGCCTCAGGAGCCTAAGCTTCATTTAAAAAAATGCTATATGAGCAGGAAGGAATGGTGACACAAAAAATAAATGCCAGTGAAAGTGATCTGTCCCAGTTGGGCTCTGAACATGATAGGTGTGCAAGTGGGAGCTCTAACAGTGAACAAAGCCAGCATCTGAGGCATTATTTTTAGAAGCTGGAGAAGTGCTGGGGAAGAAGTAAGAGGGGGAAATATGCAGCATTTATGTAACACATTTCCAAGTAGTTCTGAAAGGAAGTTTTATATTTAATGGAGTTGTTAACAATTGGGATTGAAAGCCTAAAATAGAAGTAAGAACACTTAGCCAACTTGGGAGCATTTTGTTGGGTCTGCTGTAGAACATTAGGTTTGGAGAAGTTATGCAGGGATAGGTAATATACATGGAAATGAACATATCCCTATTATTAAATTCATGTTTGATTTTTGTCTTAAGACTCTAATTTTTTTTTCTCCATCCTGTTGATTGAACCGTATTGATCTCTGCATGATAACACCAGCCTTCCTTGCCCATTAGCTTTTTTCTTCCTCTTAATCAAATAGTGTTTTCGACTTCAGTGCTTTTGCTCATATTGCTTCCCTAGTCGGGGCTTACTCTCCTCCCACAGAAGTTTAATCCTTCTTCAAATTTCTTCGACAGCTGGGGGGCCCTAGAGACTCTTTGACTTGTGGGGCTAGAAAGAGAAATTAGGTTCCTGTCATGAAGGACTTTGGATGCCGTTGTCTTCAGCCTACAGAAATTGAAGTCACTGGAATCTTTCGGGAGGATAGTCGTATTACCCACTGTGTGTCTCAGGAAGATATGAATAACTCTGACAGCCATGTGAATGACAGCTTTGGAGAGGAAGAACCTGCACCAGGTTGTGAGGCTGTTGTGACAACTCAGGTGCCAATAGGTCAGGATATAAGCTAGGCATAGAGCCAAAAGGGCAGAAGGGATGACTTGGAGCAACATCTAAATTACCAAGCTGGAAAAACTTGTTGACCAATTGCATGTGGGAAATGAAAGACAGGATAACAGTAGCTGTGGAGGACTGAGGATTCCACAGATTTGTGGAGGACAGCAATAGAGGGCAGGGAATGGGATGGGACAGGTAAGAATTTGATTTGGATGTGTGCCACTTGGCCATTCAATTGTAGCTATCCCAGCATGCAACTGGGGGATGTGGGTCTGAATCCCCAGACAAGGACAAAGGAAATGATATAGATTTGGAGGTCTTCTCAAAAAACTTGGGAATGAAATTATTGGGAGAAAGAGTATGAAAAGAAAGAGGTCTTTGGTAAAAGTTACAGGGAAATCCAAAAGTTAAAAGGCTGATGAGGGAAGAGGAAACGGCAGATAAGAATGAGAAGTGATCTGAGAGGCAGAAGGAGACTCGGCATGTGTAGCCTCAGATGTTGAGAGTGGGGTTTCAAAAGCAAGAAGCTGCTGAACAGCAGGAAACTGCGAAACCATCACGTGAGATAAAGACTGAGGGAAGCCTGTATGATTTGATGTGTTGGTGACCAGCAACAGTTGCTAGACCAAGAAAACTCTCTAAATTGCAGGAGGCTGAAGTGGGGATGAAGTGGGGAAAAGGGAAGAGAATGTGACCAAAAGGCTTCTCAGAGGATTTTGAACGTGAAGGACTCCTCACAGCTGAACCAATGCTAGAAAAGGTGAACCAGGATTGTTTCTCTATGTAGAGCCAGCTTCTTTGTTGATCTCTGCTAAATGCTGATTTGGTCTTATTGTCTAAATATGTCAAGATCAAGAGAGCGGTTGGGTGTCAAAACAGGATCAAGACCCCCAGGGCAAAGAGCCCTGCCAGGTACTGTTGCAAGAAATTGTTTAAAAAGTAGAGCAAGAGTATCCAAAAGTGTGTTCTGCTTGTATGAACCAAATTTCCTTTGTTCCTCATCACAGAAGAAAAAATATAATCATGCTTTAAATGCTCAATTCTATAAGCAGGAACATAATTTGCATAAATAGCCCAGGTGCTGTCATTGGGATAGTTGTACCTGAATACTTAAGGAGAAAATTTAAATGGATGTGATGGAAGTAGTAAAACTAATGTTAGCCTTTACAGTCACTCAATTCCAGGTATAACATTTTCTTTTATAACTATGAAGAACTTGATTAAAAGGAGCAGGCAGTCCAGGTATTGTAGTGGTGAAGTATTTGACATTATAAGGGCTAATGAGAGTAGAAAAGTATGCACTTATTTGAGTAAATGAAATTTTGGGGAAAAAAGCAGTTTTCTAATTTAATTTGATCAGTATTCTTGGAGTGCTTGTGATGTCAAAGGCACCATGCTCTCAGCACTGGGTGGGGAGTGAGTGTGGGCTAAGAAGAATGGGATATCATCTCTTTATTAAAGTGGTTAGATTTCTCATCCTAGATGTCTAGTTCCCAATCAAGTCAAATCTCATTTCTGAAAAATATTGAGATAAACCAGAGAAAAAAGCTTGTCTTAAAAAATGAATATCTAGATAATTGTCAATAGCTACCATCTTAAAGAGACAACCAGACCTGAGATGCCTTCTACATTTAACTACCAATTTATAGGGGATGGAGGAATGTGTTAAATGATACCATAGGTATGCAATTAGCAGAATCCAGACCATCAAAATTCTAAGGACAAACAATATGCTGTCCTTAACAACAACAAAATTGCATTGAAAATTGTGTGTGTGTGTGTGTGTGTGATAGAAAGACAGAGAATTAGAAGCTAGAGATGATCGCAAAACCTTAAAAGACATATCAACTAATTGCAAAGTGTGGGCCTTATGTTGATTCTAACTAAAAAATGAGAGAGAAGGGGAGAGAGAAAGAGGAGAGAGAGGGAGAACATTAAAAGCTAGAGAGTACAAGAATCTTAAAAGACATGCCAACTAATTGCAATGTTTGGACCTTATTTTGATTCTAACTCAAATTGTAAAAATATCAGATTAAGGGGAATTTAAATACTGGTTGGATATTTAACTATATTAAAAGGAATAATTATTTTTAGTGGAAATGATGACAGTTATTTAGAAACTCTCATTTAGAGACACATGTTGAAATACTTAGGCATAAAATGATATGATGTTTGGAATTCATTTCAAAATAATCTAAAAGGAAGGAGGAAGTGGATAGAGGTATATAAGAAGCACACTTGGCCACTAGTTGATAACTTAACAAAGTGATGGGCACATTGGGTTTCTTCTTTCTATTTTTGTTTAAAATTTTCCATAAAGAAAAAAATTTTAAACATTGGTAAAAAATAGGTCCCAGCATCATGCAAGCTGGCAAAGTATTAAACTTAAATTTTTTTCCCCCAATCAGTGTACTGGTTATAGATCTACTATGTGGCAGGTATGAGGTACTTTTGTTCACATGGAATAGGAAGAAACGACAAATTTATCTGTTTCCCATGGCTTGAATTGAGACATCACTGGCATCCTTTTATCTGTTTTTCCTTTCATCTTGAAAATGTTACTTCAGATGTTGATGTGAATTTTGGCATCGAGTGGGCTGAGCACAGCGTTACTCTGTGGCAAAACAAATTCAGAAATGGAGTATGAGGAAAAGAGGGGGATGCTGTCTGTGCTCTCATATTGCCCCAGGCCTCTTTCCCCTTCATTTTTCTGGGAGACCATCAGATTCTTTACCATAAGAAGGGACCATTCCAGTCCCTTAATCTTAGGCTGAAGATGCTTATAAAATAGAATAATAAAAATAGTAATGGTCACTTATTAAGTGATTCCCACATGCTAGAATGTGCTAAGATATTTTACAGGCATATTCTAGTTTATTTCCCACAGCAAATCTACGAATTAAAACTTATTACAATTATTATTATTTCCATGTTGCAGATTTAAAGAAGGCAAAGTGTCCTGTGCAGAGCCAGGTTTTAACCTGGATCATTCTAACTCCAAAGCCTGTGCTATTTACTACAGCACCAAATGCTTCTTAGGCTTTCTTTTTTATCTCTTGGGAGTTCTGATGAGGACAACCCAACAGACTTAGAGGGTGACCATTGCTCTTAATTTTTCTCTTTACATTATTTGTAAGTTTTCCAAATACTATTTTGATAAAGAGACCCTGGCTCTTTGAACAGAAGTCCTCAGAATCTCTGTGTGGTGCTCAGCCATTATATAAAATAAACCTGGCTTGCACTTTAGATATGAATTTTCCAAACCTATCTTTGGCCCAGCATCAGGCTCACTGCTCAGGAGAAACCTGTTAGTTTGTGGTACGCTCATGGTGTCCATGCCTTGGAACTCTGGATGTATCTAACTGGCTACAGAATTGCCAAGGCACTGAGGACTTCCCTTGTGGAAAAGTGCCCCCAATCATCTGCATTTGAATCTGTGATGTGTTTTGCATACTTACATTTACATAATGAATCTAATACATTATCATTAGAATTATACAGTCTAAAAATGTGACAGTAGGCAATGATAGGGTTTAGAAATAGGCTTTGGAATTGGACAGGTTTGGTTAAGGCATGTAACTTAATAGCTCTATGGCCTTGGACAAATTATTTAATTTCTCTGAGCTTCAGTCTTTTTATCTGTAAAACAGAGATAATAACCTAGGACAAAATTGTGAAGATTAAAGGGCATTCTCTGGTGCCTAACACATAGTAAGAACGCCACAAATGGCTGCCCTTGTTGATTTCAGTATCACTCTTTGCTGTTTGTGATTTCCTTGGCTTCTGGCCAATGACTATAAGACTGAGAAATTCCTCTGTGCAAGAGCCAGACACCCAGGTGTCAGGTCTGGGGATGGACGATAGGGTTGGGGTGGGGGCGGGGAATGTAGGGGAGAAGGACTAGGACAAATTTAAGGGAAAGATTAAGAAGAAAAATGTGGCTCAGTAACATTGTGGATTCTGATTTAGCCACGGAGAGAAATTCAGGATAAACCAAGAGAATATCCTATAGGAACCCATAGGAGGTGAAGTTCCCTTACTGCCTCTCTCCCATAATTGTTCCTTAGGAAAGTAGGAATTGCTGCCCTCGATCTGAGTCTTTATAAACTCTAAACTACTTTAGTGTGAATGATAAAGTACTATTTGGGGAAGAACACTAAGGCAACCTAAATATTTAGGATGTTTACACAGGCCTCTTCACAGATTGGGTAAAATGAAGGCAAATAAATATAGAGACTGCTATGGTCATGACTTCATAGCAATCATTTGATATTATAGTGAACAAATTTTTAGCTATTGCTTTATAGAACAAAATGTTAAAATGCTCCATTGAAGAGGTGGTGATTATAGTAGCCATAGGATAAATATTTTAGAAGGTGTGCAAAGGGGTACTTTTAATTTGGGATAAAATTCCCAATGATCTCATCATACATGAAATCAAAACATGCTGTATGTCAATAGCTCAGAAGGAATTGAAGATGTCATCAAAAATAACTATAGGGATAATGAAGACACTGATACATAGCTATATAAACCTGTCTAAGATGAATAAATTATTTTCTGACCTATGAGTTTGGAAAAGGGTAATATTTTAATATCACATTACTTTTAATTTGTGATATCTACACATGTGAAATTTAAACAGTAAAATATTATAAGTAGACAGCTGACTACTTAATCTATGGCTCTAAAAGTGTATAGTCTCCAGTTTTGGGAGGGAAGGAATTTTCTGTTTGGGAAACTAAGGGGTTGCTCTAGGTTTGGGCATATGAAGTACACAGATGTCTTGGTATATATCAAGGGCAAAATAAAAGAAAACACATTATATTGGTTGAGATGGGTAGTCCTTCAGGGCCTGAGTATTCCCAGAAGAAGAAAGACAGCAGAATGTAAGGCCCAGAGCATGGATTATGGAGCCAACTGGCCTGAACTAAAATCCCTGCTTTGTTATCTAACAGCTCTATGATGTTGGATAACTTAATTTTTCTGTGTGCCTCAGTTTCCTTACCTGTAAAATTAGAGTTTTAAAAATGTTTATCTGTTATGCTCTTATAAGAATTAAGTTTTTTTTTTTTTTTTTTTGAGATGGAGTCTCACTCTGTCACTCAGTCTGGAGTGCAGGGGTGCAATCTCGGCTCACTGCAACCTCTGCCTCCTGGGTTCAAGTGATTCTCCTGCCTTAACCTCCCGAGTAGCTGGGATTACAGCCATCATGCTTGGCTAAGTTTTGTATTTTTGTAGAGACAGGGTTTCACCATGTTGGTCAGGCTTGTCTCGAACTCCTGACCTCAGGTGATCCGCCTGCCTCGGCCTCCCAAAGTACTGGGATTACAGGTGTGAGCCACCACGCCTGGCCAGTTAAGAGTTTTAAAGAGTTTAGAACAGTGATTGGCACACAGTGAGAACCTATGCATTTGTTACACAGTTAGATAGATAGCCTGAACCTGTATCTTCCCTTGTTACAGTGGCCTTACCCAGAAAGAGGTCCTGCCTCTGCTGCCTGGTCTTTCTCTTTCTTCTAAATTATTTAAAAAAATTTTTGTGGGTACATAGTAGGTGTATATATTTATGGGGTACATGAGGTATTTTGGTACAGGCATATAATAGATAATAATCACATCAGGGTAAATGGAGTATCACCTCAAGCATTTATCATTTCTTCATGTTACAAGCATTCCAATAATATTCTTTTAGTTATTTAAAAATGTACAATGAGTTATTGTTGACTGTTGTCACCCTGTTGTGCTATCAAATACCAGATCTTATTCATTCTATCTAACTATATTGTTGTACCCTTTAACCATCTTTACTCACCCTCCTACTCCTTCCATCCCTCCCACCCCTCCCACCCCTCCCACCCTTCTCAGCCTCTGGAAACCATCCTTTTGCTCTATTTCCATAAGTTCAGTTGTTTTAATTTTTAGCTCTCACCAATGAGTGTGAACACAATGAAGTTTGTCTTTCTGTGCCTGGCTTATTTCACTTAATGTAATGTTTTCCAGTTCCATCCATTCTGTTGCAAATGAAAGAATCTCATTCTTTTTTATGGCTAAATATTGTGTATTTGTACCACATTTTCTTTATTCATTTGTCTGTTGATGGATACTGAGGTTGCTTCCGAATCTTGGCTATTGGGAATAGTGCTGCAATAAACATGGGAATGCAGATATCTCTTCAATATACTAATTCCCTTTCTTTTGGATATATGCCCAACGGTAGGATTGCTGGATCATATGGTAGTTCTATTTTTGGTTTTGAGGAAGCTCCACTATGTTCTCCATAGTGGCTGTACTAATTTACATTTCTACCAACGGTATATGAGGGTTCTCTTTTCTCCATATCCTCACCAGCATTTGTTATCACCTGTTGATATGGTTAGTATGGTTAGGCTTTCTGTCTCCATACAAATCTTGTCTTGAACTGTAATCCCCATAATCCCCATGTGTCAAGGGAGAGACCAGGTGGAGGTAATTGGATCATGGAGGCAGTTTTCCCCATGCTGTTCTCATGATAGTGGGTGAGTTCTCATGAGATCTGATGGTTTTATAAGGAGCTCTTCCTGCTTCACTTGGCAATTTTCCTTCCTGCCACCCTGTGAAGAAAGTGCCTTGCTTCCCCTTTGCCTTCTGCTATGATTGTAAATTTCCTGAGGACTCCCCACCATGCTGAACTGTGAGTCACTTAAACCTCTTTTTTAAAATAAATTACCCAGTCTTGAATATTTTTTATAGCAGCATGAAAATGGACTAATACAGTAAATTTGGTACCAGGAAAGGGGTGCTGCTATACATACACCCAAAATGTGGAAGTGATTTTGGAAATGCATAACAGGCAGAGGTTGGAACAGTTTGGAGGGCTCAGAAGAAGACAAGAACATTTTAGAAAGTTTGGAACTTCCTAGAGACTTGTTAAATGGCTTTGACCAAAATGCTGATCGTGATATGGTTAATGAAATTTAGGTTGAGGTGGTCTCAGATGGAGATGAGCAACTTTTTGGGAACTGGAATAAAGCTGACACTTGCTATGCTTTAGCAAAGAGACTGGTGACATTTTGCCCCTGCCCTAGAGATCTGTGCAATTTTGAACCTGAGAGAGATGACTTAGAGTATCTGGTGGAAGGAATTTCTAATCAGCAAAGTGTTCAAGAGGTGACTTGGGTCCTCTTAAAAGCATTCAGTTTTATGTATTCACAAAGAGTTTGTTTGGAATTGGGGGAGCTGCCCAAGGCTGTGGGAGCCCACCTCTTGCATCAGTGTGGCCTGGATGTGAGACACAGAATCAAAGGAGATCATTTCGAATCTTTAATATTTAAGTGTCCTATTGGATTTTGGAACTGCATGGAGCCTTTACCCACTTCCTTGTGGCCAATTTCTCTCATTTGAGATGGCGTATTTACCCAATGGCTGTACTCCTATTGTATCTAGGAAGTAACTAACTTGCTTTTGATTTTAAAGGCTCATAGGCGGAAGGAACTTGCCTTGTCTCAGACGAAACTTTGCACTTGGACTTTTGGGTCAATACTGGGCTTTGGGAGACTGTTGGGAAGGCATGATTGATTTTGAAATGTGAAAGGGACATGATATTTGGGAGGGGCCAGGGTGGAATATGGTTAGGCTTTGTGTCTCCACCCAAATCTCATCTTGAATTGTAATCTCTATAATCCCCACATGTCAAGGGAGAGACAAGGTGGAGGTAAGTGGATCATGGGGAAGTTTTCCCCATGCTATTCTCATAATAGTGAGTTCTCAGGAGACCTGATGGTTTTATAAGGGGCTCCTTCCCCTTTGGTTGGCCTTTCCCCTTTCTGCCACCTTGGGAAGAAGGTGCCTTGTTTCCCCTTTGCCTTTTGCCATGATTGTAAGTTTCCTGAGGCTTCCCCAGCCATGCTGAATTGTGAGTTAAACTTCTTTTCTTTATAAATTACTCAGTCTTGGGTATTTCTTTATAGCAGCATGAAAATGGGCTAATACACCTGTCTTTTGGATATAAGCCATTTTAACTGTAGTGAGATGATATCTTACTGTAGTTTTACTTTATATTTCTCTGATCAGTGATGTTGAATGCCTTTTTACATGCCTGTTTGCCATTTGTATGTCTTCATTTGAAAAATATTGAATCTTTTGTCCATTTTTAATGGATTATTAGATTTTTTTCCTATTGAGTTGTTTGAGTTCCTTACACATTCTGGTTATTAATCCCTTGTTAGATGGGTAGTTTGCATGTATTTTCTCCCATTCTGTGGGTTGTCTCTTCACTTTGTTGATATTTCCTTTGCTGTGAAGAAACTTTTTAACTTGATGTGATCCCATGTGTCCATTTTTGCTTTAGTTGCCCGTGCTTGTGGGGTATTACTCAAGAAATCTTTGCCCAGACCAATGTCATGGAGATCTTCCACAATTTTTTACTGTAGTGGTTTCATAGGCTGAGATCCTAGATTTAAGTCTTTAATCCATTTTAACTTTTGTATATGGTGAGAGATAGAAGCCTAGTTTCATTCTCCTATAAATGGATATCCAGTTTTCCCAGCATCATTTATCAAAGAGACTGTCTTTTCCTCAGTTGATATTCTTGGTGTCTTTGTCAAAAATGAGTTCACTGTGGCTGTGTAAATTTGTTTCTGGGTTCTCTATTTTCCATTGGTCTATATATGTCTGCTTATATGTCAGTACCATGCTGTTTTAATTACTATAGTTCTGTATTATAATTTATAATTAGGTAATGTGATTCCTCCAGTTCTGTTCTCTTTGTTTAGAATGGCTTTGGCTATTACAGGTCTTTTGTGATTCATGAATTTCAGGATTATTTTTTCTGTTTCTGTGAAGAATGTTATTGAATTTTGATAGAGATTGCATTGACTCTGTAGATTGCTTTGTGTAGTATGGACATTTTCACAATATCAATTCTTCCAATTCATGAACATGGTATTTCTTTTTGTTTTGGTGTCCAATTTCTTTCATAAATGTTTTATGGTTTTTACTATAGAGGACTTTTAGTTATTTGTTGAAGTTTATTTGTAGGTACCTTATTTTATTTGTTGCTAATGTAAATAGGATTACTTTTTGATTTCTTTTTCAGATTATTCACTGTTGGCACATAGAAATGCTGCTGATTATTGTATGTTGATATTCTATCCTGTATCTTTACTGAATTTGTTTATAAGTTCTGATAGTTTTTTTTTTTTTTTTTTGTGGAGTCTTCAGTCTTTATATTTCAAAATATAAGCTCTATCATTTGCAAACAAGGATAATTTGACTTCTTCCTTTCCAATTTGGATGCCTGTTTTTTATTTCTCTTGTCTGATTTCTCTAGGACTTCCAGTACTATGTTGAGTAAGAGTTTTGAAAGTGGACATCCTTGCTTCATTCCAGATGTAAAGGAAAGGCTTCATGTTTTTTCCCATTCAGTATGATAATAGCTGTGCTTCTGTTGTATATGGGTTTTTATTGCACTGAGGCATGTTCCTTCTATACTCAGTTTTTTTGAGGGCATTTATCATGAAGGGATGTTGAATTTTTTCAAATGCTTTTTTTTTAGCATCAATTGAAATGGTCATATGGTTTTGCCCTTCATTTCATGGATATTATGTATCACATGAATTGCTTTGCATATGTTGAACCATCCTTTCATTTCTGGGATAAATCTCACTCGGCCATGATGAATTTTTAATGTTTTGTGGAATTCAGTTTGCTTGTATTTGTTGAAGATTTTTGTATCAATGTTCATTGAGGATATTGGTCTGCAGTTATTTTTTTTTTTTGATGTCTTTGATTTTGGTATCAGGGCAATACTTGCCTTGTAGAATGAGTTTGGAAGTATTTTCTAAGCTTCCATTTTTCAGAAGACTTTGAGTAGGATTGGTATTAGTTTTCCTTCAAATGTTTGGTAGAATTCAGCAGTGAGAGCACTGGATCCTGGGTTTTTCTTTACTGCAAGACTTTGTATTATTATGGTTTTGATCTCATTACTTGTTATTGGTCTGTTCAAGTTTTGGATTTCTTCATGGTTAAATCCTGAAGCTGCTAGCTATGTTGCCTGGGGGTGGGGGGAGGAATGTTGCAAGCACTCCTTTTGGTTGCCCCAGCTGGTGTCTCACTGGGTGGTGTGCACCACAAGTCCACTGGCTCTGAGCCTAGCACAGCATCAGGACTTGCCCAGGAATCGCAGTCCTTGTGGCCTACACTACTTTTAAGTTTATTTAGGACCACAGAGCGCTTTAGCCCATAGTAGTGTGGCTAGCCAGAATTCAGGTTCTGACAGCTGGGATGGACAAATCCCTTCTAGCTTGGGCTGGTCTAAATTCCCCCTCTGTGGATTCCTGCCTGAATTCTCCCATGTGTTGCTTTCCACTGTGACAGGGCAGCATTGAGTTCCAATGCAAAGTCCCACAATTGCTGTGCTGTCCCCTCCCCCAAGCATACAGATTCTCTCTCTGCACCTTGTGGCCAGTTCTAGGGGGTAAGGGGATGGTGATGTAGGCAATTCAAGACTATCTTTGCTACCCTCTTCAGTGTGTCTTTCCTTAATATGATGTTCAAATCAGGTATTGTAATTACTCACCTGATTTTTGGTCTTATGAAGGTGCTTTCTTGTATGGATAGTTGTTCAATCTGGTGTTCCTGTGGGGGTGCTGTGATCTTTGGAGAGTTCTATTTGGCCATCTCGCTCTGCCTCCTCTCTCCTGTTTTATTTTATTTGCTTTAGGAGACCTAAAGTAACTACTTTTGCGTTGGAAAAGATTGTGCATATACATTTGGCTGGTCTGATGACTTAGGGGCTAAAGTGGGGAACTGTGCTTCCGGTGTCATGCTTGAGCCTCCACAGTCCTCAGGTGCTCTTTTTGAAGGAAGAGATCTGACAGCCACCCAGAGGTTGGGCCCTGAATCTCTGTTGGCCTCTGCTCAAAGCCATGCTGTCCTCCATCAATGTATTGTCAAAAGGTTGTCCTATGGAACATGCTGAATGCTGGCATGGATGTAAGGTGGCAGGAATGCTCATATGTTGCTGATGGCAGGGTCAAATGGCACCACCACTTTGGAAATCAGTTTGGCAGTATCGTGGAAGCTGAGCATATGCCTACTGGATGACCCAGCCATCCTGCCCCTGGTATGTTCCTAACATAAATATGTACACACATTCACCAAAAGTCATGAACACTACTAATCATGAGTAGACACCCCCAAATTCTGAAATGGACAGATGCATTTCCTAATATTTATGAAATGGAATACTAAACAGCAACGAGACTGAACTACAACTCTGAATGATATAGATCAATCTCTCAAACATTATGTTAACCCAAAGAAGCCAGACACAAAAAGAATGATTCACCTCATATAAAGTACAAAAACAGGCAAAACAGAATGTATGACACAAGTTAGGACAAGGGTCACTCTCAGAGGAGACTAGTGACTAGAGAGGGGAAAAAGGGGAGGCTTTTGGGATGCTGGTGATGTTATTTTACTTAATGTGAGTGTTGGTTACCTGGATGTGTTCAGTTTCTGAAAATTCATTGAGCTGTAAAGTTATGATGTGTGTACTTTTCTGTATGCATATCAGACTTCAAAAATGTTTTGAAGAGAGAACACAGATAACTTTCACATTCTGCAAACTGGGCATTGAACATGTACAGTTATTAATGCTGTGAAATGTAAACCTTGTATTCTCATTTTGTAAGTGCTTGTTTTTATATGTTTGTCTTGTTTCTGTAATTAAATTTTAAGCTCTTTGACAGGGATGACTGTGTCTTATTTTTCTTTGTATTCCCACAGTGGAGGAACAGTGTGTATGCTCATTAAATATTTGTTCATTTATCAGGAGGAAAAGTAGTTTTGCCTAGCTGCTTCATGGAAGGGATGTTTTTCATGCCCGATTGTAGCAGAATCTTTTAATAATTATGTTCTTAATTTAAGACAGTCTTGGAATAGGCTGGCTATTTTGAGCTCTTAACCTTGTGTTTTAGACAATCTGATGTGCCAAATGCTTTGACTAAATTCTCCTGAGGTAAAGTGCCAGCTTTGGAATGTATTTTCTGAGAAGCCAACTTTGAGTGCTGGCAGAATGGAGTGGCTGACTGCCAGCCGGGGGCAGGAAAACTTGCTCTGAACTTTGGGTGACTACCTCATTAACTTACTATGCCATGGATGAACTCTCTCTGGCTCTCCGGGGCCTGGCTCTCCAGGGTATGGGGGAGAGGGAGGGAAGGAGGGATGGAGAGAGAAAGAGAGGGGGAGATGGAGAGGGAGGAGAGAGAAAGGGGCAGCTTAATTGAGGAGCAACTCCCCCAGGGCCTAAGCCACAGTAGAAAATGGTGCTGGCTTAAGACACTGTTGGTGAAATGAGTCAGCATGTCAGCTTAGCCATAGGACAAAGTCTCCACAAGCTAGCTATAATTGGAGAGAAAATTTACATGAAACTGAAAGTAAGCACTCATCCTCCCACTTAAAGTAAAAACAGGCCTTGGTGGAAAAATTTTATACCATAAATAATGCACATGGAGTTATACTTGTAAATCCGTGGGACCTATAGGTAGGATTTCTAAAAATCTATTTTTCTCCTTTTTCTTTTGAGACTTTGCTCTGAAAATAAAAATGGTTGATTGTTTTTAAAGTGACATGTAAAAGAACCTTTCTAGACCCTAGGTTACTAAGTGTTTGTGCAGAAGAAAAATGTAAACAAATGCATATTTTTCTGCAATCTGTAATTCTTTTCAATTTGAGATACTATTGCAAGTCTAGTATTATGTTTTTCCACCTGGAAACTCAGAGCTAACTCTGCCTGCTTTTGTAATCAGCTTGTAGGAGCAGCAGAAAAAGAGTGCTGTTTAAAGTGATTCTGCAGAATGCTGCATCGATTTCTTAGTTTTATGGGCATCACTTTTGGTGCACGGAGCTTACCTCAAAATTTAGTATTTCTTTTCTCTTTCTTGAAAACATATACACACACACACCCCTACACCTTCAGAGCAGAATCAGTGTGAGCAAAAATTCAGTTGCAGTTGAATTTCTATTATCTGGGATCTAGGGAAATTTGTAGAATGCCGAAATCTTGAACAGACTTCTAGAAGTCCAGAATATTCTAGAAGGCATTAGAGAAGGCAGAAGTGCCCTGCAAATATAGCAAGGGTTAACCTGCAAGTGTGTGCAGCTAATTGACACTGCCTTCCCATTCTTCTACACTGGGAAAGTGCTTGACAGTTGCTAGGCCAAGGCCTCACTACTAATTGAAGGAAACTGCTCCTGCATTTAGAAAAAGGGAAATTTCAGCTGATTTGGAAACACTTATGAACTCACATTGACTTATTCTTTTTAGGTAAAGTAGGAGAGATTTTAATTGATTCTTGAACATTGCTTTCCTGAAACTTTCAAAGCTTACCAGACTTGTGCCCTGATGTATAATTTTGGGTCCTGTTGTTATTCAGAGCCATATATTTAAAGAGCTTTAATTTTAAAAATCATCTTTCAAGATAGCCTATTGTCACCTCTGTAGTCTCAAATGCTAATGAACGGGGCAGTTGTGTGTGCTGATGAATAGGTACTTATAAAGCTTTGTACAAATAAAGCAAAAATATGACAAATTCGTCAATTTAAACAGCTTAGGATTCTGAATGTTCAACAATTAATAATGAACTTGTGGGATTGTCATTTCATAGTAGGTGAAAAACTGAGATGAAAGAATAAATTTCAGTGTGAGAGTAGTGGCAGGTTTTCCTTTATGTTTAGGAACTTTGAGATAGGGTATAGGGACACAGCATTTCTCTACTTATCAGGGTAAAGAACTTGAAGCAACAAGAAGCCTGGTGCACCTTGCACAGAGGCCTGTATGGAACAATGGAGAGTCTTGACTGGTGTCATGGCTGTCTTCAACTCCCTACCTCACACCATCAGAAGAAATGTACTGATCCTGGGTTCCTTTGTGCTTTCTCTGTTTTGCTTTTCTACCATCCCTCTCTTCTAAACCCCCTTTCTTCTTGCTCCTCAGTCTTTATCTGTTTTCAAACTTACTTCTCTCCTGCATTATTCCAACAATGTATTCAAACATGCAGCAGCTTCAGAGTTAGAGAGCTTTGCAGTCTAGTTTCCTTGATTATGGAATCGGAAGTCACAGAAATGTTTCTGAAAATAACTGTCTACAAAACTGGATGGGTTTTCCATGCTACTTTTAAGATTTAGATGAGATTGACACCCATTCCATGCCATAAGGATATCCAGAGTAGGTAACCCTCATAATCCTGGGGGCTTCAGGATTGCTATGAACCAGTGAATGCCATGTATTTTTTTAAGTCTTCCTTTTCCTGAATGGGAATGTCTATTATGGTCATCCTGTCTTATTTCACCCATGTATGGCATTAATTCTGAGGTTGGTTAATTAGGGCGGAGATCAGCACATTTTTTTCTGTAAAGGGCCAGATAGTATTTTAGGCTTTGTGGGCCATATGGTCTCTGTCATAACCACTCAATCTACCATTGTAGAATGAAAGCATTCATAGACAACAAATAATGGGTAAAGCTGTTTCAAGAAAACTTTCTTTACAAAACTAGGAGAGGGGCTGGATTTGTCTTGCAGGCTACAGTTTGCTGACCCTCACACATTATTTTTTCTTTCTGACACTGCTGTTTTTCAGGATTTTGTCACTTTAATCCTCCATATTACTTAGTTTTTATTTTACATTTTTTTCTAATCTTTTCCTGTTGTCTTATGGAAACATAATTCAATCTGATCTCTAACTTGGTAATCTGGTCATTGGCTATGTCTGTCCTGCTATGTATCCTAGCTATTAAGACTTTTATTGCTATGATTATATTTTTTAAATTAACATTTTCACTTGGCTCTTTTTAAAGTCTTTTTACTGCTTCATAATTCAAATAACTTTCGTTTTCTATTTGAGGATATTTAATATGCCATCTATTCTAGTAACTGCTCCATGTGGTACACATTGTTTAATTTGCTGGTTTTCTTTTGTAGCTATTGTATTTATCAGGGATAAAATTATTTTGTCCAGCATGTCCATATTCCTTGGGGACCAGCTACTCTCTCTGGTGATGGATATTAGGAGTAGATAAAACCTAGATGCTAGTTATTTATAGCCCTCATGATAATTTTGAGAGAAGAGTGAATGAACTCAAGTATGGAATGCCTCAGAAACCACAGAACCATTTGTTACCACTCCACAAGGCAACACTTCTAATCCTTTTAAATCCTTTCTTTAAATACTTAAAGAAGGACACATTAGGAGGTGGTAATCTCCTTAAACTGCAGTCTACCAGCTCTGGGAACTTAGAGAGGAAGAAGGGAGGAGTGATTGTCTGGGTGGCCCTCACCAATCCATACCTGAATTTTTTTTTTTTTTAATAATCAAATTCTTACTGCAAGGATACTTTTGTGCTACTTTGAGAGAGCCTCATTGACATTGGCACGCTAGGCTGTTGCCACCTTTTCTGTGTGTGGGACCTGATTATATTGGGAGAATGTGGAGAAAGGGTAAGAGGAGAGCCTCAAGGGTCTCCCCCAGTGTATTGAATCCCTACTGTGTTTGCCTGGCTACTATACCACACTACCACCCTTTCTAGATGTACAAATTCATGATTGCCTATAGCCTCCCAAGACAGTCTGCAGAAATTTTTGTTAATTCCTTGGTTCCATCCTTTCCTCTCACTTGTTAAATTCCTCCATGATTGACTTTGGTGGAGGGGAGCCAGAAGCCTGTGTTAGTTTTTCACCTTGTCAAGAATGAAAAACTTTCTGAAGCTTTGCATACTTTTATACTCACCCCAAGACCTGTCTTGGCCAATTAATCAATTAAAAAATGTGTGACAGCTACAAAAGCCCCTCCTATAAAAGAAAACATGACCTATCATTGGCAAGAGGGAAAGGAGAAAACAGGAAAAACTAAAAGATGGTATATGGATAATATAAAATATGATAGCAGAATTAAGTCTTAATATGAGTAACTGTAATAAATGTAAGTGTTCTAATCTTCAGAGAAAAGTAAAAACACAAGATTAAACAATAGTTAAATAATTAAAACAAGATTAAACAAAACATAAGGGTACGGAAAGGTTGAAAATTAAAAAGATGAAAGGATATACCAAGTAGATATCAACCAACAAAATCTGGGGCAGTAGTCTTAATATCTGATAAAATAGAAGGTCTTTGTATACAAATAAAAGTTAGAATACAATCAGAAGGAAAAAACAACTATGAATGAGCTAATAATATAACCATAAAATGTATAAAGCAACTACTCAGAGTCATGGGTAAAAAAATTTTCAACAATTACTTATTTGGACATTTTAACAGACTCCGTTTTAAAATAGGTTAAGCGGTCAAAAACAAATGGAGACATGGGTGGTCTGAATATACAAATGAATTATCTTCAGCCATTAGATATTAACTCAGTTCAACATATCCCTTTTGAACATATTTTCAAAATTTGATGATATAATAGGCCAAAAAGGAACTTTCAATAAATTCCAAAGTATCAATATTAAACACCTATGTTCTCTTGCTATAATGTAATAAAATTAGAACATAAAGGAATTGCTAAAAAATTTGGTGAGACTGGAGACTGAATAGTATAATACTAAAAACCCCTTTGGTTAATAAATAAAACATTAAAATAAAATACCAGAAAATTGTAATAAAAACACACTACTTCTCAAATTTTGTGGGACACAGAGCAACGTCCTCAATTAGGGAGGAATTTATAGCTATTGCATTTATCAAGAAACAAGAAATGTTGGAATGAAATGAACTACACTTTCAAGTCAAGAAGTTTTCAAACTACAGGTAAAATAGAGACTAAAAATAATAAAAGAGCAAGATGAATGTATTAGAGTTCTCTAGAGGGGCAGGCCTAATAGGATAGATGTATATATGAAAGGGAGTTTATTAAGTTTTGATTCACATGATCACAAAGTAAAGTCCCACAATAGGCTGTCTGCAAGCTAAGAAGCAAGGAAGCCAGTCTGAATCCCAAAACCTCAAAAGTAGAGAAGCTGACAGGGCAGCCTTCAGTCTATGACTGAAGGCCTGAGAGCCCTTGGCAAACCATCGAAAAGTTATTCAGTTTTTGGATTCTTGATGTAAGTCCAAGAGTCCAAAAGCTGAAGAACCTGGAGTCTGATGTTCGAGGGCAGAAAGCATCCAGCATGGGAGAAAGATGAAGGCTAGAAGACTCAGCCAGTCTAGTGCTTCTACATTCCTCTGCCTGCTTTTATTCTAGCAATGCTGGCAGCTGAGTAGATGATGCCCACCCAGATTGAGGGTGGGTCTGCCTCTCCTAGTCCACTGACTCAAATGTTAATCTCCTTTGGCAACACCCTCACAGACATATCCAGGAACAATTCTTTGCATCCTTCAATTCAATCAAGTTGACACATCACAATGAATAACGTAAGCAATTACATTTGAAAGTCGAGATGACTATTTTCTGGAAAAAATATTTTAAATGCCAAAATTCACTTAAGAAGTTGGTGAAAAGTTTGTACTCTTTGACTAACATTCTCCCCTTCCCTGACACCCAGCCCCTGGCAAATACTGTTCTACTCACTATTTCTGTGAGTTTGACTTTTCTAGGTTCCCCATATGAGTGAGATTATGCAGTATTTCTTTCTGTGTCTGGCTTACTTCACTTAACATAATGTCCTAGCTTCATCCATGTTGTTACAAATGGCACAAAGTTTCAGTTGTACAGGATGAATTAGTTTTGGAGATCTAATGTATAGCACAGTGATGATAGTTAATAATGCTATGTTATATACTTGAAATTTGCTAAGAGAGGAGATCTCAAGTGTTCTCACCAAAAATAAAAAACATAAATATGTGGGGGTGATGGATAGGTTAATTAACTTGATTGAGGGAATCATTTCACAAGGTATAGTTATATCAAATCATCATGTTGCACACATGAAATATAGACAGTGTTTGTCATTCACACCTCAATAAACATAGGTAAAGAGCAGGAAGCATTAAAACAATTTTATACAATTAAAAACTTCCTTATCCTTTCTAGGATGATATGTTTTTATGCATACTTTCTATCAAATCTTAAAGGAATAATTTGTATCTTAGATAAATTATGCTGAAAGATAGAAAATAGTTCATTTCACATCATGAAGCTAAACTCTGGTTTCCAAAACTGGACATAGACAACTCAGGCCTGTGAATCATTTTTCTTTTCCTATCTCACTTATGAATGTAGATGCCAAAATCCTAAAGGAGGAAAAGAATATATTCTCTCTGTTGATGCAGAAAATGTATTTGATAATGCAAAATATTTTTATGTTGTAAGTATTCACAAGCAAAGTAAAAAGGGATTTTCCTTATTGGGGGAAAGGTTATATACCAAATTCCTGCAGCAAACATTGCATTTAATTGAGAAACTTTTAAGATCAGGAATGAGGGAAAGATACCTCCATCACAGATACTGTTGAATACAGTGCTGTGACTCACACACAAAGTTATAAGAAAGAAAAACAAAATTAGATTATAAAAATTGGAACATTAAGTGATAAACTATCTTTATATGTCGATTGCATAAATATCTACCTAGAAAAACCAATGGAATCAAGAAATGAGTTTGCCAAATGTAAAATTAACTTACAAAATCAATAGTATTCATTTCTCTACACTAGCAACAACTGCCTGTAAATTATTTTTTAAAAGATACCAGTTATAATAGTAAAACAAAACCTAAAAATGAAAACTAAAAAAAACAAGAAAGGACAGTAAACTACCAAACCAAAAACCCCGTAAAGTTGGGGTTAACAAACTATGGTCAGTCGGCCAAATTCTGCCAACCACTTGTTTTTGTAAATGAGGTTTTATTGGAGCCCAGCCACACCTGTTGTTACACATGGTCTGTGGCTGCTTTCATGCAACAATGGGTGAATTTAGAAGTTTTAACAGAAACTGTATAGCCCACAAAGCCTCAAATACTTGCTATCTGGTCCTTTACAGAAAAAGTGTGCTGATTCTGCTCTAATGTACCTAGGAATCGACATAACCAAAAATTTACAACACCTACATGCAAAATCTTAAGGGTCTATTAAAGGACGTGAAAGAAAATCCAAATAGTTGTGGAGACATCCTTTCCTCTTAGAAAATATTTTATGTGTTTTCTCATGGCTTCTTTCAGCAACCATGGAAGAGTTTAGTAATTTTAACAGAAACTCTATGGTTTCTATATGATAGAAAATAATTGTTTAATGAGAACACATGAACACAGGGGAGGGGAACATCACACACTGGGGCCTGTTGGGGGGTGGGTGGTTGGGGACAAGGGGAGGGAGAGCATTAGGAGAAATACCTAATGCATGTGGGGCTTAAAACCTAGATGATGGGTTGGTAGGTGCAGCAAACCACCATAGCACATGTATACCTATGTAACAAACCTGCACATTCTGCACATATATCCCAGAACTTAAACAATTGTTCACTAATTATGAAACGAAACAAAAATCCAGAGTGCATCTAGATTTTTGAGACCCTCAGTATTTTAAAATTAATATGTAATAATAAAATTCTGAAACAGCTAAATCACCTTTGGAAAAGAAGAACAAGAGAGTTAGCCACTCAGATATTAAGGCTTACTAGAAAGCCATGGTAAGAAAAACATGTTGTGGTACTGGTACAGGAAGAAATAGACCCATGGAATGGAACAGAGAACTCAGAGACAGACCTTGTATATGTGGGAATTGAATATGGTGAAAATAACACCAGAAATCAATGGGAAAGGATAGGCTGTTTAGCAGATGGTAATAAGAACACTAACTCGCTAAATGAAGAAAAATAAAACAGGCACCCTACTTAATACCATGTTCAAAGTGGACTCCAGATGCATGAAAGATGAGAATGTGAAAGATAAAGCCATAAAGTCAATAGAAGATAATGCTGGAGATTTCTGTGTGACTAAAAGGGATGGGTCATCTTAAATAAAACTCCAAAACAAAAAGATGAATTTGATTATATAAAAACTAAGGATTTCTGTTCAATGGGGAAAATATGGACAAAGTAAACAGCTGATAGACTGGGAGAAAATAAAACTCCTGCAAAATAGAAAAAATACTCCAGTAGAAAAATAGGTAAGGAAAAGAAATAACAATTCACAGAAGAGGAAAAAAGACTATATCTGGAATATGAGGATATACTCTTAATCATTAGTAATTAGAGAAATGCACACTAAGGCAAGGCATATCATTTTGCATCTATCTACGGTTAGCAAGCATTAGAAAGGTGAATCACATCAAACTTGTGGGGAAAATAGGAATTATTATACATTGCTGAAGGGAATGTGAGGTGTAGACTGTTGTGGCCATTCTAGTGAACAATCTGGCAGCATTTAGCTAGATTGTAAGTTAAAAATCTGTATATGTTGTAACTCAGCAATTCCATTTCTAGTTAGTATCCCTGAGACATTCTCATAAAGGTCTGGAGGGTAGCAGTGTTTGGAAGATGTCCACCACAGCATTATTTGTAATAGTAGTAGGAGCGGGGATCTGGATGTCCAGCACCAGGGACTGAGTAAGTACAATGTAAAGGGTGCAAGTCATGGAATACTGTGCAGTCATTGTAAGTGTCTGACTAGTTGTACACAATCACAGAGATACCTTGAAAATATGGTGTTGAGTGGGGAAAAAACGAGGGAATATGAATGAGCATGGACAATAAGACTAAAGGAATAAAAAAAAGCTGGGCTTTGCATGGACCAATGATGACAGCATGCCATGAACACAGGAGTATAATTAACTCAATCCTCCCCCACCAGTGTCCTTAGCCGAATGCCGACTGCCAACTTCTCTCAGCCCCACTGCCTCTGATTTTGTTCCTCTGCTGAGCTTCTGTGGGAAAAGTCTCCTTGAAAGGTCTGTGCTTTTGCTGGGATTGGAAAGGGTTAGAATTCCTAGGCTGCTCAGCTCTTTTAGGTGTCGCTGTCAGTCTGATCCAATTGAATTTATAGCTACCAGATATTTTTTTCTTTTGGATCTATTGCTGACACCCATCACCGACTCCTAACAGACTGTGGAATGATTATTTTGATATTTCTTCAATGGTTTTTGTAAGGAGAGGTAAATGTCTGTGTTCACTCAATCAATTACCTTAAATCAGAAGTCTGAAAGATTATTTACTTTTTAATTTTGTGCTTCAACACTCCTAATCTAAATTTCAAACCCAGGGTTGTTGAAATAGCTTTCTTAAATATTCTAAGCCTTGCTTCTGAAAAGATTGCTTTAAACTCAGAACTCCAACAAGTTTAGACAGATTGACTATTTGAGTTTTTACTATGCCCTCATGCTTAATATCCTAGGTGCAAATTTGAGAACACTAAGCTATCTTTAAATTGTTTCAGTAATTGAAGTGAAATTAAATTCATAAATCAATAAAGAACAAAAGCATAGTAACTGTGATTATGTGTAGATAATTTTGACACATACTTTAATTTCAAGAATTTTCTGCATTTGAATATCTTATTTCCACTATGCTTGTAAATTTAGTTTTTAAAAAATAACTTTAAAATATATGACATTTTAAAAGGTGCACGAATTATAAGTACACAGCTCAATGAATTTTTAGAGTAAACATACATGTACAATCACCAGCTAGGTCAAGAAATACAACTTTACCAACACCATAAAAGAATGGAATCAAGTAATACATGTTCTTTTGTGTCTGGTTTCTTTCATTCAACATTTGTTTGTGAGATTCATCCATGTCCCTGTGTGTAGATGTAGCTCATTAGTTTTCTCTTGCTGTGTAGAATTCCATTATAAACAATGTGCTGTAATTTATCCTTATAACATTAATGAATATTTGGCCTTGAGGGTAGAAGGATTTAAAGGAAAGGGCCCTGGGCCCCCACTGTGGGACCTTGGAGCTCACTGCCTAGGGTCATTTCAAGTTTCTGCTCCACACATTCTGGCACAGTGCTCCTTAGCTGCCCTAGCTGTGACTAAAGATGGCTCAGGTGCATCTCAGTCTGCCCTTCCAAAAGCCAGAAGGGGGTAATCCTTGGTGGTGTCAACATGGTGCTAACTCTAAGTGCACAGAGTGTAAGAGCCATGGGGCCATGGCTACCTCTACCTAGGTTTCAAAGGTTGCCCTGTAGAGCTTCAGAAGCCCAGGGAGAGAACTGCCACATCAGATATCAAAGTTATGCTGGCCTCTTAAAAAATATGGGTATAAAGTTGTCATTTTTTTAATTACAATTTTAAAGATTGTGAGATCTATAGTGATATCCCACTTTTAATTCCTTATAATGGGTATCATGCTCTCTTTATCAGTCTTGGTAGAGGTTCATACATTATTTTTAGTGTTTTAAAGGACAAACTTTTTGTTTTTGATCATGATATTGAATAGGTGTCTGTAGCCTCCGTTGCCCCTGCTGTTTGTTTCTCTGACTGCCACTGCAGTATTGTCTCAGGGCTGGAGGGTGTGACAATAGAGAAAACAAGAAAAATGGGGAATTTCTTCTGTCTTTTATAGTGTTATGAATGGCTTCCTCTCATTAAGCCAGAATTTAAGGGATTCTCCTAGAGCTCATTCTGTCCATTCCTGGGTGCCTACTTTCTGGTTTCAGGTTGACTTGAGACCTCAGAAAGGGGTAGTAGAGGACAAAAGGAGAACTCACTGCTGGTTCAATGGTACTTTTAACTGTGATCTTTTCCCCTCCATCTAGGTCCCAAAATTTATTTTTCAGAGTTCTCAAATAGCTTCCAGATTGTATAGCTTCATTGAGAGAAACAGACAAGATGGAGTGTACTGACTTTATCTCACCCAGAACCAGAAGTGCATCAGTTTCTTTTCTGTAGTTTCCAGTTCCCTGTCAAAAGTCATCACTTGTGGTTTAATTTTTGAACATATTATGACCATTTAAAAGTCTATGTCTGTTAACACCATTCACTGGATTTCTTTTGGGTCTTTTTGCTCTTGCTCTTTTTTTGTAAAATCTTGAGTTCCAGTTCTATTTTATCTTCTTACATGCCTGATTATTTTTGATTGAGTGCCAGATACTTGCATTAAAATTTGTTGTTTTGATGCTCTAAGTAATAAAAACTTTCTATAGAGAGGATTAATTTATGTGTTAGACAACTAGGCATTGGGATGATCACCTTTATCTGGTCAGGACTTGAGATGACTTAAAGCTGGGTTTTAATCCTTTTGAGGGCTGTTATATTTCTAGTTCCTCCTCTTCCTAGAGTGCATCCCTTTGTGGTCCTGATTGAGGTATTTACCAGGGCTTCTTTTCCTTGGCAGTCTCAAGTCAATTTTTTGTCCTCTTGTGCTTTGTTATGCTTAGCTTTTCAGCCTCTCCACTGCCGCTTTTACTTTAATTGGCAATTGCCTCAATGGTAAAAGTATTCCCAAGTGCCTGTCTCAAGTCTCTTGGTTTCCATTTTCTTCTGGATCTTGACTTTGCAAATTTTCAATGCCTTAGTAGTTCTGTGATTCATTCAAGCTGGGGTTTTTTATGTTCCCACAACCCCACCCCACAGCCTTTCTAATTGTTCTCAGCAGGAGTATTGGTCTGAAAACAACCTAGTCAGCTATTGCCCCAGAGGGAAGTTTTAGAGGTAAAAATCTTATGTCACTTCTCTCCTCAGAAACCTTTAATATATGTTAGTTTCTACCCTACTCCTACTTTGATGTTGCATTTTTTTTCTGAACGATACAATTTTATGCTTCTATGACTTTTCCTACAGTTTGTACTCTATGTGGAGTTCTCTTCTGTTTCTTCTCTGCCTCAAAGATTAAGTATCTTTCTTCATAACCCATGTTATATTTTATCCCCTTTGTTAGACTTTCTTTTGCATTTGGCCTCTGTATTTCACACATACTATTCTAGTTGTAACTCTCATACAGCCTTATAGTTGGTTGTTTGTCTACATGTCTGTCTTCCTCATTAGAATTGAGCTCTTCTGTGGCTCACACCATATATTACTCATCTTTTTATATCCAGTGCCAAATGCAGTATTTATCACCATAGACGTTTCAAATGTGTTTGGACTGAAATGGAGTGAGCTACAAAAATATGTTCAACTGTAAGCATGGTTTGGCCCTGAGGTTATCTCCTAGTCTGTCTTACCTCAGGGATTGATGAAGGCCTTATCTAGGAATGACCAATTAAAATGTGTCAGGCTTCTTCCTTGTCTAGTTGGTTCTCTTCTTTTATAGTACTGGTTAATTACTGTCTCTCATTGCCTATTGTATCTAATGATATCACAGACTGGGAAACACTGTATACCAGGTCTGATATTAACTCTAGCAACCTCTCAGTCTCTATCTGAATTATTCAAAGTTTAAAGTGTAGAGCCCTACTTTGATTTCTTTGTTTTAAGCCAGTTTATTCTTACTAGATCTCCCAAGTTCTTCACAAATATTCTTAGGCCATCCTAGTCATAAGCAGAAAATGGACATCTTCCAGGTTGACTGTTACCTGAAAAAGTCTTTCCTACTGTGTAGATGTCATTTTCTCTGTTCTTATCCCCAGGATCTTCTTATTAAATGTGGCCTCCTGCACCACTTCAGCCTACAACTGTCTGGGGGATTTGCAATTCCATTGTTTCATAGTATATAAGTAACCCTGCTCTTGAAAATCTTGGATATTCATCAAGATAATATAAATATTAATGTTAAAATGTGGATCAATATTCTTTATTGATTCATTTATATTCTCATAACCTTCAAAAATGGTTTGAGGGAGGCTGCATGTTATAAAACAATGATCACAAAATAAAAATTTTCAAAATCAGAAAAGAAGAAAAACTCCGGGCAAGAACTCTCTGCTCTAAGAAGCTATAGATTTCACATACCAAATTTAGCTCTGTGCCTCCTGGTGGCCAGGAGAGAGAGAGAGAGAGAGAGAGAGAGAGAGAGAGAGTGTGTGAGTAACTCAATAGGCTTTATAACTTGCATTTTTTTTTTTTTGTTAGAGCCACTTCAGTTTCTCCAGAGAAACTAACGATATCTTCTGGGCAGAACTGAGAGAAATTTATCGCTGGATTCCTTATGTTAAGGGGATTTTTGTTAATAGGAGAAAAATTTGTTTAAACGTTTTATTAAAAATGATAGGATTTCTTGATTTATTTATTTTTTAGTCCTCCATGAAAACCAATATTTAATGTTAAAATATTGTTCTATACAGACAGCTCTAGAGTGAGAGGAAGGTAGGCCAAGCATGTAGGTTTCTGATGATTTAGCATAACCCAAGGATGGAACTTGAAGAATTTTGAGAAAGGCCTGTTGTCATCTTTCAGTCTATTAGTTTCTAATCCCAGCTAAATCATCTGAGTTTTTTAAAAAAGTTACAAATGTTACAAATATCCAATGTTGGAAAAAGTGGTAGAAGTATTTTCACAGGTGACTTTAAAAAGCAATTAATTTGAATCAAACCTTAATGAATTAATTTCTTCTCTTGGCATGAAAATGAATGATGTCACATATGGTTTGGATTGCTGTTATGCTTTCCATAGGGTTTGAATTAACGTTAGCAACAACCACCAGCACAAACAACTTAGGCAGATGTCACTGTGACAGATGCTGAGGATGGAGAAGTGAACAGGACATTTGGAGCCTCAGTCCGATAGTTAAATACAAGAACATATATGGATCTTAAAAGAATGTACAGTGTACTAGTTTACTATTGACACTGTAACAAATTGCTACAAACTTGGTGACTTCGAGCAACACAGATCTATTGTCTTATAAGTTCTGGAGGTGAGAAGACCAAAATAGGTCTCAGTTGGGCTAAAGTCAAGGAGTTAGCAAGGCTGCATTCCTTCTGGAGGCTCTAGGGGTGAATCTATCTCCTTGTCTTTCCAGCTTCCAGAGGCTTCCCTCATGTTTTGGCTTGTGATCCCTTCCAGTATTGTATTGCTCTGACTTCTGCTTCTGTCATCACATCTACTTCTCTGACGGACTCTATTTCCTCCCCTCTCATATAAGAATCCTTACATGAGAGGATTCTTACATGGGCTTACTTGGATATCCAGGATAATCCTTAATTGGTCACACATCTCAAAGTCACTTTTACCATTAAGGCAACACAGTCACAGATTCCAGGGATCAAGACATGTACTTTTGTCTTGGGGGGGTGGGTATTATTCTGCCTACTGCATATCATAAGCATACAAAAGTGCATGGCCTTTATAAATGTGGTCAGGTTATTTAAACTCTAATTTTCAAAATATTCACCTCTAAAATGGGACAATAATAGCCCCTTAAAAAGACAGTTAAGAAGCTTAAATAAAGTGTGAACACTTTTGCCACTATAGCTGACACACAGTAGGTACTCAGTAAATATTACTTAAGTGAGAATTTAAATCTAATACCTGTATACTGCAGAAAGTTTGAATCCAACTTGTCAGACTCTTTGGACAGAGAAAGTTTTTATTATTCCTTTAGGTTGGTGCACATTTTCAAGAGAAAATAAAAAATAGGCTCCAGATAATACTAGCTTTGTGTCCCTTATTTGAGAACTAATCATATGGTGAAATATCACATGCTTTGGCATTATCTTCCACAAAACATAAGGGAGAAAACTTAAAAATAGAAAAATAGAAAATCTCAACAATAATTCTGGTAGAAACGACTTGTAACTATTTAGCGCCTTATTTTTATTTCTCGAACACTTTCCGTTTGAAGAGCTCAGATTGCTTGGGACATGCTAGCTAATTCTTGTGGTACCAGATGTATCTGGTGCAATGAGGGGGTAGGTACTAGCAACGAAGAGAAAAGGGGGAAATGGGGCAGGTGTGACAAGCTAGGGTTTGTGTTTGGAAGCAGTTCTTGGCAAAGGTGAACATATTTTTAGGTAATCTTTTCTTTTCCTGTGAAAGTCTGTAATGCTCTAAAATTTGCTCCATTCTTACAGCCTAGAAATAGAACCCTGGAAATAGAATGACTGCACTTTGGTGGTTATTGTGGGCTGGGAAGTGAAAGCCAAGAGTGGTGGTTCTAAAACTTTTACTTTGTAATTTCTATCCATCATCCTCTCCCGGCTCTTCTAAGGCCCAGTGGCACATAGCAACAATTTTCTGCTTCTTTTCACTTTTTTTCTGATGCCCCTTCCCCATGGCAAAATAGCTCTCTTTAAACTAATTTGGACCCACCACTGCCTACAGCAGTTCAGAATTTTGTTGTGCTGCTTTCCCTCTCATGAGATCTCAGCAGATTTCAAACCTTGGTCAGAAGACAGTGCTGGTGGATGACTCAGGTGGCAAAGGAGGCCCATTTCCTCCATTTTTACTGTCTACAAATTGCTACTTTTGCTATTTTCTTTAAATCATTCATTAAATATTAAGGATAATCTCAATAAGCTATTAGTGGTAGATTCTGAAGATGTAGCAGTGAACAGCAGTCTCTGCTGTCATGAACCTTGTAGTCTAGTGAAAGAGACAAGTAATAAATAAGGAACCCAATTTGTGCATGGGATAATTATAGTAGCTGTAAATACAAAGGATGAAATAAAGTAATGAGATGAGCAAGTTTAGAAGAAGTGGGATCTTGGTCTAAGTAGAAGAACAGAAAGAAGACTAGTGTGGCCAGAACATGTTCAGGTGGGGGTAGAATTTTATGAGATGAGTTTAGGGAGACAATTTTCAGTGATGCTAAGGAGTTTGGATTTATTTTCAAAACAATGGGAAGTCATGAGACAGTTTTAAACAGAATAATATCTGATTTGTAGTTTAAAAATTATTCTGACATTCTGAGTGAAAAATAGTGTGGAAAGGAGAAAGAGTGGAAAAGTAAAATCTGTTAGGAGGTATTGATGGTGAGAGATGATAATGCTGCAGGTCTGGTGGAATCAATGTCAATGGAGATAAATGAACACTTTTCAGATGTTTTTGAGATAGAGTTGGAAAGACTTGCTGCTGGATTGGTTGTCAGGGTTGATGGAGAGAAGAAAACTTGGGCGATCCTAGGGTTTGGCTTGACCAGCTAGGTGACTGACGGTGCCATCTACTGAGATGATAAAGACAGGTGGGGAAATGGGTTTTGTGGAGGGAGGGAATGATGAGTTTTGTTTCTGTCCACGTTAGTAATTTAGAGGATCTTTTAGCTAGCAGTCTTTCAAGAAGAGATGTCATGTTAGCAGAAGTTACAGTTTGGGAGTCTTTAGAATACCAATGGTATTTTAAACTATAGCACTGCATGAACCCATCAGGGTAAGATAGAAGAGGACTCCTGTGCTTACAAACATTTGGAGATCAGTTGGAGGAGGAACCAGGCTAGGGAAAGTGTGATGTCACTGAAACCATGAGACAAAATTATCTTTTTTTTTTTTTTTAATAGTTTAATGTATTTTAATAGCAAACTTACAGGAACAGCACAGAAGACAGACAACATTAAAAACATGTACTTGCATGTAGGACAACTCAGTTAGAAAAGTATAGTGAATGGATGGAATCTACTGTATGATAAAAATGCTACAAACACCATTTAGTTGCCATCAATAAGAAATTTACTTGTTTTAAAAAAATCCAAATGCTGGCATTGTCCAGAAAAATTTAACAGGTTTATTTATAATTATTATAAAGTTGAACCGCTGAAACTTGTTCACTGAAACATTTTAACTTGTATTAATGCTTTACATTTCTGCATTTATATTAAAAATTCACACACAAATGAAAATGGAAAAACTGCCAATACCTGATTTCTGTCCCTATTTTTCCACTCGCAATCATATACTTAGGTACCTTCTGACCCCATGGAAAAAAAATTATCTAACGTTCAGAACTACCAATAACAGGAAGAAGAGAATTTTTTTTTTTTTGAGAATGAAATGTTTCCCATCATAGTGGATTCTTAAGCACGCTCTCCACGTATGCGGCGTGCTAGCTGGATGTCTTTTGGCATAATTGTTACACGTTTGGCATGGATAGCACAAAGGTTGGTGTCTTCAAAAAGGCCAACCAGATAGGCCTCACTTGCCTCCTGCAAAGCACCGATAGCTGCGCTCTGGAAGCGCAGATCTGTTTAAAGTCCTGAGCAATTTCTCGCACCAGACGCTGGAAGGGAAGTTTGCGAATCAGAAGTTCAGTGGACTTCTGATAACGTCTAATTTCACAGAGTGCCACAGTACCAGGCCTGTAACGATGAGGTTTCTTCACCCCCTCCAGTAGAGGGCGCACTCTTGCGAGCGGCTTTTGTAGCCAGTTGCTTCCTGGGTGCTTTACCACCGGTAGATTTGCGGGCAGTCTGCTTTGTACGAGCCATGGTATAGAGACCTCCTTACTTACCCCCCTTCTCCTTCGGCTGGAGCTCGATTATCTTAAGAGTGATCAACGGTATTGAGTACAGCTGACAGGACATGAAGTTTGAGGACAGAGAGGTGACAACTGGTTCTGTCAAGATGGAGGTTATTGGTGAACTCGATAAGAGTGGCTTCAGTTTGGTGGGGGAGAGAAGCCACATTCTGGAAGAGTGAATGCGAGCGAAAGAAATGAAAAAGTCAAATATAACCACTTTTGGTCTTCCCTCCCTTAATGCTGTTACTCTGTTGAAGTTTATTAGAATGTGTTGGGACAATCCATGGCAGTGGATGATTATAGAGAAGGAAGGAAGAGTTTATAGTCCCAATTTGAGCAGTATTTGTCATAAAACACTAATTATCCTTATCAATCATACTTCTATTAGGGGCTCTACTTACGTTATTTTTAAGGTGATGAGTGAATCTTGTTTTTAACCCTCTGTCTTCTCCCTTTACTTTCCTAACTTTCCCCAGTCATCCCTTGAATAAGCTATTTTTGTCATGTTCACTCTTCTGTGCTCTATACTTCTTTTTTTTTGTATGTGCTCTATACTTCTTATAACTACTCTTGACTATCTTTTAACTATTCAATTTCTTCTCCTTTTATAAACCTAAAGGATTTTTTTTTCTTGCAGTTGAGTTTCTATGTTACCTTTTGTCTGATATTTTTCTTAGGTTTTGTGAAGGGTTTCCTTGGCTAGGTAATTTTCTGTGCCTATTGTATTGCTCAAGTCACATTTCCCAAACGAGAACACAATGCTGGAGTAAGTAGCCATTTGTGGAACAGACTGTAGGTGGTTGTTAAAACTAGGGTGAATATTATGTTTGATTACTACCCTTTCAGTCAATTCTTGCCATCATGGTCAGTGACAAATTACACCTTAAGACTAGAACAGAACTGTAAGAGGAGAATAAGAGTTTTCTATGGCATGTGGAAGAAGTTCTGGTTTGAATGCTGCACTTGAGACCTCCATGTCTTTTCCTCCTAGGCACAGTGCTAGATAACATTTCCAAGCCTCCTTTGTAGCTGTATGTAGTAGCCATGGTGTTGAGTTCAGGCCAGTGGATTAAAGGTGGAAGTGAAGTGAACAACATCCAGACTTGACCTATAGAAATGAGAATGCTGTTCTGTGTTCTCTCTTCCCTTGTCTCCTGGCAAGTTTCAGAGCATCCAGCAGTACACCTCAAGACTTTGGAGCTAATAAGCCACAAGATAGAAGGAGTCCGGGTCTTTGAAGCCAACTTTATACCCAGGAACATAGTCTTCTCTTCAGACTTTATATGAACAAGAAATTAACTACTAAGTCATTACTATTTTGAGGTCTGTTTGTTAGAGTTGCGGGGTATTGCTGACCCTAACTAATAGACATTCTTTGTGTGAGTTTTCTCTGTGCATTTGGTCGTTCCTCCTCACTGTCCTGGAGTGCCCTCTTCTCACTTTATGAAATCTGACAGCTACTTTGCTGACCTGTTTTCTACTTTTTTTCTGGCATAAAATATTTTCTGACTAACCCAGCCCGGGACAATCTCTTCCTTTAAATTTCTAAAGTGACTATTAGCTTTGTGGTCTACTGAGTGAATAACGAAAAGATCATAAGCTCTTAATATCTGAGTTATTTTGAGTAAGTTAGCTAACCTGTTTACTTTTCCTTAAAAAAAGACATAATAACAATATACACCTTATAAAGTTGTTAGGAGGTTTAGATGAGGAAATAAATGAAGAGAGCTTAGAACAGTAACTGGCATGAAGCAAGTGCTCTATTATTAGACTCTGTCTCCTACTAGTTTATTTTTTTTAATATGCTGTGCCCCTTGAGTCAAGCATTGGCCAGATGGAATGGATATCACACTGAGTGACAAGCTGCTGTTCTTATAGTTTCTTCATCTGTAACACTTACTAATACATAATGCAACTTGCTTCAATGACATTTATTGAGCATCTACTATGTGCCAAAGACTGGGCAATATATTGTTGGGATATGAATATCCCCAAGGAGGTCAATTAATTTTAATATCTCTATAAGTCAGCAGATCAAATTAATACTATTTGAACCAGTGTTTAGGAACATTTTGTTTTCTTCTTCAAAGCTGGATCTCTGGAGCTTAATAAAACCTCTTACCTTGCAGGGCTATTTTGCAGATCAAATGGTAGAATATGTGGAAGTGTTCTGCAAACTTAAAGTATAGAGCAAACGTTGATGAAGATGTCAATTTCCAATTCTTTGTTTTTAAAAGAAGTTTTCACCTTTGCATGATTTTTATCTTCACTCTAAATTGAATATAAGCTTGTTGAAGCTTTATTAACTATTAATCTCTCTAAATCACTAGTATCTACCTCTGTGCTAAGCAAAGGGCAGGCACTCAAAAAACTTTTATGGTTCAAAATTTTGCACAGTGTTTACCATGAAAACCCTTGACCCCTTCTCTTATCTAGTAGTTTTCTGCAAAGTAGTACTTATGTACTGGGTGAGAGATTTGGCTATGTTGGCTTCAGAGAAGAAACCTGTTTGAGGCATGTTGCTAAGTGGAAAATATACTTTAAAAACATATATTTAGTTCTCTGAGCAAAACTATGTTGAGTTTTAAGCACCAATTTTCAATGAAGCTGACAGGCAAGAAATGATTATTGAGCTGTTGGTCTGCTCTGTGCATCTGTACACACAGTGTTGAATAAGCTGTTAATCCTTCCATCTTTACAGGATATTTTAGGAACGCTCATGGTGAGGTCATGCATATCCATTTCTGTAGTGTTCTCCCACTCTACCCACTCACCATGTGTTCTGGTGCTGTGATATTTTTGTCCACTCTCATAGTACTCTCTTCTTCTTACCTTACTTCCCTCCCCCAAACCCAAGAAAAAGAAAGTTGATTCTTCAGTTTTTTCCCAAATTGAGATGTGACTGAGATTAGGAAGAAGGGCATTGCTATGTTTTTTTCTTCCCCCACTTCAGGTTGGTGTTGAAATGACTCAGAGTAAACAGTTTGATATTCTGTAAAAACAATTCTTCAATCGAAGAACAAATTATGTCAGTGATAAGAAACAATGTTTTTCTGGAAAAGATTTCCTTGTATTTCTAACTTTCACTTGTAAATTCTGCTGTTACTGCCTTTCGTGCAATTTCAGGTCACCAGAATGATTTTCTAAAGGAAAATACGATCAAGTCATACTTTTTACAATGGTCCAAGGTGTGATTTTAATTACGATATACTTGTACTGAATTTAAAGAAAATCTTTGTTGTTGGTCCAGCACCACGGACAGAGAAATGGCTTCTAGTCCTCCCAGGTTGGCTAGCAATTTACCTATATCGTTTAGGTCCTCAATTCATCTAAATTAAATACAAATTTAATTTGCATTAAATAATTTAATGTCATGTCTTAACCCAGGACTACTGCCTTATAATATTTGCTAATCTTTTCTTGAATATTCTAGGTCTATTTTTTCTTCCTTAGCTATAAGTGATTTGTGATGGTCTAGACTCCAATTCCAGAGCCAACTACTTTGCAAACTTGACTCTTGTACTTTTATAAAATACTATTTTTTAGCTGGGCATGGTGGTGTACGCCTTAGTCCCAGTTACTTGGGTGGCTGTGGCAGGAGAATCACCAGCTCAGGAGTTCAAGTGATCCTGGTGAGCTATAATCCTGCTGCTGCACTCCAGTCTGGGTGACAGAGACCCTATCTCCAAAACTAAAATTCTATTTTGAAATAATTATAGATTTACATAAAGTCACAAAAAATGGTACAGAGAAATCCTGTGTATCCTTTACCCAGTTTCCCCCAACGTAGAACTGCCAAATAAAACATAGAAAAATTGGAAATTCAGACAATGTATACTTTTTAGTAAAAGTATTTTTAATATAAATATGTTCTATCCAATGTTGGGAAATAGTTATACTAAAAAGTGATTTGTTTATCTGACTCGGGCTTCTTTGTCATTAGGATATATCTCAGTAGGGATGAAGAGTTGAATTATAGTGTTTTAAAGTCACTTGGAATAGTTCATATCTGTCTGGTTATGACACCTGGATACATAGTTATGTTCCTTTGTGTCATTTTACGTTTGAATATTTTAGAAATTGTTTTTAAATTTAATTTAGTTTTATAGAATACATGGTTCGAAAGTCAAACTTCCATGAATATAATTTTAATGTGTTTTCTCTCTGAACTAACTGAAATTAGTTTGCTCATTTTAATTTTTAAAAACAGATGCAATATTGTTTCCCTAGGTACCACTCTTTTATGATTATTTTATAAAACATCTTTCTGAAACAGAATGAATCCAGAAAGACAGTCTGTATAACACTGGGTGATCTTCTTTTGGCTTGCTTTAAAGCAAAGTGACCTCATATTCTACCTAAAGTAGAGAGAAATTGGAATTTCATGCTAATTAGCCTCCTAGTTCCTTTCATTTTGTACATGGCTAAAAATATTTTCATAAAGTCCTTAAATGGAAAATCAACAAGGGAGTTTTGCAAATGTAATCCTAATTAAGGTACTTGCCTTTTATTTTTAACAACTCTATATGTAGATTTTGTATTTTGAAATTATGAAAACAAGCAATGAATTAATAACATTTCTTTAAAAAGCTACTTTGGGGTGGGAATGAACTGTTATTCAATGTTAATTAAAGAAATTAAACATGAGTTGTTAGTACAAGTCCTTGGGATATTTATGAATATCTAAATTTTAACAAGAGAAAAATGACAGTTTAGACCTAGCCAATGCTTGCTATTTTCATTTTGGTGTTAGTTTTGTGTCTGTCTATATTCTTGACTTCCATCTTTGCCTCTCTATTTTTTTTGTCTTTTTAGAAAGATAAATCTTAACTTTAAAAATAAAAGTATATTTGTAGTTTTCTGGTTATTAAAGTAATACATGCTTATAATAGAAAAATTGGAAAGTCATGTAAAAGAAAAAAAAAACTCTTACAATAGTTCCATTACCCAAAGAAAATCACAGTTACTGTAGATGTAATTCTAATATTTTTCTGTTTAATGTAATTGGGATTGCATTTTGCATATATTCAATTTTATTGTCTTTTTCTGTTTAACATTAAAACAAACATTTTACATATTATTAAAAACTTTGTAAATAATTTATTGGTTAAAGTTCTATTATGAAACTTGAATGAAGATTTTTAAATCATTCATCTTTTGATCCAATTACTATAAACCATGTGTAAAATATTTAAAGACATTTTAAAATATGATTATGATCTTCCAAAGAAAAATTCTGGGGGAAATGTCTTTACTTATTATTTCCACCTGGGATTTTTGTAAGTTGTGAGAAATTTGTAGAAATTCTTGTGTCATTTTACATTATGTAATTAATTCACATGTCTTTACACCAGTGGTTCTCAGTGGGGTCCTTGGACCAGAATCATCAGCATCATCTAGGAGCTTGTTAGAAATGCAAAATTTTGGGCACTATTCCAGGCTTACTGAATCAGGAACTCTGGGTGAGAGCCTCAGCGATCTGTGATTTAGTAAGTCCTTCTGGTGATTCTGATGCACACTCAAGTTTGAGAACCACTGCTTTAGAGTAATTCTTAACAAGGGGGTTCTCTTTTATTATTTCTTTAGAAGGTATTAATTAGTCAGTTAATTCATGAAACAATCATTTACTGTCTGTAATAACAAGCATTGTTCTAAGATATACAGGAGCAAACAGAACAGAAAGAGTTCCTTCCCTCATAGATCTAATACTGTAGTGGTGGTGGTGGGGTCAGACAATAACCAGATAACTAAAATATACAGAATGTCAGATAGTGGTAAGTAACAAGTGCAATAGAGAAAAATAAAACAGGAAAAGGAGATAGGGAGTGCTGGGATGGTTTACAATATAAGTGGAATGGCCATGATAGGTTTTACTGAGAAGGCAATGGTGAGGCTGCCAATCATGCCAAGATTTTTGGGAAAAACACTGTAAACGAAGGGAGCAGTAAGTGGAAAAGCTCAAAGGTATGACAACACTAACCTCAGAGGAACAGCAAGGAGATCAGTGTAGCCAGGAATAAGAAGGGTAATTGAAAATGGGGTCAGAGGTGAGGAAGTGATGGGAGAAAATAATGCAGGTCGTTGTCAGAGTAGGATACACAAAACTGTGATTATAGAGGGGCTGTAGAGTGGATGCCATGGGTGCCCCATCCAGATCTCCTTTGCCAGCTAATACACCTATTCCCAAGCTGCTGGGAGTGTTGCTTGCTAATAGCTCACAGCTGCTACTTTTTGCAGTGAATTGACCTTAGCTGAGCAGGACCCACCTAGAAAGCTTATTCTCCTCATTTCCAACTAGGGAGCTAATGACTCACTGACACAGGTACAAAAAGCCCCCTAGCTTCAAGGTGGGACTAACTCTATGGTGCTACTTATGCTCTAGAGCACCATGTAGGATCAGGCTGAAGCAAGTTTTCAACTCAGGATGCATCCTTGCATAGTGGTATTTCCTATGTTCCAGTCTGTTTCCCTCACTTCCTTTCTCCTGAGAACACTTCTTCAATAAATCCTGTGAACAACAGGCCTTGTCATAGCTTCTGATTCTAGAAATACCAGCCTAAGACAGTTGGTACTAAGAGTGGTCCTAGAAAGCAGACTCTAAGAATGGGATTCTGGCTTTGGATCATTCACTGGTTCAATGGTAATGGGGACCTCATCACTGGTGGAAGGTGGAGTATTGACAGCCCATGGCATGCTGGAGCAAAATGATTGCTACATCTTTAGCCTGAAGTGAGCTGGGCTAATATACAGGGAGAAGGGGGATTCCCTTGCTAATACAATGTCTCTGGCACTTGGGAGGTATGGGAAATAGAAACTATAAGAATTAAAGTTGCTAGGCACCACTGATGCATTGGAGAGAACATGACTAGCTCAGATCCCATTCATCTGTGATTAAAAATAAAGGGTAAGAGTCAAAAGTCTTCCTTGGAAGTATTTAAGAAGAGCCTCATACCTGAAGCTGAAGAGCAGATAGCCTTAAAAATCAGGCATAAGACATAATTCTAAGTGTGGTAGAACTTCAAAGGAGGCTGAATGTCAGCCTAGGCAAGTCTCTTATGCCAAAGTCAGGGCCTTGACTGGGAAGGGACTCTGAGACTTGGTATAGAGATAAGAAACCCTGAACTATGAGTCTACAGAAGTGGTGTACTGTGTCTTGCTGGAAGATAGAGTTACCCGTCTCTTTGAAGACTATGCAGAGGCCTCAAATGAAGCAGATGCCTTACAAGTCAAAGCCTGTCCTCCTCATTATCTATGCCTACCAACCCTAATCATCACCAGACCAATAACTAGGGTCGATCTTAGCATGACCTAAGAGGCAGTACTGAGCATATTCAAGGAGGAGGGGGGTTGTATATCAAAGGAGTTGCAAGATTAGCTAACATGTACCAGCAGTTACTGAGAGAGTATGCTTGGAAGTGATCCTGGAAGTGCTGGTCCAGGGAGGCAGACTATAAAGCTGTTACGGAAAATTTGTTGATTATATTATTTTTTTATTGTTGTGTAACAATTAACACAAACTTAGAAACTCAAAATAATACCCATTTACTACCTCTTAGGTCAGAAGTCCAAGCATGACTTAAGTTCTCTGTTCACAAGTGGTTTCTCAAGACTGAAATCAAGGTGTCATCTGGGGCTGCAGTCTCGTTTGACAGTTGGGATCCTCTTCTAAGCTTATTGGTTGTTGGCAGAATTCAAGTTTTTGCAGCTATAGAATTGAGATCCTCAGCTCTTAGAGGCTGCCTACTGTTCCCTGATACTGTTCCTGCTGTAACCCTTTCCACAGTATAGCACTTTGCTTCTTCAAGGCCTACAAGAAAGTGCTGCTGCTTCTCATCTCTTACCTTCTTTAAAGGGCTTGCTTAATTTTGTGAGGTCTACCCAGGGTGATCTCCCTTTTGATTACGTCAAAATCAACTGATTAAATACCTTCATTTCACCCATAATAGCCGTTCACCTTTGTCATGTAACATAACATAATCACAGGAGTTAGATCCCATCATATTCACAAGTCCTGCCCACACTTAACTGGGGGAATTACATAAGGCATGAACATTAGGGAGCAGAGATCTTAAGAGCCATCTTAGAATTCTGCCTACATCATCAATATGGGAGCACTTTCCTGTAACACATCTTTTGACACCCTGGTGTAGTTCTAGGGGAACATTTATTTATTTATTTATTTATTTTTAACATGTTCTTGGGATAGCACTTGGAGACTTGGAAAAAGGTGATAGTCTATATTAAATGAAGTAGAGATGCCAGGATTGCCAAATGACTTTGGGGAAAGGGGCCAAAAGGCTTCCAGAAGAGGGCATTCTAGAATGGCTCTATTACGTAAGACAAGAAAAACCAACCAATTGACTATGTTATTTGGGAAGGACTTATTTACTAAGGCAATAAGGAATGCACTGACAAAAGAGGTACATACCTCATTGATAAGCTTGATATTGTCTGTTCTCTGTAGGCCAGAGCTGACAGTAGAAAATGCTGTTTACAGAACTAGCTCCCTAGTAGCAATGGGGATGATGGGATAATGGAATAGCAAATGACAGATGGCAGTGCTTAACTATCAGAAGTAAGGTGGGCATAATGATCACAACGGACAGCAAATTCAGATTGGTAGCTAGCGGATCCTGACTTTCAGGGATATATGGAGAACGCTAATAGAACATGGTGTTTTTAGAGGTATCATAGATAGGGGAGCTAATTTGGGTATTGCTTACCATATATAATTAAAAGAGATGAAGAATAGATGATCTGAAGGCTGAGGTCAGCAACCCAATTGAAAGTCACAATCCTATGACTAGTTTCAAGATCCAAGATAGCTTTTTCCCTCTCCACCCCCCACTGTCCCTCCCCTAACCCCCCCCCCAACAGTCCCAGTGTGTGATGCTCCCCTCCCTGTGTCCATGTGTTCTCATTGTTCAACATCCGCCTATGAATGAGAACATGCAGTGTTTGATTTTCTAGTGTCAGTTTGCTGAGAATGATGGTTTCCAGATTCATCCATGTCCCTACAAAGGACAGAAACTCATCGTTTTCTGATGGCTGCATAATATTCCATGGTGTATATGTACCACATTTTCCTTATCCAGTCTATCATCGATGGGTATTTGGGTTGGTTCCAGGTCTTTGCTATTGTAAACAAGTGCCGCAATGAACATATGTGTGCATGTATCTTTATAATAGAATGATTTATAATCCTTTGGGTATATACCCAGTAATGGGATTGCTGAGTCAATAGAATTTCTATCCAAGATAGTTTTTAGAAGAAATTGAGTGAAGACTGGGTCCCCATGAGGAAGGACATTATGACACCAAAGCAAGTATATACAACAGGTAATTTCTCCCAGTTCTTTCTTATGGGGACTTAAGAACATTTCCTTGAGTAGCCATGTGTGGGGGGAAGGAGAATCCTCAGATCTTTCTGGGTTTGTTGGATACAGGGTCCTAGTTGAAACTAATACCCCAGGAACCTAAATACCGTCATGACTTCCTCATGTTAGTTTAAAGATGTAAGGGGTCAGGTAATAAATGGAGTTCTAGCTTGCTTGGGTGTGACTTATAGTGGGTCCATTGGGTCCACAGACCCACTCAAAAGTGTAATTAATATGGACCTACCTAGCACTGGCAATCTTCATACTGGGTCCCTGACCTGCAGAGATCCCTGAAACTATCCCCCACACCCCCATACACCAGCCAAGATAGTCAATCACAGACATTATTGCAACCTTAACAGAGTGGAACAAATTGTGGGGCAAGGAATAAGTCTTTTTAAAATCTTTTTTGCATGTGAGACTGTTTTATTTTGTGAGGAAAGTGCTGATAGGGCATGAGTTGCTTTTTTTGCCATGATCCAACTGCTTTGTACTTAGCTGCAATAGTAAGGTTTTGCCAATTTTAGTTTTCTATGATGTGTGTGTATGTGTATATGTGAGTGTGTTCCTGTGTTTTCATAGATATTTTCATGGGAATCAGAAGGATGCTGTCTACAGACAGGATTGTTAACCAGATGCCATTTAAAAATATGTAACTGAAAAAACTTTTAAAATAATTTAAATTTGGCAGGGCGTGGTGGCTCATGCCTGTAATCCCAGCACTTTGGGAGGGCGAGACAGGCTGATCACTTGATGTCAGAAGTTCAAGACCAGCCTGGTCAACATGATGAAACCCTATCTCTACTAAAAACCTAAAAAATTGGCCGGGTGTGGTGGTGCATGTCTGCAATCCCAGCTACTCCGGAGGCTGAAGCAGGAGAATTGCTTTAACCCAGGAGGTGGAGGTTGCAGTGAGCAGAGAGCATGCCACTGTAGTCCAGCGTAGGTGACAGAGTGAGACTCTGTCTCAAAAAAAATTAAATTTATTAAATCACGTAAAAGAATGAATTCTGGCAGGCAGGTATACATAGCTATAAAATTATATTACTTTGACATGCCACAAACAAATCTTCATGGGGCTTAATTCACCATAGGGTTGTTCCAGTTGAATTCCTTGGGCCCACATTTACCTAACATTTTTGTTGGACTGTAACAAAATGTATATGTCTTAGAAATATGGTCAGAAAGTCTGTGATTATGCAATAACACCAAAAGGTGGGGGAAGATGTGGACGTTATTTTGCTGTGACTTTATTTCAGAATTCTACTTGGAAGCAGCTTGGACCTTGGAGTCATGCTCATATGACTTCCTGTTCTGGGTTGGGGGGGTCTTCATTCTTTCGCAATTGCTGAGGGCATGGCTATGGCAGGTAGCCTGTACTTACAGGGTAGTTGATTCTGTGTGCAGATTGTGACCAACGGGAAGTGTAAGCTCTTTTTGAGGTGATAATTTGCTGGAAATAGAACTTTATAATTCCTATGTGAACATAAGATAAAATATTTCCAGGTTGGGTGCCTTCTGTGACTCTATGCTTGGTCTTAAGTCAGTCACACCACGAAGTTAATGTAACATGGTTGTGAGGCCACTTAAAATGATTATAAATCTGTATTGGCTTGCTGGGGCTATCATAAAGTGTCATAAACTGAGTGGTTTAAACAACAGAAATTTATTTTCTCACAGTTTTGCAGGCTGGAAGTCTGAGATCAAGGTGTTGGCAGGATCATGCTCCCCTCTGAAGGCTCTAGGGACGGATATGTTCTAGGCCTCTCTCCTAGCTCCTGGTGGTTCCTTGGCCAATCTGTACATGGTGTTCTCCTTATGTTTGTGTCTGTGTCCAAATTTCCCCCCTTTTATAAGAACACCAGTCATACTGGATTGAGCCTGCCCTACTCCAGTATGACCTCATCTTAACTAATTGTATTCACAACAATCCCGTTTCCAATAAGGTCATATTCTGCCATACTAGAAATTAATATGTCAGTATGGTAACTTTGGGAGGACACAATTAAATCCATAACAGACTCCCCTTCTTTATATTTGGGACAGTATTTCTCAATCGTGATTGTACATTAGGACCTGCTTGGGAAATTTAAAAATCCTGATTGCCAGATTGCACTCAAGACCAAAGACATCTAGAATATCTGTGGGGACCCAGGAATCAGCACTTTAAAAAACTCTCTAGATGATTCCAATGTGTCAACAGGGGTGTCAACCACTCTTTTGGGGCATTCCTGTTAAGGATGAGGAAAAACAGAAATTCATCCAATTCTACAGACAAAATGTTAGGAAAATGAAATTCCAGTAACATACAAAAATTTCTACTTGTTAGGTAATATGATTAATTTTAGAATCAGGACTTTTTTTTGGAAAACTGGAATTATAGGTGATTTTTTTCAATTTTTTCTTGTGCTATTTAGAAAATCTTCTACAATTAATGTAAAATTCTTACACAAAAACCCAGCAATAAACTTTTTTATAAATGGAAAATACATTCCTTTTTCTTAACAACCATGAACTACTATATAGAAAAAATAGTAAAGCATTCCCTCTGGATTTAGTATCATAGAGGGCTTTGATAAACTCTTGGCCATCCTATCTAATTACTGTTAAGTCAGAGAACTATAGATGACTCCTTTTAAAATAAAATGGTCATTTATGGTGGCAATTCACCAATGCTTAACTGATTAATGAGTAACAAATATGTCACAAATTAGCTCACTCAGAAACCTTGACGCACATTTCAAGACCAATTTATCTGAAGGTTATGATAGAAAATGATGTTGCTCAATCTTAAACACACTAAGAGTGCTCCATATTAAATGGTTTGGGAGTTTTGTTAAACCCAAGGCAGGATTTGATTACATACTTTAAATCGTTAAGGATTTACTGTGGTCTAGAATTTGGGACTTTTTGTCTTTTCTTTCTGAGTTAGTGGTGACCCAGTATTATTTCTTAAGATAAATGTTGGCCCTGCCTGTGGGTAGTCCCCTTGGCCTACTATTCACACTCTCTAACTTTCATAAAAAAAGTTATGAATTTCTACTATCTTCTCAGCTGATTGTTAAAACACATTTCTCTAACACTCAAATGGCAATATAGGATGTACTAACACCAAGAACTCATATGGAAAGTGGAATCTTAAACTTGCTGTCACTTATAACTTATCTAAAGCTTGGTTGGCTTCTGGCAATTGATACTTTAGATATAATTGCATACATGTGGAATGGCGTATGTTCAAGGTTATGCACTACAGCAAATTTTTTTAAAATATAAAAGATTGAAAACTAGTTCATCATTTTTTTTCTTTTGTGGATCATACTTTTGGTGTTGTATCTAGAAATGTGCCTTACCCAAGGTCACAAATATTTTCTTCTGTTTTTTCTTTTCAGGAATTTTTAGGTTTTATGTTAGGTCTATGATCTATCTTCGAGTTAATTTTTATATACAGGGTATATTATGGATTAAAGTTCATTGATTTTATATATGGATATACAATTGTTTTAGGAAAAGAATAGTCTTTGTAACCTTTACCAAAATCAATTGTTCATGTGAATATATTCCCTGGACTCTATTTTGTTCTATTGATCTATTTGTCTATCTTGACACCAATACTATACTGTCCTGATTACTCTAGCTTTATAATAAGTCTTGGACTTTATTAAAATTAAAAATGTCTGCTTTTTGAAAGATATGATTAGAGAATGAAAAGACAAGCCGTAGAAGGGGAAAAACATTTGCAAATCATATAAGCAACTTGTGTTCAGAATACATAAGGAATCCTAAAATTCAAAAAGTAGGCAAATGACCCAATAAAAAATGGGCAAAAAATGTGAACAGATAGTTACATCACCAAGAAGATATATAGATGGCAAATAAGCACATGAAAAGATGCACAACATCATTAGTCTTTAGGAAAATGCAAATTAACCACCATGAAACACCACCATTCTTCCTGTAGAATGGCTAAATTAAAATGACTGACCATAGCAAGTGTTGGCAAGGATGCAAATGAACCAGAATTCTCTTACACTGCTGGTGGGGAATGTAAAATAGAACTACTTTAGAAAACAGTTTAACAGACTGGGCACAGTGGTGACTCATGCTTGTAATCCCAGCACTTTGGGAGGGCAAGGCAGGTGGATCACCTGAGGTCAAGAGTTTGAGACCAGCCTGACCAATATGGTGAAACCCTGTCTCTATTAAAAATGCAAAAATTAGACAGGCATGGTGGTGTGCACCTGTAATCCCAGCTACTTGGGAAGCTGAGACAGGAGAATTGCTTGAATTGGGGGAGTTGGAGGCTGCAGTGAGCCGAGATCGTGCCACTGCACTCCAGCCTGGGAGACAGAGTGAGACTCTGTCTCAAAAAAAAAAAAAAAAAAAAAGTTTAACAGTTCCTTAAAATGGTAAATATATATGTACCATATGATCCAGCTATTCTACCTCTAGGTATTTACACAAGATAAATATCTTGTCCATACAAAGACTTGTGCATAAACATTCATAGTGGCTTTATTTGTAACAGCCAGAAACTGGGCAACAACCCAGATGTCCATTAACAGGCAAATGGATAAACTGTGTTATACGATGGAATGCTACTCAGCAATAAAAAGGAATAAATATTTGATATACATAACATGGATGAATCTTAAAATAATTAGTCTAAATAAAAGCAGTACTACAAAAATGAGTACTCGCTGTATGACTTCATCTATATAATATATCTGGAAACTTCAAATTAATCTATAGTGACAGAAGGCAGATCAGTGATTACCTGGGAGGCCTGGAAGAGACAGGCAAGGAAGAATGGGCAGGAGGAATTACGCGGGGGCTAAGAATGGTTTTTATATTTTTAAATGGTTGAAAACAAAAGAATAACATTTTGTTGATATGTAAAAATCATATGAAATTCAAATTTCAGTGTTCATAAATAAAGTTTTATTAAACATAGCCCATTAATTTATGTGTCGTCTGTGGTTGCTTTTGCACTATGATCGTAGAGTTGAGTGGTTGCCACAGAGACCATATGGCCTGCAAACACTAAAATATTTACTACTTGGCCCTTACAAAAAAACATTTCTCAATCCCTGCTCTAGACAATGCATAGTTTTCCACTGAAGCACATTTTTCCATTTTTCCCTACAAAAGATACTGATATTTCTAACTTTCTCTTTTTGCCTTCCCTTCTCTCCTTTCCTCCCTCCCCTTCCTTTCAACAATCATTTGTGGAGGGCCTACTGTGCACCAGTATGGTGAACCTTGGCGCAGGAGCAAAGGAAGAGAAAAAATATCACCTTTGTGCTCATGCAGTTTGCAGTCATGAGAAAGAGAATCATTCATCAAATAGTCACGTATAGATGTATAATTATAGGCTGTGAAGTTCCCATAAGGGAAAGAATAGGGGTGTTATAAAAGTATGTAGGAGAGGCAGTTTTGGTGGAGTGGAAATTGGGGCAGGGAGAACTTCCCCTCAAACAACTGAAGATGGAACTGACTGATTACTATGCAGGGTTTAAGTGAAGAAGGAGTGGTGGCCTATGGGAGGGGATGTATCTTTAGTTGGGGAGAAGAGATTTGAGGGAATAGCACGTGTTTCAAAGGCTTGCTGGCAGATAGAGAGCAAGAAGCATGAATGGAATGTAAAGAAAGCCCTTGAGTCTGGGCTGGGCCATGGTGAGCATTTGAGTGAGTCAGATAAGAGATGAGGCTGGGGGAGGAATGCAGGGGGATAGCTCATACAGGGATTGGTGGGCCTTGTTAAGGGTTTCAGTCTTCATCTTGAGGACAGCAGGTGGCTACTAAAGAGTTTTTAATGAGAGTGATGATGTGTCACTTGGAGTGCTGAGCAGATAATAGATAAAAGGGGGCAGAAGTGGATGTAGGTGGTCAGTTGGGAGGCTACTGCAATAGTGCAAGCAAGGCCAGGATTTTTGTCTTACAAATCAAGGCATGGTTTTGTTCTAGGATGCAATGTAAAACTATGCTTGTCACAGTGCCAGTGGCTCATGATAATTCTTCGTATATTTTGCTTGGAGAGATTTCCTTTATAGGTCTTTAGTGGAAATTCATAAGATGGCTCTTTCTTTGTAAAAATGATTCACCTAAAGACCTCTTTTTTGAGTTGCAAGGTTCTTCTACCTCTTGTACACACATACATACCACCACCACCATGACCACCACCCCCTCCCTCACTTGAGAACTCACGGAGTAAGCACGGCCTTCGGATGATGAACTTACTCCAGCTTGAAGGCATGCTTGAAAATAACTGTGAAGCCTGTGACTTCTTTTCCTGTAAGACTAAAAAATTTATATAGGGTTTTATTTATTTTTAATGCTTTTCAATTTCCTACTGATGGTGCTTCAGGCTATGGGGGATGACTTTTAATCATTAGCATTCTTACCTGCCAGGACTTTGTTTAAAAAATTAATTTTTTCTATGCAACAATCTTCCATGTTCTTCACATGTACCCCCAAACCTAAAATGCAATAAAAAAAGAAAAAAAAAAGAAAAAAAAAATTAATTTTTGTGGGTATATAGCAGGTGTGATGGTTAATACTGAGTGTCAAGTCAACTTGATTGGATTGAAGGATACAAAGTATTGATGCTGGGTGTGTCTGTAAGGGTGTTGCCAAAGGAGATTAACATTTGACTCAGTGGGCTGGGAAAGGCAGACCCCCTGTTAATCTGGGTGGGCACCATCTGATCAGCTGCCAGCATGGCTAGAGAATAAAAAGCTGACAGAAAAATTTTAAGACAGACTCACCTAGCTTTCCAGGCTACATCTTTCTCCTGTGCTGGGTGCTTCCTGCCCTCCGAATGTCGGACTCCAAGTTTTTCAGTTCTGGAACTCGGACTGGCTCTCCTTGCTACTCAGCCTGCAAATGGCCTGTTGTGGGACCTTGTGATCATGTGAGTTAATACTTAATAAATTTCCCTTTATATATATATACTCACACTATATATATATATATATATATATATATATCTCACACTATATATATATATATATACTCACACTATATATATATATATATATATAAATATATAAATAAATAAATATAAATATATATATATATATATTCCATTAGTTCTGTCCCTCTAGAGAACCCTAATACAGTAGGCATATATATTTATGGGGTACCTGAGATGTTTTGATATAGACATGCAATGTGAAATAATCACATGGTGGGAAGTGGGGTGTTCATCTCGAGCATTTATCCTTTGTGTTGCAAACAGTTCGATTATACTCTTTCAGTTATTTTAAAATGTACAACTAAATTATTGACTATCATCACCCCATTGTGCTATCAAATACTAGGTCTTATTCATTCTATGTAACTATATTTTTGTAATCTTTAGCCATCTCCACTTCCCCCACCCACCCTGCCCCAGTTACCCTTCCTGGCCTCTGGTACCATACTTCTACTCTCTAACTCCATGAGTTCAATTGTCTGGATTTTTAAATCCCACAAATAAGTGAGAACATGTAATGACTGCCTTTTATGCCTGGCTTATTTCACTTAACACAATGACCTCCAGTTCCATCCTTGTTGATGCAAATGACTAAATCTCATTCTTTTTAAATGGTTGAATAGTACTCCATTGTGTATATATATCACATTTTTTTTATCCATTCATCTGTTGATGGACACTTAACTGGCTTCCAAAGCCTGACTATTGTGAACAGAGCTACAACAAACATGAGAGTGCAGATATTTCACTGATACACTGATTTCCTTTCTTTTGGGTGTATACCCAGCAATGGGATTCCTGGATCCTATGGCAGCTCTATTTTTAGTTTTTTAAGGAACCTCCAAATTGTTTTCTATAGCAGTTGTACTAATTTACATTTTCACCAACAGTGTACAAGGGTTCCCTTTTCTCCACACTCCTTGCCAGCATTCATCATTGGCTGTCTTATGGATATAAGCCATTTTAATTGGAGTGAGATGCTGTATTAGTCTATTTTCATGCTGTTATAAAGAACTTCCCCAAGACTGGGTAATTTATAAAGGAAAGAGGTTTAATTGACTCACCATTTAGCATGACTGGGGAGGCCTTAGGAAACTTACAATCATGCAGGAAAGCAAAGGGGCAGCAAGGTACCTTCTTTACAAGGTGGCAGGAAGAAGTGCCGCACAGCAAAGGGGAAAGAGCCCCTTATAAAACCATCATGAGAACTCACTCAGTAACAAGAGAACAGCATGGGGGAAACTGCCCCCATAATCCAATTATGTCTGCTTGGTCTCCCATTTGAGATGTGGGGATTATGAGGATTACAATTCAAGATGAGATTTTGGGTGGAGACACAGCCAGACCACATCAGACACTATCTCATTATAGTTTTGCTTTGCATTTCTGTGATAATCAATGATGTTGAGCACCTTTTTATATAACTGTTTGCCTTTGATATGTCTTCTTTTGAAAAATGTCTATTCAAATCTTTTTCCCATTTTAAAATTGGATTATTATATTTTTCCTGTAGAGTTGTTGAACTCCTTATACATTCTGGTTATTAATCCCTTGTCAGATGGGTAGTTTGCAAATATTTTCTCCAATTCTGTGGGTTGTCTTTTTACTTTGTTGATTGTTTCCTTTGTTGTGCAGAAGCTTTTAACTTGATGTAATTTCATTTGTCCATTTTTGCTTTGGTTGCCTGTGCTGGTGGGGTATTACTCAAAAAATCTCAGCCCAGACTGATGTCCTAGAGAGTTTCCGCAATATTTTCTTGTCATGGATTCATAGTTTGGAGTCTCAAGATTTACATTTTTATTCCATTTTGATTTGATTTTTATATATGGTGAGTGATAGGGGTCTAGTTTCATTCTTCTGCATATGGATATCCAGTTTTCCCCAGCTCTATTTCTTGAAGAGACTGTCTTTTTCCCAGTGTTTTTGGCACCTTTGTTGAAAATGAGTTTACTGTAGGTGTGTGGATTTGTGTCTGGGTTCTTTACTCTGTTGTATTAGTCTGCGTCTGTACCCTGAGAAACAACCCTTCTCCTTCTCCTTCTCCTACATATCCTAGGTCATAGCTTTCAAAACTGACTTCATCAGAAACAGCTGGAGAGGTTTGAAAACACAGAGATAACTTAAGTACCACCCACAAACACTGATTTAATTACTTTGGGGTGGAGCCTATAAATCACAAGATTAAAAACCTCAACAAGTAATTCAGAGGTACAGCTAGGATTAATAATTACTGTTGTAGGCTGGGAGTGGTGGCTTCCACCTATAATCCCAGCACTTTGGGAGGCCAAGGCAGGCGGATCACAAAGTCAGGAGTTCAAGACCAGCCTGGCCAATATGGTGAAACCTCGTTTCTACTAAAAATAAAAAAAAATTAGCCAGGTGTGGTGGCACTTGCCTGTAATCCCAGCTACTCAGGAGGCTGAGGCAGAAGAGTTGCTTGAACCCAGGAGGCGGAGGTTGCAGTGAGCCAAGATCGTGCCATTGTACTCCAGCCTGGGCAACAGAGGGAGACTGTCTCAAAAAAAAAAAATTACTGTTCTGCATCAGTGTTTTTTAAACTTCCATGAGCATATGAATCACCTGGGAATTTTGTTAAAATATAGATTGATTCAGCAGGTCTGGGGCAGGACCTAGAGTCTGTATTGCTAACAAGTTCCCAGAGATGCCCATGGTAATATAAAATGATTGCATTATTGTCATTCTGTAAATATAGTCTGAATTCACAGTAATTGCTGAGTTCCTGGGCATTGAGTCTAGTCAGATGTAGTGTCTTCCCAGATACATTTAAATTGATGGGTTCAAAGCCCTTCCTTTGTAGCCTTTAAATTGAATTTTTAAAGCATTCTGTCTTTAAGTTACTGGTAGTTCCAACATAGCGTCCATTGTTCTTTGGATTCTTGTGTATGCAGAATCAATTCTGCTTTTGCTACTTGTGAAATGCATGTGGAGTTGCACACATTCTGAAATTCAGAACTCGTACTTCTCATTTGACTAATTGTCTCAGGTTTGGCCTTTTCTCCTGGATACCACAGAGATGCTGAAGATCCTGGAATGAATTGTGTTAACTCTCCTGAGCCTGAAATCTAGGGCACAAAAATTTGATCACTTGACCCAGAAGCCTTCTCCTGAAGACAGAATTTGTTGGCATTCTCAGTTCTGTAGATATCCTTTCCCTGTTCTTGGTTCCATAGGGAACTTCAGGGACCTCTTACTCCTCCATGGGGCCTTTTAGAATAAAGCTATTGGGGGGGTGATTCAGAGTGGTGCTTTTCATTTTCACACCTCAGCAGTACATTTGCATAATGGGTGTAATTCTGAATATGTCTAAATGGAGAAAGAAAAATTGAATGGCACTGCATTATAATGGAGGTGCAGCTCAGGCTTTTGGGAATCCTTCAATTCTGCTATGTATAAACCAAGAATTAAACTCAATAATGTGTACTCATTAGTAAACTAAGTAAAGTTAATCAGTGTTTTCCACTTAGGCTTTCATCTTAGTATCTTCTAGAATATTCAGTATGTTTGACATAGAAGCATTTGCTAGTTTGCCCAGTGATATACATAACAATTTCTAATTTGGGTTAATTTAAATCTCTATAATGCTATTCCTTTGTGTCATCCTCCTCCCCCCCCCCATACTCTGCTTTCCATGTGGGACAGGGCTTATTTTGCTCAAATCTTGCATTTTAAAAATAACACTGCTCCCGGCTGTGTTTGATACCAGTTTCAGGTCCTGACCTCTGCCAGCCATTCCCAGGAAGCACAAACACCAGCAACAACTCTCTGCAGTGTCTGTTTTCCTCTTGGCTGAATCATAGCCAGATGTATATCTTCAGCTGACATTTAATAACACCAGAATGTTCTTATGAGTAGGAGGAGTAGGTGACTGCTTCTGGGGACATGACTCAGAGGACTGGGAAAACCCTTCTTTTACCAAAATGCTTCCTACATTCTGTCTGATGCCTATAATTCTCACAAGAGAACACTCTTATTGTGGTGAAGGCTCTAGTTCTTGTTAAATGCTCTGGGAGTGGGTAATGCTCCAAACCAAAGCTTTCCAAACTTTAACGTGCATATCACTTACCTGGGGGATCTTGTGAAACTACCAGTGTGGTTTCAGTGTGTCTAGGGCAGGGCCCCAGAGCCTACAGTTCTGACAAGCTTGCAGCTGCTGCTAAAGTTGCTGGTGGGTGGAGTGCATTTCTGGTAGCAAAGCCAGATCAGCATTCTGAAACTTGGCTGCACATCAGAATCTTCCAGGGAGTTTTACCAATCCTGAAGTTCAAGCTGTATCCCGGACCAATTACATGAGATTCTCTGGGGGTGGGACCCAGACATAAGTAGTTTTGAAGCTTCCCGGGTGACTCCACTGCGAGGCCACATTTGAGGACAAGTGCTCCAAAGCAGTGGCTCTTGACCCTAGCTGCCAATTAGAATAATCAAAGGAGACTTTAAACACACCAATGCCTGGCTCTACCCAAGATCAATGAAATCTGAATCTCCGTTGGTTAAATTTCAGCATTTGGATTTTTTTAAAAAGCAGCCTGAATGTTTCTGGCATGCAGCCAAGTTTAAGAACCACTGTGCTCTGCTAATCAGTGTTTGTAACTTCATGTGGATAAGGTCTCCTCTGTGTGAGGTTTGGTGGGAGGGGTGAGAGAGGCAAGAAGTGGAAGGTTCAGAGAACTGGGAGCCCCAGGAAGAGCGGAGACATGAAGAAAGCTGTGAAATGGAGAAAATAGGGAAGCTGACCGTTTTGCACACTACGCAACTTTGCCCAGGGCTGTCCTGGAGAGTGTCCACATCAGAGGATTTGGGAAGGTCTGATCATGACCCTGTCTCAGTGACTGGTTGACCTGAGTAGTGGGCGGGGTACAATGTGAAAGCAGAGCCTGCTAACTATTTTCATTGTTCTCTGAATTAGATGCCTCAGTGAAGGCGACCAATTGCTCCATTTTACCCAGACTGTCTTGGTTTGAGCACTGAAAGTTTCGCATTCTGAGAAACTCCTCAGTCCTAGTTGAACTGCAATGGTTGTTCATCCTAGCCTTGCCTCACCTCTGAAGCAATGACTCAGGTCTCAGTGTGTGGCCACCACGGAGGAGCAGGTTTGTTCTCCTGGCTGGGGAGTTGGAAGAAATGGACCTTACTGAGTTCTTAAGTGTATTTCATTCATTGTTGTTCGATAGGGTCAGGTATTGTGAAGATGGCAGTGAATTTAGATATACCTGATCCTGGATACATGACTTAAGAACAATTTGAATGGTTTCTTTTAATTTTTTTTTTAAACGTGTGGTGCCAATATACCCCCCTCCCTCCCACACACTCATGCATGCACACATATATGTATATCTCTGCTTGTTTGGCAGACCACTGACCTACATAGGCACAGAGGCCAGATAGATTCCAAGGAAACGAGAAAAATCATGGTCTGTGCTGAGCTCCCATCTGACAGATGGATGTAACCTACTCAGATTCTTCTCAAAGCACGTGGCTTGAATGCAGATTAATGTCATGCAAAATGAATATGCAAATGTTAAGACACCAAGTCACAGAGTAAAATGCCACATCAGAGGAAGATAGGTTAATCAAGAAAGACCTTTTTGAAGATGTGAATGTCATTTTATAAAATAAGGATAATGTCATCTTTCTAAGGGAGAAAAAAAAGGCCAGAAATACCAAAAACCAAAACTACTCAAAGTATTCATTAAAGGGTGGAGTAAAAACTGGATGATTCAATAGTCCGTGTTCTAGTTCACAGGCTTTAGAATATAATCTCTGAGGTAATCCACCCTCAGCACAATTGAAATCTGCTTTTGAAGCTATTTTAGTTTGTATTATCAAGCTGCTGGTGGCTGGTTTCTTTGACTTAGAAGCCATCAGGAGTTCTTTGCGTGAATCAAGACTTTGGATTAGACTCTCCAGCAGTGATTCTCACATTTAAGCATGTGTCAGAAGCATCTGGAAGACTTCTTAAAGAAAGGCTGATCCCCCACCCCCCCAAGTTTCTGCTTAAGGTCTGGGGTGGGACCTGAGAATCTCCCCTTTTAATAATTCTCAGGTGATGCTGATGAACCTGGTCCAGAGACTACACTCTGAGAAAGAATGGACTAGAGCATTGTCCTTGAACAGGTTTATAGACACAGTAATATAGCTCTTCCTAGAATAGATCTTGCCATTTAGAACATCACGATCAAAACTGAAGGATGTCAAAGGGATGAAAATTGGAAGCGAAGAAAGCTAGAATGCCATCTGGGGAAACAAAACATCCTAATTTTTGTTTGTGGCTAGCACTACAGCTCTCCACTAAAACCATGGTGTTTCTGGATTTTATACATGTGCAATTAAAATGAATCCTCACCATTGTGACTTAAAGAAAATCCTAGTCTTTGGAATGAGAAAATACTGTTTTCTCATGAGTGATAACAGTCACCAAATTCTATTCTGAACATATCTGTTAGAATATGTCATGAAGTCTATTTTCTTCCATGACAGGGTCATTTTATTGGGTAACCACTGGGACCAATGAATTTCTTAGCAGTTTAGCTATGTCAATGGGGTAATTCAATCAGTGGCTTTAGGAAACACTGCCAGAGGTGTTTTAGTTAAAACTGTGTATTTTGAGTTAATGCAAGACAGATCTACTTACTTTCTAAGGCTATCTGAACTGTAATGTCTAAAGCAAATGCTTCTCTCTAACTTCTGCAGGAGAAATGCAAGTAAGTTGTAGCGGATTCTGTTTATGACTGATCCACCATCCATTTTCACTTTTCTTCCCATTAGCATCCCAGTTTTGTCCAGGTGTCTGCAAGTCATTTATTTGCCAGGTGATCTTAGCAAACAACTGTTAGGGAGTGGAGAGAAGAGGCAGGGAAGCTAAAGAAACCAATGAAAGGTATGTTATCATGTGAGTTACCACTGTGGGCTCCTGGAGCTCAGGCCTGTTGGGGAAGTGTAGTGATACTGGGTATGCTGCTGGGAGACAATTATCCATGTCTTTATACATCTTGTGACAGCTGTTGTCCTCATCTGTGTTTTCAAGGATGTTTGCATAGCAAACAGCTATGGAGATAGCGTCTCTATTCAAGGGCAAAGGGCTGATCTGTTTTCTCACCAAGATGAGAAAGATGATGTCTTTCTTGGGAACAAAGGTGGTGGGTTTGCTAGTAGCTCTTATAAGATTGGACATTTCTAAGCTTGGAGTCTTTCAGCTATGACACAGATCTACTGTGTGCATAACATCCACTGAGACTCTTCAACATCACTCTGTGGGAATTGGGTGTCAAGGGGAACAAATGGGGACATGAAGCTCATGCTGCCTGCTATGCCATGAGTAATAATGTCCTTTGTCTCTGACCCTGGGATCTACTGTCTTCTGCCAGCATGTATGAAACTGGCAGCCTAACCTGCTAGCTTTTGGGCAGTGTAAAATCTCAGAACCTTCACAGTCCTTGACAGATGTCTCAGCCTTATTCCTTTTGAGAGATGATAAAGCTGGGGTATTTAATAATCATTGGTCATTGGTTGAAGGCTACTCCCATGAGGCATTAAATCTTCAACATTTCCAGCTTTCTGCATGAACAGGCTAAGTAACCTTCTGCAATTTTGTTGAAAGCCTCCAGACAAAGAGATGTAGGTGCTGCCATTTAGAATTGGCAAGTGCATACTGAAATGGTAAAGCCTGAAGGATATAGGCAGGGCACAAAAAAGGTCTGCTATTTCTTCCCTGGTGTTCATGTGCCTCACTTCGGAGACCACCAGTGAAGAGCATGAGAGGGACATGTTGTAAGATGAAGCCATCAGGAGTAAGGGGCACCAAATCACCTAAGCTCTTTAGAGCCATGTTAATTAATTTGAGGGTGGTGGGAACCATTGGGTTTTTAAAGCAAGGTAGCTACTATTTATTGAGTATTTACTATGTATTAGGCATCATGCCAGGGACTTTAGATGTATTAACATAAATCTTAACCTTCATAGCATTATTTTTATGATTTCATGTATAAAAAAATTTTAAAGAAAATTTAAGAAACAAACTCAACATTAAACACTAATATTAATTTATCAATTTATTTGAAAAGTAAAGTGCCAGCCCTCAAGCCCAGCTGTGTTTGCTCTGAGGCCGATGGTGTTTTCATTATGCCATAGCTACTGCTTTTCTTCAAACATTTTCTACATATGAAGAAAATGCAATTCCCAGTGTGAAATGATTTATCTTAGGTATTGAATTGGTTTTTGACGTCTCAGTTTATTCCTGAATCAGAGAAAGTTTATATCGTCATTAAGCTTAATATATATGACTATAAAATATTTAATTAATATAAAAACTATTAAGCTAAAGCAAAAATTGGTTTGTAGTTGATCAGTAAGTTTCCTGAAAATGCTTAATGCTTTCTGTAATTCAACTGTTATATTTTTTAGTCATTCCAATCTAAGTTACCTTCTAATATTTAAAAAGTCTATAAATTAATATAATCAAATAGAAAAACTACAAATATATTGAAGTTTTCATGTTTATGTAAGCAAATCCTGTGTTTTTATTGCCATGTAGCCATATCCTATTATTTAAAGTGGATGATTATGTCCGAAGAGCACTCTGCGTTTATGTTAAAAATGGTTCATAAATAAATCTCTCCTGCACTCCTAAACCACAAAGAAATCTTTTGAGATTAAATCTTCCAGATTGATCTTAGCTCCCATGTAAGAGTACTGAGAAATGTTGGCAAAAATAATCCAGTTATTTTTGAGCTTAGAGATGAAAGTAAAGAATGCCTACTTTTTGAAAGCTAGCTAGGTGTTGAATTTTTTTCCTGTAAACATTTATCCTACATGTTTAAAAACAATGTGGAAATTTGAATGGAAAATTTTTCTATATAAATATGCTTAGTACAGGGATTTTGGACTTTTAAACGAAAGCCTTTCACAATTACAAAGCATTTCTTGGAGCATTTTTTTCCTCTATGCTTTCTCTAGGTTGACTAAATGTCAGTGCTACATTGAAAAGGAACATGAAGAATAAAATTCAGGCCTTAAAATTCGGCTATTGAAAAAGTTATCTGATCCCCTACATATTTTTGTAAACTCACATTTTAAAATTATGTCTAACAAATGATAATATGCCTGAACTCTATTTAGGAATATTTATCTATTTCATACTTAAATATAACAACACACATTTATGGCAGGATCCAGTGTTCCTTTTATGGCCATATTTACAGTAGGCAGGCATTAAGACTTGCCTTAAAAATTCAGTCTCATGTCTGTGTTTTGCTCATCATTTCTAACTCTCTTAAGATAGGGTTCTGGAAGTGATAGAGCTGTAAGAATTCAGCGTATCTATTGTCTCACTTTAGTTAAAATTTATTTAGAAATGTCTATAGAATTTGGCCGAAAACTACATCTTCAAACAAAAGTTAATGTTTTATGTTGTAAAATGAAAGGTTAGAGCTTCTTCAGGAAACTGAGGGTCACGATCAGCCTCCAAGAATATCATCTTTCTCAGATCCCCTAGGTCCTAGTAAGGAAGTAAGATGGGGCCGGGCGCTGTGGCTCACGCCTGTAATCCCAGCTCTTAGGGAGGCAGAGGCGGGAGGATAGCTTGAGCCCAGGAGTTCGAGACCTGCCTGGGCAATATAGCGAGACCCCGTCTCCACAAAAAGGAAAAAACAAAAAGACAAAAAAAAAAAAAAAAAAAAATAAGCGTAAGGAAGTAAGATGGGTAATTGGGCACCTGAGATCAATTCTCCACACATTGGGATTATCACTCCCTCACTCAAAGAAGGAAAGCTAAGGCTGTTTTTCACCTGTTAGGCCAGCTATTCTGGAAAGATTGGAAGTCACCTGAGGGAGGGGAAGAGTTGAAGGATAAATGTCTGACTTTGTAGCCCAACGTTGTGTTTGGGGAAGGAGGGTCATTAAGAATACAAGGTGTGGCCAACTGAAGAGCATTCTAGGTGATATCCTGGGACCCTTGGCTTAAATGCCTGAGAGAGAAAAGAAAACTTCCTATGTCCAGAAGAGGGAATTACCTGGGGTCTAGGCCTGCCAAGGCTGGCCAGGGCAGCCCTGCCTTCAGAGGAAGTGTCCTTCTAGTAAAGAGTTATGAGTGCAGGTGGAAACTGACAGAATAGGTAGTCAGTAGTAGAGATTTCCACACCAAGGAGGAGTGAATGAGTTTAATCAGGAGTGCCTGGTTAGGACTCATCCTGTTTCTTCTCTTAAGTGAGTGGAGCTATGGGGATTCCCATCCTTATATGTAACTGCCCAGTCCCTAAGAATTCTGAAATTCAACATTCTCAGAAGTAAACTTGTCACCTCAATTAACTTTTCTCTTCTGTATTCTCCAACTTTCTTGGTGACTGGCCCAGCCATCTATCCAATCAACTTGTCCATCATTCCTCACAAACAAACTTGTCAATCTTTACATCCTTCATACCCCATGTCTGATACTACTTTCTTGGTTTAGGCCCTTATCTTTCTCCGCATAACATACCTATCAAGTTTTTGGATATAAAATACAAATCTGGCTGTATCACTCCACTGTCACTGCTAAAAATAGTCAATGCCTACCCCTCTTGCTGCCTATGGGTTAAAAAACTTCTCTGCATGGCAAAGCGGTGTGCTGGTAAACCAGTTGTATCAAAACAAGAAGGTCCTGATTTTGACTGTTTGCAGATTTCCATGGTGTAAATACCCCCACCATGGCCAATTCCAAGCCACAGTTTATCGACCAGATCACTCAAGTTCCAAATAATTAACAATTAGCTGCTAGCTGGCTCTAGCACACCAAATGCATCAAACTCTTGAAGATGTGGTACCTGACTACTTCTCTTATCACTAGCCAATGCCTTCTCAAAGCTATGCTCTGGGATGTGCTTGTAGCTCCCTATGTATTCCAGGCTGCTTATTGCTGGCATGCTTTTGGTCATGCTGTCTGAAATGTCTGTCCACAGCACCCCTTTTCACCACCCCCTTGGGGTGAAACTCTTATCTTCATCTTGCTATGTTCTTCCATCCTGTCTTAGGCAAACTTTCAAGGAAGACTTTTTTCCTTCACTTTTTGTCTTCATTTGCATAACCCAGAAGTAGGCCCTGAGATCAAGATTCATGTGTAAGTGATTTATTAGTAGGTGTTCCCAGGAAAAACCAATAGGAGAGTGGTGAAGAGAGACTGACAAAGACAGGAGGCCAAGCAAAGATGTGGTGGTGTTTCCATGGAGAGTAACTCTGGTGCCTTCTCATAGGTGACTTTTGCAGAAAGTGTAAGTTATACATTAAAGTTGTCTTGATCCAGGGGCAGAGGAGCTGGCGTATTTATATTGCCATATTTGTCAGTCATAGAGCTGCCCCCAGGGAAGTAAATTCCTAGGCACTTCTGGCTCTCTGTGCAGGTGCACAGACAAAGTGGGCTCTTGCAGCCTGAGAGCTGTCTTCCAACAAAGAGACACAGTGCTGGCTGCTGGGAATGAAAATGACCTGAATCTGATGTGCATGAAAGTGCAAACGGGTTCCACAGGATATGGGCAGGGCACTGACAGTGCATGAGATATACCCTACTCCAAAACACACATGCACAAACACACACACATCCCTCAGGTTGGTTTGGGTTTCTGTTATGGTTTGGCTCTGTGTCCCTACCCAAATCTCACTTGAATTGTACTCCCATAATTCCCATGTGTTGTGGGAGACACCTGGTGGGGAATAATTGAATCATGGGGGTGGCTTCTCCCATGCCGTTCTCGTAGTAGTGAATCAATCTCATGAGATTTGATGGCTTGATAAGAGGAAACTCGTTTCGCTTGGTGTTTATTCTCTCTCTTGCCACCTCCATGTAAGAAGTTCGTTTCACCTTCTGCCATGATTGTGAGGCCTCCCTAGCCACGTGGAACTGTAAATCCATTAAATCTCCTTCTTTTGTAAATTGCCCAGTCTCAGGTTATGTCTTTATCAGCAGCATGAAAATGGACTAATACAGTTCCCCTCTACAGTACTTCCATCTCACCATCATTGCAGTTACCTCATGGTTTAGAATAATTTCTTCATGTATCAGTGCCCTTCATTTTACGTGACTGCCTTGAGAATAGGGGTCATTCATCTTTGTACAGTGCCAGGCATACAATACATGTCCAATAAATGTGTATAGATTAAATACATAAGGGAGGAGACCATAGTGACAATTAATGGGAGCAACTGGCATTAGGGAAGGGGCGTAGGTGGAGCAGAGTCTCAGAAAGACTGGATAGGAAGTTGAGGCACATGAATTTTTGAGTATAGCTCAGGTCTTAAGCTTTCTTGTTTGCTGTGGTCTGCAAAGATAGCATTAGCACAATATAAGCTTGGTAAAACTGGAAAATGGTTCTTCAGTCCCCCCTGGGGATTAGCTTTATGCCATTTTTCCTTTCAAGAAGCACTCTTAATTATCATAGACGCTTAGAAATTATGGGCAAAATGTTGGCATTACAAAAGAACCTATGCCAGGCCTCCAAGCCAGAGGTTAGAGGAGGCTTGAATGCATTGTTCGTAGGGATTTCCCTGAAGTCTAATTAGCATCTAAGAACACTTCAAACTGCAGCTCCACTGCTTGCAACATGTAATTATGGGTATTACTAGCATGTCTAATTTGACAAGTAATGTAGAGGGCGAACATTAAGTGGAAGCTGTAACATTTGGCAACATATGCTGCAGAGTTCAGTTTTGCACTGACACCAGAATCATCTGTGTGTGCCAAACAAGCTTTTTGAAAAAGACAGATATTGGGAAAGCAACAGGAGAGTAGTATTTCTTCCTCCTACTCTTTCCAAGTTAATAGTTCAATAAAATTGGTTAAGCTATATGATCTATGTGGAAAATGGAATTGTAGTTAGCATTGATAACAAACCATTGACCCTCTGCTTTTGAATATTAGAACATTTGTTTCTGGCCAATTCTGTTCCCTTAGAATTCAGGGCATTTGAATCAACTGGTGTAATCAGTGGGCATTTGGGTCCAAGAGGAACAAAAAGAGGTACGTACGATGTTTATCTGAAAAACCTTCTAAATAGCCTAAATAAGAAAAGGCTAAAAGGAATAAAAGAGAAATCTGAGATAAGGCCTAAGAAAAATTACACTATTATTAAAGTATTTTGTTAAAATAACAACCCTGCATTTAGTAAAGATCCATCTCCTTTGTCCCAGTCCTTATGATTTTCTCAAGAACTCAGGGTTGAACATTTGAGGTCATCCACCTCTTTAGCCCCTCTATCTGGTTATAGAAGTCCTTTTTTCTTATACCTTCAGAATATCATGTACATGAACCCATCCTTGGGATAGGTGGAGCAGGTGTCTGTTGACATGGGTTTGAGGAGTTTCAGGGGTCACTATTGATCTGGGTCCAGAAGATGGTTCAATCTTTAAAGAGTAGACAATCACATTCAATTTCCTTGAAAGAGGGGCGACAAGTCAATTGGTTGCCAACTATAGGCTTAAAGGAATTGGTTGACAGACATCAAACCAGGGGTCTGAATGCGGGTTGAAGGAGGCAGCAGGAGAGAGAAAGAAAGGCAGAATGCAAGATAGGATGCTGGTAGAAAAGTATCTCTTTCAAGTTTTGATGAAACCTAATTCTATGCAGAGCATCCTCTGTCCTTGATGATGCTCTTCAAGCCTGCATCCCTCTTTAGCTTTTCAGACCCATCAACCTATGCAGAGATGTTGGACTGATTTATCTCCATACTTCTTTCAACATCTTTCATAATTTCACTCCCATGTTGAATGAACTCGTCTTCTCCTGGTTCCTTAGCTGGGCCTATGTACCAGGCACTGGTCACTAAAAATAAAGATGATAGCTTCAGTCTAGAGCAGCCACCTACCCTACCTCAAGATAACTCTTGAGTCCCATCCTTAGTTCCTTATTAAGTCCCTACCTCTGGAAATGTAAATTAGTACAGCTACATGGAAAACAGTATGGAGAATCCTCAAAAAATTAAAAATAGAAATACCATACAATCCAGTAATCCCATTGCTCAGTATATATACAAAGGAAATGAAATCAGTATGTGAAAGAGATATCTGCACCCCCTCCCATGTTTGTTGCAGGACTATTCACAACAGTCAAGATATGGAATCAACCTAAGTGTCTATCAACAGATGAGTTGATAAAGAAAATGTGGTATATATACACAATGGAATACTATTCAGCCTTAAAAAGAGAAGAAGTTCTGTTATTTGTGACAACATGCATGAACCTGGAGGACATTATGCTAAGTGAAATAAGCCTAGCACAGAAAGGCAAATACCACATGATCTCACTCATATATATGGAAACTAAGAATGTCGGACTCATGGAAGTAGAGAGTGGAATTGTGGTTACCAGGGCCTGGGCATTGGGAGGGGGGTGGTCAAAGGATAAAAAATTTCACTTAGGATGAATAAATTCAAGAGATCTATTGTAAAACACAGTGACTATAATTAATAACAATGTATTCTTGAAAATTGCTAGGAGTAGATTTTAAGTGTTCTCAGTACAAAAAAAAGTGAGGCAATAGATATGTTAATTAGCTGGATTTAGCCATTCCATAGTGTTTATCTATTCCAAAACATCATGTTGTGTATCATAAATATGTTTTATTTGTTAATTAAAAATACATTTTAAGAAATAAAATTTGAAAAAGACCCTACCACTTGGTGCCTCTCTGGTCCCAGGCACCTGGCAATATGTCACCTTCCTTCCCCCTCTTGCAGTTTTGTGCCCTTATGTTCCCCTCTGGCATTCATATCTTGGCACCTCTTTTCTGGTTTTAGTTTTGCTTACTCCTGGCCTCAGAAGTGCTCCCTGCTGCCTGCTCCGGCCCCCATCCCTGCATCTCGAAGGAAAGGAAGGAGAAAATGTTCTTGTCTAATTCCCACTGCAAATCTGGGAGCTAATTCTGCCAAAAGAACCATGTGGCATTTATGGGAAAGATTAAAAGCACAAAGGGGAAGCGTGTAGTGTTCAGTGGCTGGTCGTGTTGAAATAGCCAAGTTCATAATTAGAGCTATGGTCCTTGTAGCACCTGCCTTTTGATCTCAGTACAGAATATATTAGGTTTAATAAACAGCCATTTTACTGCCTTGTTTTCAATATTCACTAGAAACTCTACATTTTCTGGGTATTTGTAGCCCTGTTGAGCTTTTTATTTCTCAATCTGTTTCCTATTAAGAATAGAACCTGACGTAAATGCCCTCCTCAAGAGAGAGGATCTAGAGCAGTGCTTCTCAAATGTGGAAGGGCACTCCAGTCTCCTGTGGGTCTTATTAAAATGAGATTTTGGTTCAGTAGGTCTGCCTGAGATTCTGGATTTCCAACAAGCTCTCAGATGCTCCTGAAGCTGTTGATCCAGGGATTACACTTTGAGGAGCTAGGATCTCAATTCTGGATGCCAGACTTTTCAGCCATGATTAATGAGCAATAATCGGGTTAATAGAGGTTGGGTTTAAGACCCAGCATTTTCCACAAGCATGTATACTGTGTATACTTCGTTGTAAAAAGAATCTGGTAAAACTTTAGACCCTCAGGCAATAATGGTCTACTTACAAATTTTCTTGTGCATCTTCTTAGACACCTCTTCTGCTGGGTCTGAAAAAGTGGAAAGATGATCAGAATCTTGATCCAGAATGATTTCTGTCTGTAGTAATATTTTAGGTTGATGTTGCCTGCAGAGCTAGCACTGAACTTGAGGCTTCCTCAGGGAAGGTGTTCAGGTGTTGTAGACCTGAGACCCTAAGAGACAAAAATAATCAGTATCAGTTAAAGCTTCCTAAATGCAGCATTCTTTCAAACTGTAAAACCATTCATGTGTAATTAGCATTGGTGGCAAATAAGTCAGTGACTGTTTCTCATCTCCTGTTTCTGAATACTCATCTCCTCCCTTGAGGTGCTTCTTTTGATTTCAGTTATTGATGCTTTATCACAGATATTTTCAAAGTCCCTGCAGAGAACCTAGTAAATCCTACCTTTTGTTAGTAGTAAAATTAGACTTAGGCATGGTAACTGCCCTGGTAGTGTGCTAGCAGTTGAATCACCAGGTGAAAGCAATGGAAGTTCCAGGAGGAGACAGAATATGACCTCAAGCTGGCCACAGGGCCCACTGGTCGTGACATTATAATATAACCCATTTTTGCCACTTAGCCTCTCCTTCTCTCTCCTCTCTTTTCCCATCCCATTCCCATTTCCAGGTTACATTTCTCTTTTCATCTTCTTGATCCCCCAGCGGATAGCACAGATAGCACATTGAAAACTAACTCAATGAAAGTGTGATGGTGAAGTCAGACTTTTCCTCCCAAGTCCTAGCCTAAGATGCCAGAGATTGCCCAAGGCAAAGGTGTATTGTGCAGCCCCAAGTAGAAACTCCTCGCTTGTTTCTGCCTTTATCCATCACTGTTAAGAAGGGGCCTCATAACAGTTTAAGCATTTGTGTTTTGGTATTTAGGTTCATATTTGTCATTTAATGAACTGGTGTTCCCTGCTGGAGCTTGAGCTAATAGAAAGTGATAGATACAGGCAATATAAAAAATAGAAATTTCTAGGTTGTGGGCACCATAAGTCAAAGTTCTGAAGCTTAGAATTTAAGGTAGCTTTGCTTGACCCAGCTTGCAAAATCCTAGCAGTGATTTACAACTGTAAATCCCCCACCTCCCTCCAGGTTGCTTTATTTGTTTTTTTTCTCCCATGCTTTAAGCCAGAGACTGAGGCAATATGAACTCACAAATATTTAGCTTATTATTTTCCATGACCACAACTAAAGTCAATGGAAGAAGATACCATAGGTGTGCAATACTCAAGGAATTCCCAAGTAAGCAGATCCTGTTTAATTCAGATTCTTCCTTTCCTGAGCTCATCTTTAATCGAATGTACAAAGCCCTCTAAAACTTCTACAGAGATCATTGTTTCATGCCTAGTTATGATTTAATTCATTTGCATGTGGCAATTCTATTATAATCTCAGTACCATGAGGGGCAAGTTCCCAAGGCAACAAGAAGTGGTTCCATCTTTAAGGAGGTCTCAGATTTACTTGCTCAATTTCCAGTCAAGCTATTGGCTCGTCTTGTTGTTATAATTGCAAGAATGCTATCTTTCTGTAGCATTACACCTGCTGTTTCTAGATCCCTCAGACCCATACATTTCTCTCCAAATCAACTTTATTTATACTAAGTAATCTTGACAAGTTCCCCTCCTTTAATAAACTAAACTCCTCTTCAGATATGCACTCAATAGCATTCATTTGGAATCCATCTTGGACTTTTGGACTAAATGCCACTCCCTGTAGGCAAGCCCAGCCTGGACATCTGTTGTGGGGCCACATAGCTACATGTCTCTGCAACTCAGGAAACATCCATGATTCTGACTGACTACTGAGCGTGTGGGTTTCTTGAATAAAGGGGCTATATCCTTCCTTAATCTGTCCTTGTAGTATTTTAGCACTGTTACCTCTTGTTTTATTCTAAATGAAAAATGGCTTTATTATTTACCTCTGATTATAAAAATAATCCATGCTTGGGGGAAAACTTTCAAATAGTACAGATTGGTATAAGGAAATAAAGAAAACATTAAATTCCACCAATTAGGGATTAATACAATTCACAGCCTTCTGGACCCTTATCTGCACATAGACACAATTTAATGCAATTGGAAGGCACTCTTTTGGTTGAATAATATATTATTGTTTCAGGGAGTACAGATACCAAAATAGGTATTTATTTCCACTAGACTGAACTGCAATATAAACAGAGGCCTATGGCTGTTTATAATTCTCATGCCCTTCCTTATTTTTCTACCGCTCTCCACAATTTCTCTGAGCTCCTCTCTCTCTTCTTAACCACGGCTCCCAGCATCCCCTGAGGGGCAGCCTTGGCTGCTGCAGTTGCCAGGGAGAGGAAGAGAAGGAAGGAGGTGCAGGTGGTCAGGCAGCAGGAGGGACGTTCCATGCTGTCACTTCCAGGAGAATTGGCCTTCTCTACTCTTGCCAGGTGGGAGTTGAAGTGACGTCAATCTCCCATTTTATACAGTCTCCTTATTTTTTGTACTCCATCCACCTCTTCGCCTCCTTCCCAAGCAGCAGAAGGAAGGCATCTGCACGGTCACCAAGCTCCTTTGGCAATTCTGAGTTAGAAGGTGCACAGCTACTCTTTGAGACATGCTGCTCCGCTCATTGCAGACCAGGTGCATCTTATGGCTAAATAGGAATTACCTGGGGAGGTGGTTAATAAAACAAACTCCTGCACCTCATCCCCAGAGATTCTGATTTGTAGAGCTGGGATGTGGCCCAAGACTCTGCGTGTGTGTGTGTGTGTGTGTCTGTATGTGTGTTTTCTTCTTTTTAAAGTGATCCTGATGAGCATCCCGGTTGGCACCTGCTCTACTTTCTGGCAACTCAAAGTGTGGTTCATGGACCAGCTTCATCATCACCTGGGAGCTTATTAGAACTGCAGGATTTCAGGTATCACCCTAGACCTGCTAAATCAGAGCCTATACTTTAATAAGATCCCCAGCTAATTCATATTGCAATTAAAATTTGAGAAGCACTGCTCTATCTCAGTGCTATAGAATGGGCAAATCCTTCTTTGTGGCATTTAAGTAAAACATTGTGGCTTACTTGATTCCCACCTACTTAACTGGTATTGAGAGTTCACAAAATGTACCCACAACCTATGAGAATATTTTTATGAAGAGTTGGGGTAAACAGTACAGATAATTTTAACTTAAACTCTCCATTTTGAACCTTGGCCTATCCCTGATTTTATGCATGAACTCTTCATGAATGGAACCAATATTTACATGAATATTTTGATTAAAGGTTGAAACTGGGCCACATTTTAGCTATTAAATCTAGTCTTCCATCCTTAGTGTTTAGTTCTTGTTCTTGGGCTTGCAGGTTGGCTCCTGTGCCTTCATGAAGTGTGTCCATCTTCCAGGAAGGAAGAATGAGAAATGGAAAGGGCCACTGGGTTTAGAAGTCTGCCTCTTTTTAACAAGCTTTCTAAGCAGCTCCTCCCAATGATTTCCACTTATATATCATAAGCCAGAGCTGGGTCATATGACCACCGCAGCTGAGAATGAAACTGGGCATGTTGCTACCCTACCCGCCAAACTGGGATTCTGTAACCAGATGAAAGGGGAACATGGATATTAGGTAGGTAGTTAGTAAGACCTGCCACTATCACTAAGTTGCAAATAACTCACAAGATCTTTGCATTGTAAAGAGGAACAAAGTCTTAAGTCAAAGGAATAAACCTTGAATAGTAGAATTTCAAAAATTAGTTACTGTGTACTTAGTCTTTGTGTTTAGGGTTGAGAAATTCCTGTTTACTCTCTGCTCTCAGTATGCAGAATATTTGCCTACTCTGTCTGGGTTTAAGTTGGACCCTACTTAGATAAGAAACCACAGAACCCACAATGTGACACTTACCTCTGTCCCACCTGTGCTCTCTTCTGTTTTGGGATATGATGTTTCTAATCAGAGTCCCCAAAACAGAAACATCCTTCCAAATACCTGCTTTTATTTGGAAAGGTGTTAGCATAGTTATCTTGAATTGTGTTTTCTATAGTCAACACAATTGTTTTTATTTGATCGAGATTCCAATACAATCCATACATGCTTCCTTTTTAAAGTGATGACATATATTTAAGGTAAGGGTTTAATAAAATTGAATTATTATAAAACTTCATGTTTTAATCGAGAATGCTCTGCTTTTCTTGTCTGGACAGGCCCTTGATCTAGCACTTATGCCCTCTCTGGTGGAGAGGAAGTATAGATGCCCTCCTGACCTCATGCTTAATGTTGAGAGACTATAAGGCAGGTCCTTCGGGCACGTAAGCTTAGATATCTATGGAAAATAGTGACTTCAACTAAAATAGAGTGGATGATTAGGTCTGGAGACTGAGAGCAAGAGAAACTAGAGATCTATTTTTTTTTCCTGCTTTTGCAGGCCAGAGGGAGGAATGTGAAGAATGAGACTGCTAAATCCTAACCACTAGACCACCAGGAAACTTAGAACTGAGAATAATGAACACAGCAATATGAATGGTTTTAGGAAGGGTCAGATGGACTGAGGATGCTTTGTGTGATTTAGACCAGGTACCAGGTAGAAATAGATACTGAAAAGTTCTAATAGTCCAAAAGTCCTAAAAGTCCAAAAAGTGAAAAATTAGTGAGCCCAGAGTTTTTGAAACAAAACCCAGATCAGAGTTGGCCAGATTCCTGGCTTCCTGCTCCCCTGTAACTTCAAGGGATCTAGCTGGCACTAATGGGGTCTCCACGAGCCTGGGGAACTTTGTGAGATTGTATGTCATTATATGTATACAGAAGATTTAAAGTTTAGGGAAAGTTCCTTGTTCCAATTAGTATTGTTACAAAATATACCATCCCAAATCAGTGGTATAAATAACAATCATTTTATTAAGCTCACAAATTCTGGGAGTTGGGAATTCAGGCAAGGTACAATGATGATGATTTGTCTCTGACTCATGATGTGTAAGTTCTCAGCTGGGAGGACTCATGGTTGGGGGTGACTTGAATGGCTGGGGGCTGAAGCCATTTGGAGGCTGCTTTTCTCAAATGTCTGGAGTATAAACTGGGACACCTCAATGGCTGGCCTCATCAGGGCTGTTGACCTGAGGATCTATATGTGGCCTCTCTATGTGGCTGGGTGACGGCCCAAGGACTCTCTGGAAGATATGGGTGCTCCAACAGAGTCCAGGCAAGCTGCAGAGCCCCTTGTGAACTAGCCTTTGAAATATTATAGCATCACCTTCACTTTTCCCTTGTGGTCAAAGTATCTAGAAGCCTGCCTGGATTCAAGGAGTGGAGTCATAAAGCAGCCCTCTCTTGATGGGAGAAATGGTAAAAAAAAATTTGAGGCCAACAAGCAAGTAAGCAAACAAATTCCTACTTCCTAAACTTGGCTGTATATTTTCTAGCTGTGTGACCTTGAGCAAAAGAGTCAACTTCTCTGTTGTCTACTTTTCTCATCTACCAGATAGTAGGTGCCCATCTCATGGGGTTTGGATGATAACTAAATGAGATAAACTTACATTGAAGCATCTAGCACATTGCCTGGAACATAACTATTCAATACCACTTGAGCCTAAATCTGAAGAATGTTGGACAGAATGCCAAGGCTCAAGTCAGGTTTATTTTATCAGGTACAGAAGCAAGGATTAAGTTGAAAAAGGTATTGTGCTTTAAACAAATGCACACCTATTGAAGACCTACTACATGCCAGGCATGTCCTCCTGGCTAGGGACAGGTCTAATTCAAGAGTTAGCCTTGGATCCAAAACTACCAGACATGACATTTCAGTCGATTATGGCTGCAAATATTATCTAAGCATCTTATCCTTTCCTTGACCATAAATTTTTTTCCAGGACTGAACTTTTAAAAATCTCTTTGTATGCCAAGTTCTTCTCTGTGCAGGTTTTGCAGAGATTTTGTCTATTCTTACATGTATTAAACTTCTTGCATCCTTAAATATTGAATTAATTTAGTTGAATTTCTGAGAAAAGAATGACTGTTTGTGTCCTTAGATGAAGTCCTCATTAGGAGATGTTCTTTTCTGAGAAAATTATTGTGGTTCCTGGGTACTGTGACATTTAGTTGACTTGGTGCAACAGTTTTAATTAGTGAGAGGGATGAGATGAGACTTCTGAGGAGGCTTTCAGGAGAGTCTAATAAGACAGACAGCAGTTCTAGTTGAAATATCACACACATCTTGCCCTGTGAGGAGCAGTGATCATGGGTAATAGATGCATCTAACTACACAGTGAAATTACTGGGAGCAAGAGCTACCTTGGATAACAGAATTCTTGCAATCCAACAAGTGATCTTGCTGGTGAAAATAAAGGTAGATTAAGAACTGCAAACTGGCTTTCTGTTCATGGAGCAGTTGGGTTCTTCTCATTTTATGGGTTCATCATGCCATGTTGTGGGTAATATCTTTCCAGCAAATTTATTTAAATATGTGAAAAAGGAAAGCTTAGTAACAGAATATGAAAGTACTATGATCATTAGATTTGAAAGTAGTTCTTGAAATGTAATTTATTGTAATCAAATGTAGCTGATGCTTTCTGTGTCTGAAGCCACATTCCCTCTACCTTTATGTGACTTCAGCCATAGCTGTGGTAGCCATTTCCTGTGCATGTTGAAGGGTTCTCCCCAGTACCTGCTGCATCTTGCTCAGCCCTCACGTACAACAGCCTGGGATATGGCAAGGTGTGGGGCATGAGTGTCAAAACTTCTAGATGCAACTGTGAAACAAAGGAGGACAGGAATGGGCCCACAATGCTTCCTCTCCTATGGAGGAATAATCCTGAGGCACATTCTACATCATTTACAGTGTGTTGCCAGCAGGATTAGTCTCCAGCTGCCCACAGGATTAATCATTTCAGGAACATACCCTTCCTTAACTTTCTTCCTTGTCTGCCTTACTCTCCCTGATCCTTCAGTCCTGACCCCTGAGCTCATCTCCACAATAAGCTACCTGTAACCCCCAAATTAAAATACCAAATATCTTGACTTAGTTGGACCTGAAATGCAACTATGCCCAGAGGAAGGGGGTCTCTCATTCCAACTTTAATATCTATTGCCTTGTACTAATTGTCATGGGAGCCAAGGCCACATGTGAACAAGGGACTCCAATAGTGTCCTCAAAGTGGAATGGATTGGGGTAGGGAATAGGGATTCTGAGATAGACAGACAGACTTCACCTAAAAGGAAGAAGGAGCCTGCTGTGATTCATTCATTTATTCAACAAATATTTATTGAAAATCTGCTATGTTTCAAGTACAGTTCTATATGCTGGAAATGCATCAGTGAATGAAAGCAACAGAAATTCTTGCACTCATGGAGTTTGTATTCTAGTAGAGGAAGACTGGTAATTAAAATAATAAAAAATAAATTTTACTAAACATGGGAGTACAGATATCTCTTAGGTATACTGATTTCCTTTCTTTTGGGTATATACCCTGCAGTGAGATTGCTGGACCATATGGTAGCTCTATTTTTAGTTTTTTGAGGAACCTCCAAACTGCTCTCCATAGATGCTGTACTAATTTACATTCCCATCAACAGGGTATAAGTGTTCCCTTTTCTCCACATTCTCGCCATGATTCACAGTAGCCAAGATTTGGAAGCAACCTAAGTGTCCATTGACAGATGAATGGATAAATAAAATATGGTACATACATACAATGGAGTACCATTTAGCTATCAAAAGAATGATATCCAGCTATTTGCAACAACATGGATGGAACTGGAGACCATTATGTTAAATAAAATAAGTCAGACACAGAGAGACAAACAGCACATTGTCACATACTCGAGGATGCTAAAAATGAAAACACTTGACCTCATGATGATAGAGCGTAGAGGGATGTTTACCAGAGGCTTGGAAGCATTCGAAGGGCAGTGGAGAAGCGGGAATAGTTAATTGTTGCAAAAGTATAGTTAGATAGAATGAATAATATATAATATTTGATAGCACAACTAGGTGACTACAATTAACAATAATTTATTGTTTTTTTAAAATAGTTAATATAATTGGATTGTTTGTAACACAAAGGATAAACACTTCAGGGTATAGATACCCCGTTTGCTCCTGATGTGATTATTACACATTGCATGCCTATATCAAAACATCTCATACAACCCAGAAAGGTATATGTACAACTCAGAAGATACTATGTACTCACAAATTTAAAAATAAAAAATTTTGAAAAGTACATTTTAGAATATTTTAGAAGAGGTTAAGGGCTAGAATAGAATAATGTAAGGGGGATTAGCAATACAGGCGAAGAAGGGGTGTTGTTAACTTAGGAATGAGGTGGCATATTAGTCTGCTGAGACTGCCATAACAAAATAGCACAGAGTGGGTGCCTTGAACAACAGACTTTTATATTCTCACAGGTCTGTAGGCTAGAAATCTAAGATCAAGATGCCAGCAAACTTAGTTTATGATGAGGGCTCTCTTCCTGGCTTGTAGATGGCTGCCTTCTCACCATGTCCCTGGTGAAAGAGCTCTGGTGTCTCTATTTCTTATAAGAGCACTAGCCCTGTTGGATTTAGGTCCCACCCTTATTACTTCACTTAACTTTTATTACCTCCTTAGAGGCCGTATCTCCGCATACAGTCACATTGGGGGTTAGGGATTCAACATCTGAATTTTGAGGGGACACAATTTAGTACATAACGATGGTTTGGGTAGATATCCTTTACAAGGTGACATTTCAGCAAAAACGTGAAGTAAGCAAGTTATCCATATGGATATCTGAAGCAATAGAATTCCAGGAAGAGGGAATGGCCAGTACAACTGTCCTGGAGGGGAAACTGGTCTATCCTCGCCAAGTGTTCCAGAAATAGTAAAGACATCAGTGTGGTTGAAGTGGAGGCAGTCAAGAGATTTGTAGGAGATGAGGTTGGACAGGTAAAGGTGGCCCATGTCCTGTACGGCCTTCTAGGGCACTGTAAGAATTTTTTGCCTTCTGGAGTGGTAGACATGGAAAACCAAACTCAGCAACAATGTCTAATGGGTGGATGAGGAACAATGATTTTAGGAACAGGTGGCATGGTGACCTACTTGACAGCATCCTGATCCAAGCACCCTTGTGGCCTGCTGTTGAATGAATTAATGAAGTATATGCTAGGAAGAAGAAAACATTATGATTACTGGTCAAAACAAAAAAACAAAAACAGTCATTAACTATGTAATTCATTGGGGTCCAAGCAACCTGTTTGTGGGTGTCATGTAACAAAGACTGGAAGTGCCAGCAGAAAACTGCAGCCATCACTGAGACTGCTCAGTATGGATGGAGCCCAGTGTTGACAGATGATCAGCCCAGTGAAGATGAGGGTCTTGTTGCAGATAGCATCAATCAGATAGACCAGGGGAGAAAGACAGGGAGTTGAGAAGTACAACCCCATGAGGCGATATGTGGTGGCTCATACCTGTCATCTTAGTACTTTGAGAGGCCAAGGTGTGAGGACAGCTTGAGCCCAGGAGATCAAGAGCAGCAACATAGCAAGACCCCGTCTCTCCAAAAAAAAAAAAAAAAAAAAAAAAAAAAAAAAATTTAGCTAGGCTTGGTGGCTTGCACCTGTAGTCTTAGCTGCTCTGGAGGCTAAGAAGGAGGATCGTTTGAACCCGAAATACCAACGGCTGCAGTGAGCCATGATCACACCAGTGCACTCCAACCTGGGTGACAGGGCCAGATGCTGTCTCAAAAAAAAAAAAGGAAAAGAAAAGGAAACACACCCCCCATGGTATATATAGGAATTGGAATATGTGAGAAAAGTCACATTTCAAATTAGTGATTATGCTGACACTTGGTTGATGATGTGGCAAAAATTAATTTGGAGCTCTATTTAAATCCACATTGATTGAATATTTGAAATAAAAAAAGTGGTTGAAGGATCTATATTTGTCTTAGCCTGGGAAGGGCTTTTTAACCATTACCTCACTGGCAGAAATCAGAAGGAAAAGACTAGCTGGGCATGGTGGCTTATGCTTGTACTCCCAACACTTTGGGAGGCTGAGGTGGGATGATGGCTTGAGCCGAGGAGTTTGAGACAAGCCTAGGTAACATAGTGAGACCCCTGTATCTACAAAAATAAAAAAAATTTAGCCAGGCATGGTGGTGTACGCCCGTAGTCCCAGTTACTTGGGAGGCTGAGACAGGAGGATCGCTTGAGCCCAGGAGTTCAAGGCTGCAGTAAGCCATGATCATGTCACTGTACTCCAGCCTAGGTGACAGAGTGAATCCCTGTCTCAAAAAAATAAATACATAAAATCAAAAAAGACTGAAATATTTGACCACAAAGACGTTTAGAAGTTCTATATGTTAAAAAAAAAAAACCAAAACAAAAAACAAAAAAACAAAAAACCCCACTATATCTGTAAAACTGGAAAAATATATTTGCAACATTTGTGACAGAAAAGATTAATATCCTTAGCATTTAAAGAGCTATTATAAACCAATACAAAAAAGAAAAACTAATAAAAAATGAATTAAGGCTGTGCATAGTAAACTTAGCCTATGAACATTAAAATATGAAACAAATAAATACAAATTAATAATGAGATATATTTTCTCAGAATAGCACGGATTAAAAAGATTGTGGACACAAAGTCTTGGCTAATATTTGGAAAAATAGGCACTCTTTCTTATAATACTGGTTGTTTCTGATGAATTACTCTGCTGAGAAATTTTGTAATATAGAGCATATCCAAGTATATCTTATTTAGCTCAAAAATTCCACTTTTAGTCATTTATCCTAAAGCAATGATTCAATATATATATGTAAAGATGGGTATCAAGAATGTTTAATTTTTGACATTTATGCAAAATAAAAAGAGGGAATAGTCTAAATGTCTCATGATAGAAATGCCATGAATAAATTATGGTGTATCTAAAATATACAACAATTAAGATGAATGATAAAGCTGTATATTTATTAATATAAAAGTTTTCTTTCTTCTTATAATGGTGACTAGTAGACACTACTCACAAATCTCTAAGCACTCTGTAATCTCATGTGCTTGTATGTATATACTAGCATAATAAAGAAAAAATGATAAGTTACCTCTGGGAAGTGTTATTACATGTTATTTTTAAAAAGTTCTCTTTTTGCTTATCTATATTATTTAATTAATGAAGTTGTATAGATTGAATAATAAATATTTTTTAAAATTGTAATTTAGGCTATGTAAATTGCTAAGTTCTTGAATATCTGATATTGAAAGGTTTCTGGTGTTTTTCAAGTTAAAGTTTTCTCAAGCCTGGCTGATTTAATTTTTAAAACAATACTTATGTCAAGGAAATGTTATATTTTACATAAATTTAGTATTTCCTTTGGTTTTCAATTTCACCTCTATCTCATTATTATGACCAATATCTAATTCTTATCTTTTGACATTTCACATTTTAATAATACTGAAAGGACCAAGGGGAACAATTTGAACAGAGGCCAGGATTATACTTTTCCAGAGGCTGACTGAGATAGAGTTGTAGTTGCCTAAGCTGGAAAACGTGAAGAGTAATGAGAGTTGTCTGCTAAGGGTATGGACATTGCATTTGGTGCAATTAAAATGTTCTAAAATTTTGAGTGTGGTAAAAAAGCCCATAGTTTTTTTTGGTAACAGCTTTATTGAGATATGATTCACATGCTGTGCTACTCAGCCATTGCAAGTATATAATTCAATGGTTTTTAGTATATCCACAGAATTGTAAAATTATTACCACACTCAAAATTTTAGAACATTTTAATTGCACCAAATGCAATGTCCATACCCTTAGCAGACAACTCTCATTACTCTTCATGTTTTCCAGCTTAGGCAAATACTCTATAGATTTGTTTATTCTGGACATTTCATGTAAATGAAACCATAAAATATGTGTTCTTCTGTGACTAGCTTCTTTCATTTTGCATAATGTTTTCAAAGTTCATCCATGTTGTAGCATGTATCAGTATTTCATTCCTTTTTATTGCTAAGTAATATTGCATAATGTGAACATTTTACATTTCATCAGTTCATGAACCTTTGGTTTGTTTGCATTTTTTGGCAATTATAATTCTGCTATGAAAATTTGTGTACAAGTCTTTGTGTTGAATGTAGGTTGTTTTGGTTAGTAATTCAATCTCTTTATTGTTAGATATTTAGATTGTTTCTTTTTGAGTCATTTTTGGAAATTTGTGTTTTCTAGGATTTTGTCTATTTTATATAAGTTATCGAATTTACTGGAAACCATGGTCTTTTGAAAAATATTTGGAGTGTACAGGAAAGAACTGAAGACTAGTGGAAGATTGTGTAGTTACCCTGAGATCCTTCTTGTAATCTCTTAAATCTTTAATGAATTGACTAAACTCACAAAATCTTTAGTGTGACTTTTTTTTTGGTGAATAGCAATAATAACCAAAAGAAGAAACAGTAGCAACAACAACAACAACAGGGGAACAGGGCTCAAAGTAATTTTAGATTAGGCTGAATCAATTAACAAGACTGCCCTTGCCATATAATCTGAATTCAAGCAGCCAGTTCTGTTTTTTCTGTTTGACTAAAATTTGTACTTAATGGTGGCCTATGTGAAATAAAGTTGTGATGCCAGAAATATCTGTGATGTAAAAGAAGGAATTCAAAGGCTTAGGAGGATAAAAATATTGGAATGTATTTATCATGTGCAACAGGCTTACCTATGTCTTCTGAGAAAACCTGGAAGATATTTTCCTCACCTTGGCAATAAAGAAAGAATTGGTGAAGTTGGAGGCAGCATCCTGGAAAAGCATAGTATTGATGTTTTCTGTAGGCAAGGGACAAGAGGGAAAATGCAACCACTGAAATGGGGTGGCTGAGGCAGAGGCTGAGTAATAGTACTTAGTCACTAGAAGCCAATGGGTATGGTTATAATAGGCAACAAACCCAAATACTTGTCATAGTGGCTTGACCTACAGGGATCTCTGGTGGTAGCTAATTGATTATGGTGTCTCTAGAGCTGAAACAAATGACTAAATATGTGATCTAACATCTTCTTTGTCTGTAGAACAGAAACTGAGTCATCATGTTAGAGAGTATGGGATCCTCTTCCAATTCCTGGCTTGAGTCAATCCACAGATCTAGAAGCCCCTTCAATAAGAGAGATGCGAGGCACTCTTGTGGGACTGTAAACTTGACACCTGACCTTTTACAAGGGAGTCTGGAGCTATTTAATTAGGTAGCTTCACTATGGAAACAAGTCTTGGAAACCCAGAATACCAGTGTGATCTGCCTATCAGTGTGGGGGCAGTCATCTAACAGTCATTAGATGATAAATGAAGTTTTGGCCCAAGTTCATCTCACTGTGGCTCTGGGATTTTTGTTAGCCCATCTGTCTGCTAGGCCTGCCAACAAAATATCACACTTTGGGTGATTTAAACAACAGAAATTTATTTTCACACAGTTCTGGAGGCTGAAAGTCAAAGATCAAGGTGCCAGCAGAGTTGGTTTCTCTTGAGTCCTCTCTTGTTGGCTTGCAGATGGCTGTTTTCACTATGTGTTCTCACACATACCTTTTTCTCTCTGCATGTGCCCCCGGTGTCTCTCCCTCTTCTTATAAGGACACCATTTCTATTGAATTAGGGCCTCACAATAATGACCCTGTTTAATCTTAAGGTCAGGCTGGTCTTGAACTCCTGAACTCAAGTGATCTGCCAGCCTTGGACTCCCAAAGTGCTGGAATTACAGGCATGAGCCACCATGCCCTGCCCATTATCTCTTTAAAATAGGACCATGTTTAAATCTTCTCAGACAACTCCAAAATTGTCCCAATTTCAAAGTAATATACACTCTTTTTAATATAAGCAGTGCATTCTTATCATTGAAAACTTAAGAAATAAAAGGAAACCTAAAGAAAAAAAATACATAACACACTGAGAGATAATTACTACTAAGTTTAAGTTTTGGTATTTATTTCATTTTTATCTTTGCTGCCATCCTCCCCTAGTCACAAACCCTCACAGATTATAAAGTATATTTTAGGTCTGTACCCATGAATTCTGACAACAGGAAACAAGTTCCATGAAATAATAGTTTATCACATGGATATACTTTAATTTTTTAAATGTAGTATTCTATTGTTGAACATACAGACATTTGCCATGAATTAAACAAAATTTAGATGAAAAATATCTTTGGACATAAATCTTGTTCACATTTAATATTTTCTGTGGGATAAAATTGTAGAAGAATTATCTAGTCAAAGTATATAAATATGTTTAAGAGCTGGATGAATATTGTAACATCATTTTCCAGAGAATTTTTACCACTTGTACTCCAGCAATATGGAATTTCCCTAACTGTTCCTTAATTAGTAAGTAGTTTCTTCTTTTTTCCTTTAATTTATTGGTAAAATGAAAACTTCTTATATCAGTTATCTATTGTTGCATAACAAACCACTCCAAAGCTTAGTAAATTAAGACAAAGATAATTTATTATTTCTAATGATTCTGTGGGCTGGTAATCTGGGGCTAGGTAGCTTTTCTCCAGGTCTTAGATTATTTATGCATCTGCAGTTCTCTGACAGCTCAACTGGGGCTGAAGGGGCCAAGATGACCTCACTCACATGTCTGTCTGGAAGTTATTTCTGATTGCTGGCTGAGTCACCCTTTCTCCCCATCATGGTCTCTCATCCTGAAATATATTTAGACTAAGCTTCTTCACAGTTTCAAGGTTCCACTGTGTTAAGAGTGAAAGATGCATGGTCTAACCTCCAGCATAATTTCTACCACATTCTTTTGGTCAAAGCAAGTCACAAGGCCATCCCAGCTTCAAGGGGTGGGAAAATAGATTGTACCTCTTTTTTGTTTCAGTTTCCTTTAGTTCTGTCTGATCTTGGTTATTTGCTTTCTTCTGCTGGGTTTGGGTTTGGTTTGTTCTTGTTTCTCTAGTTTTGTGAGGTGTGACCTTAGAATGCCAGTTTAGGCTCTTGCAATCTTTTTGATGTAGGCATTTAGGGCTATGAACTTTCCTCTTAGCACTCTTTTTGTTGTATCCCAAAGGTTTTGGTAGCTTATGTCATTATTATTGTTTAGTTCGAAGAATTTTTAATTTCCATCTTGATTTCATTTTTGATGCAATGCTCACTCAGGAGCAGGTTATTTAATTTCGATGTATTTGTATGGTTTTGAAGGTTCCATTTGGAGTTGATTTCCAGTTTTATTCCACTGTGGTCTGAGAGAGTGCTTGATATAATTTCAATTTTCTTAAATTTATTGAGGATTGTTTTATGGTCTATCATATGATGTATCCTGGAGAAAGTTGCATGCATTGTTGAATAGAATGTGTATTCTGTGGTTGTTGGATGAAATATTCTATATATAGCTGTTAAATCCATTTATTCCAAGGTATAGTTTAAATCCATTGTTTCTTTGTTGACTTTCTGTCTTGATGACGTGTCTAGTGCTGTCAGTGGAGTATTGAAATCCCCCACTATTATTGTGTTGCTGTCTACCTAATTTCTTAGGTCTAGTAGTAATTACTTTATATATTTGGAAGTTCCAGTGTTAGGCGCATACGTGTTTAGGATAGTGATATTTTCCTGTTGGACAAGGTCTTTTACCTTTATATAATGCCCTTCTTTGTCTCTTTTAACTGCTGTTGCTTTATAGTTTGTTTTTTCTAATATAAGAATAGCTACCTCTGCTCTCTTTTGGTGTCCATTTGCATGAAATGCCTTTTTCTACCCTATAAGCTTATGTGAATCCTTATGTGTTAGGTGAGTCTCCTGAAGGCAGAAGATAGTTGGTTGGTGAGTTCTTATCTATTCTGCCATTCTGTATCTTTTAAATGGAGCATGTAGGCCATTTACATTCAATGTTAGTATTGAAATGTGAGGTACCCTTGCATTCATCATGCTCTTTGTTGCCTGTGTACTTTTTCTTTTTGCTTTTTAACTTGTATTTTTGTTTTATAGGTCTTGTGTGATTTATACTGTAAAGAGGTTCTTTTTTGATGTGTTTCTAGTATTTATTTCAAGATTTAGAGCTCCTTTTAGCAGTTCTTGTAGTGGTGGCTTGGTAATGGCCAATTCTCTCAGCATTTGTTTGTTTGAAAAAGAGTATATTTTTCCTTCATACATGATGCTTAGTTTTGCTGGATACAAAATTCTTGGCTGATAATTGTTTTGTTTAAGGAGGCCGAAGATAGGGCCTCAATCCCTTCTAGCTTGTAGATTTTATGCTGAGAAATCTGCTGTTAATCTGATAGGTTTTTAAAATATGTTATCTGGTGCTTCTGTCTCACAGCTTTTAAGATTCTTTCCTTCATCTTAACTTTGGATAACCTGATGACAATATGCCTAGGGCAAATCTTTTTGTGATGCATTTCCTAGGTGTTCTTTGTGCTTCTTGTATTTGGATCTAGGTCGCTAGCAAGGCTATGGAAGTTTTCCTCGATTATTCACCTAAATATATTTTTCAAGATCTTAGAATTCTCCTCTTCCTCAGGAATACTGATTATTCTTAGGTTTGGCCATTTAACATAATCCGAGACTTCTTGGAGGCTTTGTTCATATTTTCTTTTTTTTTTTTTTCTTTATCTTTGTTGGATTGGGCTAATTTGAAGACTTTGCCTTCGAGCTCTGAATTTCTTCCACTTATTCAATTCTATTGCTGAGACTTTCCAGAGCATTTCACATTTCTAAAAGTATGTCGAAAGTTTCCTGAATTTTTGTTGTTGTTGTTTTTTTTCTTTAAGCTATCTATTTCCTTGAATATTTTTCCCTTCACTTTCTTGTATTGTGTTTTGGATTTCCTTGCATTGGGCTTCACCTTTCTCTGGCCCCTCCCTGATTAGTTTAATAACTAACCTTCTGAATTCTTTTTCAGGTAAAGCAGGGATTTCTTCTTGGTTTGGATCCATTGCTGGTGAACCTAGTATAATTTGGGGCGTGTTGAAGAACCTTCTTTTGTTATATTACCAGGGTTGGTTTTCTGGTTCCTTTTAATTTGAGTAGGTGTTGTTGGAGGGAAGGTCTAGGGCTGAAGGCTGTTCAGATTCTTTTGTCCCACAGGGTGTTCCCTTGATATAGTACTCTGCCACTTTTCCTCTGGATGTGGCTTCCTGTAAGCCAAACTGCAGAGATTGTTGTCTCTCTTCTGGGTCTAGCCACGCAGTAAGTCTACCCAGATCCAAGCTGGTACTAGGGGTTGTCTGCAAAGAGTCCTGTGATGTGAACCATCTCTGCGTCTCTCAGCTCCTATTACAGTGGAGGTGGCACGGTGTGGGGTGCAATGGACTCTGTGAAGGTTCTTAGCTTTGGTGGTTTAATGCCCTATTTTTGTGCTGGTTGGCCTCCTGCCAGGAGGTGGTGCTTTCCAGAAAGCATCAACTGTAGTAGCATGGAGAGGGACCGGTGGTGGGTGGGGCCCTAGAACTTCCAAGATTATATACTCTCGGTCTTCTGCTACCAGGGTGGGTAGGGAAAGACCATCAGATGGGGGCAGGGCTAGGCATGTCTGAGCTCAGACTCTCATTGGGCGGGTCTTGCTGTAGCTGCTGTGGGGGATGGCGGTGAGATTCGCAGGTCACTGGAGTTGTGCACCTTAGGAGGATTATGGCTGTCTCTGCTGAGTCATGCAGGTTGTCAGGGAAGTAGGGGAAAGCTGGCAGTCACAGGCCTCATCCAGTTCCCATGCAAACCGAAGGGCTGGTCTCATTCCCACTGTGTCTGCCCCTGCCCCCACCCCCCACCCCCAATAGCCTTGAATCTGTTTTCAGGTAGAGGGTGAGATGGGCTTGAGAACTTGTCCCAGGCTACCTACCTCCTAGCTGCAAAAGAAAAGGGCTTGGTTCTTCCAACATTTGTGGAGTCTGCACACTGGATTTGCACCCTCCCCTCAGTTCTGGCCAGGAAGCTTCTTACCCTGTTCAAATTGTTACAAGTTCAGCTAGAGATTTCCTTCTCCCTGTGGAGTTTTACCATCTGCTCCTTTGGCTGCCCTCCTGATGAATCCCTGTGGTGCCAGGCAGGAGTGGCCTGCTAGGGGACCCAGTGAGCTCCCAGGGCCTTTCTGCTGCTTCCTCTACCCCTGTATTTTACTCAGCTCTCTAAACTGACTCAGCTCCAGGTAAAGTTGGAAACTTCTCCTGCAAACAGACCTTCAGTTTCTCTGGAGGTGGTGTGTGTTTGGGAGAGGAGAGTCTCCCTTTCCCACTTCTGCAGTTGGGGCACTCACAGTATTTGGGGTGTCTCCCCAGGTCCTGCAGGAGCAGTCCACTCTTTTCAGAGGGTCTGTGGGTCCTCTTGTGATTGCTGGTTTTTTCTTCCAGTCGATCTGGAGCTAAAATTGACAATGTGACCCTCTACACGCTGCTCTGTCCAGAGCTGCAATTTAGTCCTGCCTCCCATCCACCATGATGATCCAATTAAAGATTTTTCATTTCTTGGCTTCAGTGGTGTCCTGGAGTCTTAGCTATGAATCTTCCAATACCAGCAGGTCAGAGCGATGGAGGCTGAGGCTATGGCAGAATCACCAAGGCCTCCTGAAGCAGAGGTCCTGGTGCAGTTAAGCCTTAACCCCCAAGCTCCAGCTGGAGCAAGGGACAAAACCTGTGCCAGATCTTGGAAGCCGCTCTTCCTCATTTTAACCATTTTTAAGCATACAATTTAATGGCATTAAGTATATTCACAATATTGTGCAGCCATCACCGTTATCCATTTCTAGAACAATTTCCTCATCCCAAACTGAAACTCTGTACCCATTAAACACTAATTCCCCATTCCCACCTTCTTCCAGATCCTGGTAACCACCCTCGTACTTTCTGTCTCCTGCAAATTTACCTATTCTATGTACCTCAGATAAATAAAATTATACAATATTTTCTTTCTTGTCTAGCTTAATTCTTTCAGCATAATGTTTTGAAAGTGTATCCATATGTGGCATGCATCAGAATTTGTTTGTTTTATGGTTGAATAATATTCCATTTCTAAATGTATATGTATATAGATCAATATAAGTGTATAGGTATGTATATCACATTTTGTTTATCCATTCATCTGTTGATGGACATTTGGGTCGTACCTGCCTTTTGGCTATTGTGAATATTGCTGCCATGAATGTTGCTCTATGGGTATCTGTTTGAGTGTCTCCTTTCAGTTTGTTTGGGTATATGCCTAGGGGTTGAATTGCTAGATAGCAGAGGAACCTTATGTTTTACTTTTTGAGGAACCACCAAACTGTTTATCAAAGTGGCTGCACTATTTTACCACCAGCAATGCTTGAGGGTTCCAATTTCTCAACATCCTCAGCAACATTGTTATTTTCCTTTTTTTGATATAGCCATTCTAATGAATATAAAGGGGTATTCATCATAATTCTAATTTGTATTTCCCCTACCTGATTAACGATACTGAGCGTCTTCTCATTGCCACTGGCCATTTGTATATCTTCTTTAAAGAAGTATCTATTCAAGTCCTTTGACAATTTTTAAATTGGGTTGTTTGTCTTTTGATTGTTGAGTTGTCATTTGGTTGCTGATTCCCTTACATGATTTTAAATTTTTTTTTTTTTTGGTTGTTGTTGTTGGTGGTGCTTCTGGTGTTATATCCAAGAAATCATTGCCAGATCCAACATTATGAATATTTTTCCCTATGTTTTCTTCTAAGAATTTTATGATTTTTGTCTTTTAAATTTAGTTCTTTTACCCATTTTAACTAAATTTTTGTATATGGTGTAAGTAGTGGTCCAACTTGGTTCTTTCACACGTGAATATTCAGTTTTTCCAGTATTTTCTGACCATTTAAATAATGGAGTATTTCTCAGCACATTCTATGGTCCACTTCTCTATACCTAAATGGCCTACGTTGATGATCTTATCCAGCCTTATGGCTCTAAAAGAATCCATATGCTGGTAATTCCTGGATTATATCTCCAGCTGCAATATTTCCCCTTGAACTCAAGATTCATACATTCAAGTTCTACATCATTTCTCCCCTAGAACTCTAGACTCAAAAACTGAGTTTTACACTACCAGTTTGGGCATTAAAACTCTTTAAGTTTCCACAAATTAACTTAGTACCCTCTTCCTTGTGCCCAACCTACACATACCCTAGTCTTTCTTATTGTATAAAATGCTGCCACCAGTCCCCCAGTTGCTTATGCCAAAAACTAACATGCCACCCTTTACTCCCCCTCTTTCTCTCACACCCCACATGCAATTCATCATCAAGTTCTCTGAGCTCTACTTTCCAAATATACTCTAAATTCAACCACTTCTCACTCCTCTGCTGCTATCTTTCTTGTTCAAGCCCCCATCCTCAAGTCCAGGATTCTGCAGGAGTCTCATGATGGTTTCTACCTTCACTCCTATAATCCTGTAGTTGATTTTCTATACATCAACCAGAATAACTCTTTAAAACTGGAAACCAGATCATATTATTTTCTTGCTCAAAACTCTCCAATGGCTTTCCATAATAGAATAGAAAACAAATTATTAGTGTGGCCCAAGAGCCTCAGTTTCAGTTACTATTACTTGTAATAAATCACTCCAAAACTTAGTGGTTTAAAACAACATTTTTTAGAAACTCAAGCAGATACTGGCTAGTTGGTTCTTCTGTTCATGATGGAGTCAATTGAGGTTACTCAGGGGACTCGGCTGGCTGATATGGACTGGAGGGTCCAAGATAATTCTTATATTTATTTTTAAGACGGCGTCTCACTCTATCTCCCAGGCTGGAGAGCAGTGGCTTGATGTCAGCTCACTCCAACCTCCACCTCCCGGGTTCAAGCAATTCTCCTACCTCAGCCTCCTGAGTAGCTGGGATTACAGGGACGTGCCACCATGCCTGGCTACTTTTTATATTTTTTAGTAGAGACACTATTTCACCATGTTGGAGCAGGCTGGTCTCAATCTTCTGACCTCAAGTGATCCCCACCTCGGCCTCCCAAAGTGCTGGGATTACAGGTATGAGCCACCACACCTGGCTGGGTCCAAGATAATTCTATTCACATCTGGCTCCTTGGCAGGTTGGCTGGAAGGTTGGGTTCAGCTGAGACTGTTGACTGGAGCACATACATGTGACCTCTTCAACATGACAGTCTTAAGATAGTTAAACTTATATGACATCTGGCTTCCCTCAGAGTGAGCACTCAAGAAATCAGGAGGAAGCTTCGTGGGCTTTTATGAACTTGCTTCCAAAGGCATCTAGTGTCACTTCCACAGTACTTTATTTATGGAGGCAGTCAAAAGCCTGCCAGATCCAAGGGGAGGGAACTTAGTCCTCACTTCTCAATGGCAAGAGTGTCAAAGAATTTGTGGCCATTAAAAAAACACCGCTACAGCCCTGCATGCTCTAACTCCTATGATGTCCCTGCACTCCTCTCCAGCTTCTCTCCGGCTTGTTCATTCTGCTGGAGTCACACTGGAAAACTCCAAGCTCTAGCATGCCTCAGAGCCTTTGCTCTTGCTGCTCTCTGTGACAGGAATGATTTTCCTTCAAATCCATACATACTATACCTTTTTCACTTCATTCAGGTCTCTGCTCAAAAATTCCCTTCCTATAGAGCCTTCCTGCCTACACTGTCTGAAATAGCACCCTCCTCTCAATGATTTATCTCCTTACCCTCCATTGTTTTCTTTACAGACATATGCAACCCTGTGTATTTCATTTTTTTAAAGTTGTCTATTAGTGTCTCATTCACCAGCACATGGGCTTTATGAGGACAAAGACTTGAACTGATGTTTTCACTTGTGCACCTTGAACAGAGACTGACATAAATAGTTACTCCATTATATTTGCTAAATGAATGATTGAATTCACATGCATGTTTTCCATTCTATCATGTAATCCTTTTCTTTTTCATTTCAGTCTGAGGAGAAAATGCATTTTGCATTCCCTTCTCTCTGGGGGATGTTTTCTGCCACTTGTGGCTCTTTATTAGCTGTTTGTTGGGGATTTGATTTTGAAAAACACTTGATGCATCCATTTAACTTTTGGACAAATACTAGATTTGAGCAGTAGACTTTATTTCTATGGTCTTTTAAATTAGTCTTTTAGTTTGAGCTTCTTTATTAAGCCCGGGCTAGATAATAACTTCGTGTTTTCTGTGTGCCAAAGTAAAAATCCAAAGGTGATTAAAAATTTTCCATTAGACATATATTTACAAAAATAAAACCTTATAAGAATTGGTTGCATAAGACTGTGTTACTTAAGTGGCCTTGTATAGCATGTGCTTTCTCTTACCTGAAGAATCTTAGGAAAGAATGAGTATATTTATATCCTAATTCTTTTCAGAACAGGACTTGAGGCAGAGTATATATACACAACAGGAGAAAATTAGTCAATTGGGGCAATGCAAAAATAAGTTTTTAAGAAGTGAAGATTTCCCCCCATAGAAATATGCCAGTTGTTATATTAAAATGAAAAAAATGAGAAGCTTGAAATAGGATTTTTTTTTAATTGCAAAAGTGCCATTTGGGTGTTTTAATCACAAGAGAAGGGCAATGATGGAAACGAGTTTATCTGTGTCTTCTATATTAGGTCAAGATTAGAGTAGAGTAATTTAAAAAACTTGAGAAATACTGGCCTTTCAATAGATTTTTAGGTATTTTTATTTGCTTATTCTTTGTGGATCAATTGATAACATTTTTTTATTAGCCTTCTGAGAATTAGCATTCTGAATATTTTGAGTGCTACCTCTGGATCCAATATTGTTTTATTGTTCAGCACCAACATTTGCATTTCTATTTTCTATTGTATGAATATTTATTGTTTCCTTTGTGCATCTTTTTTTTTTTTTTTTTTGGCTATTTCTGTGTTTGTGGATTGAGGTGTCATAGAAGTCAAAAGAAAATTCAAACAAACCATAGCATCAGGAGTGTTTGCAATGCATTCAGTTCAACCACCATTTGTTGGATGCTTACACTATGAGTCTTGAACTCAAGCGCATCTACAGACCAAACAGATAAATTAGTGATGCAGGGCAGGTGTACAGAAAATCGATCGCCAGAAAAGCAATGAAGCTTTCTCTGTTTCTACTGAAATATGGTGTAAACAGATAACATAATAAACACAGTTATGTGAATGGGGATTATATTTTACCATGTACATGAGAAAATGTAAATTGAAAATAGACATAGTTTAAAAATTATTATTTTCCTTCATGTTTCTTTTTAATTTGGAATTAGAAAACGAGTACCTTAACTTTTACAAAAATATTAAGTGTCAGCTTTTGTATTTCACATTGTGAGGTACAGGGCACCTTAATTCAGCATTAAATCCTCTTATAGGTTTTCATTTTTAATTTAATTTCAGGTTCATAACAGAAAGAAGCTCTTCAAAACTTGATAGTTCCTTTTAAAGAGGATTGTTGCACAGTGTTTTTATAAATAAATAATGTTATTTCACTTTTAGTATTATATTGCACTCCAGTTCAATAACTTCTATTTGGAACTCTCAATTCACACTGTCAACAGTATTTGAGGAAGATTAACTGAGAAATTCTAGCTTATTTTCATAAAATTTCAGATTAAGAAAACATATTTGGAATTTGGGAATCAATTTCATACTTTTGGGAATATAAATCCAGCTATGACTTCCACTTCTTTTAATAAAGAAAAGTAGATGAGATTATTCTCTGACAAAGGAAATTCCCAGAGATTCATTTTTGTGTGATTAATGAATAAAACTAATTCCTCCGTTTGCTAATGCCCTTGATGAGATATTAAAAATATTTAGAAGGTAATAATGTCAAGTGTTCCATCCATTTTTTGCTGCTAAATTGAGATGGGCATTTTTTCATGAGTAACATGAACCAGCATCTATCATGAATTAAAAAGAATTCAATATCCATTCATGATTTAAAAAAACCAGGCTTTCAGTAAACCAGGAAACTGTATTGAAGCAATACAAATCTTCTTGTCCCTGCAATTCCTTAACATCATTTACATAATGTTGGTGACATTGTTACATATTAACACTGCATCTTCCATCCTGCTGCCCTGACTCTTTCTGATGTAATTGTGCTTTGTTCATGATGATCAGAAATGCAAGTCCTATTTAGAGTATGTGGGAAAATCTGAATAAGTTATTTTCTGATCATGTTAAATTTACTACCCATTATTTTATAGTACACTGGTAGAACAGCACATCAAACAACTACGTCTTTTCTTGAATTCTTTAGGCCATGATTGCTGCATCCCTAGAATGCGATCTTTTTCAATGTTGACTAAGCCCCTGCTGTGCATACACTGATACCAGCAGGGAGGAGTGTGGAAGGTAGATGAAGGGCCCATCGACTGAGCCAGAATGGTAGTCCCATTTACACGAATAATGGCTGCCTCTGATTCCACATGGCTTTAGATTGCTCTGGAAGAGCACAATGTCACCACATCAATCACAGGCAAGAGCAGACATGGATGGTGTTGTGGAGCAATGGTTTCAAAAGCCCTCAAGGACACATGCAAGGCTTCTCTTTGAGTGCCATTGACACATAGGCCTTTGGAGGCTTTGACAGGGGATCACCCTGGATACCAGCAGAATGACATGCAGAGTAACAAATACCTGCTGCCAGTCCTGCCACCCTGAGGTGCTGTAGACTGGAAGTAGCACAGTCCAGTGGTGGACCATTGGTAGCTCAGAGCTACTTGTCCTGTATCTGATATGAGTGAGAGCCACCCCAATCCAGCAAGTTAGCACCAATCTTGTGCAATTTCATGAGAGAAATATGAAGGCTCTTGGGAGAAAAATGCTTGCCAGACTGTCTTCCTAGAATTGGGACCTTAAGACCAGTCTATAGATGTGATTTCTGGAGCTCTTCAGGCCATCTGGGTGCCCCTGTGCAAGGGATGCATAGGTGAGGTAGCAGCCCAAAGAGCATCTGGAAGGGAGAAATGGCAACTAGTGACCAGGTCACACATACTAGAACCAGGTTCTAGTTTGGGCAAAGTAAGTGTGCATCACCTGGGCAGCACTGTTGGTTGGGCCAGTACTGACGCCTGAGGGGAAATTAGAAAATTTCCAGGATGGTAGCCCTGAGGCCAGGCCCTCTTATATTGAATACATATGCTTTATAACATTCCTAAATGTAAGGCTGGGAGTGGTGGCTCATGCCTGTAATCCCAGCACTTTGGGAGGCCGAGGTAGGTGCATCACCTGAGGTCAGGAGTTGAAGACCAGCCTGGCCAACATGGTGAAACCCCGTCTCTACTAAAAATACAAAAATTAGCCAGGCGTGGTGGCCAGCACCTGTAGTCCCAGCTACTCAGGAGGCTGAGGCAGGAGAATTGCTTGAACCAGGGAGGCAGAGGTTCAGTGAGCCGAGATCGCACCATTGCACTCCAGCCTGGGTGACAGAGCAACACTTCATCTCAAAAAAAATAATAAATAAAAATAAAGTTCCTAAATGCAAATCATTGGTGTCAGGCAATTAAATTAATATGTAACTGTATTTCATAGCAGCATTGTTGATTTTATTCACATTCAAAATAAATTCTATGGCAATTGCACTCCTCTTCCGGTTTACTTAATATTTTCTCAAACAGCATGTTGGCTAAGAGCATAAGTCCTGAAAGTAGAAGGCTGGGATACAAATCCCAGCTCTCCTACCTACTGGTTCTATGACTTTGGGCAAGTTACTAAACCTCTCTGTGTTTCAGATTCTTCATCTATACAATAGGGAAAATAATAGTACCTACCTCATAGAATTGTACTGACGACTCTGTGTGGCTACATGTAAGTACCTAGAACCCTATCAGCTGCATAATGAGGACTCTTAAAGTGTGTAGCAGAGGAAAAGGTAAACTAGTAGACAAAAATCCCAGCAGTTGTTATTTCAAATATATTAACTATTTCATGCAATTGTAAAAAAAAAAAGTGAGAATGAATTACAACCACCACCAAAAAATTGTATGTGAATCAAAAGGTTGGGCAAATTTTTGGTGGGAACCTTGTTCTTGAATGAAGCTTCCTTATGGGGTTGTGGGTTCTCTATGTCCTCAGTACTCAAAGTGGGGTCCACAGACCAGTGGCATCACCGAGTTTGTTAGAAAGGTGGAATCTCAGGCCTCACCTTCTTCCTGATGAATCAATTTGTATTTCAACAAAATTTCTACGTGGTTTACATGCATGTTAAAATGTGAGATGCACTGGAATGCTCTCTCTGTCCCTAGCACTCATGGTGTGCAGCTTGGCTTTTAATTCAGAAATTGGCCTATTAATAGACTAAAGGTGACAGGAGAAAACATTTTAATCAATGAGAAAGCTATTTCTCCCTTCCATTAAGTAATTAACATGCCACTGTGTTTATTTATAGATTCTCAAATGATCTGATTTTATAAGATATGATCTCTTCATTAAACAGATGTTATGGTTAATGATTTGTTTTATATGTGCAATTTAAAAGTAAAGAATGCAGAGTATCAAAGCTTTGAAAAGTAACAAGGTACGTTCTGCTATCTTTGTAATTCGCAAACGGGAAGAACAACACTTGCTAAATAGCAGTGGCATTTTATATTTTTGATCTCTATAGTGTATATTTATTTGCATAAGTCTAAATATGGTAACTCTAATCTCCTAAACACTTAGCTGACTGTCACAAGCTGAGACCAAAAAGGCAATAACAGTAAAATTGAGTGGCGTTAGAAGTAAAGGATACATTACTTCAATTAAGTGTACTTCCATATTAAATAAATTGGACTGGTAGACCAGGACACTGAAAACTGTTTCTAGCAGAAACCCAAGTGAGAATAGAGAAAGTTGTGTGAGGGAGGCACTGCCCATACAGTATCTCAGGGGGCATTTGAGCCATTCTGGGGTGCCTGTGTCAGGCGTTGCCCTCATTTTTATCCTGTCCCCGTCCCCAGAGAAAGATTTGTCTTATTTTCTATTAAAGGAACCAAAGGGTGGGTGAGCAGCTGATGTAAAGCCTTACCAGCTGCATATTCACAATTTCTGCTTTCTCCCCTAAAATTCTTGTGAACCCCGCCCCACCCCCAAGACTTTTCTCATGCTCCTTGCTAAAACTCCAGTTGATCCCCCAAGAGCTTGATACAATTGGAAAACTTCAGGCAGACACAGAACTGTGGCTTTCTAACTAGGAAACAAAAACATTCCCATGCCCTTCCATATTGGGTGATTTCCCAAAGTACTGTAATCTGTACACCTTGGAAATGGTCGGGTGTTTTGGTCCGCAAGCCACCAGTAGGAATAAATTTCAACTTTATCTCCTGCTGTTGAAGGATAATGAGCATTTTCTTATGAAATTTGAGGCCTCTTCTACCCAGCAGCTTATATACTTCTATTGTGCCAGCTTCCGTATACTGTCATATCATTATTAGACACAACAACATCTAAAACACCATCAAAATAAATCTTATCTCAAATTGCCTTCCTGAAGTGAGCTGAGGAGATTCTGGCATCTATAAATGCAGAAATGTACACTGCAATGGGCTGTATGTTGTATGAGACAAAAAATGAAATGAGGAACATATCAAGCTTAAAGATTCATCAGAAGCTTCTTGATAATTCTGCCACTGTTTCAATTTAAGTAGTCTCTTATGAAACATTGGATCTCATTGGGCTTTCAGCTCTTGAGACCCCAGGATGCATTGTATTTAATTAACTCTTCCTGGCATAAAACTTCTAAGAAGCTCTAAGCACTGGTGACCAAATAGTCTCAAAGGTAATCTCCGAAATCCCTTGATATACATATATAAAAATGCAAATATATATACATATATATACACATATATGTATACAAATATTTAAATGTCATTTACTTTTCAATATGCAAGCTCAGGTGTAGTTGCAGAGATAGTGATGTCTATAGATATCTGACTTAACAGCCAATATGAAATCTGGCTTAGAGAGAAATTAGTCTTACTGCTGTTCAGTGGTTGTAAGCAAGATGCATTCTCATCCTTAGACTGGATTGATGGCATCAATAAAGCTTATGGAAACACTTCTGAAATGACAGAAATTTGGGCTGAATATGCTGAAGTTGTGGTATGTCAATATTCATGGAATTTGCATCACCTCTTTGCAATGAGTTCTTTTCCTGGTTTGTCCATTTGACATTGTCACAGACTGAACTGTTATTAGAATATCAGGTTTTTAATAAAAATGAGCAATAATGAGCAATAATAAGCAAAGTAATAAAAATAACAAACAATAGCAGTTATTTCTATTGGTGTTTGAACCTATTTCACAGGATACAAGAGATGAATAAAACCACTTTTCAATCAGGGTATCTAACGTAGAAACTTCAGAGGAGAGTGTAAAAAGCTCCTCTTCCCCAAACACTTCTTATGTCTGAACATATTAGTCAATAGAAGATTAAAGGGAACAGAGTGAAAGAAAAGCAGTGAGGATGATGGTGACCTTTGGTGGGGGTAGTGACAGAAAGAGCAAGACAGGTGCTGGTAACGTGGGCGTGTTCAGTTTATGAAAATTTATCATCCTGAGCACTTATTACCAGTAAACGTTTCTCTATGTATATTTCAAATGAACAAACAAATGAACAAACAAACAAAAAACCAAACACGTAGTTTGTGAAAGTGGTCCAGGTAGAACCAGGCATCCAGAAGACATGGTGAAGGTCAGAGAGGGGATAATGTCACTTGAAACAGAGAGAGGGATACGTTAAAAGGACCTGGCCCAACCAGTAGCCAGAGTGTCTGGAAGAAAGTTCAAGAGGAGTGGATGGTGGATTGTGATGGTAGCTAAAGGTAAGAAGAAGGATAGTGAATCAGGATGCTAGAATCCAAAGGGAATTTAAACAGAAAGTTGACACAGGAGCTAAGTGTGTATAGATCACAGAATATCGCTAAAAGGAGTTCAGCAGGAATTAGCATAGATCTGGGTAGCAGAGGAAATGGGGGGTGGGACTCTCCTCCCCAATGCATAAAGTGGCAGAGATCCTAGACAGACTCTTGGATGAAACCCAATACTCATTTAGAACGTGGAATTATCAATTACACAGAAAACACTGGTTCCCTAGATAGTACGTTCTCTGAGGTTCAATCTTCCAAATGAGGAAGAGTTGCCCCTTTTGGGTACTGGTTGATTCACCATCCCAGTCAAGGATTAGATTTTGTGACCATACATAGCAAGCCAGATGGTTGAATAGAGCTACAAATTGTTCATTCAACAAACACTTGTTGAGCACCTACTATGTGCTGTTCTAGGTGTTGGAGAGGCAATGAATAAGCAGAGAAATCCCTGTCCCTTGAAGCTTACACCGTATTGCTTATGTTTAATGTACCAGAGCTGAAGGGCTTATGCAGAGTTTTATAGCAAAGAAAAAAAATCTGTTGAGAATTATCAAAAACCTTGATGGCTAAAATATACATAAGTGTGTCCAACAGGTAATGTAGGCACATAGACACATAAAAAAGATATTACACATAGGCATTTTCTTATTAACTCCAACCCCAAGGAGGATACATTTTATGGGGTGAAAACACCCTAGGGTTAAGGTTTAACACTTCTCCCTCTCTCTTGCCAGGTGAGTGTGAGCAATTTGCTTTACCTTCTCAAGGTCCTAGTTTTCTCATTTATGAAATGAGAATAATTTGAGTACCTATATGCTAAGGTTGTGATGAGGGTGAACATGTTTATCTTAGTTTCTTACAATAATTCTACCTATAATTTTTTAATAAAAGAAATGCATTATGAATGCCTAAAATACTTGCAAGTCTTCTAGGTTTCTGAACTCCCTCTTTTATTTGTAAGCCATTTGAACTTTATTGGGCTCTCATATCTATATGATAGGATGGCCAGGGTCTGTCACAATATTTATAAGGATTGGTGAGGTGAGGAGACTTCATTTCCTGGGAATCTCTTTTTATGAATTCCTACTCCAACTAAATTCTTGATCCCCCACTCATGAGGCCATGATCTGGCCTCCTGTCATTTGGCCCCTGCACAGGTACTTCCATTTCACCTTAACACAGGGCTGTTGGGTGTAACAGACTTTGATGGAGGGTCTGGAGACAACCAAGGGAGCCCATGGCATTGCCCAGAACAGGAGCACTGACCATCTTTCCTTCCCCAAGATTTGGCTTCATCCCTCACTTCTCTCTCTTCATATACAGTTTAACAGGAAATCTTGTTGGCTCTATTTTCAAAATATGTGAAGGAGAAACATTTTTAAAACTGATTTTTTCAAGTGCCTATGACAATGTCTGGCATAAAGTAGGTGCTCATTCATTATGAGTTGAGTAAATGAATGAAAATGTGCTTACAGCACTGCCTTGCATGTAGAAATAAACATTTAAACTTACTAATATGATTGTCTATGATCTGTAGTCTAGCCTTTCAAGTGGTTATTGTGTCAGAAGTAAGTTTTCTCTGTAGAAAACTGACTCACACTTCATCAACCTCACACTTCAAGTCAATTAATTAACACTTGGGTGCAGTAGCCATATTTTGCTTACCAAGGACTGATTATATTGAGTATTTGGTGAAGTCAGTTTCCTAGGTTTGTAAAGCTGCACAGGATACAGTGAGCCCTTAATGACCGCCATAGAGGCAGGTATGTTGTGAGGATCAGCTTGAAACCAGGTGAACAGCTTCTCTGTCTCAACCACAAGCGTCATACCCCTATATTTAAATAGCATCAGGTTTATTGAGGAAAGGGAACCATCTGAACTGTCAGGTGTTTCAATTAAAAATAAAACCGCAACAGCCAAGAAACCATTACCACAAGTCCTTCACATGTTAGACATTTCAGGTTTTACTAAGTATTAATACATTGCAAAAAGTATCAAGAATATGAGAAATGTACATTTAAATTTTAGTTCAGCAAGATGCTTTTCTTATTGCTGCCTCAATAAAAGCACAGTTTTTAGACACATACTAACATATCTGTTCTCAAAAAATCTTTTTATGATTCTTCATAAAATACATAAAACACACTCCCTTAGTCTAACATTTTCAGGAACACCATATCCATTACAGGGATGGAAAATATTGGGCCCAAGAGACTCCAGCTGTGTTTTCTTTTCTTCCATGCCCACAGTGAGTAGGTGGTGGCCTTCTTTCCTGTTGAGTCTGAATTTGTTCTAGCATTCTTCTCCACACAGCATTCTAAGCAGTTGTTACTGATTAATCTTCTGCCTTCCTGCAGTCTACTCTCAATATGGTAGGCAGAGTGAGCCATTAATGTGTAAGGCAAATCACTGTCCTCCTCTGTTCAATGTCCCCACCCCAATCCTTTACCTCAAATGACCTGATTCCCCCACTTTCTGATTTTATTTATCTCTTAGTACTCTGATTTACTGTGTCAGCTGTGCTGGCTTCCTTGTTCCTTGAACACACTGGGAATCCTTTGGCCTTATAGCCTTTGCACTGACTATCTTTTTCCAGAACATTCTTCATAATATAGCTTTATAGGTAACTCCCTTATCTTAAGGACTTGCTCAAATCTTACCTTAATCAATGAGGCTTACCGTGACCACCAATTGCAATCCTTCTGTGAGAGCAGAATAATGTCCCCACCGCCCGTGGCCAGGGGGTTATAACCCCAGATTATACACTACAGGAGGCATTGTACTGGATTATCCAGGTAGGCCTGATGTAATCACAAGTAAGAGTCGGGGCAGGAAGGTCAGAGTCAGAGAAGATGTGACACGGAAACAGATCAGAGAGCAGAGAGACTGGAAAATGCTACCTTGCTGCTGGTCTTGAATAAAGAGGAAAAGGTCATGACCAAAGGAGTGTGGATGTCCTCTAGAAACTGAAAGAGGCAAGGGAATGAATCTGTCCTAGAGCCTCCAGAAGAAATGCAGCACTGTCCAAATCTTTTCTTTTTTCCTTATTATATTTGGGCTCTGGGGTACATGTGCACGTCCTGCATCCTGCAGGATTGTTGCATAGGTATATACATGCCATGGTGGTTTGCTGTCTCCGTCCCCTCACCAACGTTGCCTACATCAGGCATTTCTCCAGGTGTTATCCCTCCCCCTTCTCCCTGCCCACTCCCACTGTGCTCCCCCCCTCCCCCCACCACCTAGCCCTGTGAGTGTTGTTCCCTTCCCTGTGCCCAAGTGTTCTCATTGTTCATCACCCGCCTATGAGTGAAAACATGCGGTATTTGGCTTTCTGTTCTTGTGTCAGTTTGCTGAGAATGATGGTTTCTAGGTTTACCCATGTCCCTACAAAGGACATGAACTCATCGTTTTTTATGGCTGTATAGTATTCCATGGTGTATATGTGCCACATTTTCCCTGTCCAGTCTATCATCAATGGGCATTTGGGTTGGTTCCAGGTCTTTGCTATTGTAAACTGTGCTGCAATGAACATTCGTGTGCATGTGTCCTTATAGTAGAACGATTTATAATCCTTTGGGTATATACCCAGTAATGGGATTGCTGGGTCAAAAAGGAATTTCTGTTTCTAGGTCCTTGAGGAATCGCCACACTGTCTTCCACAATGGTTGAACTAATTTACACTCCCACCAACAGTGTAAAAGTGTTCCTTTTTTCTCCACATCCTCTCCAGCATCTGTTGTCTCCAGATTTTTTAATGATTGCCATTCTCACTGGCGTGAGATGGTATCTGAATGTGGTTTTGATTTGCATTTCTCTAATGACCGGTGATGATGAGCATTTTTTCATATGTTTGTTGGCCTTATATATGTCTTCTTTTGAAAAGTGTCTGTTCATATCCTTCGCGCACTTTTGAATGGGTTTGTTTGTTTTTTCCTGTTAATCTGCTTTATTTCTTTGTAGATTCTGGATATTAGCTCTTTGTCCGATGGGTAGATCGTAAAATTTTTTTCCCATTCTGTTGGTTGCCGGTTTACTCTAATGATCGTTTCTTTTGCTGTACAGAAGCTCTTAAGTTTAATTAGGTCCCATTTGTCTACTTTGGCTTTTGTTGCCATTGCTTTTGGTGTTTTAGTCATGAAGTCCTTGCCTGTGCCTATGTCCTGAATGGTTTTGCCTAGGTTTTCTTCTAGGGTTTTTACGGTGTTAGCTCTTATGTTTAAATCTTTAATCCATCTGGAGTTAATTTTTGTATAAGGTGTAAGGAAGGGGTCCAGTTTCAGCTTCCTGCATATGGCTAGCCAGTTTTCCCAACACCATTTATTAAACAGGGGAATCCTTTCCCCATTGCTTGTTTTTGTCCGGTTTGTCAAAGATCAGATGGTTGTAGATGTGTGGCGTTGCTTCTGAGGCCTCTGTTCTGCTCCATTGGTCTATATCTCTGTTTTGGTACCAGTACCATGCTGTTTTGGTACCAGTACCATGCTGTTTTGATTACTGTAGCCTTGTAGTATAGTTTGAAGTCAGGTAGCACGATGCTTCCAGCTTTGTTCTTTTTGTTTAGGATTGTCTTGGCTATGTGGGCTCTCTTTTTGGTTCCATATGAAGTTTAAAGTGGTTTTTTCCAGTTCTGTGAAGAAGGTCAATGGTAGCTTGATGGGGATAGCATTGAGTCTATAAATTACTTTGGGCAATATGGCCATTTTCACAATATTGATTCTTCCTAACCATGAGCATGGAATGTTTTTCCATCTGTTTGTGTCCTCTCTTATTTCCCTGAGGAGTGGTTTGTAGTTCTCCTTGAAGAGATCTTTTACCTCCTTTGTTAGTTGTATTCCTAGGTATTTTGTTCTCTTTGTAGCAATTGTAAATGGGTGTTTGCTCATGATTTGGCTCTCTGTTTGTCTGTTACTGGTGTATAGGAATGCTTGTGATTTCTGCACATTGATTTTGTATCCTGAGACTTTGCTGAAGTTGCTTATCAGCTTAAGGAGGTTTTGGGCTGAGATGATGGGGGTGTTCTAAATACAAGATCATGTTGTCTGCAAATAGGGACAATTTGACTTCTTCTTTTCCTAATTGAATGCCCTTTATTTCTTTCTCTTGCCTAATTGCTCTGGCTAGAACTTCCAATAGTATATTGAATAGGAGTGGCGAGAGAGGGCATCCTTGTCTACTGCCAGTTTTTAAAGGGAATACTTCTAGTTTTTGCCCGTTCTGTATGATATTGGCTGTGGGTTTGTCATAAATAGCTTTTATTGTTTTGAGTTACATTCCATCGCTACCTAGTTTATTTAGAGTTTTTAGCATAAAGGGCTGTTGAGTTTTGTGGAAGGCCTTCGCTGCAGCTATTGAGATAATCGTGTGGGTTTTGTCATTGGTTCTGTTTATGTGGTGAATTACATTTATAGATTTGCATATGTTGAGACCAGCCTTGCATCCCTGGTATGAAGCCTACTTGATCGTGGTAGATCAGCTTTTGATGTGCTGTTGGATTCGGTTTGCCAGTATTTTACTGAAGATTTTTGCATCAGTGTTCATCATGGATATTGGCCTGAAGTTTTCTTTTTAGTTGTGTCCCTGCCAGATTTTGGTATCAGGATGATGTTGGTCTCATAGAAAGAGTTAGGCAGGATCCCTCTTTTTGTATTGTTTTGGAATAGTTTCAACAGGAGTGGTACCAGCTGCTCTTTGTATGTCTGGTAGAATTCAGCTGTGAACCCATCTGGACCTGGACTTTTTTTGGTCAGTAGGCTATTAATTGCTGCCTCAGCTTCAGACCTTGTTATTGGTCTATTCAGGGTTTCAACTTCTTGGCTTAGTCTTGGGAGTGGGCAGGTGTCCAGGAATTTATCCATTTCTTCCAGGTTTACTGGTTTATGTGCATAGGGTTGTTTGTAGTAATGTCTGATGGTAGTTTGTATTTCCGAGGAATTGGTGGTGATATCCCCTTTATCATTTTTTTATTGCAGCCATTTGATTCTTCTCTCTTTTTCATTAGTCTAGCTAGCGGTCTGTCTAGTTTGTTGATCTTTTCAAAAAAGCAGTTCCTGGATTTATTGATTTTTTTGAAGGGTTTTTTGTGTCTCTATCTCCTTCGGTTCTGCTCTGATCTTAGTTATTTCTTGTCTTCTGCTTGCTTTTGAGTTTTTTTTTTATCTTGCTCCTCTAGCTCTTTCAAATTGGACGATAGGGTGTCAATTTTAGATTTTCCTTGTTTCTCACGTGGGCATTTATTACTATAAATTTCCCTCTAGACACTGCTTTAAATGTGTCCCATAGGATCTGGTACATTGTGTCTTCATTCTCATTGGTTTCAAAGAACGTTTTTATTTCTGCTTTCATTTCTTTGTTTATCCATTGGTCATTCAGGAGCAGGTTGTTCAATTTCCATGTAATTGTGCGGTTTTGAGTGCTTTTCTTAATCCTGAGTTCTAATTTGATTGCACTGTGGTCTGAGAGACTGTTTGTTATGATTTCCATTCTTTTGCACTTGCTGAGGAGTGACTTACTTCCAATTATGTGATTAATTTTGGAGCAAGTGCAATGTGGTGCTGAGAAGAATGTGTATTCTGTGGATTTGGGGGTGGAGTGTCCTGTAAATGTCTATTAGGTCTGCTTGGTCTAAATCTGTGTTCAAGTCCTGAATATCCTTGTTGACTTTCTGTCTCATGGATCTGTCCAATGTTGTCAGTGGAGTATTAAAGTCTCCCACTATTATTGTGTGGGAGTCTAAGTCTCTTTGTAGGTCTTTAAGAACTTGCTTTATGTATCTGGGTGCTCCTGCATTGGGTGCATAAATATTTAGGATAGTAAGCTCTTCTTGTTGCATTGATCCTTTTACCATTGTATAATGCCCTTATTTGTCTCTTTTGATCTTTGTTGGCTTAAAGTCTGTTTTATCAGAGACTAGGATTGCTACCCCTGCTTTTTTTTGCTCTCCATTTGCTTGGTAAATCTTCTTCCATCCCTTTATTTTGAGTCTATGTGAGCCTTTGCATGTGAGATGGGTCTCCTACAGCACACCAATGGGTCTTGACTTTTTATAGTTTGCCAATCTGTGTCTTTTGATTGGGACATTTAGGGCATTTACATTCAACGTAATATTGTTATGTTTGAATTTGATCCTGCCATTTTGTTGCTGACTGGTTGTTTTGCCCGTTAATTGCTGTGGCTCCTTCATTGCTTCGTTATTCTTTACCGTTTGGTACATTTTTGCAGTGGCTGGTACTGGTTATTCCTTTCCCTGTTTAGTATTTCCTTCAGTAGCTCCTGCAAGGCAAGTCCTGTAGTGACGAAATCTCTCAGCAATTGCTTGTCTGTAAAGGATTTTATTTCTCCTTCACTTATGAAGCTTAGTTTGGCTGGATATGAAATTCTGGGTTGAAAGTTCTTTTCTTTAAGGATGTTGAATATTGGTCCTCACTCCCTTCTAGCTTGCAGGGTTTCTGCCAAGAGATCCGCTGTGAGTCTGATGGGCTTCCTTTTGTGGGTGACTGAACCTTTCTCTCTGGCTGCCCTTAGCATTTTTTCCTTCATTTCAACTCTGGTAAATCTGGCAGCTATGTGCCTTGGGGTTGCTATTTTTAAGGAATATCTTTGTGGTGTTCTGTGTATTTCCTGGATTTGAATGTTGGCCTGCCTTATTTGGTTGGGAAAGTTCTCTTGGATAATATCTTGAAGAGTGTTTTCCAACTTGGATTCATTCTCCCCATCACATTCAGGTACGCCGATCAAGCGTAGATTAGGTCTTTTCACATAATCCCATAGTTCTTGGAGGCTTTGTTCATTTCTTTTCACTCTTTTTTCTCTAATCTTGCCTTCTTGTTTTATTTCATTGATTTGATCTTCTATCTCTGATATCCTTTCTTCTGCTTGATCAATTCGGCTGTTGAAACTTGTGTATGCCTTGCGACGTTCTTGTGCTGTGTTTTCAGCTCCATCAAGTCGTTTATGTTCTTCTCTAAGCTGGTTATTCTAGTTAGCATTTTGTCTAACCTTTTTCAAGGTTCTTAGTTTCTTTGCATTGGGTTAGAATATGGTCTTTTAACCCAGAGAAGTTTGTTATTATCCACCTTCTGCAGCCTGCTTCTGTCAATTCATCAGATTCATTCTCTGTCTTTTTTCGTTCCCTTGATGGTGAGGAGTTGTGATCCCTGGGAGGAGAAGAGGTGTTCTGTTCTTTGGTGGTTTCATCCTTTTTGCGCCGGTATTTTCCCATCTTTGTGGATTTATCTCCCTTTAATCTTTGAAGTTGGTGATTTCAGGAGGAGTCTGAGTGGACGATTTTCTTCTGTTGAGGTTGGAGCTGTATCTTTTTTGGCCTGTAGAGGGTGTTGCTGGGCTCTCTCAGGTTCAGTCAGGTTGCTGGGTGGGTGGTCCTTCCCTGGAGTTTGTTTGTAGGTGAGATTGGCCCTGCCTTCCCAATGGCATCTCTCCCAGAGCTCGATGTTCCTGGTTGGGGTCAAGCTGGTGTATTTGCTGCCAACCTCTCCAGCTAGTGCTTCAGTTTGAGTTCTGTGGGGGGTGGGGCCTGCCTGCCTTATGGCCTGTTTCCTTGCTTTCAACTCTGCCTCCCTCTGTGGGACGGTCTGTCCAGCTGGCATTAGTCCAAACTCGTACCCAGGTCCCTGCAACAACTTGCCTCACCGGGCGGTAGCTGCTGCTCAGATTTGCATCGACTACCCATGACGCCCCATCTGGCAGGGCTCTCGTGGACAGAGGGTTGCAGGAGGGATGAGGCAAGTACAGGATCCGAAACAGAGCATCGAGGGGGTTAAGTGCCCCGACCCTCCGAGCCAGCTGCATATTTCAGGTGGGGACGTGCCCCTCCCATCTTGATTTGCCCCCCTGGGCGGCTCTCCGCCTTGTGGCTCCTTCCCTGGGCCCAATTCCAGTGCCCTATTAGTCCCACAGAAAAGAACCTGGCACCTTGTTTGGAACTGTGAAGTCCTCCAGCCCTCTGCGTCTCATTCGCTGGGAGCTGCGTTCTGGCGCTGGCTTCTCTTAGCCATCTTGCCCCGCCCCCCAACCCTGACCCCATCCAAATCTTGATTTCAGCACTTCCCACTACCTAACTATAAGACAATGAATTTGGGTTGTTTTAAGCCACTATTTGTAGTAATTTGTTATAGTAGCAAGAACTGATACACATCCTCCCTCCTAGATTTTTCTTTTTGCATTTCGCTTACCAGCCTCTATTGTACCAGTTAACATGTTTATCATGTCTATGTTTATTATCTCTCTCCTGCTTTGTCCTCTGCCTCCCATTATAATGTAAGCTCCATGAGGACAGACATTTTCATATGTTTTGTTCATTGCTGAAAACCTGCACTTAGAATCAGTGCTCAATAAATATTTGTTGAATTAACTAATTGGTCAATTCTGAATCTATTTCAACACTCTAAAATTACTTCCCACCATGTTAAAAATGAATCTTTTTATTTGGCCCCTGGTTCTTTTACTCTCTCTCCTTGTCACTCTCTGTGTCTCCATCTCTTTCTCTCTGTTTCTGTCTCTCCGTCTCATACACATACACTCTCCTTCTCTGTCAGAGTGGGTCCAGTTATAGGTCTTCATGAAATCCTCTCTGGACTCAACAGTCCACATTTAACTTTGCATTTTCTGATTTCCTAGAGCATCTCTTATCACTATCCCCTGGTTTTGCACTTACATTCTCTTACTTTTTGTATCAGCTAGGTTTCTGTCAGGAGGCAGAAACCACACAGTAATTAGAACAGAGAGAGTTTAATATAAAGAATTATTAACTAATAACAAGGGATTAACTACTATGAGGTAATCGATAATTCTAAAGAATACAGAGATAGCAGATATAGGGGAACAGCCACTACCTCTAGGGTTGAAGTGAAGTACCTAGGGAGGAACACATTTGGAAGAGCTTCCCCTCAGCCCCCACCAAGGCTGAGATTCAGACCTCAGTTGAGATGTGTGGCTGTGGCCCATTGATTAGTAGTGAACTTCACTGAGGTGCTGCAGGCAGGGGCTGGCAAGCAAAACACTGCTTGCCAAGGTGCCTACTAAACTCACTGGGAAGCTACTCATGGAGATGCTGATGAGACTCACCAAGAAGTTGCCCTGGAATGCTACTAAAACTCTGGGAAGCAGTCCTCTAGGTTGCTAGTGGAACTTGCTGGGGAGCTGCCTGTGAGAATGCTGCTGAAAGTCGCTGAGAAGCTACCTGTATGGGTGCTGCTGAAACTCACTGAGGGGTGAATACCTCTGAGTGATCTGCATGACCCTGGCCACCTGTGGTGCAGAGGCAAGCAGGAAACCAGAAAAGCACATTAGGATGAGAAGTCTCTTTGCCCTGCCATGCACTTCCAGTGCCTAGCACTGAACCAGCTGGCAAAGGAGAAATATTTACAGGGTCCACCTCCAGTATCACAAAGCACGGTGAATTACCACTTTGATGGTAAAGAAGGGTGGATTTACCACTGAGATGCAATACATTGATAATTGGCACACCTTTGTGTTTGTAATTTTCCTTGAGTGTTTGCAGTATTGTAAGCCTCTTGAGGGTAAGGACAATGTCACGCTGCTTCCTCTCCTCCTCCTGCCCCTCCCCCACCTTCAACATGGTTTATATAGCATTTTTAACATGAAGTTGACCACATGTAATGAGTACTTGGTCAACTGTAAATAAGATTTCCCTGAGCTCTTATTTGCTCAAAAGCCTGGGAAGCCAATGGCACCATCATCCTCTTCATTTGTGTTACCTATTCTGAAATCTAATGACAGTGAAGTTCAACCATGAGTGAACAACAGCTGCCACCGAACTAGCAATTTCTAAGTGCAAACCAGACTGGTTTTCTCCTCAGTGATTATGCTATATTGGATGTCATTCTCAAAAATACTGAAGCCAAGCTGGGACCAATTGTGATTCTGTTTATTAAACTGTCACTTGGTGGGAAACAGCCCTATCAAGCTGCTGATTCTCTTAAAGTCAACTCTCACTCAGGCTTCTAAGGCCAACCAATCAAGGAAGTATGTTCCAATGTGTCCCACCTTCTTCTTTTCTCATAAAGACTTAGAAACTTCACAGACCAGTCCTTTCATGATCAGAATGACTCAAGCTGCACACACCTGCTTTGTGACCAAAAGGAAAATAGTACAGTCTAACAGTTGTATTCATTTTAATATATATATTTCTTGGCTTCCCTATTAGTCAGTTTTGCATTGCTATAAAGGAATACCTGATACTAGGTAATTTATAAAGAAAAGAGGTTTATTTGGCTCACAGTTTGGCAGACTGTACACAAAGCATAGTGCTGGATGATGAGGGCCTCCAGAAACTTACAGTCACAGTGGATGGTGAAGGGGAGACAGTGTGTCACATGGTGAGAGAGAGAAGCAAGAGAGATGCTAGGCTCTTTTAAACAACCAGCTCTTGCATCAACTCATAGGGTGAGAATTCACTCATTATCTCAAGGACAGCACCAAGACATCCATGAGGGATCTGCCCTCATGACCCAAACACCTCCCACTAAGCTCTCCTCCAACATTGGGGATCACATTTCAACATGAGATTTGAAGGAGACAAAGCACCCAAACCATATTAGCTTCTAAAGGCCTTCAAAAATCTTGCTTTGTGTGAATCTAAGAATGTCTCACTCCAGGGCCTCTATTAAGCAGCCCAGTCAAAAGATAAGGTTGCCTAGCTTTAATATTAACACTAACTCTACCCTTCTTTATTCCTCCCTTACCTGTGGTTAATGTGATGGTACTCTTTCCTCACACTGAATATAATGAGTTTTCCTCAAATATTTGCCCAGCATTGGTAATTGTGACCCATATAGTTTCTGGAGAGTGTAAACAGTTCTGAGTCCTTGAGTTAGATAAATTTGTATGAACTCAGGGTCTGTTATTTGTTATTTGCGTGACTTTGGATATGTTAATTCCCCTCTTTAAATTTCAGATTCCTCCCTGGTAAATCAGGACTAGATGATGAAAATGAGTTAAGTTATTCTCTTTTAAAAATAATTTTTTCTCCTTAGTAAATACGGGCTAATAATGGTACTTATGCCACAGAGTGGTTATGAGGATGATGTCTGTATAGCCCTTAGGAAGTGAGTGTTCACTAAGTGTCAAATGCAATTATATCACAAACCTGAAAATGTCAACCTTTCTAGTACAAGCCACAATTATCTCTTCCCTGAACTGTTGCATTGGCTTCCTAACTGGTATTCCTGCTCACAGTCTTGCCTAGAGTCTATTCACCCCACAGAAGCCTGAAGAATCTTTTCTAAAATCAGGTCTTGTCACTCCCTTAACTCAAAGTCCTATATTGGCTTCCCCATCATACTTTGAACCAAATCCCAAGTCCTTACCAGGACCTACAAGACTCTATGTGATTTGGCTTCAGCTTATGTCTGATCTCCTCTCTTATTGCTATCTTCCATGCCTCAATTTCATCTGGTTACAATTTTCTTGCTGTTTTTTGACCATGTAAGCATGTTCCAGCTGAGAGACTTTTTATATGCTGATTTCTCTCATCTGAATGCTCCTCACTCTAGATACTCACATTGCACATGGCTTATTCCTGCATTTTATTCAGGTCTCCTCTCAAATGTCTTCTCATCAGAGAGGCCTTCATTGGTCACTATATGCTAATTGGGTCCTACCTCCCATCCATTGGTCTTTAGTCTCTTACCTTCCCTTATTTTATTAATGACACTTACTGCTACCTAACATTATCTTATTTATTTATGAGCTTTTGTTTTCTTAAAACTTAAGTTTCATGAAAGCAATACCTTTGTTTTGTTCACCATGGTCCAGTGCTTGGCATATGTTAGGTGCACAATAAGTGCTTGTTGAATTAATGAGTATTACTGTTATTATCCACGACTTTGACTCTTGTGAAACTGAGTCTTCCGTGATACTCTTGTTGGAGTGCTAATGCCTCTAAGAGTGGCTGACTCAGCTTTTTCTTGGTGATTAGTATAAATCTTAGCTGAGGTTTTCAGAAATGAGATTCCTGGCTTGACTACAAGTTTTTGGGGAAACAAAATTAAAAAAGAGTAAGGAAGGGAAGGAGAAGCTCCTCAATAGGAGATATGGGAATATCTCAAAGAAAACTCTTCACCCAATTTATTATTTTGTCTAGAGCCATCCCTGGATACTTGTTCAAATCAGGATCTTATATGAGAGAAAAGCTTCCTTTCTCTACTTCCCCTTCCTAAATCTTCTTGTATTTGGCATACACAACATAAACGTAATGTCAATTGCTAAAGATAAGCCAATTTTAACATTTTCAAGCTGTCTGAAAACAAAATGGAAAAATTTCGTTTTCTTGTTGCTTTAGCAATGAAAACCATGCTCTATTTTCTCATCAAATAAGACAAAATAAATACTAAGTCATAGTGAAAGTATATATCTGGGCTTCTGCAAGCCCACTCCTAGGAATACTATAGCTGAAGCTCAAAAGCACTTTGGTTTATAGGCCATTTTCCCAACTAAGGACTTTAGAACTTCTATTTTAGAGTTCAAGTTGAATAGTGAGTATTTGTTCTAGGTTGGTTCTACCATACTTTTAGGTCATGATTAACAATGATTATATGGGTGGAGAGCAAGCCATGGGGGTACTAAGAACTACTAAACAAAATACAGTATATATCATGATACCAAGACCTACAATTACTCAAATTTGACTAATGACAGGCACTCCTTCTCCTCCCCCCTTGTTTTTCACCCAAAGAGAGGATAAATTTCTTACTCTTTTGAGAATGGGAGTGGGTGAAAAGTGTTATGAAGGGAAAGGCGAGGACTGGTGGAGGAATGGCAGGCTGCCCTGTCCAGGGCAACTATGAAGTGAAGGGTGGCTGCCTGAGTTTCTAATATTCTTCTGGCCCTATTTCTCCATATTGGGCTGACACAATTTGTACCAATTAACAAGGGAATGCTTGGAAATGCCACTGCTCTATGTATTCACAGGACCCAGAATCACTCCCACGAGCTATTAAGTAGACAATGAAATTAGAAGATGCCAAAACATAGCTTGAATCAAGATAGAGATTCAGATCACACACCTGAACCCTTGGAAATTCTGGCAGGTTGGCCTCATAGGCTCACTCCAAAGTTTTCATCAACCCTGTGATAATATGGCTTTTCATGTTTTACATTAGATGTTATTACCTTATTTGTTTACTTGTTACTTGTTAAATGCCAGCTTCACCCCCACTTAAGAATGCAAGCTCTATCATGGTAAAGACTGTGTTCCTTATGCCTAGGACATGGTAGGTGCTCAATTTATGTTTGTTGAATGAATAAATGAATGAATATTTATGAATGAATATCAGGCACTACATTGAGGTACGAAGGTGAGTGAATCAGGCTTTTCTTACACTAAAGGAGTACACCAGACTGGAAGTGGGGAACTACTGACTAGTAAATAACCCTAAATGTTGAAATTCTGAAGCTGAAACTAGCTAGTGAGGCTAAAGAGAAACTGTCCCCTTTACATGGGATGCGAATTGTCCAATTTGCCACATCCTGCTTTATACATTATGTACCTGCCTGGAGTTTGAAGACATTTGAGTTTGTATGACTGCTGCTCTTGTTAGACAATATCTTAGATGGCCCGAAAAACACATAAATAGCAGAATTAACCTGATGCCCCCAAGCAGTGCTCAAGAGTGGTGGACAAAGGCAGTAGACAGGCTATGATAAGGTCTTAGTTTGACTCTTAGCTATGACCCACAGAGATCATGGCCAGGGACCAAATGACACAATGGATGTCTCTGAGGATCCTATGAGAAACAAATTGTCAGTCCCTTTCCCCCTGAATCTTTTGGCATGCTGGAAAAGCCTTCAAAACTTTGACATAACCTAGGAGAAAGGGAAAGGACACCAAATTACTTAAGATTAAGGTTTGGTAAAAGAGCGAGGGGCTCATGGTCAAAATTAAGTCGAATTATAGAAGAATGAAGATCCATTTCATGCATTCCTGAGTTTGTGGTCTGATATTCTCAAACTTATATATTTATATGATGTATATACTACGGGACTGAGGAGCAAGAATTATATTTTAAGATATATCCTCATTACAATTGACCATGATTCAGCTTACAATTGAAGGTAAAGAGAAATCCCACTGGCAAAGAATGATAGTTGATACTTTGGTTGATACTAATTTTTCTGCTACATCCATTAATATTTTATTTTTGTAAATCTTCCTGTTACATATCACCTCTTTTTCATCTTAATAAAGTCACTTTTATTCCTGAATTATTTTAAAAAATGTATGAAGTCTGAGAGGCAGACAAATCATTTACTCTCTTTGGATCTTGATAATGTCATGTGTCAAATAAAGGAAGTCAACTTAGACCAGCACATCTCAAACTTAAATGTATATCACCTGGGGGGATCTTGTTAAAATGAATATTGATTCGCAGGTCTGAGGTTGGCCTGCCATTGTGCATTTATAACAAGCTCCACCCAGGTGAGGTCAGTGCTGCTGGTCCAAGGGCCACAGTTTGGGTAGGAAAAACCTAGCTGACAGACAACATTCTTTTTCTTTGCATTTCTAGGTTATTTATGGAACATAATTCAATTGGCACAGAAAAACTCAGTACACACACACACACACACACACACACACACACACACACTCATACTCATACTGAGTTTCTATGCCAAGAATTAAGCCAACTGGGGGGCACTACTTTAGTTTTTGTAGCACATGAACTTCATCATATACTACCTTATGGGGATAGCTTATCTGTCTTAGTACAATTTAAGATCATTAAAAATATATATTGGAGTCTTATATTTTCATATTGTTCACTGTCCTATGCAAAAGAAAACAATATGTTTCTAGCAGCGGGATTAATTGAGTAGTAGGGTGAGTAGTTGCAACTTAGCCACTAAGTGAGCAATGTGAGATTGACATAAAGCATGATGTGGATATTATTACTGTGTCTATCTCAGTTTGATGCCACAGGGAAAATAAGGCTGATCTGTATCACATTAGCCATTGTCAAATGGAGTCATGACATTGGGAGTCATGCTTTCTGAGCAGGACATGAAACCCTGCATCATCCAGTTTAAGCAGCCATATCTGCATAAATAATATATATATATTTCATAGTCTATAGATAAGATTAATATCACCTTTATAGTTCTCAGACTTCCCTTGGTTCTTCCCAGTGCTACTCAGATTTATCCTAAAGGTCTCTGGGAGTCTTAAGAGAGTGTCTTAGGTTTGTACTGGGAATGACACCTCCAGAGGTATCTATTATTTCCCTTCTGTCACAATTGCTGAGAAGAGAATAAAATACCTAGGAATACAGCTAACAAGGGAAATAAAGGACCTCTTCAAGGAGAACTATAAACTACTGCTCAAGGAAACCAGAGAGGACACAAACAAATGATAAAATATTCCATGCTCATGGATAGGAGGTATCAATATTGTGAAAATGGCCATACTGTCCAAAGTAATTTATCGATTCAGTGCTATTCCCATTAAACTACCATTGACATTCTTCACAGAATTAGAAAAAAGCTATTTTAAAATTCATATGGAACTAATAAAGGGCTTATATAACCAAGATAATCTTAAGCAAAGGAAGAAAGCTGGAAGAATCACACCACTGAACTTCAAACTATACTACAAGGCTACAATAACCAAAGCATCATGGTACTGGTACAGAAACAGACAGACAGATCAATGGAACAAAATAGAGAACTCAGAAATAAGATCAAACATCTACAAGCATCTGATCTTTGACAAACCTGACAAAAACAAGCAATGGGGAAGGGATTCCCTATTTAATAAATGGCGCTGGGAGAATTGGCTCTCCATAGGCAGAAAATTAAAACTGGATCCCCTCCTCACAACTTATGCAAAAATTAACTAAAGATGGATTAAGACTTAAATGCAAAACCCAAAACTATAAAAACCCTAGAAGAAAATCTAGAATACCATTCAGGACATAGGCAAGGGCAAAGATTTCATGGTGAAATCCCCAAAAGCAATTGCAACAAAAGCAAAAATTGACAAATGGGATCTAATTAAATGAAAGAGCTTCTGCACAGCAAAAGAAACTATCATCAGAGTGAACAGACAACCTACAGAATGGGATAAAATTTTTGCAATGTATCCATCTGACAAAGGGGTAATATCCAGAATCTTCAAGGAACTCCAACAAATTTACAAGAAAAAACCAACCCCATTAAAAATCGGGCAAAGGACATGAACAGACACTTATCAAAATAAGACATTCATGTAGCCAAAAACATGAATAAAAGCTCAACATACTGATCATTAGAGAAATGCAAATCAAAACCACAATGAGATACCATCTCATGCCAGTCAGAATGACGACTATTTAAAACCCACGAAACAACAGATGCTCGCGAGATTGCAGAGAAATAGGAACGCTTTTACCCTGTTGGTGGGAATGTAAATTAGTTCAACCATTGTGGAAGATGGTGTGGTGATTCCTCAAAGACCTAGAGGCAGAAAAATCATTTGACCCGCGAATCCCATTACTGGGTATATACCCAGAGGAATATAAATAGTTCTATTATCAAAATTAATTCCCTGGAGCTGGACACTGTCAAATGCTAAATTTCAAATGGTTAAAAATATGACTCTCATACAAGCATAGGATGAGCACATGTCAAAGATAACTCCTTAATGAGGGGAGCCATCAAAATAGTAGAGCTGGTTCAAAGGTGGTTAGGAGAGAGTGACAGATAACATCAAGGAAAAAAAAAGAATGCTAAAATGCAATTGCCAAAATAGATTAAAAACTTATTATCCTACAGGACTATAAAACTGTAACCTTAGTGATCATTATTTTTTTTTATCAGACAGGACTTCCTTGCAATTTATTAATGTTCTACATGTTAATATCTATCTTTAGTGAAGCAATAGTAAATTGTAAGTCAAACAAAAGTACATTTTCTTAGATAATTTAGATAGATACTCTTTGGTTTGGCCTGTTAGACAATGAAAGACAGGCAGTCATTATTTTGCCTTATTTCCAATTTTGGAATACTATTTCTTAATAGCATGTAGCTAAAGGACTCTAACTGAGGTTTTCTTAGCAAAGATGAAGGAGAAGATGTTTGCTGGGTAGGCAATCAATACTGTCTGCCACAAACCTCTTATTTCAAATGACTGAAATTCATCAGGTGTTTAAACATTTTTTTTCCTAGATAATCATCTTAAACATGGATAACAATATCAAGCTTTTTCAAACTGTTAACATTATATCTTGTATTTATGATATTATGAAAACATATTTTGAACAATATTTCAGTGTCACCAGGAATAATTATCATTGACATTTTGATCTAGGTTCCAATGGTAGATAAATATGTGGATTTCTTCACTCAACTTCTTTGAAAGTAAAGCATTGTCACTGGCAAAATGATTATGTCAATAGGTGGCATTTTCTTGATTTTCTCCAGAGGGTGTTTTCTATTTTGTGATTTTATTTTCTTTGAAGTTGGTCCTTATAATTTATCTTGAAGAATACATTACTTCTTTCTTTCCACAAGCTTATCTGTGGGTAACTGAATCCCAATGATACTATAGTTTCTCAGTAGCCTGGCCTGTGTAGACTTGTTTTTATTTAGTTGTTTTGATTTTTTTTTCTATTGACTCACTAAAGCCAAATGAAGAGCTCTATGTGAAGACTACCTGTGAATTCCAGAGTAAGCATTTTGATATTAGGTAAAAGCAAAGCTTGCCTCCAATTCTAAATGGCCCAAGCAGTACTGAGATACTAGCTGTAAGGAGCCATTACTGTGATACATTCCATTTGGGATAAGCGTAACTGTTAAGGCATTTGTCTTATGGCGAAGCTTGGAAATAGCAGCTATAATTTAACAGGTGATGCTCTATGAAGCAGTTTCACTTGCAAGTGAGTCATGCTACAAGAGATCTATGGAAGTACATCAGAAGCAAGTCTTGTGCTCAACATTCCCTCTGTGGCATCTCTTGGGTCTGTCATTCTTTTTGGTGGCTTACAAAGAAGATTCCAACAAGTGAGAATTTCAATCCTTATTCAAATGCCAAAAACAGGTTAGACAGCAGTTTTGGGAGGGAAACAGGAACAGTGACTGATATGGTGTGGCTATATCCCACCCAAATCTCATCTTGAATTCCCACGTGTTGTGGGAGGGACGTGGTGGGAGGTAATTCAATCATGGGGTGGGGTCTTTCTCATACTGTTCTCATGATAGTGAATAAGTCTCACAAGATCTGGTAGTTTTAAGAATGGGAGTTTCCCTGCACAAGCCCTGTTCTTCTCTTGTCTGCCACCGTGTGTGACATGCCTTTCACTTTCCACCATGATTGTGAGGCTTCTCCAGCTACATGGAAAACTGAGTTGATTGAAACTCTTTCGTAAGTTGTCTAGTCTCAGGTATATGTCTTTATCAGTAGTGCGAAATGGACTAATACAGTGACTATATCCTAAAATCATATCTTTATATTTACAAGCTAGGGTGTTTTTTCTGCATTGATTAAATTAATTTTCTGCCTTTAATTAACTTTTTCCTGAGATTGTGTTATTTATAGTTGGGACTTCCTGAGTAGGTCAGGAGACTATAGTGTAGGGCAGAAATGTTAAGAACAAAATAGTAAATGATTTAGGTTATCTCAGCAAGGCCATGGCAGTAAGGAAGAGAGTTCACCTGGAGAAATAGTTTCTCAATTGGCCAAATGAAGAGAAACAAATTTTGCCAGTATCTGATTTCTTTTTATTAATTATAACTATGTTAAAATCAGTATTGTGAACTTAAAGTTTTCCTTTACTTCAACAGTTCTGTTTTGGTTTTCTAAATTACCTTAAGAAATGTATTATTTAAAGGGAAGTATTAATTTGATGTGATGAGTAAGGGAAAAATAAATTTTAATACATTATTTTATAAACAACATCATAAAATAACAATGTTGCTCCTGCCTTTTTATTCCACCATTTATCAAAACACTCATTTTACTGTTTTTCCAGGTCTCTTTATAGTTCAGTATGGGTGCTTCATTTTAGTATGCTCGTCAAAGAAGTTTGTAATTTGCTTTCTTCCTTTAATATTATATCGTAACTGTTGCATTTATTTTAATAAGCAGCCTCACTATCTGCTAAGTTGCATAATAGCTTATTTGATTGCGTTTTGGACATTTATGATCTTAATTCTTTTTAATGCTGCAATAAAAACACTTGTACATAAAGTTTGCTTTCTATTTAAAATTATTTGTTATTTGGCAGATATATTAGTCAGGATGGGATAGCTTATGTTTCAATAACAAATTGATCCCCAAGTACCAATGACTTAATGCAATAGTGACTTGTTTCTTGTTCATGCTTTGCATTCATCATGAGTCACTGGAGGGAGGAGTACCCAGGCTGATGGAAGTTTCACAATATGATAGCTGTCAACTTGAACGTGTGTCTAGGCAAAAGAGAAGAGACTGGAAAATTATGCACAGACCTTTCACTGCTTCTACCTGGGAATGACACATGTCCCCCTGCTCACAGCCATCAATCAGAACTAGTCTGGAAGGGGCTAGGAAATAGAGTGGAAAAAATGGAGTATTCAAAAAAAATTACAAATTCTTCAGCAGCAGTGGTGTTGGAGCGGGGAAGAAAGATTATATTTTCCTAGAATAAATCCCTGATTTGTTGGGCTCAAACAAAAGAGATATATGTGTACTTTTTGAAACTTTTTTGCAGAGCGCTTTACAAAAGGATAGCCCTTCTTCATAGTGTGTAGTGATATAGAGTAGTGACAAAGAGCACGGGCTTGGGACAGGGGCATATTTGTGTTTGTATCCTGGCACTTAGTAGTTATATGTCCTTGGATGAATTACTTACTTTTTCTAAATCTCGGTTTCCTGATTTACAATATGGGTGTGAGTGTATCTACTACACTTGGACAGAATTAAATGAATGACTATATGTGAAACATTAGCCCAGTGTGTCTGGTCCATAGTAACTACTCAATAAGTGGTAAATATTATTGTTTACCACTTTTCATTATGTTTTTATTATGAACATATATTTTCTAGTTTTACATGTATCAAGTATTAAAATTTTAAATTTGGAGTAGTTAGTAGGCTCAATAATTAATGGATTTTAACAGTGTGGAGGTTCCTAAAAATATTAACAATAAAATTACCACATGATCCAGCAATCCCACTACTGGGTATACATCCAAAGGAAATGAAATCAGTGTCTTAAAGATATACTTGCACTCCCATGTTCATTGCCACACTGTTCACAATAGCCAACACATGGAATCAACCTAACTGTTCATTGACAGATGAATGGATAAATAAATTATGACACGCACACACACAGATGCACACGAATATTATTCAGCCTTGAAAAGAAGGAAATCCTGCTATTTGCAACAACATGGATAAACCTGAAGGACATTATGCTAAGTGAAATAAGCCAGACACAGAAGGACAAGTACTATATAATCCTACTTATGTGTGGAATCTAAAAGAGTTGAACTCATAGAAGTAGAGAGTAGAACAATGGTTTCCAGGAGTTGGGGAGAGGCGATAATGTGGAGATGTCAAAGGGAACACAGTTTCACTTATAAGATAAATGTGTTCTGGGGACTTAATGTACAGCATGGTGACTATAGTTCATAATGCCATATGGTATACTTGAAATTTACTAAGAAAGAAGATCCTAAGTGTTTTCACCACACACGCACATACACACACACCTTAAGTATATATAATTTTTGTCACTTAAACCTCAATAAAGCTACATAAAAATTAATGTGTTTAGATGTGGTAAGTATTTATATTTTCCCCTCAATGAAATGAAGTGAGTGATCACACTTGTTCCCTAGTAAGAGAAGATCTGACTAGGAGGCTCGCTTTGGTTTCTCATCACCAAACTCAGCATCATCTCTATTGTCTTTTCTTTAATCCTAATTGGAGATGTAGTGATGGTGGGGGCCTAGAAAGACAAGGAAGTTACGCTGTGTTATCAAGATTCTGGTTCTTGTTTATAAGGCTAAGCCATTATGTGTGTATGTATGTAGGTTTTGAGTATCCCATTCATGAGATTTGGAGGAAAAACAGTATGTCATGATGGAGATAGAGATGAATATAATATTTTATAGGTTGTAGTATTAAAAACACATGAGATCATTTCTTTTTTCACAAAAGATAATAACTCCTTATTTAAATATTTCTTTGTGATTTGATCAAATAGGTTTTATTTATATGATACACCATCTGGATGTCTAATATTGAACAAATGTTAGTGTTCTTTCTATTTGGGTGGCACTAATAAACATATTGACAAAACAGTTTTGAGGGATTTTTATGCAGTTTCACTGTTCCAGGTGCTATAGTATAAAAAATTATGATTCTGAGCTAAAAGAAATACATCTTACAGCTGTGGAGATGGATTTGTATGTACATAGACAGCAATTGTATGTACATAATATGCATAGAAGTGTGATAGGCTAAGAGCCAAAAGTAAAGCAGAAATGTATGGCTCTGGGAACATAAGAATGGGCCAGTTTTCTTGGGTGTTTTGGAGAATCTTGAGGGAGAAGAAGCTTTTGAGTTGGGCCTTGAAACCTGTGGAAAGCTTCAATTGGAAGCAGGAAGAAGTACACTCTAGGAAAAAGGAACAAAATGAGCAAAGGCACAGAGAGGAAAGAATAGGGCCTGTTGTTTATATGCTCTTCCATAGGCATTAGGAAGCCAAAACAGGATTTTTAGCAGGAGGTTGACATAATTTGGTGTGTCCCAGCCATATGGAGGCTGGATGAGATGGGAGAGCCTGGGTAAGAGAACCCAATTAGAAGGCAATTGTAATGATCCAGGAGAGAAGAGCAAGAGAAGGATAGGTCTGCTGCCACTGCTGAAAGAGCCAGCCTTGGCAAGGTAGAAGACCTGGCCCTATGATTTAGCATAACAAGTGGAAGATGAACAAAGATGAAGGGAGATGAACTGATAAGGCGGAGCTTGTTGGGTGAGCCCTATTTTTTTTTAGGCAGGTAAAAGGCTATTTGCTGAGAGGAAAAGAGTTGATTGGAGACCAGAGGAACTGTTAAAAGTTTGGAAATGCAACTTCAGTGAATGGGTTAGAGATGTGTTTAGGGATGAGTAAAATATTGGTCAAGAAGCAGTTGGGAGGAAGTTGGTAGTACTGTGTTAATCGGGAAAATTGGATCTCAGACACTGTTGGTGAGAGTGTGAAGTGCTAACATATTTTTGAAAGCCAATTTGGCATTATCTTTTGAAATTTAACCAGTGCTTTCACTTTGATGCAGAAGTTCCTTTTCTGTGAATTTAACATGTAGAAACAATTTCACATATGTACAGAAATGAATATGTGAGGTTGTTCACTGAAGAATTGTTTAAAACAAACATCAGATTGGAAATAACAAATTCCTAGTCAATAGACAATTGATTGAAAAAAAATACCTTACAACCCAACAATGGGATCCTATTCAGATGGAAGTCTGTGTTAGGTGATGGCACAGGTATGTGTTGACGTGGAGAGATAGCAACATTATGTTAAAGTGAAAAGAATAATATTTATGGCATGTCCATTCTTCTTTTGGAAAAATATCACCTAACAAAACTGTGTGCTTATATAGGCATATCTATAATTTCAAAGATTTGTATAGGATATATCTGAAAGGATACATATTGGATTTTACTAATGATTTTCTTCCAGCACAGAGTATCTTTGCTTTTTTCATAAAAACCAAATTAAAACTAAATCTCTGTGTGCGAATACATGTGTATGTGTTTCTGTGTATATTTGCACCTGCATTCATATATTCATGTGTCTGAAAAAAATAGTCTAGAAAGATACAACTAATCTTCACATTTTATTTTACCTTCTCGTTTCTGTTGACTATTTTGTTTTAAAAGCAGCAAATATTAATTTTTCAATTTACAATAATAATTACAACAAACTATTTTTAGACAATGAGGTCCTCAAATAGATATTGCGAAGTCTAGATTTTTAGTACAGCCATATAAGCTGAGATTACATAAAGTAGATGCAACAGGAGGTCAAGGGCATTGATTAATTTAGAGAAGTGGTAAGAGAAAAGTTGAGGTTGTTGCCCATAACATTCAGGTTGGGGTAGCCTGCAATCCCATTAAGCTGTCACACAAAGAAAAATCCTATACGACATACTTTAGTTTTGAACATCATTTCATCCTGTCCTGTCTCTTTTGGCTACCACCCTGACTTTTCATCTTTTCTTTTAATTTTTACCATCTTTTAAGAATATATTGGATGCAAGCAACAGAAAATTCTCACTCAACTGGCTAAAGAAAAAAGAAATGTATTATGTCCAATAAAATATATTTTCATGTAAGAAGAAATGTATTATTTCTTCCTGCACACTTCTTCACTGCACATTAAATACTTCATTGGTTCATTCAATTCTATTCAACATTTAGAGAATGCTGGCTATGTGCCAAATTGAATTAGGACTACCATTTTATCAACAATAAATGCATGACTCGCCCTAAGGAAAGCAAGTGCTAGCATATGGAAGAAAAAGTTGAAATTGTGTCACCACATAATTCTTTTTTGGGGAATGGATTCATGGTAGGGTTACTTTAAAATTTTAAACCAAATTCTGTGTTTAATATGATTTGATTTATCAAAAATGTGCTTTGGATGACTTTTTTGAACCTATCTTCTGTGAAGAGACACCTTGACATGACATAGGCTCCAACATTGCCTTTCTTTCCTCCACAATCCCATAAGGGGCATATATTAAAAGAAACATGGTGAGGGAGCTTCATATGGCAGTTGAGAACATAGACAAGAACCAGCGGGAGTCTGAATCTGGTATCACTATCTACCAGATATTTGCCTTGGGCAGATTAATTTGCCTCTCTATGCCTCAGTTTCTTCATTTGTGAAATGGAGATAATAACATTGCCTACATCATAAATTGTGAGGATTAAATTAATGCTTGCAAAATGCTCAGAGAATTAAGCGTTAAATATGTTTTTAAAAAATGTAGCATATAGGGAATTTGCAAGCAATAGCAGAAATTATGGGCCTCCTGTTCCAATGCACAGTTATTTAAATGAAGAAGAAGTTTTGACATTAATTTATTTGTCAATCATTTGTAGACTGCCGTGTTGTAAATAGTGAGTTAATAGTGGGCAATATAACAGGCAGAGAGGCACAGAATCTGACCACGGTGGGGTGGGGTATGAAGGGGATGGTGGGAGGTGACAATGGCCATTCTTTCCTTTTTACAGTAGAGAGTCTCCCCCCACCCCCCAGTGCTGTTTGAGAGCAAGAGCAGGCCTTGTGCTCTGTGGAGGCTGAATAGCAAGATTCTGATTTCAGGGGTGATGTGAGGATAGCAGACAGATCTGAGCGTGTTCAGTGGGAATATTCCCTGAGGCCTGCTGTGTCTCCGTTCACTGACACTGATGCACAGTGACTGCCCTCTCTTCTCCTCCTTTACCAGTGGTAACTTTCTTGGGCTGAGTGTTTTGGGACCTGTGAAGGCGTTTATGTCAACATATCTCCACAATGAATCCAAGTATCACAAGAAAAAAAGAAAGGAAAAGCAACTTAACAATAGAGACACATAACCCAATTTAGAAATGGGCAAAGCATTTGAAGAGACATTTCTCCAAAGAAGATACACAAATAGTCAATAAGCACATGCCAAGGTGTTCAACGTTATTAGCCATCATGGAATTGCAAATCAGAATCATAAGATAACATTGCATAACCACTAGGATGGCTATTATCAAAAAGGACAGACATAGCAAGTGTTGGTGAGGACATGGAGGAATTGGAACCCTTATACACTGCTGGTGGGGATGTAAAATGGCAGTCACTTTGGAAAACAGTCTGACATTTCCTCAAAACGTTCAACACAGAGTTACCATATAGCCCAGCAATTCCACTCCTAGGTATATTTCCAAGAGAAATAAAATGTGTCCATACAAAAACTTGTGCACAAGTGTTCATAGCAGCATTATTCATAATAGCCAAAAAGTGGAAATATTCCAAATATCCATCAAGTGATAATTGTATAAGCAAACTGTGCTATATATATGTAAAGAGAACATTACTCAGCAATAAAAGAAAGGCAGTCCTGATACATGCTGTAATGTGGATAAACCTGGAAAACATTATACTGAGTGAAAGAAGCTGGATATAAAAGACCACATATCGTGTGGTTCCATTACATAAACTGTCCAGAATAGGCAAATCCACAGAGACAGAGTAGATTGATGGTTGCCTGGTGGAGGGGAGGGTTGAAAAGAAATGTGGAGTGAATGCTAATTGCTACAAAGTTTCTTTATGAGGTGATGAACATGTTCTAAAATTGATTGTGGTGATGGTTGTACAACTCTGTAAATATACTAAAACCCACTGAATTGTACACTTTAAAAGGATGAATTGTGTAGTATGTAAATTACGTCATTATATCTAAAAGAAAAACTCTTAATAATAAAACAAACATTACATCTGATTGGAGCCATGTCAAGCTGTCATCCATAAAGTTTGCAAATCAAATTTCTCACCATTTTCCTTCCTTGTTCTTATCTGGGGGAGTATTAGAGAGTGGAAGAAATCTAGCAGTGTCCTTCACTCTATTCTCCTGCTTCCAGGGTAGAGTTAACAGCCAGGGATGTGGATTTTAAAATGCAGCTCTTTGAATTTTAGTATTCCCACATGATTAGATTATGATATTTCCCCAAAGCAGTGGAATATGAGAACAGGGTAATAAGAGTATGGGGTGCACTGAAGGTAGGGAATTCCTCAGGAACACTTCATAGGTTTCTGCTACTGGGAAATTTCACTCCGGAAAAGTTATCCTGTTGCTAGGCAACACTGCAGCTTGAATTTTTGAATTCATGGTGATCAGAATGCCTCACATAAAGTCACATTTCATATTCCTATCTCCAGTAAGAAGAGTGCAGATGAAAAACATTCTTTAAATTAAAAAAGCATATAATCACAGCATTGAGAAAAATTTAAAAAATACAGGACTCACTCATATACCCCTCATTTAAACAGAACTATTACAATTTCTGTATATTTTATTAGATTCTAATAGTTCATAAGCATACATTTTTACAGGATTTTAATTGTAATGAGCACACCACCTAACAATCTTTTTTTTCCTTGAGTGTATTGTAAGATCTCCCTATATACATAAAGTTTTCCTAATGATTATTTTAAATGACCACATAGCATTCCTTTTGGTTGATGTCCATTGTTTGCTAAACCTTGCTAAATGTTACTGGACATTTACACTTTTTTTTCATTTTCCTGTTTTATTGAAAAATCCAGAGCACATGGCTTGAGAAGAATGTATAATACAGGAACTTGATGAGTTAAGTACTGCTCTTCAATGACTATATTTAATTAGCCTCCTTTTTTTTTTTTCATAGCCATTTGGAAATCACTTCGGAAGCCCATTTAATCCACCCAATCAGTCATCTCTCCAGAGTGGGAACACTGTCTAAATGCTTGGTTGAGTCTTAAAACTGCCTGTGTGCCTGGCAAAGGCCTCTCTAATGAAGCTTTGCATTTTTGAGATTGCCAATTGCATGGGATGTGGCTGGGGGAATTAGCAAAATTATTTGAAAAGCATTCCACAGGAATGAAATTCTCTCTACTGTAAAAAATGGGGCTCCCTCAACACATGAAATTAATGTGCAAAAAACTGGTCAAATGTAGGGATAAAAAAAGGATTAAAAAAAATAAAAAGGAAATTTATTGTCTTCAGCTTCAAGATTGTTACAGTGCCTAATCAGAGGACTCACAAGGTTTAGGATTGGGGCTTCCCTTATAAATACCTGAATATCTAACAGCTTTATTTCCTTGCTGCATTGAAGAAAGGTACAGATTAAAGATCTAATAAAAATGCTGTTTTATTTAAGAATATCTGATGGTTGGGGTTTTAAATCCATAGCTTCAATAATTGCCATTATCAAGATTTTCAAAAATAAGTATTTGAAAACCATGTAGAAAAAATTGAAATAGATTCCCAAGTTAAAAAAAAAAAAAGGAAATCCTCAAATCAGAATATGTGTGTTATTTTTTAAAAAAATCTACTTTCAGATACAGAAAGGTAATGTTGTTCTGTTGTCCAAAAACCTAGCTCTTATCCCTTTGGCCTTTACCTTTCAAAACTGAAATGTTGCAAATTGATTATGAGATGGGAAGCCCTGCTAATAGTTTGAATGCCTACCCTGGACATTTTTGCCGTTTCAAATAGAAAAGCCTCTATAGGCTTTCTTCTGATACAGCAGCAGCCTGCTTAGCATTAAGGAAGGGCCACCAGACTCCAGAGCTGGGTAATTATGGTTGAGCTCTTGGTTATTCTCTCAGGAGATAACAAGGTTGGTTCTTCGCCATATTACAAGATGCCAGGAGGAGCTTGTGCCTGGCTGCATTCTGCATTTGAAAGCGGCTCAGCTTGAACGCTTTTAAAGCATAAAGTTAAAGGTTCAACTTCTTGCCAAACAGAGATTGCTTTAAAAAGAAGCTCGAGCGGTAATTTGGCTCTGAGCAAAGAATCTGCAAAGATCTTTGAGAGGGAGACCATATTAATCATTCATGATACACGAAGATACTGTCTAACTAGAGAGCAAACATTTCTTCCAAAGGAACTAAAGCATCTTGTGTATATAGAGTGCAAAGATTCCTCAAAATAATCAAATGAGAGTTTTATAACTAGTTAGAATTAAGTGGTTGTCACTCCCTTCTGAAAAAAATTCTCGTTTATGAGGTATAATTAGCAGTTTTATATATACAATTCTGAATACTCTGACAAACACATATAGTCATGTAACCACCACCACAATTTAGCTATAGTATATTTAGGCAATCGCAAAGTTATTTTACTCTCCTTTGTACTCAACCCTTCTCCTACCTCCAGTCCTTGGCAACCACTAATCTGTTTTCTGTGATGACAGCTTAGCTTTCTAAGTGTCATATCAATGGAATCATACAGATACAAGGCCTTAGAGTTGCCTTTTCACTTAGCATAATGCATTTGAGATTGATCTATGTTGTTGCATGTATTAGTAGTTTGTTTATTTAATTGCTAACGGCATATCATTGTAGAGTTCGTGCCACAGTTTTTAATCCACTCACCAGCTGATGAACGATTTGAATGGTTGCCCTCATTTTACATTTATTATTTTCCTTTGCATGATGGTGTACAATTTACAAGGCTCTTACATTTGCTTATGTCATGTTATGAAAATATGATGCAATTCTACTTTTTTTGACGATAATTAATCAGGGTCACAGGGAGCTAAAATGGCTTTCAAGATTTAACAGCTAAGGTCACAGGCTTTGAATTTCACTCTCCTAGGCTAACCCTCTTTCGGAATCCGATTGCCCCTCTCTGGTATGAAGTGAATATTATTAATTGGAAAGTTTCATGCATTTGGGACATAATAATTGTACTGCATGTTGACACAGTGCTTTAAAAAAATGAGAGACTCTAAATTTTGGGGATTAAATGAGAGATACCGGATTATGTCAATGCGGTGTGATAGGATGAAAATAAATTTTGCAATCAGACGAGCTTTGAGATGCAAATCCGTAGCTTATGCCAGATGATTGACTCTGTACATGGGGAAAGTGCATCTAGGTCTCCCTGAGCCTCAAGTTTCCTCAGTTTATTCAAGTATAAGAACAGTGCTTTCCACCACACTGGCCCCTAGAGTGATGTGATAGTCTTGTGATGATGAAGTGAAGTTATGTGTACATAATGCAATCTAACAGAGCAGCATGGGACATACTAGATATTTCTTTGTTACTTCTCTATTGCCACATGCACACACATGTGCACGCACGCGCGCACACACACACACACACACACACCTATCCAGGCTGGAGTGGAAAACAAAGTGCTGGCGGAGTGGTGCCAGTGAGGGAAAAGAATTGGAGAGGAGCTCAGCCTATGATTGGAGAGAGGAAGGAGATAAAATAAGGGTACTTAGAGTCTGTGCTTAGAGTCTTGCCAGTGCTGATAGATGTGAAGGCCTTCTCCAAAGAGAATGGCCTGGAGTGTATTCTAGTGACCAATCCACCTTGGAAAAAGCCCTCATGGCTGCTATCTCTGACTCCTTCCATCTTCTCTTACCCCACAGTGTTTGTTTGTGCTGCAGAATGAGAATCTGGGCTAATTTTTGAATGAAATTGTGTGAAAGTCTCAGTCTTACTGTGGCTCTGCTTTCATTCTTACAGTACCTCTTCCCAGGTCCAAGGGGGAGTTTTGGATTGCCTGTGTAAGTCAGAATATTCTCTTCCTTTAGTCTTATCCTGGGAAGCCCCTGGCTTTGTCCTGAGTACCCTCTTTTCTACCATTAAAACTCCCAGTTCTATGACTAGAAAAAACTTGATAGTGCACATTTACTACAAGCTCTTTATTTCCTGAATATAACTTGCTGCCAATAACTAATATTAGATTTTAAATACTATCCTTCTCAGGGGACTCTGCAGTTTATCAGTGCAGACACTTGTTACAAAGACAGAAATACTAATGTAGAACTTAGGCTGAGCATGTCACAGTGAAAGAGCACTGAGATTAGCTATGAGGAGAATCTGAGCTCTTCTCTTTGTGTTTTGAGCCAAGTTACTTTAGGACCTGAGGAGCAAGTATCACTTCCTCAAATACTTGGTCATATAATATATGTCCCTACCCTTTTCCTGGTTCTTTCTGGAACATTTAATATCATCCCATATGTCAGCCACTATGCAGACCATTCCCAGGCCAACTGTAATTATTGGGAGATACCTAAATACTCCTGGACTCGGGTTACCTCTTTCTGGGCACTAAATTCTGTTTCTTTGCTCTGTGTGGTCATTGTGTGGCCTAAGAGCCACATGCCATGGTATTAGGATTATTTTTATGCAGAAGGCTATGGTGCGATGCTACAATGCCATTTGCCACTGCAGGGAAACATTGGTCTCCCTGTTGTTATCAGCTGTGACCAAATGTCCCAAGTCTCATCTGACAGAGTCTCGGACATTTCCACCCCCATCCTACCAAAGGAGCAAGGGTTTCGTACCACAAAGAATAGTGACTGAATTGAAAAATAAGAATAAAAATAAAAGTTGACATACCAGGGAAAGTGATTTTTAAAGAGGGTGGATTAGCAGAATACATTTTTCAGTAAATCTGTGATAATAGTTTTAAAACTAATCTTAGAAAAATGATAGAAGAAAGATCAGTGTACTCTTAGCACATTTTTCTGTATAATAAACCCTGTCCTTTTTAATAGAATGTAATCTAATACATTAAAAAACAGTCTGAGGCTTTTATTTTAAAGGCAGTGATACTGCTACAGGCAAAGTAATTACAACCATTAACTCCTAAAAATGTGAGTGGAGGCTTTGGCATCAAAATCCCAGAGGAATCCCAAATTGCCTAACCAGTTTTAAAATTTTAAGAGTTGTATTGTTGGAGGAAAAACGTACTTAGAGAGGGAACTCAGAAGTATCAATCATACAACAAAGTCACAATAATTTCAACTTATTTTTCAAAATTCATTCTCTATGTTGCTTTGGGGCTTTTTATTTACAGTATGTCTTTATATGATTTGCAAATAATTAACATAGTCCCTGAACTTTAGGAGGAAAACCACCATTTGGGATGTATGATTGAGAATACCACTTATTTTTCCATAAAGTGAGGGGACTATTTTTTATTATTTTAAATTTCTTTATTTTAATAACTAGGGGGGCAGATGGTTTTTGGTTACATGGATAAAGTGTATAATGGTGAAGCTTAGATTTTTAGTGCTCGTATCACCCGAGTAGTGTACATTGTATTACAATTGGGTAGTTTTCATCCCTCCCCCACTCCCACCCCTCCCCCACTCCCACCCCTCCCCCTTCTGGGTATCCAAAGGCCACTGTACCACTCTGTATGCCTTTGCATATCCACAGACTAAGCTCCCACCCGTGAGTGAGAACATGCAGTATTTGGTTTTCCATTCTTGAGTTACTTTGCTGAGAATTGTGGCCTAGAGTATCCATCCAAGTTACTTCCAAAAGACATTATTTCATTCTTTTGTATGGCTCAATCAGTATTCAATGGTATAATCTATGATCACATTTTCTTTATCCACTCATCCATTGCTGGACACTTAGGCTTATTCCATGTATTTGCAATTGTGAATTGTTCTGTGGTAAACATACACATGAAGCTGTCTTTCTATATGGTACTTCTTTTTCTTTGCGTAGATACCCAATAGTGGGATTGCTGGATGGAATGGCAGGTCTAGATTTAGTTCTTTGAGGCATTTTCATACTGTTTCCAACAGAGGTTGTACTAATTTACATTCCCAACGGCAGTGTAGAAGTGGAGAATATCACTTTCTTTATTAACAATCTTCATCATAAATATTAGTAAAATAAAGCATATGTTATAAAACAACTGAAAATTTAAAATAGGAAATAGCTATAAGTAAATTATTATTGTCATTATTTACATTTTTATGATTTGTTGTCCCGTTTAAGTAATGATAAACTAAAATAAAATCAGTGATTAAAATTTAAGTGGAGAGAGAAAAATTCACCCATTAATTAACTAAATGTGAAGGTGGATATAAACAGGGGTGAAACAACACATGTGACTTATCTACAGACTTCCCTGGTCTTAGCACTGGAAGTACCATATGCAGCTCCTCCGTCCGAGGGCAAACCGAGATCACCGATTACTCTAAATAAAGTAAAAATGCCTTGTACGATGCTACTCTTAAAAATTTAGTCTACTAAGGGAGATGAGACAGATATGTGCAATGAAAAGTTTAATAACAGAATAAGAAATAATAGCACAGTTTTTGCTTCATGTTATTGATATGTTCTTGGAAACTTCGACTTTAAGTGAAAGACGATATAGTATAAGGAAACCAACTTTAAATTGATATAAACAAGAGTAAGTTCCTACAACTTATTTTTGCTCACGAAAACATCATCAAACTTTGAAATAAAGACCCAAAACAGTTCTAATATTAAACATTGACATAAATGTTTAAAATTAGATATACATACATTTAAGAAAGACTAATAACAAGTAAGATCATTTTTGTTTGCATAAATTTAAGGGATACAGTGCTGTTTTGTTACATGGATATATTATGTAGTGATGAAGTCTTGGCTTTTAGTGTATCCATCACCAGAATAAAGTAAACTTGTACTCATGAAGTAATTTCTTATCACCTATCTCCCCTTCTGCTCCCCCACCCTTTCAGTCTTATTTAGTGTCTATCATTCTTACACTCTATGTCCATGGGTACACATTATTTAAGCTTCCACTTATAAGTGAAAACGTGGTATTTCATTTTATGTTCTCTGAGTTGTTTCATTTAAGATAATGATCTCCAGTTCCAACCATGTTGTTGGAAAAGACATAATTTCATTTTTTATTTTTGGCTAAGTAGTATTCTATTATGTGTATATGCCACATTTTCTTTTTTTAACTTTTAGGTTTGGCAGTACATGTGAAGGTTTCTTATATAGGTAAACCTCTGTCATGGGGGTTTTCTGTACAGATTATTTCATCATGCAGGTATTAAGCCTGGCACCCAATCATTATTTTTTCTGCTATTCTCCCTCCTCAGCCTCCCACTCTCAATTAGACCCCCGGTGCTCTGTTGTTCCCTTCTTTGTGTTCATAAGTTCTCATCATTTTAGCTCCCACTCTATAAGTGAGAACATGTGGCATTTCTGTTTTTGTTCCTGAGATAGTTTGCTAAGAATAATAGCCTCCAGCTCCATCCATGTTCCAATGAAAGACATGATCACATTCTTTTTTATGGCTGCACAGTAGTCCATGGTGTGTATGTACCACATTTTCTTTATCCAACCATCCATTGATGGAAACTTAAGTTGACTTTGTATCTTTGCTATTGTGAATAGTACTGCAATAAACATATGAGTGCAGGTATCTTGTTGATATAATGATTTCTTTTTCTTTTGGTAGATACCCAAGTTATGGGATTGCTGGATCTAATGGTAGTTCTATTTTTAGTTATTTGAGAAATATCCATGTTGTTTTCCATAGAGGTTGTACTTAATTTACATTCCTACCAAAAGTGTATAAGCATTTCCCTTTCTCTATAGGCCTCGCCAACATCTATTGTTTTTGATTTTTTAATAATAACCATTCTAGCTCGTATAAGACGATATATCACTGGGGCTTTAATTTACATTTCTCTCATGATTAGTGTGTTGAACATTATTTTTCATATGCTTGTTGGTCATTTGTATGTCTTCTTTTTAAAAATATCTATTCATGTCCTTTGCCAACTTTTTAATGGGTTTATAATTTTATTTTGTCTAGTTTAGAGTTTTTCGTAAATTATGGATTTAGTCCCCTGTTGGATGCATAGTTTGCAAATATTTTTTGCATTCTTTGCATGTTGTCTCTTAATTCTGTTGATTGTTTTTTTTGCTGTGCAGAAGATCAGAAGTTCCACTTGATCTACTTTTGTTTTTGTTGCTCCTTGCTTTTGAAGTCATATATATCATCTATATTTATTTCCTATACCAATGTCTAGGAGAGTTTTCCCCTAGGTTTTCTTCTAGTATTTTTATATTTTGAGAGTCTTACACTTGAGTCTTTAATCCATCTTGAGTTAATTTTTGCATATGATCAGGAGACCAGTGAAAATTGGTGATCCAATTTTCCCAGCACCATTTATTGAAAAGGGTGTCCTTTCCTTAGTGTACGTTTTTGTCGACCTTGTCAAAGATAAGTTAGCTGTACACATGTGGCTTTATTTCTGGGTTCTTTATTCTGTTCCCTTGATCTATGTGTCTGTTAAATAGTGCTGCACTGTTTTGGTTACTATAGCCATGTAGTCTAATTTGAAGTCAGGTAATGTGATGCCTCCAGCTTTGTTCTTTTTGCTTACATTTTTTTTTTTGTCTATTTGAGCTTTGGGGGGTTCTGTATGAATTTTCAGATTTTTTTTTTGAATTCTGTGAAAAATGGCATTGGTATTTTCATAGGAATAGCATTGAATCTGTAGATTACTTTAGGCAATATGGACAGTATCTTATTTTACAATATTAATTCTTCCAATCCATGAGCTTGAGAATTTTCAGTTTGTGTCATCTACAATTGCTTTCATCATTGTTTTATAGTTTTCCTTGTAAGATTTTTCACCTCCTTGGTTAGATATTTCTTAAGTGTTTTATTTTATTTGTAGCTATTGTAAGTGGGATTGCCTTCTTGGTTTGGTTTTTAGCTTGATCATTATTGGGTTTTCATCTTGCTCATTACTGGTGTATAGAAACATTACTAAATTTTATACATTCATTTTGTATCCTGAAACTTTACTGAATTCATTATCAAATCTAAAAGCCTTTTGTGGAGTCTTTAGAGTTTTATATATGTAAGATCGTATCATCAGTGAACAGAGGTAATTTCATTTCCCATTTTACAATCTGGATGCCTTTTATTTATTTTTCTTGCCTGATTGCTCTGGCTAAGACTCTAGCACTATGCTGAATAGGAATGGTGAGAGTGGGCATCCTAGTCATATTCCAGTTCTTAGGGGGAATGTTTTCAACTTCTCCACAATTATTCTAGTTCAGGATCGTGGGTGGTTGGAGCCTATTCCAGTAGCTCAGGCAGCAAGGTGGGGTCCAACCCTGGCTGGGATGCCATCCATCACAGGGTGTACTCTCTTTCATTCTCTCTCTCTCTCTCTCTCTCTCTCTCTCTCTCTTCTCTCTCTCTACATACACACACACACACACACACACACACACACACACACACGTGCACGACTCTCAGATTGGGACCACCTAGACATTACCAGATTTACCTAACATGCACATCTTTGGGATGTAAGAGGAAACTGCAGTACCTGGGGAAAACCCACGCAGACATGAGGAGAATGTGCCAACTCCACACAGACAATTGCAGACAATCCCCAGCTGGGAATTGATATTTTTCCTCATCAATCTTACAATGAAATGAGGTTATTTGAAGACCTGCTTTACTGATAACAATGTATTGTCAAAAATTAGTACAAGTTATTATTCTATAAAGTAATAGTTTTTTAAAATATTGAATCTGGGGAAAGACATTTAAAAATTGGACACCTACCATGTAGTGAGGTGGTTATTATCTTTCTCATAAAAATCTTCCTGAGAAAACTGGACTTTAGAGATATTTAGTAACTTGCACTAGGTTACGATGCCAGTAAAGGGTTGAGATGGAATTTGAACTCAGGTCTTTTGGATTTTGAAATTCACAATCTCACTGTCCCAGAAGAATTTGGAGGTCACAATCAGGTTCTTTCTTATACCTGAAGCAAATGAAGCCCTGAACTGGTAGGCTGTATAGCATCCTCTAGAGCACTGCAATGACAGAGTTTGGATATAAATCCAAATTTCTTGGCTTACAGTCCAAGGCTGATGATACTATGTAGTGACAGATTACATGGTGTGGAGTGAGCTACTGCCAGGTCTAACACCACCTCAGAAAGTGAAGGTTTTAGGAAAATTTTATTCACTAAAATGATGTTGACTATAGTCTTCCCCCATTTCTGCCCCATCCCACCACCTCAACAATCCTTTTAACAAAAGTAACAGCAGGAAGATAAATGTTGAAGTGTACTCCGTCTAGGGGCTTCATCTTCTGTATCAGACAGCAGCAGGCCAGGAAAACAGAAGCCACTTCAGATAAGAAAACAGAGAGGGAATTTTACAGAGAATCAGGTTGGTGATTCTCTGGTGTTAGAAGGACTGGAGAGGGGGAAATGGAGAAGGTGGAATAGCCCAGGAGCCAGTGCTCTTTGGCCTCTACACTCCTGTGTCTCAACACTGCTATGTAGCCACCTCTGGAGCCCCTGGTCATCTGCTGACTGCCACCTATTCTTCAGGTCTCAAGTATCCAGAGTCACATTCTGTCATATGCTGCTGCCACTGCCATCAAGGGAACCAAATGTGCCATTCCAGGAATCCATGGTTGCTTGATTGCTGCTGCCACCATTGCTGCTGCTGCTGCTGCATGCTGCCCTAGCAGCAGAATCATCTCCACCTTCTTCCTAATTCCTAATCTGCTTTGAGTGTCTCCTTTTGGTAAAATCTAAGCAGAATCCAAATGGCAAGGGTATTTAGGATCTTTTCCTTTTCTATTTTGCATTTTTTAAAAATCCTATCTCATATAAATCTTTTCAAAGGATCAGTTTTTTACTTTGTTTATCAATATCCTGTTTTTCATTGATTTTTCAGTGTATTTTTATGTGACTTTTAATTTTTTGAATTGAATTCTGTGTTCAATATTGTACATATATGTATGTCTGTATATATATGTATATATATATATATACACTACAGTTATAATCTACATCTATAATTCATTTTAGCTATATGCCATGTATTTGTTCTATAGTGATTTTAATGTTGTCAGATCTTAGTATTTTCTGATATCCTATGAAATCTTAACTCAGATATTATTTGGTAATATTATCTTATGTTCTAGACATATGGGATCAGTTAAACTATTCTTTTATTATTGATGACTAATTTTCTTTAATTTTTTTATATAGACAGGGTCTCACTATGTTGCCTAGGCTAGTCTTGAACTCCTAGGCTCAAGCAATGTGCCTGCTGCCTCAGCCTCCCAGAGTGCTGGGATTATAAGCATTAGTCACCGTGCCCAGCTGATGACTAATTTTCTAGTCTTGTGATTAGAGAAAGCTGTACACATAAGATGTAGATTCTCTGGAAGGTATTAAGGCTTCCGTTTGGCCTGGAACACGGTCAACTTTTGTTCCAAATGTGATATAAAAAAAAAGCATGTGTATTTTCTGCCTACTTCATATAAAGTTAAATATATGCTGTACATGCACCAAAGTTCACTTCTGCCATAATCCACAATTCCATTTCGACTTTGACCTCAGCCTTTGGGAAGCCCAAATGGTAGAATGCCTATCTAAACATAATTTCTACCAACTCTGCATTTGGGGATAAATGATTTCCCTTTTTTGTTTTTTAGAGACGGAGTCTCTCTCTGTCACCAGACTGGAGTGCAGTGGCACAATCTCGGCTCACTGCAACCTCTGCCTCCTGGATTCAAGTGATTCTCCTGCCTCAGCCTCCCAAGTAGCTGGGACTACAGACGTGTGCCACCACGCCCAGCTAATTTTTGTATTTTTAGTAGAGACAGGGTTTCACAATATTGGCCAGGATGGTCTCGATCTGTTGACCTCGTGATCCACCACCTCAACCTCCCAAAGTGCTGGGATTACAGGTGTGAGCCACTGCACCTGGCCGGATAAATGATTTCCAATCACTCAAGTTACTGTCACATCTAATAACTACATCTATTATATAAATTTGGCACATTGTTTAGATTTATTTTCAATTTGTTTCCTTTAAAATACAGGTCAAATACTAGTATGAACTGTAAGAAGCGTATCTCCTTATGTGCTTTATGCATTAAAATTCTTAACAACTGGTTGAGCTATAATTGCATCTTTATTGAATAAAGTCAATCATGTGATAATTGATGATTGTGAAAGCTACTTTTATATACAAAATAAATTATTACAACATTTTAAATAATTGAGTAAATGAGGAAATAGATTGGCAGTATTTAATGTAAATATTATACGTCAGTGCATAATATGGTTTGGCTCTGTGTCCCCACGCAAATCTCACCTTGAATTGTAATAATTCTCATGTGTCATGGGAGGGGCCCATTGGGAGGTAATTGAATCACAGGAGCGGGTTTTTCCCAGGCTGTCTTCATGATAGTGAATAAGTCTCATGAGATCTGATGGTTTTATAAAGGGGAGTTCCCCTGCACATACCCTCTCACCTGCTTCCATGTAAGACATGGCTTTCTCCTCTTTCACCTTCCACTATGATAGTGAGGCTTCCCTAGCCATGTAGAACTGGGAGTCCATTAAATGTCTTTTTCTTTACAAATTACCTAGTCTGGAGCATGTCTTTATAGTACAGACTAATACAGTGCATTAAGAAAATAATTAGGAACAACATTATATCCTTTTTGAGCTTAACTTTAGAAAAATTTAAATAAAATACAAAGCAGAATAATAGTTACAAATAAAATAATTCTTTGTCTAATTCAGTTGCATTTGATAGGAAGGAAGGCTTAAGACCTTGAGGAGACATCATCAACAACAATGCTCTGTACAAGATCAGCTAGCCAAAAATCACCTTGCTTCTTCACCAAAGTTGATTGTAACTATGTGTACTGGGTTGAATAGTGCCCCTTCGAAAATTCATGTCCGCCCAGAACCTCAGATAGTGACTTTATTTATACATAGTGTCTTTGCAGTTATAATTAAAGATGAGGTCACAGTGAGTTAGGGTGGCCTGATGACTGGTGTCTTTATAAAGAGGGCCATTTGAACACCTAGATATACCCACAGAAAGAAGATGGCCACATGAAGATGAAGGCAGAGATTGGTGTGATGCAATTATATTACAAACCAAAGAATGCTTGCAACTACCTGAAGTTAGGAAAGAGCCAAGGATGATTCTCCCTAAAGCCTTCACGAGGAGCATGGCCCTGCTGACACCTTGATTTCAGACCTGTGACCTCCAGAACTGTGAGAGAATAGATTTCTGTTGTTTTAAGCCACCCTGTCTGTGGTACTTTGTTGCAGCAGCTTTAGGAAATGAATACATTGAATATATATTTCCTCTCACAACTGTGTATAATAGTCACTGCAGGAGCAATCTACTGCTGATAAAGTTAAGAAATTATTTCAGACATTTAATATTAGAGTATAATTTTTCATAATAAAAGTGAAATACGAATTACATTTAATTGAAAGCATTTGAGATTTAATTCTTGTGTTCTAGCAGTTCATTCTATGATGATTGATTTTAGGTTTTGGTCAAATATTGGTTTAAATTCTGTTATAACTGATCTTTTTTAATTTGCTTTACTATGGGTTTTGGAGAGGGGCTTGTTAACGTTGCTAGTTGTTGTTATATATATTACAAGTGTCTATGTTTAGATGTATGTATATATGTTAATGATAGTTAAACCTTCTTGATATATTTTCGTTTTATGAGTATATAACATCCCTTTTGTGTTTTATGGCATTTTCTTGATAAATTTATTCTGTTTTATATTAACGTTCCTGCTCTAGCTTTTCGTTTTCTTATGTTTGCTTTGCATATTTTTCTTCACTCCTTTATTTTCAACTTTCATTATTCTTGTAAGTGTGACTTCTGCAGTAACCATGTGATTATAATTTTTTGGGGGTCCAATCTGAAGGGTTTTTTTGTTTTTGTTTTTGTTTTTACTGAATGGTAAATTTACCTTTTTACAGTCTTGCAATGACTGTTATATCTGGACTCATTACTGCCCTATTTTTTTGCATTTTTATTAACTGCAATTTCCCTCTGTTTCCCTTTTCTCTCTTTCTTCATTCAATTGGATAAATCAATTTTTTTTTTACTGGCTGAAAATCATGAATTCTAGTTTTATTTTGGCTATTACTAATTTTTGGAGGCTCATATTTAGATTTGTTCTCACCTTTTAGTATTATTAAATATTTAAATGTCTTTATCTTTTCTTAAAACAAAGCAGGTACTTTATCTCTGGTTCCTCTTATTTCCTCTTGTTCCTTGACTTCCTCTGGTGACAATGAACACATTCTTTACCCTCTATGAATTCTCTAGAGCTGCAGTAAAGGAGGGATATTTGAGACCATGCATGTTTCTTTGCAATCTTATAGAACCACATACGTTTTGTAACCCAAAACTTAAAATATGTAAAATTGGACTGTGAGTTGGTAGAAAAATAAAGGGAGGGATTAATAGCCACAAGAACAGTACTTGCTTTCTATGCTTCTTTTCCACTGGAACCGTGCTTATAAAAATTTTTTAATTATGATAAAAATAAGAAAATCATTTTACATTACAACTGGGAGTACACATTCATATTAGAAATAAGAAATGAAGCAAAATTTTCATGAAACATTGTTTACCATTATGTTTTCTGTTCCATTGTACTCCAAACAAACAAACACAACACTTGGCAGGACTCACTACATTGATTTCATGACCCACTTGTGGGTCATGACCTGCAGTTTAAAATCACTAACCTAGACAGTGGGATGCTTTAGGAGATGCATCCTGTTTATCCCTTGGCATACTGTGCATGCTTGACACAGTATATGATTTAATAAATGCGTGTTGAATGAATAAAGCAAAAAGCAGGAGAAAGAGGGGACTCTTCAGGTCAGAAGTTGTGAGGTCTAGTTTCTTCATTTTCTCTTTGTGTATTAAAGTCAGGTGAAAAAATCTGTAAACATAGGCAGTCAATTATTTCTTTGATGCAGGAGATGTGAATCCAATGGAAAGGACCAAGTGTTGTGAGTAGAGCTGGCTTATAAGTAGATGCTACTTGTGGAGCATCATTGAGAGAACACAGTCCATGAGTGTCAGCCCCTAATAATGCTGCCGCTGTCATCCTGGCTTTCTGGGAGTCCCTCATTTGAACGCAAACACTACTAGAGAAAATTGTAAATGATCTCAGACTTTTAACTGGGAGAACAGCAAAAACTGGGGAGGTAGATAAAGACCAGAAGGAAAGGAAAGGGGTTAATGGAAAAAATGAAAATTGTTTGGTATGTTTTGTTGTTTTTCCTGCTGGTTTTATGAGATTCTTGTAAATATTTTTCCATTCTTGTTTTAGGGCTGCCTTCACTCTTGATTGCTTAGAATGATTGGTTGTGATGTGGGGGAGGGAGTGGCAGGAGTATGTGCAGGGCTGATGAGGAACCATGGTTTTCACAGTGGCTGTAGAGTGAACACTGATGCAGAGGCATCTCCATAGCATTTGTCAACTGTGGCAGGCAGTAGCAGCTGCTGGTAATTATGATGAAAGTTTATACATTGTACTCTATTTAAGCCTCAGAAGCTCTGTAGTGTAGATGTATGTTTTGGGGTGGGTGCAATTTATTTATTCTCCCCACCCCAGTTTTAGATAGAAATCAAGAAAAACACTGAAGCTGAAAACTGGTGGTTGGGGAGGTGTTGAAAAGACTTCAAGAGATTGATATTTATTTTATTTCAAGTAACTCAAACCTAAGCTTCTTTTTATTTCCGAACACTGTGCCAACAAGAATTCTGTCATTGTCTGATAAATGAACCAAGCTATCACTTTCTACTGTTCTTACTGGGGTTCATTGATTCAACATACCTGTGGCAACATCTGTAGTGCTCACCAAATAGTTCATGTGCTCTCTTTATTTTCTGGTCTCGCTGGTGGTTAAATTGAGGTTGTGCAACTATTTCTGGCCAGTGGGCTGTGGGTGAAATGATGTGCGCAATCTCCATTCTGAAGCATTTAAAAGTCAGTGTGACACTGTCAAACTCATTCTTCCCTCATCTCAGAGCCCATATGGGCTATATGTTGAAATGTTGGAGTCACAAGACGTAAGAAGCCTTGATTTCTGAGTCATCACCTGGGGGAAATATCGTGAAACATCTTTTGTCCGAATCAGACTCTGTGGGAGTGATAAATAAACCTTTGCCACTGAAATTTGCAGGTTTATTTTTTATTGCAGAACAGTTTATCTTATTCTGACTAAGCTAGGTACTTTGCTAGGTACTGAAGATAGAGAGATTAATAAAATATAATTCCTGCCTGTAAAGAATTCAGTCTGTTATAGGGGATGAGTACATACTCTTACCATTATAATACAATGAAATAAGTGCTATGATAGAGATGGACAGGGTTGAGTGGGTTTACTCAGATGCAGCACCTATCCCTGACTCGGGGTGGGGATAGGAAAATCCTCTGAGCAAGGTGATCACCTAAGCTGGGTAAAAAGAATAAGGAAAGGGTGTCCAGGTGAGAATGAGCTGTATCTGCAATGAAAGAGCAGGGCATATTTGAAGAGCTGTAAGTAATTCTGTGCAACTAGATCATAAAATGCTAGGCGTGGGGTGTGGAGTGATGGAGAGATGAGGCTGGATAGTAGTAAAGGAGAATGGGTGATATAATACTGTTGGACTCTATTCTAAGCGGGTGGAATTCATCCTAGTGAAAGATTAAAGCATTAGTCAAGAAGGGATATAATCAGATCCTATGATTTCTAAAGATCACTCCAGCAATAAAGAAAAGAGAAGAGACCCCTAGACCACCAAGGTCTCTAGGAACCCCAGGGAATATCAATATTTGAACCACCAGCAGAAGAAATATGTGACGGAGATTACAAAGAGAGGAGTCAGAAGGCTAAGACAAAAAGCAAAACAGAACATGAATGCAGTATCCAGGGGAGTTGAAGTTTCAAGAGGAAAGTTGCTCTCCAAAGAATGAATTAAAGTACTCTAATAGCATAAGAGAAATTACAGTGAAGTGGAGAGGCATGGTTGAAGTCAAATTTAATAAGTAGAGGAGTGAATAGGAGTAGAGAAAGTAAAGTCAGTAAAAAAGGTTCTTCTACTAAAAGTCCTGAGTGAAGAGAAGGAAAGCCCTGAGTCTATGACTTGAGAGAAACAAAGTATAGAAGGAGTTTATTTTTATGTTTGAATGTCCTTCAACCAATCTTCCACAAGGGAATTGTTCACTCTGTAAAACACACACACACAAACACACATATATACACACCCCAGTAAAGAAAAGAAAAACTATTGTTATAAACCCGAACCTCTCAACTAATTTCTTCTTTAGCTTTGTTGTTGCAGAAAACCACAAATCTAGAGGATTCTAATTCTTCCTTTTGGATATTCCTATATTTAGGTACCTGGATATTGATTAGAAATGTCACAGAAATTATGGGCTTGTACCATTCAAGATTTATGGTCTCCAACTCAGCTGGGCTAGAGTAGCCATTTAACCATGTCTTTCTTCTCCCATGGTCAAAGTCCCTGGTGATGGCTGGCTGAAGACCTTGTAAGAACAGAGAGATATAAGTTTCACTTAGAAGGAGTTTGTACTGCTACAGAGGGAATCCCTTCTTCTGTTTCCCAAGATCTTCAGAAAAGTCTACTAAATATACAAATTGCTCTGTGGGAGTGGGGTTTTAAAGGTATGAAAGAAGGAATTGAGTTTCACGTCTAGATTAACGTGGTACAGAAAACATGTAGTGTCTGTTGGATGGGAAAATAAGTCTACAAGCTAAGTTGAGTTGGCAGAAGCAGGAAGGAGTTAGGAGATGGCGATAGCTATGAGAATGCAAGTTGTACATTTGGAAATCACAAAGGTCCACAAAGTCCTTGTGGAAGGACTTTGAGAGAAGAATGCACAGCACATGAAATAAATCATCCAAGTTTATCTCAATAGGCCCTGAAGAGACAGGGAGATCTCAACTGATATCTGCAAACACTCCCCGCCTCCCATCCCCATGTCCCCCACACATGGAAGTGTTTGTGTATGTGTTCCTTTTCCAAATGTGTGTAGATGATGTTCTACAGGGTGAATTTCTTCCAGTTAGTGAGAGGCAGGGCCAGGGAATAGTACTCTTTATGCTATATACTTCTGTATTATTTTGTGATTTATTTATTAATTGTTAAACAATTACAGAAATACACAAATGTTTACTTAACATTATATAAAGTAAGTTACTTATGATTTATTATTAGCATATATTTCTTTGTAATTAAAAAATAAAAGTTTGGAGTAAAAGGCAGTAAATGGCAAGCTCAGTGAGTGTCCCAGTTGGATTTGAATAGAGAAGAAACAGCTCTGTTCTATGTAGAGAGATCAGGAATAGCCTTGCAGAATAGGTGGAATTCAGGTTGTGCCCTAAGGCATGTGCAGGATTTGAATAAGCAGAGTGCTTGAGAGAGACTTTTCCAAGTGGGGCAAAGAATGTTGGCAACAGCAAGGAGTGTGAAAGTAAGGGGAGAAAAGGAGGTAAGAGGTGAGAGTGGAAGGGGAAGCCTGCTTTAGCTGTCTTCTGCTTCCATCTCATGAGTTGGGAAATATTTTGCTGTAATTACTCTTTCCTATTGTTTTCTCTTTGTCTCTTCTCCTCCTTTCCCAAAAAAGCTTTCACTTTCTCTTCCTAAAGTTTATTTTTTATTTGTTATTAATACCTCCATGCTTCCTCACTTACCCTTCCAGTTTCGACTCAATCCCCTTCCTTCCTTCCTTCCTTTCTTTTTTTCTTTCCTCTTCTTCCTTCCTTCCTTCCTTTCTTCCTTCCTTCCTTCCTTCCTTCCTCCCCCCTCTCCCCCTTCCCCTTTTCCCTCGTTCCCCTTCCCCTTTTTTCCCTCTTCTTCCCCTTTCCTTCCCTCTTCTCTCTCTCTCTCTTTATCCTTAGAAGTAGCACTTCTGTATTAACACAAAGAAGTTTCCCTGCTCTGGTCTGATACATTTACAAAAATAAATTTCCCTGAAAAAATGAAAAGTAGATTGATTTTGGTCTGTTTGGAGGGAATGCCAGAATGGAAGAAATAAATCATTATTACAACACCACCGTTTTCCAGTTTACTGTAGACTATGTTTCTTCTTTAGCCTCTGAGAAGCATCGTGTTTGAGGAAATCAAGTTGAGCACAGTCATCACAGTCAGCACTGTGCTAAGGGGGATAAATCTCGTAGCCTGAGCAGCCCGGGTAATTTCCTTCTTTTCTGTTGTCCTGCAGTTGGTCATGTGGAAATGTCCTTGAGTCAGGAGGTGGACCGGGGTAGGGAATAAGAAATGAATAACACACGTCTGTCCTTATATCTGGGAGAAGAATCCATAGGGTTTGATCCTCGTAGAATTTCGTGACCAGCATCTTGGCATAAAGACACCCTTGTGATATTATTGATCAAAAATATTTTAGTTTAAACAACTGCCAAGAGTGGCAGAGATTCTGGGTGTAACCAGGGCATGGAGAAAGAATTAGACTAGGGAACGGAGCCCTATGGTTCATTCTCTGTTCTATCTCAAGTGTGCTTTGGGCAAAGAAATTGGTGATGGGGGAGGTGATAAATATTTGTCCAGTTTTGACCATCTGCTGGGCCTTGTGCCATCACATATGAAACCCTCAACCACTCTGTGATGGAGGTGTTTGTGACTCCATAGAGGAGACACCACAGATCAGGGAGTTGAGGAAGCCCTGGAGCATTTCCAAGGTGGTCACTGATGACCTGAGATTAGCACTTACTTATGTTACTCTGATGCTAAAACTTATGTTTTCTTTATACCATGCTTCCTCACTTATCCCCCGCAGTCACAATTTTCTAATCTGAAAATAAGAAGCACCTGAGAAACTCTAGGGCCCCTTCCGTCTCTGACATTGAGTGGTTTCATAAGTTAGCAAATTCTCCGCTCTTTGCTGAAGGAGTCAATCACTTGCTCTTCTTACTGAATGGAAAGCTTTAAATGAACCCTTATTTTGAGAGTCTCGTCTCTTTAGATGTTTTCTGCTCCAATTTTCCTTTTATTTTAATATTTAGACAAAATTAATGAAGTTTGTCACCAGGACTTTACCCCTTTAAAACTTACCTGGAGATTCATTGCATTAGGCTAAGAATTAATACAGTAATTTTAAATTTGGTTGCTTGAAATCCCAGAAAAGTGCCAGATACAGAATCCATTTCCATAAGTCCTTGGAACGGAAACTATGCTGCTGCTCTTGTCTTAACAAGTCTATCTCTTCAGCAGGAGAAATGCAACCGTGGAAGCTGAAAGAATCTGAGAGTGTGAGCTCCAGTGCTCTTAGGCATTGAGTGTAACTCTTGGCAGAAAAACACTCTGCAGAAAGGGAATTAAGGCCAATTAACAAACTCACTGAGTGAGCCACTGCTTGAATACTGTTGGAAAGGTGATATAGAGGCATTGAGACAGTTTTGATCAGAAATATGATCTTTGAGACCATTGGGAGGCTCATTACTTTCATTATTTGCATTTGTCTGTAGCCAGCAGACATCAGCTCAGATGGTCTTCATATATCTTTTTGATATAAGTGGATGTTAGGAAACAATTAGTAGGCATGAAAGAGGCCACTGATTTAGTTTCTGAACATGTCTCAGTTGGATCCACAGGACTGCTGCTTCTGGGGTAAAGTACTTATCAGAGGGAGCCCTGGGTTTCTTATTTCACATCGATTTTCATGTGGTATTTGCTCTTTATGATAGCAAACACTAAAAATCCAGCCTGACAAACTATGACACAGCAATCTGATAATGAAACCAAATTATCTTAAGCCAGTAGTTCAAATGGTATGTGATAGATGCCACAATGTTTCACAAGAAAATTAAATATCCCATGGTGCCTCTATAAATTTGCTGTGGCACCTTGGGATACATTTGGCACATAGTTTGAAAACCTCTGAGATGTCCACCAGTTCTAGAATTTGGATGTTTGTTCCCACCAAAACTCATGTTGAAATTTGATTCCCAATATGGGAGGGAGGTGGGGCCTAGTCAGTGATGTTTTGATTATGGGGCATATCTCTATAAATAGATCAATGACCTCCCACAGGAGTGAGTTCTTGCTTTCCTCAAGATGGATTAGTTACCATGAAAGCAGGTTGTTTAAAAGTCTGGTTTCCTTGATTTCTCTTTCTTGCTTCCTCCCTCACAGTATTATCTGTCTTCTGCCTCAGTAACTTGTCCCTTTGTCTCTAGTCTGCAAATACAAAGCGTTGGGTGATTCCAAGACAGTATGTTGTGTGTCAATGCAATTCATCAATGCCTGGCTGATAGTAAGTTCTCAAAAAATGCTAGTTGTTATAATTATTATTGTTATTATTTTGAGATAGTGTTTGCCCAAGCTATTTTGAACTCCTGGGTTCAGCCCAGCAAGTACCCGAGATTACAGGTGTGAGCCATTGTAAATAGCCCAGCTGTCATTATCATCACTCTTTTTTTTTGATATTTTGATTTTTAACTGTTGTGGATACATAGTATTTGTGTATGTTTATGGGATCCATAAGATATTTTGGTACAGGCATGCAATGCATAATAATCACATCATGCAAAATTGGATATCCATCCATTCAGGCATTTCTCCTTTGTTTTACAAACAATCCAATTATATACTCTTTTAGTTATTTTTAAATGTAAACTTAAATTATTATGGACTGTAGTCCCCCCTGTTGTGCTATGAAATATTAGGTCTCATTCATTCTTTCTAACTATTTTTTTTACACCTTAATCATCCTCTGCCCTTCCCCCCACCACCAATTCCCTTCCCAGCCTCTGGTAATCATCATTCTATTCTCTATCTCCATGAATTCAACTCTTTTGATTTTTATATCCCACAAATAAGTGAGAGGATGTGATATTTGTCTTTCAGTCTCTCTCTGCCTTATGTCACTTAACATAATGATCTCCAGATCCATCATGTTGTTGCAAATGACAGGATCACATTCTTTTTGTTACTGAATATTACTCCACTGTGTAAAAGTACCATATTTTCTTTATCCATTCATCTGTTGATGGACACTTAGGTTGCTTCCAAATCTTGGCTATTTTGAACAGTGCTGCAACAAACATGGGAGTGCAGGTATCTCTTCAGTATACTGATTTCCTTTCTTTTGGATATAAACCCAACAGTGGGATTGCTGGATCATATAGTAGCTCAATTTTTAATTTTTGGAGGAACCCCAAAATTCTGCATAATGATTGTACTCATTTTCATTCTCACAAACAGTGTACAAGGGTTCACTTTTCTCCACATCCTTTCTAGCATTTGCTATTGCCTGTCTTTTGGATGTAAGACATTTTAACTGGGGTGGGATGCTATCTCATTGTAGTTTTCATTTGCATTTCTTTAATGATCAGTCATGTTGAGCACCTTTTTATATAACTGTTTGCCATTTCTGTGTCTTCTTTTGAAAAGTGTCTATTCATGTATTTTCCCCATTTAAAATCGGATTATTAGACTTTTTTCCTACAGAGTTATTTGAGCTCCTTATATATTCTGGTTATTAATCCCTTGTCAGATGGGTAGTTCTCAAATATTTCTTCCATTTTGTGGGTTGCCATTTCATCTTGTTGATTGTTCGATTTTGCTGTGCAAAAGCTTTTTAACTTGATGTGATCCCATTTGTCCATTTTTGCTTTGGCTGCTTGTGCCTATGGGATATTATTCAAGAAGCCTTTGCCCAGACCAATATCCTGCAGTGTTTCCCCAGTATTTTCTTTTAGCAGTTTCATAGGTTGAGGTCTTAAGTCTTTAATCCACTTTATTTGATTTTTTATATGGCAAGAAGTAGGGGTCTAGTTTAATTCTTCTGTGTTTGGATATCTAGCTTTCCCCAGCCCATTTATTGAAGAGGCTATTTTTTCTCTGATGTAGGTTCTTGACACCTTTGTAAAAAATGAATTCAGGTGTAGGTGTGTGGATTTGTTTCTGGGTTTTTCTATTTTGTTCCATTGGTTAATGTGTCTGTTTTTATGCCAGTACTATGCTGTTTTGGTTAATACAGGTTTGTAGTATAAACTGAAGTCAGGTAATGTGATTCCTCCAGTTTTGTTTTGTTTTGTTTTTGCTTAGGATAGCTTTCTTTCCTCTTACTGCTTTTAGGATCCTTTCTTTATCCTTGACCTTTGGGAGTTTATTAAATGCCTTGAGGTAGGCTTCTTTGGGTTAAATTTATTTGGTGTTCTCTAACTTTCTTGTACTTGGATATTTATGTCTTTCTCTAGGTTTGGGATGTTCTCTGATATTATCCCTTTGAATATACTTTCTACCCCTATCTCTTTCTGTACCTTCTCTTTAAGGCCAATAACTCTGGGATTTGCCATTTCGAGGCTATTTTCTAGATATTATAGGCATACTTCATTGCTTTTTATTTTTTCTTTGATCTCTTCTGACTGTATTTTCAAATAGCCTGTCTTCAAGCTCACTAATTATTCTGCTTGAACACTTCTACTATTAAGAGACTCTGATGCATTCTTAAGAATGTAAATTACATTTTTCAACTCTAGAATTTCTGCTTGATTCCTTTTATTGTTTTAATCTGATTGTTAAATTGATCTGATAGAATTCTGAATTCCTTCCCTGTGTTATCTTCAATTTATTTGAGTTTCCTTGAAATACCTATTTTTAATTCTCTATCTGAAAGGTCATATATCTCTGCTTCTCCATGATTGGTCCCTGGTAACTTACTTAGTTAATTTCTTGAGTTCATGTTTTCCTGAATGGAGTTGATGCTTGTAGATGTATATCAGTGTTTGAGCATTGAAGAGTTAGGTATTTATTGTAGACTTCACAATCTGGGCTTTTTGTGCCTGTCCTTCTTCAGAAGGCTTTCCTGGTATTCAAAGAGACTTGGGCCCCAAGCCCAAAAATGCTGTGGCTTTTGCAGACTTCCAGAGGTACCACCTTGGTGGTCTTGATAAGATCTGAAAGAATGCTCTGGATTTCTAGGCAGAGGGTCTTGTTATTTTCCCTTACTTTCTCCCCCCCCAACAAATGGAGTCTCTTATGCTGAACTACCTTGAACTGGGAGTATGATGATGCAAGCACCCCTGTTGTCACCACCACTGGGACTGTGCTGGGTCAGACCTGAAGGCACCACAGCACTGGGTTTTGCCCAGGGCTTTTGCTTTCAGGGTAGTGAGTTCTTCCCAGGCTCTGGGCATGTCCAGAGATGCTGTCTGGGAGCGAGGAATTACAGTCAAAACTTTAGCAATTACCTGATGTTCTAGTCTACTGTGGCTAAGCTGGCCCTCAAATCACAATAACACCCTTCCCTTTCTTCCCTCCCCTTCCATAGGCAGAAGAGCCTCTTTCTGTGGCTACCACCACCACTGGTTTAAGAGGGGTTCTGCCAGGCCCTTGCCAATATTCATTTAAAGTCAAAGTGCTCTTTTGTCAGCTTGTGCTGAATGGTGCCACGCCTGGGACTCCCCTTCAGGGAAGTGAGCTCCCCCTCTTCTCAGAGCAAGTCCAGAAATGCTGTTCAAGAGCCTAGGCCTGGACTTGAAGACCCCAAGAGCCTACTTGTTGCTCCACTCCACTGTGGATGAGCTGGTGCCTAGGGTACAAGAAAAAGTTTCCCTTTACTTTTTCCTCTGCTTTTCTCAAACTGAAGGAGTCTTTCACTGTAGCCACCAAAGCTGGGAATGTGATAGGTCACTCCTGAAGCCAGCATGTTTCAGAGCCCAAGGCCACAGCATATTCCCTGGGAATTGCTGCTAGTTATTCAGGGCCCAAGGGCTCTTTAGTCAGCAGGTGATAAATCCTATCATCACCGCTCTTTGACAATACAAGAACAGATGAACACAAACTTCCAACACCCTGATTGTATATGTCCTTATCATGCACAGGGGTGCTTTGGTTTCTTCCCCAATGGCTAAAAAAAAATGATTCACTGAGAATTTGGGAAAGCAGAGAATCTGATTGAGATGGATTTTCTGAAGGTGAGAACATGGCCAGGTTAACCTCCACTTGGTGATGCACATTTGAGCAGACATCACCTGCCCCTTTTCATCATCCCTCTCTTCTGGTGTTTTAGCTCTGCCAGGAACAGTTACACAGATTGGGATTCATGCATAGATCTACAGAGAAGAATAGCAGGAGCAGACCAGGTGGGACCTAGGTGAAACAGTGGCCAAAAAAGACAACACCAAATAAACACAAATGCAGTTGGCATGCCAAGAGATAGATCGCTTTGGGTATAAAAATTTTGGGGGGGTAGAGAGAAATAAATGAAGATGTTTTGATATATCCTCCTATTAAACAATAATTTATATGAATCATCTAATAATTATGATGATATATAATTATGTGATTATTTACATGAGGATCTAAATTGATACGTTATCTATAATTTTCTGCCTTAGAACCACTATACTATACCCATTGGGCTGGGAATTGGGAAACTTTATTTCTTTTCTGAACTCTATTGATAATTAGTTATATGGCCTTGAATAAAATACTGACTTTTTAAGAATACAGCTTCCTTTTCCATAAAGTAAAAAAAAAAAAATTGTAGAGAATTTCTAGAATTTATACTGGATTTTAAGTATAAAGATTATTTAATTTAAGGAATCTTGTCATTCATTCATTTATTTACTTGTTTTTCAAAAAATACTGATGGAATTATTTCTATGTCGTCAGATTTGTCGTTGATTGCAGGGATGAGATGGTGAATATAATGGCGAGATAAATGAGAAGTCCTTGTCTTGGAGCAGACTAGGGTGAGGGAATTCTCATCTTTTTCTTTCAGGAAGATGTCTTAGTCTTTGGAGAAGAGATTGGGCATGATAAATGAGAAATGTCAGCAATATCTGGCAAGGTGGTGAATGATCCTCAAAAAATGGCACTCAGACTATCCCTCTGGGGACTGATGCACTTCTAAGGATGAAAACCTATTGTCTAAAGCAGTGATTGTTGTTATTCATTAGATCTATGTGTCTTTAGATAACACTCATTTGATAATGGAATTCAGTGTTGGGATAGTAAAATTTATTCAAAAGATGGTAGCAAGCAAGGCAGTGTTAGTTGCTCACCAAAATCCATGTTCTCTTTTCCTTCCCAAGCATATAAGTAGACTATATTTCCCAGCATGCTTTGCAGGTAGGAGTAGTTATGTGACTTCTAGCCAATGAAATATGAGCAGGGTAGCCTATACATACTCCTCCATGCTCTTTCTCTTCTGTCATAGGGTAGACAACCATAGAAACCTTGAGAGTCACATACTGAAGATGACAGAGCCACAGGATAGAAGGAGCCTTGGTTCCTGAATCATGACTTGGAAGATCTATTATATTAGTTAATGTTCTTCAGAGAAATAGAACCAATAGGATATGTGTGTGTATCCACGTATGTGTGTGTGTGTATGTATGTATATATACACATATATACATATACACATACATATATATAGATATATGCATACACATATGTATGTGTTTGGAAGAGATCCATTTATTTATTTATTTATTTATTTATTTTAAGAAATTGGCTTATACATTTGTGGAGGCTGGCAGTCCAAAACCTACAGGGTAGGCTAGCAAGCTGGAGGTTCAGGATGATGTTGCAGCTTAAGTACAAGGGTAGTCTGCAGCAGAATTCCCTCTTTCTTGGGGGAAGTCAGTCTTTCTCTTAAGGCCTTCAACTGCGTGAGGCCTACTTACATTATGGAGCATAATCTGCTTTATTCAAAGTCTACTGATTTAAATATTAATCTCATCTTACAAATACCTTTACAGCAACATCTAGACTAGTATTTGACCAAACATCTGGGTACTTTGGTCTAGCCAAGTTGACACATAAAGTTAACCATCACAGAAGACAACAACCTGTTGATTAGGGGCAGGTCTTTTAGAACATAGATTTTTGAAAAATAACTTCTATAGCATCTGAGCCATTTTACTCATTCTTGTTACCAGAAGCTAGCATTACCCTAACCAATAAACTATAAAAAAAAACCATCAATTACTTTTTGTAATTTCAATTTACTTATTTGCCAACACTTTCAGTTTTCCACTGGCTCCCTGATGTGTAGGACTAGGAAAGGGGCAATTTTATAATTCTAATAAATAACAATGATGATGATTTGTTGGATCCCACCCTGGGAATGTATTAAACACCTTGGGGGTGACATTATCTCCTGTGGGCCACCAATAAGTACAAAGAGGCAGTCTGTTTCTAATTGGTAGCCTAGTGGTTCAAGGAAGTTAATGCACCTTCTATAGTGATTTGCTCCTATAGAGTAATTGATTTATTGGCATTCCATGTCTTAATGTTTGTGAAGCCGTTGGTGCTAATCAGAATAAACATGCTGAACTAATCTTTGCTAAACTGCCAACAACATTTTACATGCCCCACTTTTAGAGGAAAGGCTTCCAAATTCTACAGTATGCTTTACTGCAGATGAAAGCATTTACTTTTCTGATGTGAACTGCTGTGAAGGATAATATTTTTCACAGAAAGGTGATAAGAAACATAACAAAAAAAATCAGTGACCAAAATGCCTCATTATTTAAAGGCAAATGTGGAGGCTTAAGAAGATGGTGGATAGGAGGCAGGACTAGCTTGTAGCTCTCGCTCAGATGGACAAAAACGGCATGTGGAAACTCACATTGTGAACTTTTGTTTCCAGAACTATTGCAGGAATATATCAGGAAAGCCAGGAAAATCCACAGACCCTTTGATGGAACTGGGTCGCCACTGCAGGCTCCCTGAGACACTAAAAAACTGTGAGTCAGATTGCTTTCTTAACAGGGAGGCTCATGGTCTGGTCCAAGTTCTCAGCCTTGGTCATCAGCTGCCTGGAAATAGATTCAGTGCTGTTGGAGAGGGCATGGTGGGAGTCAGAATGGCCTGTAGGACTGTGGGCTGCAAGGGAGTGGGGTAAGGCCTGTGACTGCAGGCTTTCCCCCCACTTCCCTGGTGACCTGTATGACTCAGCAGAGGCAACCATAATCCCCTTGGGAGTATAATTCCACTGGACTGGGAACCATCCCCCCATCCCCCCACAGCAGCTGCAGCAAGCCCTGCCCAAGGAGAGGCTGAGCTCAGGCATGCCTATTCTGGGCCCCCACCTGATGGTCCTTCTCTACCTGCCCTGGTAGGTGAAGACAAAGGTCATAATCTCTTGGGAGCTCTATGGCCCTGCCCACCATCCAAGAAACCTGAATACTAACCAGGTATCCCAAGGGCATCCTCCCTATAGGATCACAGCTGATGCACTTTTGAAAGTGCTGCCTCCTGGCTGGAGGCCAACCAACACAAAACCAGCACACTAAACAAAAACACAACGAATGGCCCTCACTGATTCCACTTCACTTCCCTGCTAACTCTGCAGGAGAAGGTGCTGATATCCATGGCTGCAAGACCTGAAGACAGATCACATCACAGGACTCTGCAGATATTCCCTAGTACCAGCCTGGAGCCTGGTAGCACAACTGGGTGGCTAGAACCAGAAGAGCAAAAACAACCACTACAGCTGAGCTCTTAGGAAGCCCCGTTCCTAGGGGAATGGGGAGAACACCACATCAAGGGAGCACCCCATGGGACAAAAGAATCTGAACAGCAGCCCTTGAATCCCAGATCTTCCCTCTAAATAGTCTACGCAAATCAGAAAGAATCAGAAAAAACAATTCTGGTAATATGATGAAACAAGGTTATTTAACACTCCAAAAGATCATACCAGCTCATCAACAATGGATCAAACCAAGATGAAATCTCTGAATTAACAGAAAAAGAATTCAGAAAGCCGATTATTAAGCCAATCAAGGCAGCATCAGAGAAAGGCGAACTCCAATTTAAATAAATAAAAAACATGATACAGGATATGAAACAAAATTCTTCAGTGAAATAGATAGCATGAATAGAAACAATCACAGCTTCTGGAAATCAAGGACACACTTAGAGAAACGCAAAATGCACTGGAAAGTCTCAGCAATAGAATTGAACAAGGAGAAGAAAGAATCTCAGAGCTTGAAGACAAGGCTTTTGAATTAATCCAATCTGTCAAAGACAAAGAAAAAAGAACAAAAAGAAATGAACAAAGCCTCCAAGAAGTTTGGGACTGTGTTAAACATCCAACCCTATGAATAATTCGTGTTCCCAAGGAAGAAGAGAAATCTAAAAGTTTGGAAAACATATTTGAGGGGAATAATCAAAGAAAACTTCCCTGGCCTTGCTAGAGATCTAGACATCTAAATACAAGAAGCTCAAAGAACACCTGGAACATCACAAAAAGATCATTGCTTAGGCATATAGTCATCAGGTTATCTAAAGTCAAGACAAAGGAAAGAATTTCAAGAGCGGTGAGGCAAAAGCATCAGGTAACCTATAAAAGACAACCTACCAGATTAACAGCAGATTTCTTGGCAGAAACTCTACAAGCTAGAAGGGATTGGGGTTCTACTTTTAGCCTCCTTAAACACAACACTTATTAGCCAAGAATTTTGTATCTAGTGAAACTAAGCTTCATAAATTAAGGAAAGACAATCTTTTCCAGACAAACAAATGCTGAGAGAACTTGCCACTACAAAGCCAGCACTACAAGAACTGCTGAAAGGAGATCTAAATCTTGAAACAAATCCTTGAAATACACCAAAACAGAACCTCTTTAAAGCATAAATCTCATAGGACCTATATAACAATAACACAATTAAAAAACACAAGATATTCAGGCAAAAAAGTAGCATGGTGAATAGAATAGCACCTCACATCTCAATACTAGCATTGAATGTAAATGGCCTAAATGCTCCACTTAAAAGATATGGAATGGCAGAATGGATAAGAATTCACCAACCAAGTTTCTGCTGTCTTAAGGAGACTCACCTAACACATAAGGACTCACATAAAGTAAAGGAGTGGAAAAGGTTTTCCATGCAAATGGACACCAAAAGTGAGCAGGAGTAGCTATTCTTATATCAGGAAAAAAAACTTCAAAGCAATAGCAGTTTAAAAAGACAAAGAAGGACATTATATAATGATAAAAGGACTAGTCCAACAGGAAAATATCACAATTCTAAACATATATGCACCTAACACTGGAGCTCCCCAAATTTATATAGCAATTACTACTAGATGTAAGAAATGAGATAGATGTCAACACAATAATAGTGGGGGACTTTATACTCCACTGACAGCACTAGACAGGTCATCAAGACGAAGTCAACAAAGAAACAATGGACTTCAACTATACCCTACAACAAATAGACTTAACAGATACTTATAAAACATTCTAACCAACAACTGCAGAATATACATTCTATTCATCAACACATGGAGCATTCTCTAAGATAGACCATATAATAGGCCACAAAACAAGTCTCAGTAAATTTAAGAAAATTGAAATTATATCAAGTACTCTCTCAGACCACAGTGGAATAAAATTGGAAATCAACTCCAAAAAGAACCCTTAGAACCAGGCAAATACATGGAAATGAAATAGCCTGCTCCTGAATGATTGTTGGGTCAACAATGAAATCAAGATGGAAATTTAAAAATTCTTTGAACTGAATGATAATAGTGACACAACCTATCAAAACCTCTGGGATACAGCAAAGGTGGTGCTAAGAAAAAATTTCATAGCATTAAATACCTACATCAAAAAATCTGAAAGAACACAAATAGACAATCTAAGGTCACACCTCACAGAACTGGAGAAACAAGGACAATCCAAAACCAAACCCAGCAGAGAAAGAGATAATCAAGATCAGAGCGGAACTAAATGAAATTGAAACAAACAAACAAAAAATACAAAAGATAAATGAAACAGCTGGTTCTTTGAAAAGATAAATAAAATTGATAGACCGTTAGTGACATTAACCAAGAAAGAAGAGAAAAGATCCAAATAAACTCAATTAGAAAAGAAATGGGAGATATTAAAACAGAATTTTGTATTGATACGACAGAAATACAAAAGAAATACATGCATAAACTGGAAAACCTAGAAGAGATGGATAAATTTTTGGAAATACACAACCCTCCTAGATTAAATCAGGAAGATACAGAATCTGTGAACAGACTAGTAACAAGCAGTGAGATAGAAATGGTAATTTAAAAAATGCCAACCAAAAGAAGTTCAGGACCAGACAGATTCACAGTTGAATTCTGTCAGACATTGAAAGAATTGATACCAATCCTATTGACACTATTCCAATACAGAGAAGAGGAAATCCTCCCTAAATAAGTCTATGAAGCTAGCATCACCCTAATACCAAAACCAGGGAAGGACATAACAATAAAAAAAGAAAACTACAGACCAATATCCCTGATGAATATAGATGCAAAAATCCTCAACAAATTACTAGTGAACCAAATCCAACAGCATATCAAAAAGTTAAGCCACCATGATCATGTAGATTTCATACTAGAGATGCAGGGATGGCTTAATATACCTAAGTCATAAGTGTGATACACCACATAAATAGAATTAAAAACAAAAATTACATGATCATCTCAATAGATGCAGAAAAAGCATTTGACAAAATCCAGCACCCTTTATGATTAAAACTTTCAGCAAAGTCAGCATAAAGTCAGCATAAGTCAGCTTAAGGTAATAAAAGCCATCTATGACAAACCCACAGCCAGCATTATACTGAATGGGGAAAAGTTGAAAGCATTCCCCCCTGAGAACTGGAACAAGACAAGGATGCCCACCCTCACCACTCCTCTTCAACATAGTACTGGAATTCCTAGCCATAACAATCAGACAAGAGAAAGAAATAAAAGGCATCCAATGGCAAAAAGGAAGTCAAACTGTTGCTGTTTGCTGATTATATGATCATATACCTAGAAGACTCATCCAAAAAGCTTCTACAATGGGTAAGTGAATTCAGCAAACTTTCAGGATACAAAATTAATGTACACAAATCAGTAGCTCTGCTATACACCAACAGCGACCAAGTTGAGAATCAAATCAAGAACTCATTTCCTTTCACAATATCTGCAAAATAAAAATAAAATAAAATACTTAGGAATATACCTAACCAAGGATGTGAAAGATTGCTACAAGGAAAACTATAAAACATTACTGAAAGAAAGCATAGATGACGCAAACAAATGAAAACACATCGCATGCTCATGGATTGGTAGAATCAATATTGTGAAAATGACCATACTGCCAAAAGCAATCTACTAATTCAATGCAATTCTCAGCAAAATACTACCCTCATTCTTCAGAGAACTAGAAAAAACAATTATAAAATTCGTATGGAACCAAAAAAGAGCCTGCATAGCCAAAGCAAGACTAAGCAAAAAGAACAAATCTGGAAGCATCACATTACTCAACTTTGAACCATCCTATAAGGCCATAGTCATCAAAACAACATGGTACTGGTATAAAAATGGGAACATAGACCAATGGAACAGAATAGAGGATCCAGAAATAAACCCAAATACAGCCAACTGATGTTTGAAAAATCAAACAAAAACATAAAGTGGGGAAAGGACACACTATTTAACTATTTAACAAATGGTGCTGGGATAATTGGCAAGCCACATGTAGAAGAATAGAACTGGAACCTCATCTCTCACCTTATACAAAAACCAACTCAAGATGGATTAGAGACTTAAATCTAAGACCTGAAACCATAAATATTCCAGAAGATAACAGCAGAAAAATCCACCTAGACATTGGCTTAGGCAAATACTTCATGACCAAGAACCCAAAAGCAAATGCAACAAAAAAATAAATAGATAGGACTTAATTAAACTAAAAAGCTTCTGCACAGCAAAAGAAATAGCCAGCAGAGTAAAAAGACAACCCATAAAGTGGGAGAAAAATCTTCACAATCTATACATCTGACAAAGAACTAATATCCAGAATCTACAAGGTACTCAAACAAATTAGCAAGAAAAAGCAAATGATCCCGTCAAAAAGTGGGCTAAGGACATGAATAGACAATTCTCAAAAGGAGATATACAAATGGCCATCAAACACATGAAAAAATGCAGCATCATTAATGATCAAGGAAATGCAAATCAAAACCACAAACCACATGCTATATCACCTTATTCCTGTAAGAATGGCCATAATAAAAAAAAAATAAAAAAATAGTAAATGTCGGTGTGGATGCAGTGAAAAGGGGAACACTTGTACAGTGCTGATGGGACTGTAAACTGGTACAACCACTATGGAAAACAGTGTGGAATTTCCTTAAAGAACTAAAGGAGATCTACCATTTGATTCAGCAATCCCACTACTAGGTATCTACCCAGAAGAAAAGAAGTCATTATACGAAAAAGATACTTGCACATGCATGTTTATAGCAGCATAATTTGCAATTGCAAAAATATGGAACCAGCCCAAATGCTCATCAGTCAACAAGTAGATAAAGAAAATATTATATATATGTATATGTATATATATGTGTGTGTATATATATGTGTGTGTGTGTGTGTGTGTGTGCATACACACACACACCATGGAATACTACTCAGTCATAAAAAGGAACGAAATAATGGCATTCACAGCAACCTGGATGGAATTGGAGACTTATTACTCTAAATGAAGTAACTCAGGAATGGAAAACCAAACATTTTATGTTCTCATTCATATATGGGAGCTAAGCTATGAGGATACAAAGGCATAAGAATGATAGATTGGACTTTGAGGACTCGGGGAAACGATAGGTGGTGGCGTGGGATGAAAGACTATACATTAGGCACAGTGTACACTGCTCGCGGATAATGGAAGCACCAAAATCTAGAAATCACCACTAAAGAACTTACTCATGTAATCAAACACCACCTGTTCCCCAAAAACCAGTTGAAATAAAAAAAAATAAAAATTGGAACAATAAAGAGGAATGTGGGGGACATAAGAGAAGGGATAAGGGCTAAGACAGATATCATATTTGTAAGATTGTGATGTTTTCTATTGTCTGCTTTGTGCAGGGCTGCGATGATAACACTGAGGTTTTACATCATTTAAATTAAGTTTTCAACTCAAATCCTTAGAGGCTTCCTTCAGACCATTCAGTGTGCTGTTAAGATTGTACAGAGATTTCCACAGTGATGTGGTAACCATTACTTGCCAGTCACTGAATATGTGTGAACACATGTTAATCCTGAGATAATTACTTTCTTTTCTTTTTCTCTGTCTGTTGGGTAAGGTCTCACTCCTGGACCTGGCTGTTACATAGGTCTCATAAGTAGAAATGCAGAAATTGAAGGCAGTTGGACAGAGAGTTCTCTTTCCTGGTGGAGAAATCACTTAAGTAATAGGTTGATTCAGAGCTATTCTTTCCTCTGGTGTCTGTGGAGGCAGAAATAGAAAAACCAACTCCACATTCTTCTTCTAGCCCCAAAGCACTGTGGTCAAAACTAGTGATACATTAAAAATAATTATTTTTCCAAGTTGGTGACGTCACAGATAGAGGTTATAGTATAGTGTGTAGTTCTCAGTGTGGTTCTTGGACTAGTAGCGTCACCATCACTTGGGAACTGTTTAGAAATGCAAGTACTTGGGCCCCATCCTGGATCTACTGAATCAGAAACTCCAGGAGTGGGGTCCGGGCAATCTGTTTTAGCAAGCTGATAAGGGATTCTGATGCCTGCCTAAATTCGAGAACCAGACTTTTTACTTCAATGAATCTGGGTTGGAATGCAGCTCCATCACTTAATACATGTATGATGGTCTTGAACAAGTTACTCCCTCTCCTCACCCCCTTTTTATTTTGTGTATGCTATTTTAAAACTGCACATAGTAAAATTCTAAACCACATTAAATATCTTATTGAAAAATAAAAATTACCTTTCCCCTCTGCCTACAATTCCCAGCCCTCTCCCCAGAGGTAAACACTTTGAGTGGATTCCTTTTTAAAAGTGTTTTTCTGGGGTTTAATAGTGTTATTTTAAATAATAAGCATGTAATTACATTCCTTGATTTATTAGCCTGATATGTAGTCTCTTACTGTCCCACTCCTGAAAGGTGGGGAATTTGGCTCATACCAGCTGCTATCACCTGATTTTGTTAAATTCTTGTTTTTACATAATCTAGATTTACACAATTTTATTTTGTCACTATAATTGTCTTTGGCTTTGTTTTTAGATTAATTATAAAATATTAAAACAAAATAGCATTTGCAGAGTTAAGTTTATGTGACTATTTTTCACTACAGGGAGTTCCTCCTATAGAGATGTTCATGCTACCAAACCGAGAGGATTTTACAAGCATCAAATTTCAGTGCTTTTTTCAGATTATAGTCAATTGCCATTGCTTCTTCTATCTCAAGTTTTCATGTATAATATTCTTTTTTTTTGCTAGAATAACTTTTGTAAAGCAGTTTTCATACAGATGTATGCAAATTATCTGCATTTTTGTGTGTCTCAAAATGTATTTCGCTCTTACATTTGTAGTATGGCTAAGCATAAATTATAGCTTCCTGATCACTTTTCCTCTGAGCTTTAAATGCATAATTCCTGTTTCTTAAAGTTATTTTAATTTCTTTTTTATCCTTAGAGTTCTGAAATTATGATAATTCATTTTTCTCACTACTGTTTCTGCCACCCAATTCCTGTCCCAGAGGTAACTGCTACCTCTCTCATATATATTCTTCCAGAGTTATTTTATAAATATACTACTAAACACACATGTAGTAGCAAATAATATCTTCTATATTCTTCCCCCCTTTTAAGTATTATTATTTTTTTTACAAATGGTAGTGTGCTTTCTCTTACTTAATATCGTTTTGATGATTTCTTTCAGATCACCACCTAAACAACTTCAACATTATTTTTATAGCTGTATACTATTGCTTTGTATGGATGTACCTTAATTTATTTAACCCATGCCTCTTTGAATGTTTTGAGTGTTTCCAATCATTTATAATCACGAAAAATGCCACAATAAATAAGGGAGTATAAATGTCTGTAGGATAAATTCCCCAAAGTCATGCTGTTGGCTCAGTAGGAATGCAAATTTGTAATTTTGATTAATATCTCCAGGATACCTCCATGAAGGTTTACCAGTTCATACTCTCAGCAGCAACATTATAAGAGAGTGACTTTCTTCTCATCACTCCAATAGACCACGTTATTAAACTTCTCAGTATCACCAATCTGATAGAAGAACTATTATATATCAGCATAATTTTGCTACACTTTTCTTTCATTATGAGTGAGGATGAGTCTTTAAAATATGTTTAAGGGCCACTTCTATTTCCTTTTCTGTTAACTGTACATTGATATTCTTTCCTATTTTTCTTTTATTTTTTCAAAGATGGGATTTCACCATGTTGGTCAGGCTGGTCTTGAACTCCCAACCTCAGGTGATCCGCCTGCCTTGGCCTCCAAAGTGCTTGGATTACAGGTGTGAGCCACCACGTCCAGCCCTCTTTCCTATTTTTCTATTGGTTTCTCTTTGTTTTTTTTTTTTTTTTTTGTCTTGTTTTGTAGGAAATTTTTAAATTTTAAAGAAATTAACATTTTATGGTATGAATTGCAGATAGTTTTCCAAGTTGATATTTGTCTTTTGGCTTTGCTTGTGGTGGTTTCTGCTAGCAGACTTTAAAACAAAAAATTAAGTTATAGATTTTTCCAGTACTTTCTCTTATGGCTTCAGGATTTTTAATATTTTAGAAATACCACCCTCTCCCCTAAGATTATGAAGGTATTCCATTAATTTTCATTTTTATTTAATTTTAAAATGAAAATATTTTTTTCAAGTTGGATTTTATTTTGGTATAAAATGTGATGTGTGGATCTAATTTTATTTTATTGTTTAGATGGCTACCTAATTGTCTAACTAAAATTCAGAACAATCCCTCTCTTCCCCATGGATATAAACTATCACCTGTATCTAAAAGAAATGTTCATATGTAGTTGGTCTACTTCTATTGTGCTCCATTGATCATTTAAATGGTTTTATTTCTATAACATCTTTTAATGTCCAGTAATGCTAGCTCCTTCTTATTTTGTGTCTATTTTTCTGAGTTTTTATATACAATTTTGCCTTATTGTTTTCCAGATAAACTTGGGCCTCTGCTTGTGGGTTGCAAACAAAATTTCTAGTATTATTCTTAATGTGATCACATTACTTAGGGAGACTTGACATTTTTATGATAATCAAGCTACTAATCATAGAATATGGTTTGTCTTTGAATTTTTCACACTTTATCTTACACTTCCTACTGGCATTTGAAAGTTTTCTATTACAACTTTGTTATGTTTATTTCTAGGTATTTGCATGTGTGTAAGGCTACCTTACATTGAGGTATTTTTTCATTCTAATTGGTTATGGTTTGTAAATGAGATGATTATTTGTGTACATTAATTTTAGACCTAGTCACATGTTTGCATTCTATTATTTATGAGTCTTTTTCAGTTGATTCTTTTATATTTTAGAAATATATTCTGAAACCAGCTGCAAATGATAGTAATATTAAGCACTTTGCAATTTTTATAGTTTTAATTTAACTTCCTCATGTGTTTTTGTGCTGCCAGTGTTCCAGAGCAATGGTAACTAATTGTAGCAATAGTGGACACTCTGGCTTTGTTTTAGACTTTAATGACAACATTTCTAGTTCTCCATTATGTGAGATACATATATTTGAACTTGACTTTTAAAAATTCTTGAAGTTCTGGAGATGCATGGTGGTGATGGCTGCACAGCATGTGAATGTACTTATGTCACTGAAGTGTACACTTAAAAGTAGTTAAAATGGTAAATTTTATATTATGAACTTTTATCACAAGAAAAAAAGTAGCCAAGAAAAAATAATCGTTTGATGGAGGTTGACTTTCACCAAATGTCTTTTCAGCATCTATACAGATGACAATATAACATTTTTCTTATTCCTTTTAACAAGAGGCAATATAGCATTGTGGAGAAGTGCACAGGCTCTGAGCTGCCTTGCCTATGTTCAAATCCTAGCTCTGCTACTCTTTAGCTCTGTCACCTAGAGGAGGTCACTTAAGGTTCTTATGCCTCTGCTTCCTTCTCTGTAACTCACGATAATAGTAGTGCCTATCTCATAGGGTTTAATTGAAGATTAAATGAATTTATATATAGTCATATGTATGTGTATATATGTATGTGTGTGTGTATATATATATATAGAGAGAGAGAGAGAGCGCACACTTAGAACAAAAACTAGCACATAGGAAGTATTACATGAGTTAATATGGTAGATTATTTTAAGAGATTTCCCACATCCCAAGTATAAAACCTTCATTGGCAATGGAGAATTGTCCTGCTGAATATCATATATCTATATTTCATTTAGAATTTTTCATTACTAAATCATATATGATAGTATCTAGTTTTCTTTCTTGTGTAATCTTTGTTGGGCTTTGATATCAATGTTGGCTTAGTTTTATAAAAAAGAAGGGGAAAATTTCTTGTTTATGCAGTGAGGTGTTTAAATAGTGTCTAAGTTATCTGTTCTTTAGATGTGTTATTCCTCTGTAAAGTCAACTAAGCCTGGTGCTTAGTTGACAACTTTCTCAATTTTTTTCTACTTACAGATTTTCTATAACTCCTGGTGTCAATTTGGAGTAAATGATATTTTCTTTGAAGATCATTCCTGACAGCCAGTATTCACATGTACTTTTGGGCCTTGGTCAGGTGGCCTGGTTGGTGGGGAACCCTCCCATTTGCCAAATAAGGGGAGATTTACTTGAACAGTGGAGTGATTTAGTTACATTCCTGCAGGGAGGCAATGCCTTGGTTGGCTTTATTTTCTCCACATCTGTTTTGGGAATCTGGATTTCTCTCATACTCTGTTTTGCTTTTCTCTTAGGCCTCTATACCCAAATCAGGAGCTCAGGACAGACAGGGTGTTCCTTTATTCAGACTTCAGTTCTTAGTGTTGGCTGGTGATACGGATTCGGCTCTGTGTCCCCATCCAAATGCCATCTTGAATTGTAAATCCCACAATTCCCATGTACTATGGGAGGGACTCAGTGGGAGGTAACTGAATCATGGAGGCAGGTCTTTCTTATGCTGTTCTTGCAATAGTGAATAAGTCTCATGAGATCTGATGGTTTTAAAAAGAGGAGTTCTTCTGCACAAACTCTCTCTCTTTGCCTGCTGCCATCCATGTAAGACATGACTTGCTCCTCCTTGCCTTCCACCATGATTGTGAGGCCTCCCCAGCCATGTGGCACTGTAAGTCCATTAAACCTCTTTCTTTTTGTAAATTGCCCAGTCTTGGTATGTCTTTGTCAGCAATGTGAAAATGGACTAATACACCTGGCTAGGTGTCAGAAGTGTCTGAGGTCTCTTCTCTGTGTTGTCCACATTCTGGAGGGCACCCAGCCTGGCCTGGCTATTCTGAATGCAGCACCATCAGTGACCAGCTCTGTTCTTACTGCTTGGCCCACGCCTGCTCTTTGTGGGTACCCCTTCTGGGTTTGAATTCTTCTGGCTCTCTCTTGTAAAGAGCTACTTCTACCCCTAATGTTTTGGGTTATGGCTAGCCCCTGCTTAGTTTTCTCCCTTGGTCTGTTTCTAACTGATTTAAATTTTCTAGCATTTCCTCAAAGTTTCTGGGCCACTCTTGGTTTCTTCTCTTGCTTATATCACAGGTATGCCTCCTCCTTGAAACACATTCCTTTATTATCTTCAGGATAGCAGGCCATAATAATTATAGCTAACACTTACAATATGCTGCTTATCCTTCTAAGCCTTAGCAGTCTTAGGCTTCCAAGTGCTTGGATAGGCATTAACTAATTTAATCCTCACAAAACTGTATGAGGAAGAAATTACTGTTATCTCTATTTTAGAGATGAATAAACTGAGGTAGGAAAAGATTAACAAAATAGTTGGGAAATTGTACTATGAACTTGGGCATTTGAGCACTTAAGTCCCTACTTTTAGCCAGCATGTTGTATTGTGTCTTACTACCAAAAAGTTACAAGTTTTTGTCTCTTTACTTACACTCATGGGATGTCAGTTTACCTATCTGCAAAATTGGATTAGTAATAACTACCTCCTGGTTCTGTTGCAGGAATCAAATGTTTGGCATAGCATGATGCACTCCATACAATTTAGCCCTTTTTCTTTGATTTGGCTTTGGCTCAGAATCACTGTAGACTTAGAACTCCTAGGCTCTTTTATCCCCATGGTAGACATTTCTCACTCAAATGTGAATATTCAAATTATTTGAACAGCATTTCATTAATATCATGTGATCACATGTATCACCCCCTCAATTTCACCCTCCTCACTGATATCAACCGTATTTTTAGCTCCTATCTTCTCACTCTGCCATAATGTGTTTACATATTTCCTTATTTAGTTTTAGCACTTTACATTTCTATATGTTTTCATTACATTTTATCTTCAATAATTTTTTCCTTCCAAAAATCAAGGAGGTAATTTCTTCAAAATATAGCAGCACTCTTTATTAGACTTTCAATGTGCAATGAGAGAGCACTGAGATCCCTTCTCGTGTTTGAAAATGTGTCCATTTCACTGACAGACCTCTTCCTTGTTGGAGAAAATCACACATGCTGTGTGTCTGTCTCTTTAATTAACACCTAGGGGTACCCAAGGAGCTGGGAAGAAGGTCATCTGGGTAAACTAAACTGATTAGAGATATTTCCAGTGTTCTGGCTGCTTGCCTATGGAAAAGGTGAGTACCACCCCGTACTTAGACTCTCTCTGCAGGACTGTTGAGGAATAGAAAAGTGGGTACTTACTGCTTTTTCTAGTCCAAGGTCATTTTGAGACCAGTGTCCCATGCAGTGATTCTTAATCCTAGTTGCACAACAGTATCACCTAGGAGTTTTAAAAAATCCTGATATTCAGGAACATCAACCTTCAATTCCTGAAATGAATCTCACTTGGAGGTATATTATTCCTACAATATATGTCTGAAATATTTTTCTACTAATTAAATATTTTAACATTGGGGGAAAAAATCCTGATATTCAAAGCCAGGTCAATTAAATCTGAATCTCTGAGGTTGGGCTACAGGCATTAGTACTTTATATTTTTTGTAGCTCTCAGGTGATTCAACTGTGCAGTGAAGGTGGAGAATCACTAACTCCTTTGGTTGTGTCGAATTTAGTATGACATTAAGATGCGACAGGAAAGTATTAGCACTGATGACTAATAGGTGGGGAAAATCAACTTGCAAATCTGAATATTGCTCAGTACCCACCTGCTGAGGACAGAGGGATAGGAAATGATGTCTCTTCATCATGCCTTCTAGTTGCAGGGCAATCTGGCAGCTTTAAAAATCTTTGTTTTAAATAAGGTCATTCAGAGTGCAAATGCATTAGCAATAATTTTGGGAAACTAATCTTTTATTTCAACATGTTATTTTCTGATCTTCTCAACACTTGTTAACTTTATATTATTTCAGCTGCCTTGACCTTATTTCTTGTTTGAGGTAGGTTTTTCCATCTTTTCTTTCATCAGCGAGTGGGAGCCTGCTCACAAATCTGGCCCCAGATATCTCTTATCATTCAATACCTGCCTTAGGCTGTGCTTCTAGGTTCATCCATGAATACAAGTCTAGCAGACTTCCCAAGTTTTGAGAAAATTCTGTGTAGGCCTTGTACCATCCAGTATGAGAGCTCAGGTGTACCCAGGGCCAGTGTTTGTGGTCTGTCACATATTTTGAGGTAAACCATACTGTTTTTCAGCTGTAATGATTTGCTTTCTAAATATTTCTCAAATCCATCTCTTCCTCCTTAATCTCTGAAGCAGGCCCACATGATCTCAAACCTAGATTATTATAAGTCTCCTGAATGATCTTTCTTAAATTGGAGTCATCTAAGATGTTGGCAGGGTGGTTGGTCTCAGATGGAAATCTGTGTCTATTGTTCCTCCTGTGCTTAAAATTAACCCTCTAAAGATGGCCTCCAATGATGTCCAAGTGTGTTATCTCCCTTTGTCTATATCTCTACCTTCATTTCTTCTCACTTCTTACCTTGTACTTTGTGCTTGGATCTCAGGGCAATTTACCTTACCTAGCCTTTCCTTTGTCCCTTCTGTCTGCAGTGACTTTGCCTAGCAAACTCCTGCTTTTAAAGATTCACCCAAGTGTTACTACCTCTCTCTGGCACCCTCACAGGAGTAACTACTTCTCTGTGTTCCTAAACACACTGTACATATTTTGACAATGACATTTACCAGGTTGTTTTATACTGATTTCTTTGAGGATCTGACTTTCCTGTCTTGGTAAGTTATCTCCTTGAAGCAAGGAATTATGCCTTATTCATATTATTTCCATAGTGCCTGAAGATAGGTACTCAAACTTTTGTTAACTTAATCACTAAAAGCATGGATAAAAATTTTAAATTTTATGTATACAATTAAAATTCTATGTCTCCTGTTTGAGGCCCCTGGGAAGTCATTTTTCTCAGGTCTTTACAGGAAGAAAAGCTGAACTACTCCTGTGAGATAAATTTGTCTTTATCTTATTCATAATAACATCATATGGTTGATCATAACCTTCATCAGACTTCAGAGTCTATTTCTCTGTCTAGGTGTAAGCTCCCTGAAGGCAGAGACCATATCCCTCCTGATCACTACCATATTTCCACCCCTAGCTCAGTGCCTGTTACAGACAAGATATTTGATAAGTGTATAGAAATCATTTCATCTCAAATTACAAACCATAGTATACAACAGGGGAGGCCAAGAAAGTGACCATCTTAGGTTGGGTTCCCAAGAAGCAGAGCCTGAGGCAAGGCTTCATGTACAAGCGATTTAGTAGAAATTGTTTCTAGGAACAACCACTAAGGAAGGGAAGGAGGTCAAGCAAGTGTATGCTGTCACAGGCGAGGTTCTGGAAACAGTGTAGGTACACTTCAGAGTTTTCTATCCAGTGACCAAGGGAGCTGGAGTATATTTGTTCTCTCCACTAGTCAGACATGAGTTGGAAGGTTGTGGATGAGGGATATAATTCTCAGGCATTTCTGGCTTTCCATGCACACAGGCAAAGCAGGTTATGACAGCTGGAGGGCTGCTGGCCAACAAAAGACACACAGGTGCTGGCTGTTGGGAGGAAAGCACGCCCACCAGGAGCAGGTGTGCATGAAAATGGTATGAGCACAGCACTGTGAACACATGCTATAGTGATTATTGTCTAAATGTGACATGAAAATTTCCTCCAGGACTCTGGATTGCTCAGACCATGCAGGGATCATTCGTAGACCACTCCTGAAAAATCAAATGGCCTTGACTCAACCTGAAGCATGAAAAGTAGAAGGGATGAGGCCAAAGTTCAGTGAAAGCATTTTGAATATGGGAAAGTTGTCACATTTCCCTTAGTTATGAAAATCAGGCCCTTCAGTTGGGGTCATGGGATCACAAGAGTTCCCAAGATGGCTAAGCTCATGTTTTAAGGCAAAGGATTCACCTGTTCTCCCACAGAGTAAAAAGCCCTGGCTTAGAGCAAGGAGACCATGTGGTATACATAATCTCTGTTAGGAAGCCATTGAGTATTTGAAAATCTAATAACTTCACTTGTTGCAGTCAGTTTTACTTCCTAGGGCATATGAATCACTTGGTAATTATGTTAAAATGCAGATTCTGATTTAGCAGGTCTTGAGTGGGGCCTGAGATTCTATATTGCTACATGCTTCTAGGTGATACTGATATTGCAGGTCCAAGGATCACACTTGAAGTAGCAAGCTTCTGAGACGCAGTTAAAAATGAAAACACAACAAAAACCAGCACAAAAAACTACCACTAAATATGTGACTTGAGGTTTAAAAAGGAAGAAAACTGAAGGAGGCTGCTGCCACTTCTTTTTTAGTTTTATTCAGTGTTGCAGATGAGAGCTGATATTCTTGTTTCCCAGAAGAACTTTAAAAAAGATGTTCTCAGGGGACCAGTAATATATGGAGTTAAATCCACTTAGTGAGCTATTTGCTAATCTGTCCCCTTCCCAAATGAACAAACTGAGTTATTAAGGTTATAATTTTAGCAAATTGTGCTTTGTAGTCTCCCACATTACCCATCTGCAAGGCCTCAGAGATGCTAATGATGCAAAAGAAGCCTTGGGGTTTGCCTTCTTCAATGTGGGTAAAGGCTCATGTGGATGAAGCTTATGTGGATTGGACTTCAGGCTATTTGCATAGGAGCTACTTTGCTTTCTGACTCGGATATCAGAGAATAAATTCTGCATCATGGTGGTGACAGTTGTAGGATGTGCCTGGGTTGATAGGTGCTCATTATAATGGATAATGAAGTCTAAATGCAGGAAAGCTGACCATATGCCACATATTATTCCTAGTTCCTCTAAATTCTGCCACTCCTAAGCCCACTTGCAGGCTTTTGTCTCTTTTTCATAAACATTGATCACAGTGGGTTGAACCACAACTATTGTACATGGAGAGGAAAGATATGCTCTTTTTCCCAGAGGCTCTACTCAGAAACAGGCTTTTGTAGAGAACAAAGGGCATTGAAGCCACCTGAAGTGGGGGAGAGATAAAGAGAACAGACCATGACTCATAGATTTGGGCAGATGAGCCTAATTATATGGTTGGGGGAGTTTTCTGAATTTTCTGTATCAACCCTCCCCACCACTACTGCCGTCTAAGGCTGGAAACTATATTTCCCAGAAAATTCTTCCTGCATAATTCTGGATTAAATTTTGCCAGTGACAGGTATTTTTGTGAAATTTGGAAGGTGGAAATAGAAGCTGTAATTGTAGAGCTAACATACAGCAGCTTTGTAAAATGCAGTGGGTTTTGCTGCATTCAGCAGCTTCACAGATCTCTCTACAAGCTCCTATTTTGGTGGCCAGAATGGTGGCTCTTCTAATTTCCTCACATCCTGCTTCTTGGCCCACTTCAATGCTTCTGGAAAAGTCCTTAAATCTTCCATCCTCTGGCCACAGCCTTTCCATATCTTCACTCCTCCAACTCTCCCATGTTCATATGAGTCCTGACTTTTATGTGAAACTCCTTATTCTTGTAATGAATGTGGTGCTACTGTTTTCCTGACTAAATCCATATGGGCACAGGAGTTCTTAAACTTACTGGGTTTCTAGTGGATTAGCAAGCTATTTAAATGTTTTGACGGAATTGTGACAAATGGGGAGAGAGCACTCACTCACAAGTTCATCAAAACATTTAATTAGCTTTCTAGTATGCCAGAAATCCAATAAATTTGACAACTCTTGTGCCTATGTAGGTTCAGGGCCAGAAGTGTCACAGATTGAGTTCCTGGAGAAGCAGACCCTGAGATGGAGTTTAGTAGGCAGGTTGTTAGAGTGCCTGGGAATGAACACTTGTGGAAGGGAGGAAAAAAAAAGCAGATGTGGGTAAAAGTGAAGTCAACTGCAATGCAGGCCTAAGGGAAGCTGTGGCAATCTCCATGAGGAGGTCTGGAGGATATAGGGCTCTTCATGGTTGTCTCAGTTCTGGGCAGGCTTCGATATTCCAGCACTCATCAGTCATTGGATATAGGCCACTGCAGGAAGGAGCATGAATTTGAGCAAGAGGGCTCTTCTTGTGAAGTAGGACCTGAAGGGGCTGCCAGCCAAAGGCTGGTATGCACAATGCTCCCAGGAGCTGGGGCAATTAGTGCTTCTTCGAAGGGGGATCTGGGGTGACACATCTTGAGTTCACCCCAAGAGGTAATTTATGCTGAGTTCTAAATCAGTGTGGGAGCTGGAGTTGGGAGTGAGGAAGGAGAATGACATTCGTGGTAGAGGGAGCAACATGCTTAAAGGCTTGACATTTCAAAAACAAGTAGTCTCATCTGCCTAAAGCGTGAGGTGACAGAGATTTAGGCACATTCCAGAAAGATAAGACATGATTCTTGGGAACTAGGGATCTGCATCCAGATGTTGATCATGTCTGTAGCCAACTTGTTTCTGGGGCACTGGAGTAAAAGTTAGTCTTTCTGGAGGCTAACCCATACCACCTTTGTCAACTCCAAGTTTGCTACATCACTTCATATTTCCCAGTCCTCCTCAACCAGGGAGTGTAGTAGGCACAGGACCCTATCCTTGGTGATCTCCTCCAAGTCAATGTGTTTCTTCATTTTCCTGATTAACTGCCTGTCTCTGATCCCATGCTTCCCAATGAGGACCACCACAGGATGTGGCTCTTGTGTTGCAGTTCTTTGGCGTTTCTGGACTTATTTGTTTCATCGTGTGCAGGCTCCTTCTGTCTCTTACACTTTCCTTTAGCTTTAGCTTGACAACCACATTTTCTTTTTAATTATGGGTACTTCCCCTTGATGTATTGCAAGAGCCTCACTCTCTTGCTTGGTCTAAGCCTCTCCTAGTCTCATTTTATCTCACTCATTTCCTTAGACACAAGATAGGTCATTTAGCAGAAAGACATGGGCTTTGGATTCCGACGGACCTGGACCAGAATCACAGGAGCCTCACTTTCTACTGATGTAATCTTGGGCAGTTTTTTAAGTTCTCTGAGTCTCAGTTTACTTACTTGAGAATAGGGAGGGATATTAGAAATATGACATAAACAGGATGAGTTAATGTCCCTTTCCCTTTATAACCTGGAATCTTTAAGAACTCACCTAACTTGGGGGTAGAGAGGAGGAGTTTCCTTTTCTTGAGAGCTATTGGCCCTGTTGCTTTTGTCTTATTTTTCCTTTTCTCTCAATGGCTATCAGCAGAGCGCAGCTCACTTTCTCTGTTGGAGTTCATATTACCAGCTTTTCTGACATTAATCTTAGCTGCATCACTTAGTTGGCTTTATTCCCCAGGTTTAGTTCTGCTAACAAAATTACTTTAGGCATTTCCTAATCTTCATGTGAAATCAGTAACTCTAGACATAGCAGCACTAACTCTCTAAAGGAGACATGCATTACCCAAGTAGACACTCTCAGGTCTTGTGGAAGGAGAGAGAACATGTTGTACTTGATGGCCAGATAGGGCCATGATGGTTCTAATTGGCCCTCCCTGAGTGTTCTTGCCAGCTAATGTTCTTCAGAGTACTGGAAACTTACAGTCTAATTGAATTTCCCCTCTATCCGTTTAGAGATTTTTATAAATGCAGTCTGGGCAGATCAATGTTAAATAGCTGCTGGTGCTTTGAAGCTAGACAAGTGGGAAAAACAAACTGGAGCTTGTACTTTGCATGGGTATTGTTTAGATTTCCTGACACCTTTCAGAGGATGCTGAGAGCTGCAATTGAATCTTACTTCTTGCTGCTTTTATTAGTCAGGGATTTCCAAAGAAAGGGAACTAATAGGTGGTTGATTGACTGATTGATTATAAGGCATTGACTCATGTGATTATAGAGAGTGAGAAGTCCCAAGATCTTAGAAGTTGGAGACCCAGGAGAGCCCACAGTGTAAGTTCTAGTCCCAAAGCCAGCAGGCTCAAAAGACCAAGAGGAGTTGACTTTTCAGTTTAAGTCCAAAGGCAGGAAAAGGACCAATGTTCCAGCTGAAGTTGCCAGGAAGAGTTTCCTCTAACTCAGACTTGTTCTATTCAGGTCTTCAATTGCTTGAATGAAGCCCATTCGTATTAGGAAGAGCAATCTGCCTTTCTCAGCCTACTCATTCAGACACTAATCTTATCCAAAAGCACCCTCACAGACAAATCCAAAATAATATTTGACAAAATGTCTGGGTACCTATGGCCAAGTCAAGTTAACACAAAATTAATTATCACACTCTTTCACCCCCATCCCAGTAGTTGCAATTGCTTATGGAAACTTTAGTCTCATGAGAGAAAGCCTTTTCTTTTAAGTTGCATGTGAGTTAATAGTAAGCCTACCTTTAAAATGTTCTTTGCTAATTAGAATTGAACCAGGAACATCAATTGCACAATCACTTCTGTTAGCATGGATGACTAATGCTTACCAATAGACAGGCAGCTTTGACTCCCCACCAGTTGTTGTTTTCCTTTTTGCATGTCTACTGTGGAGACTGCATATTAAGAATGATTAGAAGTCAGTTGACTCATTCTCATCAGAAATATAACCATTAATGTATTCTTTGAGATAATCTCTGTTGGGGACTTTTAGTTGAAATTGGGAGATGTGGTAGATTACATTAATGACCCCATTCTTCACCTCTTTCTGTATCCATGTCCTTTACCCATATCTTTGCTGTTCCTCCTGTTAAGAGACAGAACTCTTTCCCTACCCTTTGAATGTCAGCTCAGTCATGTGACTTGCTTTGGTCAATAGAATGAGATAGGAATCATGGTGTACTAGTTCTGAACTTGAACCCCAAGAGGCTGTCTGTGTTTTTGCTAGCTCTTTCATACTTCTGTCATCAATGTGAGAAAAAATACACTCAGGACATCTCACTGGTCCCAAGAGGTGGATGAGAGATACATGAAACAGCTCTCCCCTAAGGTGCTTAACCTAGTGCATCCTAGAAGATAGAGTCTCCAGATGACCTGCAGACATATTAGCAGACCATTCAACCCACAGATGCATGAGCAAGTCCAGTCAAGCTCAGATGACTCATGATCTACCCTTTATTATGTGAGTTGTAATAATAAAAATGATCATTCTTTCAAGTCAGTCAGTTTTGGAGTGGTATGTTATGCAGCAACAGCTAACTGACACAAGAGTGCTATTTTATACTCTGCCCTTCAGGAGTGGGGATTTCAAGTCAGTGCACAATGGTTAATTTTCCTTTTATATTGCTTTCCTAGATTAGACACACATTTATCATCTGCATTTTTTTTGTCAATTGTGACACTGCTGCTTGATCAACAGCTTTGTTCTCTCTTCCTGTCTCTGCCTCTTTCTCTTCCTCCTTCCTACATTTTTATATTTTGAGCACAAATACTAATTTCCTATTCTCCCTTGCAGTCATGTGTTGCCATGTGATGATTTAAAGCCATGGAATATATGTCTCTCTACCAGGCCTGTATTAGTCTGTTCTCAGGTTGCTATGAAGAAATGCCCCGAGACTGGGTAATTTATAACGGAAAGAGGTTCAGTTGACTCACAGTTCTGCATGGCTGGGAAGACCTCAGGAAACTTACAGTCATGGTCAATGCACCTCTTCACAGGGCCACAGGAGAGAGAATGATTGTTGAGCAAAGGGGGAGGAAGCCCCTTATGAAACCATCAGATCTCATGATAACTCACTCATTATCATGAGAACAGCATGAAGGAAACCACCCCCATTATTCAATTATCCCCACCTTGTCCTGCCCTTGACATGTGGGGCTTATTACATTTCAAGGTGAGATTTGGGTGGGGCACACAGCCAAACCATATCAAGGTCTGATCATCAAAACCTCTTCTCTCTCTCTCTCTCACACCCCTACCCCTTGTCTACTGACTAGTTATTGATATTCAAGGACTTTAAAAGCCATATGTAAATTTGTCAGAGTCTATGTCATCCTGGTTCCTGAATGACTGCAGGAGTAGTGCCCCCTTCTGCCTAGGAGGAATGATCATATTGGACTACTGTGTCAATGAGAACTAAATTTTGGGATGTTATACCATTTGAAATGTTAAGATTCATTTGTTAGAGAGCTACTTTTACTAATATGCCAGTTAAATAGGTATGCTTAGAAAAACTTACACTTTTGCTTTTCCCTCTTCCCTCCCACTCCCTTGTTAGTATATTATATATGAAGTTTAAGATCTTATTCAATATATTGATGTCGAATATGCTGATGGAGAAAGATGGGCATGAAATATTTAGCTTTGAAATCTTGAATTATACTCAGATCCTAACCACTTAGGGGCTGGGTATATTTTGAGTCCTAAATATTGTAATATATCAAGAACTTGTGAGCAGAAGTACAGACCTCAGAGAACAAGCATTTCTGAATTAGGAGGTGGTCAGTAAGCTGACCCTAATAGTTCTGTTGTTCTGGGACTGGAAAAGGGGTGAGGCTAAGGGATTTTGAAACATGACAGTATGAAAACATAGTTTTGTTCAAGATGTGTTCCTTGTGAGTGAAGTTGCTATAACTCCTATTTTGATCCCGTGATAAGTAAATAAGCCAATATCAATGCACTTTCCTAAGTTATTGAGGCAGCGTGGATTCTGGTTTCTCTCCACTTCTGCAAGATCTCAATGTGCTTCTCAAAAGGGATTCTGTTTCCAGTTAAATACAGCAGACTTGACATTCACTGCATTGTCACAAACAGGTGCATTTGGAAGATAAGCCCAGTAGTATTCCATTTCTCTCTCCTGTTTGGATGCTGTCCTTCAATGAAAATGGAAAACTTCCTCTGTTACTATTAACAAAAGGCCTGTTTTCCTTGCTTTCCCCTCTGCATTAGAAATTACCAGATATGTGTGAGGCAGTGGGGAGGTCCAGTGAAGTTCTAGGATGGCTAGTCATTAGAAAGCAGTGAAAAGGAATCTGAAAACCCAGCTTCCCAAATAATCCCAAACAAAACCTTTGTTTTTTTAACTACAAAGCTAATTTCTTACCAAATCAAGTAGCAGTGATGTCCAATTAGAACTACAAGTTTTGTGTGTATATGTTGGAGAGGGTATAGTGGGTGTCTTGTCCATTTTCTGTTGCTATAACAGAATACCAAAGATTGAGTAATCTATAAAGAAAAGAAGCTTATTTGGCTCCACAGTTCTGGAAGCTTACTTTTGTAACAAAGCCACTCCATCAATCAATCATCCACTCACTCAATAAAGACATAAATCCAGTCTTTAATGTCTTTAATCCAGTCTTTAATGTGGAGCCCCCATGACCTAATCATTTCTAAAACCCCACCCTCTCATCACTGCTGCTTTGGATATTAAGTTCCCAACACTTTGAAACTTTGAACTTAGGGAGATGTATTCAAACCATAGCAAGTGGTCACCATGATCTTTTCATCATAGTAACTGTACTCCACTGGAAATGAAAGGATGCATTTTGCTATGTGAATTAGGGATAATGTAAATAAGTTTCACATCACTGAAAAAATTCATACTCTTTTCTACTAGAATATGTGTAAGTGTCTATCTCTTCATGTGGTGTTCTTTTTATAATAACAAGTCATATTGGATTAGGGGCCCGTCCTACTTTAGTATGATTCATCTTAACTAATTATATCTGCAACAACTCTACTTCCAAATCAGGTCACATTCTGAGGTACTGGGTTTTAAGACTTCAACATATGCATTTTTGGTGGGAAGGGGGTTTGCAATTCAACCTATAATAGATAGTATCCATCTCAGTAGGCTACTGTGAAGATTAAATAAAATGATGTCTAAAAATGTTATCATGGGACTTAAATGGAGTAGTGCCATGGTTCAGAAATGTTAACTCTTATTATTATTGTTAAGAGTTTGCATTTTGTTGACTTGGAAATTGCAGAAATACCAAATTTTAGTTATTTTAAGAAAGTAAGCTGGTTGGCGTCTATCTCCTCAGTCTTAACTGTCCATTCTTTCTGCTGCTTTAGGTCAGTGAAAATAGTCAGAGATGGTTGGGGACAGTCCTGTCTAGGGCATCACAGTGGGAAGCTCCAGACATTCAAAAGGCTGTGCTTCCATTGATTATTTATTTGAAGGAGATAGATATGACATGACCATTTGAGATGAAATCCACTTCAGACTTGGTGAATTTATTTCTATTTGGCTCCCATTGTACGTGACTTTGAGCAAATTCACCAACCACTAAAGGTCCTTCTAGGAAATCATAATGCTGGAAAGGGACTTAAACAATAAATTTTATTCTGACAAGTTTATTCAGGTTCACAGTCACAGCCACTCCAGATACATGAGAATCAATTTGATTTCAAAGAAAGTCTAGAAAAGGAGATTTTGTAACCTCTCTCATTGTCAGCAAATGTTGAATTTAATCTAAATCTCTCAAGCTTTAGTTTAAATCCAAGTTTTGTTTGTTTGTTCCCATTTTACAAGCAGAATAACTGGTCATTGTAAATAGTATGAGTCCTCCAGGTACCTGAGTTGTTTCTTCTGTTTGGGGGGTCTCCTCTCTTTATACTGCTAGTGGCCATCTACTCACTCAGTTGGAATTGATATATATAAATAAATTCACACACATATATATGTGCGTGTGTGTGTGTGTGTGTGTGTGTGTGTGAGTTGCGCACATCTTCATTTCCAGGCTTCCACCCTTCCTTTCCTTCCTTCCTTCTCTTCCTTCCTTCCTTCCCTCCTTCCTTTCCTTGCTTCCTTTCCTTCCTTCCTTTCCTTCCTTCCCTTCCCTTTCCTTCCCCTTCTCTTCCCTTTCCTTCCCCCTTCTCTTCCCTTTCCCTTCCCTTCTCTTCCCTTCCCCTTCCCCTTCCTTCCTTCCTTCCTTCCTTCCTTCGTTCCTTCCTTCCTTTCTTCCTTCCCTTCCCTTCCCTTCCTTTCCTTCCTTCTTTTCCTTTCCTTCTCTCTCTCTCTTTCTTTTTTTAGAAATGGGGTCTTTCTCTGTTGCCCAGGCTGGAATGCAGTGGCACAATCATGGCTCGCAGCAACCTTGAACTCCTGGGCTCAAGAGATCCTCCTGTCTCTGCCACCTGACTAGTGGGACTACAGGCACACACCACCATGCCTGGCTTTTGCTTTTAGTATTATTTTCCTCTCCTGGCCATAGGAAATTTTCATTTGAACATTCCACCAACATGTTAATCCAAAACCTGAGCTTGGATGACCCATATTAGCTCCCTGAATCCTATGCAGTTTTTCTTCCTTCTCAGATTCATAAGACTGGAGTGATGGCTTTTTCTCTTTTCTTTGTGCTTATATTGATATCCGGGTACTGAAGATTCTTCCATTTTCCCCCTTTTTCCATTTTCTTACCAACTCTGTAGTCAGTGCTGAAGTCTGGAGGTTGTTTTTGCACTCAGGGGATAGCTCCTGGCTGTCTCCAAGCTTCCAATTTTCCTACCACATTTCCCACAGCAGGAGAAAAAGTATACCTTCTTCTGGAATCCTGGCTCCTATTATTATGAACCTGCTATATTTCTGATTGCCACACACAAGTAAGACTTAAAAAGGCAAGGTCACCCAACTTCTCCACACCAACGAAACAAACTGGCTCAATCTTTGAGTTCAATAATTAACCAAATATTTATTGATCATTTCTGTTTTTCTAGGCTTTGTGCTAAGTGCTTCAGATCAGCTTGATGAGAGTCACTGTTCTAGTTCCCATGTACTCATTCATTCCACCATTTGAGCCTATGCAAATGTCATTGCCTACACCAGAAATGACCTTCCTCCTTCCTCCTCCTCCTCCCTGAGAGATTATGTCACTCACCCTCCAAATTCATTTTCTTTCTGAAGTTTTTCTTGAACTAGTTGTGTGATTTATATATATACATATATTTTGAGATGGAGTCTGTTTTTTTTTTTTTTTTTTTTTGAGATGGAGTCTTGCTCTGTATCCCATGCTGGAGTGCAGTGATGCGATCATGGCTCACTGCAACCTCTGCCTCCTGGGTTCAAGTGATTCTCCTACCTCAGCCCCCCAAGTAGCTGGGATTACAGGCACGTGCACCACCACACCCAGCTAATTTTTGTATTTTTAGTAGAGATGGGGTTTCACCATGTTGGCCAGGCTGGTCATGAACTCTTGACCTTAGGTGATCTGCCCACCTTGGCCTCCCAAAGTGCTGGGATTACAGGCATGAGCCCCCACGCCCAGCCAAGCTGGCCCCTATTCTTAAAATGTCTGTGTAGCCATTCTTAGTAATATGTATGTGTTGTGAATACACATGGCTTCAGTTATTGTTAGCCCTCTGTATCCATGGGTTCTGCATCTGTGAATTCAACAAAATTCTGGCCAAAAATACTTGAAATCAAACCAATCAAAAATAATAATAAAGAAACTGTGGTACATATATACCATGGAATACTACACAGCCGTAAAAAAGAACAAACTCATATCCTTTGCAACAACATGAATGCAGCTGGAAGCCATTATCTTAAGTGAATTAATGCAAGAAAGGAAACAAAATGCTGCATCTTCTCACTTATATGTGGGAGCTAAATATTGGGTACTCATGGATATAAAGATAGCAATAATAGACACTGGATACTACTAGAAAGGGGAGGGAGGGAGTGGGGTAAGGGCTGAAAAACTACCTATTGGGTACTATTCTTAGTACCTGGGTGATAGGATCATTCATATCCCAAACTTTGGCATCATGCAATATACCCAGGTTACAAAGCTGCACATGTACCCCCTGAATCTAACATAAAAGTTGAAAAAAGAAAAATAATTATACAACAATAAAAAATAATACAAATAAAAAACAATACAGTATAACAACTACTTACATGGCATTTACAATGTATTAAATATTACAAGTAATCTAGAGGTGATTTAGAGTATGCAGGGGGACGTGAGTAGGCTGTATGCAAATATGACACCATTTTAGATAATGGACTTGAGCATCTGAGGATTTTGGTATCTGCAGGGGTCCTGGAAACCATACCCCATGGATAGCAAAGGACAACTGTATTTGTCTGGTCTCCTCGATTATAAGCACAACTGTTAGGAGGGAAGACAGTTGCCTAATATATCATAATAATAAGGTACCCTTCACCTTTTTGAGACAGAATTGGCTGACTATATCTGTCAGGTCTAGTTGGGAGGCAGAAATCACATTAGCTGTTTTAACAGAGAGAAGCTGATATTATAAATTGTTAGCCTGGTGTTGGAGAACCAGAAAGGCCAAATGGAGACACTGACATATTTCAGAGGTTGTAACTGCTGGAAGTTGCTCTACCCCTAGGACTAGGGAACACAGGAAAGAGGTTGAAATGGTTAAAAGTTAATAACTTGGAAGAGAAGGTACTGCTCAGCTAGTGTTGATATCTCTGAGGGAGCAAATGTCACTGCCAGGGTGAAGAATCCTTGCTGAGGTGACACTGACAGAAACAGTAAGCAAATGTGGATGAGCAAGTCCCTTCTTCTAGCCTTCCTAGGGTGCTCCTGTTGGCAAAGTATAACAGGGAGCATCTGGCCAAGCAGAAATGTACCAAGTACTAGCCTTTGATAGCTCAGAGAGCAGAACAGAGCAGGGCAGGTTTGGAGGCAAGAGAAAAGAGTTTTATAATCAAAAGGCTTACTTGGGCAGTGGGTTACAGAAATCTGAAATTTTTGGATACTTAAACTGAATCCCACATCTAACTCTGACCTTAATGCATTTTCTGTGCATTTTACTTGTCCAAAGAAATCCATTATGCTTGTGTTTTTTAGAGAATGGTAATGTTCAAAATCAGTGCCCAGTAGGAAAACTTTCAGAATTTGTTAATGGAGTTTTCATGTGTTCTCCTAAGCAGAGGCAGTTGGGGATGTCCCACAAAGCTTAACCTTACCTGCTACACTATACTACATAATAATCTTGTCCTTGGTGAACCTGGGAGAGTCTAGTATCACCTCGCTCCAGTGAGCCTGGGATCAGGCATCTTAAGCTGAGCAACAAAGAGAAAATATGTACTTTTGTGCTGAGCCAAAGTGGCTGTTGGAGAATTTCACTGAGACTTCATTTGTTGGAAGTCTTTTTCATCTTTATGTTATGTGTGAAGGGGAGGTGATGATTGTTTATTCTTTATAATTTCTTCCATATCTGGTTATGCTCTGTTCAGAAGACTGCAGTTTTCAATTACATAGGTAGGAGGTCTTTAGAATACTTTAAAAAAGACTTTTCTTAGTACAAAAGGGATACATGTTCATTGTAGGTAATTTATTTAACAGTCAAGCAAAAAGAAAAGCATAAAAATCACCTGTAGTCCTGCTTCCCAGAGATAATCACTGTTAATATTATGAATGTTGTGTTGCATATAATTACATATGTATATTATATATGTATGTGTGTTTTTATATACACACTTTAAAATATATACTTGAAAGTAGCATATATATTATTAAAAGGGGATAATTCTTTGCTGCCTGTATTAGTCTGTTTTCTGTTGCTTACAATAGAATACCCAAAATCAGGTAATTTATAAGAAAAGGAATTTATTTCTTACAGTTTTGAAGGCTGAGAAATCTAAGGTCAAAGGGCCACATCTAGTGAGAGCCTTCTTGCTGATGGGGACTCCCTTCAGAGGCCGGAAGCAGTGTGGGACATCACATGGTGAGATGGGTGAGTGTGCTGGCTAAAATCTTTCCTTTTATAAAAACTATCAGTCCCAATTCCATGATAACCCAGTAATACCATTAACAAATTAAGAGCCCTTATGACCCAATCACTTTTTAAAGGTCCCGCCTCTAAACGCTGCCACATTGGGAATTAAATTTCAACATGAGTTTTGGAGAGGATGAATATTCAGATGATAGCATTACCTATTTTATAATCTTTCATTTACCAATCAAGTTGCTCCTATACTAAAATTTCTAAATTGCTGTCTGTGGTAAGTGTTATTCCCATTCAGTCCTCTCAGTTACATCCTGCTGGCTACAACATGGGAATAATTACACACACTCATCTTATGTATCCCTTAGTTACTTAAAAACATTTGCTTCAATAATTGTCTACACATCTCAACCATGATCTGGCATCCTGGAGAATCAAGAAATATATAGATGGCTCAGAATTTTCAAAAGCATTAAGGCATCACAACTTAAATTGGTCTTTAGTCCTCACTTATTAAAATTTTACCCATTTCTAGTCTTCATGAGGATTTCTCTATTTGGGGCTACAGTGAGCATAAGCAAACAGCAGGTACGATCAAGTTTTGATAACCTATCTTCCTGATAAAGGCCTACCCTACTGTTTCTGTTCATTGTAGGTTTTATGCACAGAATTTTGCTCCTAGTGTCCCCCTTAGCTACATAGATCAAACACTGAAATTAATCATTACAAAAAGGAAAAGGAAACAGGTCAAATTAATTTAAATAGCATATTTAACCCAATATATCCAATATTATTTCAAAATGTCATAAAAATGAAACATATATTATTCAAATATTTACATTCTTCTTTTAGTGTCAGTCTTTGAAAACTTTTTTTTTAAACTTACAGTGTATCTCTTTTTGTGTGCTAAATTTTCTCTGAGGATACTTGATCTCAATCTAGATTTCATATAATTTTAAGTTGAAAAAGTTGGTTCACATACCCAAGTGTTGTCAAGATTCTTAAAAGTTTTCCAATAACTAAATCAAGTACTGAAATCATCTTCCTTTAATATTTGCATCCACATTGACAAAATAATTTATTGTTTTGAGGAGAATTGTTTTGACTTTGAATAAAATGGGTATCAGTTTGAAAACTATATCTGTCTAAATTAAGTATATTCACTAAGTCTTGTTTCACCTCAGTATGATTAATAAGTTCAAAGGAGTATTGCATAAATTGAAAAACAGCTCTTATCAAATAGAAAAGAATTCTTCAAATTTTTCCAGTTGTTTTGTTTTGCAACAAACTTACCAATTACAATGTAAATCTTCTGCATATTGTTTCCACATTAGAAAAATGTGAAAGATCAATATTAGTGATTTCTGTTATGAAAAGTTTCTATTTCAACCTAAATTTTTACACCTGTCTAGTTTACAAATAAGCTTTTCTTTTTCTTGGAACTTCAAATTGAGGTCATTCTTCAACATCATTAGCCATCAGGGAAATGCAAATCAAAACTACAATGAGATACCACTTCACACCCAGTAGGATGGCTATGTTAAAAAAGACAGATAGTAACAGTGTTGGCAAGAATGTGGAGAAATTGGAACTCTCATATGCTGCTGGCTAGAATGTAAAATGGTGCAGCCACTTTGGAAAAGAGTTTAGAGAAAGAACCTCACAAAGTTAAACACAGAGTTACCATATGACCCAGCAATTCAACTCCTAAAATCTAGAAGAGAAATGAAAACATGTCTATACAAAAACTTGTACATGAATGTTTATAGCAGTAGTATTTATAACACACTCAAAGTGGAAACAACACAAATGTCATCAACTGATGAATCCTTACATAAAATGTGGTGTATCCATATAATAGATTATTATTCAACAATAAAAAGAAAGGAAGTACTGATATATGCTACAATACGATGAACCTTGAAACCAGTAAAATAATTGAAAGAAACCTGTAACAAAGGACCACATATTATATGATTCCGTTTATATGAAATGTCCAGAATAGGCAAATGTATAGGGATAGAACATAACTTGGTGGCTGTCAGGAGCCGGGTGGAGGTAAAAGCTGGGGGGAAATGGGGGAGTGGCTGCTAATGGATGTGGAGTATTTCTGGGGTGTGATGAAGTATTCTAAAATTAGATTGTGGGGGGATGGCTATACAACTCTGTGAATATGCTAAAAACCTATTGAAGTATACCCTTTAACTGTATGAATTGTATGGTATGTGAATTATATCTCAATAAAGCTGCTGTGAAAAGTTTGGTTTATTCATGTACAGTGTGATATCAGTGAAAAATGTAAATCCCCACTTCCATTTTTGTCTTTGATTATTGAATATTTGGCAAGTATTCCTTCTCCTCTAAGAATATCTTAAATTTGATTTAAAAGTACTTTACAATAAATCTTTGCAAAGCTCGTTCACAACTTAACCGATAAGCACTGGCAAAGAACAGATCATTGTCTTCTATTTCTGTCAACAGTTCCATAAACTGGCAATGATTCACAGCATTTGCATGTGTACAGAACAATTTTAATAACTGTACCCATGACACTTTTCCTAGGTTTGCTTCAGAGAACTGAGCACAGATATTTTAAATATGTATTATACAGTGAAACAAAGCAATAAGGGAAACATCGGTCTTTAGTTTAAAAATTTAATAAATCCATATTTTTGAAACTAACATAGCTGGAGCATCATCTGTTATGATAGAAACTAATGTTTTTCATATCTCACTGAAATTCTTCTTTGACAGATGTAAAATATTCAAAAATATCTACATCATAAATTTGATTTTTAAGCTACTAATCGGCATCATTTTTTTTTTTTTGGGAAATTTTGAAGTCTTTTGAGACAAAATGTACCCAAAACACTTGGGCAGTATCACTTATATCACCTGACTAATCTAAAGCTACAAAAAGTAATAAAGTTTTTCAAATTTTGAATGAATTGATCCTTAAAATTGTTAGAAAGGCCTTTGTACGCCATGGACAATTGTTTGGTGGCATAATGGACAATCTGCTACAATTCATAAAATATCATTTTTAGTCTTATTCTTCTAATTTTCTAACATAGTTTCAACAACTGAAATATTAGATATATTATTAGTTTTCTGTCTAAAAAATGGTTTTCTTTTGGTGCAAGCATCCAAACCATTATATATCTGGCCAAAGTTATAAGTAAATTAAAAATTGTTGTTGGTCATTTCTTTCTGATTTCGGGTGGCCAATTTCATTGATTCTTTTTTGAGTACTGATACAAATTTTTAATCGAATTCCTCATGTATTTGCTGAAAATGTGTTTTAGTATTGTCCACTTTATTATCTTTTCACTTTTTAAACAGTTTTTCATTTTACTCTGTTGCAGCAAATTGCAATTCCTATTAATTGTGAAATTTGTGACATACCTTCTTTCAATTTGTTTCTTTCCTGTTCCTGTCATAGTATCAGTTTCTGCATCTTCTCTCGATATTGTAACAGTTTATGCCTTAATTTTAAACTTAAAAATTTGTCTGTACTTTTTTGGAGACTAGTAAAATAATTAAATTGTATTATAATTAAGAGAAGTATTTCAATTTAAATACAAATTATGATTTACATAGATATTACTGTAACTCATGCTGTCTATATAAAATATTCACGTAAGCATCACAATGACACATTGGTACATTCAAACTGAATCAATCCCTTGACACTGATTACATTGGTGAGGTAATAATGATAACACTAGCTAGAAATGAGACACATGCCCACCTTGTGCACTAAAAGACAATGATAATAGCTTATGTGATGCAGTGGTTAATGTGAAATGTAGTCCTTTGCATTTTCTACTCCATTGCTGCCATTATCATTTTTCGTCTTTATTTTGAAAATTATTGCTTCATTATTTAGCCCTCAGCCTTGGTGTGATTTCCCTCAAGGAAGATTTCTTTGCTTCTTCTACTAGGCTGAACTAGTCAAACTGTTTAAATATTACAAGAGTAGCAAGGTCCCAGCTTGAGTTTCAGAACTTCGAAGAGATATGCCTGATTATGACTTCCCAGCTGGTGGGGGAGGTCCTCTTGTGACTCAGATAACTTGAAGGAAGAAGAAATTAGGACTAATAAGTGCAGCTCAATAAGTAATAGCTTAGGTATTCCAAGGACATGGGGATTTTGAGTATAGCATGATGTTTGCCATTCAGATTTGTTCCTTGCATGAGTATAAGTCCCATAGGGAGCAGAGTATTTGGATGGCAACCAGAAATGGAATCCCTAAATATCTGTAAAACATTGAAGAAACCAATATCTTACCTAACAGAATGTTATCCACAAGGGATACACTACTGAGAAGCTCCCACAAAAACTCCAGTACATTGGACCAGGACACAGTGATTCTTGGTCAGAGTGCATATCCTCCTGAGTAGGTGTGAGATACCCATGGGGGACTTCCAGAGAGTTCCAAGATATATTTTAAAGGAGTCTGAGGTTTTCAATGAGTATGTAGGAGTCAGATCCAGTGGAATCTGCACCACTGTTAATGTGCCTCCCTTTAAGCCCCTGGATTCATTCTTTAATAATAGATTTTCCATGTATGTGTCTGATCAGATGTGTGGACCCTAAGCTCTATCTATTTATGTCAATTTTCCCTTCTTGACGCTTTAGCCCCTTAAGAATAGGGATTTTTAAAAATTAATCTTGATATCCTTAGTGTCTGTCAAACAGTGTGTCAGGATCATAGGAGATGAACAATAAATAGTTGTTAGCTGAATGAATTAATAAATGAGCACATGTTTTAATTGGAGCCATTCGAAGCAATTTTCAGTCTTATTGTTTGATCCGGAGAAGATACTATGATCGTGGACATTTTAAGCTATGCAGGAAGGGAGATTATTGATATGGCAGACCAATTTCCAGAGGATTGATTTGTCTAGATCTGTAAGTTTTATATCTACACATAAAAGTTATCCCTGACTCTTAATGATGGAAGGGAAGATAGACCTTGTGCATATTGCATGCACTAAGGCTTTGTTATCTGCACTAAATATACTTTGAGAAAAAGAGGGCTCTATCTGCATTTCATTTTTGTGAAAACTCCTTTCTCCTAGTATATAACAGCTTTATAAAAGACCAAAAACAATATAAATGAAAGTCTTATTTTTCATTTCATAAATGCCACAATAAAAGACAGCCACAATGCCTGTGCACTTTCTTGCCCTACCTATGGATGTCTTTGAATCACAACTGTAAAATTGCCTCAGCAATGATCTCAATTCCAAATAGACTCCATCTCTGTGCTTTGCACTGAGGTTGGAAGAAAGCTTCATTCACAGGGATGAGTTTGATGATAGGATTGAAAAAGGTATTTTCTACATGATACCAGCCTGGTTCAACCACTGTGAATTCCCAGGTCTTGACAGGTGCCAGGTAGTAACAGCTGTAGCTTCCTCTTGACAATAAAAATGGAAGATTTCTGCAAAACTGCTATGGATTATGAAGCAGACTCATTTTCCACTACTTCAGTCATTGAGGGCTTCCAAATTCTCTGTGGGTGTTAGAGCTTCTGTTTTCTAATGGTAGAGAAGGGAATGTTTTGTTTTGTCAGAGTTAGCTTTTGTGGGGGCTTTTAAATACTTAGCTCTGAATAGGTTAGGAAGACAAAACTCCTCATTCACTGCGCATGCTTAAGAACTCTTGCATTTTGCTGGGATTAGGTTACCAGTTCCTTGGTAATTCCTAGTTGGCCTATTTCTTTTAGATTACTTTGTTCTGCCAGAACATCACCTGCCTAACTAAGCATAGTTAACATTTAAAAAACCACTTTATATCTCATTCATTCATTCATCCACTAGCTAGTTAATACTACTCAGTGCAAACTCTTATGGGATCTCAAGATGTATTAGAAACTGTCCCTACTCTGTAGTACTTTGAAATTCATTGAGGAAGAAGAACATATGCATAATAATATTCCAGAAAAACGAATGAGAAATACCTGCAAGGAAGTGTTATAAAACTGACAGGAGGGAGGGAATTACTTCTAGTTAGGAAAGCAGGGAAACTTTGTGTGAAATGTGGCATCTAAAAGGTGGAAGGGGCAGGCATGGAGCTTCTTGCTCATAATCCCAGCACTTTGGGAGGTGAGGTGAGAGGATCACTTGAGCCCCGGAGTTCAAGGCTGCAGTGAGCTGTGATTGCACCACCGATTGCCTGGGCAACAGAGCTAGACCCTGTCTCTAAAAAGATTAAAATAAAATAAAAAGTCAAGGAATTATTTCGCTTGGGTAGAATGGCATGAGAGGTGAGACTGGCAGGGAGAAATAGGTAATGACTGGTTTGACTGATGTATAGATTCAATGCTATGCTGGAGCTAGCTGATACTGGGTATGAGAGCCCATTGTCTGCATATCTTCTCAACTTTGTGTGAGCGATGTCATTTTGATAGCATAAAATCAACCATGGTGATGGGAATTTTTATACCACAGAAATTAGCAAATGCCACAAATCAGGGTTTTGCTCTTGTTTTTTGAAATCTGGTTTAACAGCACAACACTGAATATATTGCATTATTATTTGTATTTCTTAAACTCTCCCTGAATCTTGAACCCTTGTCTTGAGTTTAATGTTTCTGCCACTAGAGGCAGAAAATATTTCACTGCCCCATTGATTTTGGGTTTGGCCAGGTGATAGCTGCTTTGACCAAAGGGATGTCAGCAGATGTGATGTGAGCAAATGCTTGAAATGTACTTGCTTAGTTAGGCTTGTACTTTGGCACTCTCCTTTCACCATGAGAATGGTATTTTCTGGGCAACTTTCTATTTCCAGAAGAATGAGAGATACATGAAGCAGAGGTGAACTGAACTGATAGTAGAGCACCAATCCCAGCAGCATCCATCCAAGATGAGCAGAGCCCAGAACACATGTAGATATGTGAGCCAGAAGTAAATGCTTATGTTTGCATACAACTGAGATTTTGCAGTTGTTGTTTATGTAACAATAGCTAATGAATTGGATTAGGCTCCTATTACTGCTGTAACTAATTACCACAACTTAGTGTCTTAAAACAATACATGTTTATTCTCTTATAGTTCTGGAGATCAGAAGTTTTAGATGAATCTTATAGGAATAAAATAAAGATGTTAGTAGGTCTGATTCCTTCTGGAGGCTCCAGGGAATAATATCTTCTTTGTCTCTCCCAGTTTCTAGAGGCTGCTGGCATTCCCTGATTCATAGCTGCCTCACTTCAAATTCTGCTTCTGTTCTCACATCCTCTTCTCTTATCTCTGACATTCTGTCTTCCTCTTCTAAAGACTCATGATTACATTGGACTCACCTCGATCATCCATGTTAATCTCCCCCATCTCAAGATTCTTAATCACATCTACAAAGTCCCTTTTACTATGCAAGGTAACATATTCACAGGTTCTGGGGGTCAGGACATAGACATTTTTAGGTACCATTCTTTAGCCCACTACACTGATACAGACAGAGAACAAAGCATGTTTTCACCATTTCAAATGGTCAAAATTTCACCATTGAACCATTTGGAATGGTGAAAATATACTGCAAAGATATTGCGATCAACTGGTAGATGCTGAAAGTCACTAATGAATGGCTAACCTTCCCCTGCCACTAACCAATATTTTTGGTCATTTTACAATTGTCATTCTTACTGACATTTATCCACAACACTTAACATTGTTGATGTTGATATGGTCCCTTGTCATATAGGATGCTACATTATCCTGATTTCTTCATTTTATTGAGGCAATAGCACTACTAACCAGACTAGGCAGCCATGGGGTCTCTCATTTTAAACAAGGGGAAGACACCAATGGTAGGTAGAAATAAAATGAGATAAGACAATACATTTAGTGAGGAATGTGTTTTGATGAGTAAATCATTGAAGACAAACAAACCAAAGACAGAAAAACAGAGTTAAGGTCCTAGTGGAAGCTGAAAGTGTATATGCTCAACCCCAGATACCCTGTTGCTCACCACTTTTCAGTAATGCCATCACATTAATTTAAAAAAATACAAATAACAAAAATAATTAGAAGTAAAGCTATCATTGGTCTGGAAAGAGTGGAATATACATTTAGTGGAATCCATGACAGTTTTGATGTAGAGATTGATAAACTTAGCATTGTGCTTGAGGAAAATTAGTTTGGTGGTGTTGGGTAGGGCGAATTGAATTGAGAAGAAACTAGAAGCAAGGAGGCTAGCAAGAACATTAGTCCAGTAGAAAATTAATGAGGATCTGAACCAAGGGCATAGCAGTGGAAAAGGAAGAAAGGGATGGTTGTTTTAGGAACTGAGTAATAAATCCATAGTTTCAAGCTTGGGTGATTATTGGTTGCCTATAATAGAAATAGAAAAATCAAGAAGAAGGGCTGGGATGGGTAGGTGTTGGGGGTGATGAAGATTATAGTACATGATTTTTTGGTTGTTAATGTTGAATTTAAGGTGTTTTAGGCTATATATTTTCTTTTGTAAATTACTTGAGTCTCGTTATTAGTCTTATTAATTTTTGTACTCTCAGTGTCTAACAGAGTAATTGGCATTTGTTAGACTCTCAATAAATATTTATTGAAGGATAGAAGGAAGGTGGGAGAGGAGGAGAAAGAGCTGACTGCTTGTTTTTCTCCCACTCTCCACTCTGGCTGACCCAACCCAGATGGGTGGCTTACAGGACCGGGGAGTGCAGCCTGAGGACAGGTCCTCCAGTAGCTCTGATCCCATACTGGGAAGATCCTCTTCTGTCTTTTTTCCAGACAAAGATTCCTTACAGGCAGCTAGGCCAATCAACAGAACAGATGAATATGCAACCAGATGACACTTCACCAACTCTGACTTTATCAGTACAAAGGGAGAAAGAGCAGGTATGTGTTAGTTCCAGAAGATATTACAAGTGTGCAGGTCCAAGGTGTTCCTTATGCACTTCACCCATCTTTCATGATCACATCCTTTGCCTGAGGCACAAACTCTTTCTAAACTCCTTCCATACCACTGATTGCTTTACTTCTAATTATTTTATTTGTATTTTGAAAAATCAATATCAAGGCATTGCTGAAAGGTGGGAGGCAACGGGGGAATCCAGGGTTGAGCATATACAGTTTCAGCTTCCACTGGGACCTTAACTCTGTTTTTCTGTGTTTGGTTTGTTTGTCCTTGATGACTCACCCACCAAAACACATTCCCCTCTACATGGGCTGTCTTATTTTACTTCTAACTACCATTGATGTTTTCCCTTTCTTTAAAGTGAGACACCCCTATGGATGCCTACTCTGATTAGTGGTGCTATTGACTCAATAAAATGAAAAGGACAGGATAGTGTAGCATCCTAGATGACAAGGGACAGTATCAACATCAGCAATGTTAAGTATTGTGGATAAATGTCAGTAAGAATGACAATTGAAAAAGGACCAAAAGATTTGGTTAGTTGCAGGAGAAGTCTAGCCATTAATTAGTGACCTTTAAGAGTGCAGTTTCAACGGAGGTAGGAGTTAAAAATTGACTGAAAAGAAGTGGAAGCCAAAGGAGGGAGGGTACTCTTCTGAGATGTTTGATGTTCAAAAATAAATGAGACAGGTTGGTAGTTTAAGGTTGTAGCTAAAATATTTTTGGAAGATTTGAGATAATGTTTTATAAATATTAGCCAATGAGTTAATTCATAACTGATATTTCTAATTTATTTCACAACCAATAATAAGGGGAACTGATTGAGAGGGGAACTGATTGAAATCTTGACAGGACTCAGGATGAAGTTATTTGTGTCACCAATAATTTGTATGTTATTTCTTATAATATAGAAATATCACAACATTTTAAACCAGATGCAATTATTACTTATTTCCTATATTAAATAAATTTTGAATTAATATATTTTCATCTATAAATCTTTATGGAGCTCCATGTCTATTTTTCAGCAATGAAGAACTGAGGTGACATAGATATTTATTTGAACACACAGGATGAATGTAATTCCTCTTCAAAAGCTTTAAACAAAATAAAGCACAAATTAATCTTGCCATTTCTTTGGTTAGCTTTGTACTTAAAAATAACAAATAAATACCCTGTTTATTATTTTCTACTGCTTCAGGGAAAGTTGGTTTCTCTGATTTAAATTTGAGGGAAGGTTAAATGAGAATGCAACCTAAGATTGAATTTGTGAAGTTTTCATCAAATTAGCTCTATTCCAGAAAAGTCTTTCTCAGTACAATATAATTGCCAAATAAGTTATAGTTGGTTTCATGTTAAAAGAGATGAACATTGATTGAATATTGATGTTAGAAGAAATTGAATGTTTATTAAAAGATGAACATTTTCCTTATGGAAAATACTAATTAAACCGTTATTTCTTCTCACTCTATGAGGCTTGTTAGATACTCTATGAGGCTTGTTAGATACTCCATGAGGCTTGAAGCACAACAAAGTTTTAGAATTATTAAACGTGGTAGAATGAGTGAAGCCTGGGTATCTGGAAGCAGAAGATCTTATTGTGACTCTGCCATACAATTTTGGGCAAATGCTTTCTGAGCTTTACTTTCTAAGTTTTCAAAATAAGAGGATAGGACTAACTTATCTCCAGATTTAATCCCAAGACTACCTTTAACTTTGAATTATTCATTTGTTACTTAATAAAGACAAATTGTTATGAAGTGTCATTGTCTGTTTTTCCCCTTTTGAACACTTGGTAAAAATAATGAACTGTCAGCCTTACCCAAAGCAGCTGAATAGGAAAATACAGACATTATAGAAATATCAATAATAATTAAGATTTCTGCTCATACTTGCACTTTTATGTCTGCATTAAATGAGGACTCAAGATTATAATTTTAGAAAGGATAACAAATTACACATTATTTCCATTTTGATTAAAATCTATAACATAAGAGCAACTTGAGTTTGCTTGAGAGATGTTTTAAACAGCTTATTTGATCAGCTTCAGACATAAGTAAATTAGCAACAATAAGAAAAAAGAGGTATGCTTGCTAAGAGAACATCATGATCTGCCTTCACTTATGCACAAGGAAAATCAGTGCACTTTGTACAATTTCCTTGAAAGGATGCTTTTTCCTCCAATTTGGTTTTTTCAGTTGGGACAGTATCAGATGGCATCTGACGGTGGTTCGGAAAAGGGAATATGATTAATTTGGAAGGGAAACTACTCTGAGGTCATTTCTTGTTTTATACTTTTATATTAAAAAAGAAAGACCTCCTCAAATATTAAATGGTAACAATTTTGGAAACTCAGTAACATACTCTTGACACACAACCCAACCGTATTTCTTTACTTATGCAATTTCTTATATTTGGAAGATCTATTTCTTTCACAAGACAGGTTCCTTCCTTCGCCTCTAAATCATTCTCTAAATACATTTCCTCTCTAATAGCACATTGCCATCCTTGCTCCTGCTCCTGACACTTGATTAGTTCTAGGCCTTTCAGATATACCTGTATTCATTAATTATGCACATGGGTTTAGATAGCAAGAATTGGCTTGTATTCATGAGCCATGGTGGAGACCGCTGGGCTGTGAAAAGTATCCACCGACCTGGGATAGCAGGTTCTTAGAACCCTTTAAATTCCTTGTGGGCAGTCAAATGGCCTTGGCCAGCCATTTTGTTTGATAATTTCTTTCATTTTCATTCTTTGGCCATTTCCCTCTCCACTTCTACCCTTGTTAAGCAGTTTCCAGGTTGCTCCTGTTTCATACTCTACTCTGAAATCCAATTCAACTCCAAATTGTGTTGATTTTACTACTCATCACCACTAGGCTCCATCTGCTTCTTTCCATTCCTATTATTTTCACTCTCATCCAAAGCACCATCATTTCTCACCTGGATTGTTGTTATAATGTCCTTATTTGTCTCCCTGCATTTATGATTGCTGCCTTCTTATCTATTCTCCACATTACAGTTAGAGTGTTATTAAAAATAATCATAACAAAACACAATAATATGTTCCCTTCTTCCTCATTTAAAGTCATTCAATGGCTTCTTACTGTGTTTAGGCTAGAAATAAAATCTTTTCAAGGCCAATATTAAGACACCATCTGTCCCAGTTCACACAGTTTAATACCTGTTTATACCTTTTGTCCTGGCTTAAGTATCAGCACTGCTTTCATTTTCAAAAGTGTCCTGGTTGCCTGATAAGTCATGTGATCCCTGCCAGCCACCCTAGCTCTTTGCATGCCACTCTCTCCCTCCTTCACTGGGTCCAGCCCCACTGGCTCCTTTCAGTATCTTAGATATTTTTTTTTTTTTTTTACCTCAGAGCCTTGGCACATGCCTTCCTGAAATGTGTTTCTTCTTCATCAAGATAACTGTTACTCATCCTTCAGATCTCATTTGATCTCACTTTAAATGTCAAGTCCTCCCATTATATGCTCTTATAACTCTCAGTACTTTTCTTCAAAGCAATTGCCACCTTTGTAACCACATGTAAATGTGTGCCATTATTCAAGTAATGTCTGACACCCCTTTCCCCTGCCACAAAACAGCAAAGGAGATATCCGTTTTACTTTCATTAAATTGCCAGTATCCTTCCCAGAACCTTGCACAGACTATGCAATCAATATCTGTTTGTGGAGTGAATAAGCTGGTGAACATGCTCAGGGCACTCTGTATATAACACCTCCTACAAGGTCTAGATTATGATTGAAATTAAATCATTGCAAATATGATTAATGTCTTATGTAAGGTCTTTGCTCACAAGAATATAAACTCCAAAGCAATAGGACAATAGGGGCTATGACTGGGAGGCAACAGATCGTAGGGTTCAAATCCTATGTCTACCACTAGCCAGTTGCAAGGCCTTGGGTAAGTCACTTAACCTCTGTGCCCTATGTCCAAAAAGGGGATGACAATGATACCAATCTCATAGGCATGTGTGCGAATCTTATAAACAAGAACAGTGCCTGGCACATTGTAAGTACCATGTGAGGGTACTTTTTTCATCACTGAACACTATATCTTTGGTACGTAGCATAGTATTATGCTGTTACATGTGAATGTTAAATAAATGTTTATTAAATTATTTGGGAGACTAAATCCTCTGCTATTTGATGTGGCTAAAGCCACTCCCGCATTTACCCAGTCATTGAACTCAAGTGAGAGCAAGTGCTGTGGCTGTATTTTTACTATGTCTTAAGATAGATCTTCATTGTTCTCTCAGGGTTTTAGAATCATGCTGGAGAATCAACTCTCTTGTCTCATTTACTCTTTCTTATAATGTTCCTTTCATGCAAAAAGGTCTCCAATGAGGTCTTCATAGTCTGGTCTCCAATGAGGGACACAATCTAGAAGGTGTTCTGAGATTTATTCTGCTATGAGAAACCCAATCTCTCCACTCAGCTATGACCACTGTTCTTGGGCCAAGGATACACCTAAACTCCCTTTCATCAGGATGAGATTGTTCTTCTGGAAAACCCTCACTCTAAGGGCTTAGGGGATTATTCTAAGGGCTCTGATACCTTTGTAGCAGGGGTGGAAACTCTTCACTAGGCTCTAGTTTCCAAGCATTGTCCTGACATAAAGATCTTTCAGGCCCTCAAACAAAGACCTGCAAGTGGCTCCCTCCATTGGCACTCCAGGCATTACCACAACTATCTACTTAATAGCGATTATATGCCATAGGCCTATGATATTAATTATTACAAATAAATACAGACCTTAGACCTATAATATAAATTATGATATATTATCTTCTGTAGAGTAGTGATAGTGTTATTTCGGTGATTGTTTCTACGTATAATATGATAAATACTGTATAGTATGTAGCATGCTGCTCCAAACTGTGTGGACAGAATATAATCTTACATAAAAATTAATTGTTATAACCCTTTTAGCCTGAGACTCTGCTTTGAGTGTATCATTATGTCCAAGATCCTCGTTTGATTTAAATATCCTCAATTGTTTACCCTGTGCCGATTGACCCCATTAGCTAGAAAGAGGACTTTTTTCATAGAAAGGGATGCAGCTTGAGAAGGAGCTGTAGTTACCAGTTATCCTTTCACTGTTATCAGGAATGTTCTTGCCCCCTACTGTAGTTAGCAGACATAATACACCACAACTCTATTTTTGATACTGGTTATGTGTGAAAGTGAGTAGAAGGTTGTCTTAGTTGGGTTCCCACAGAGGCAGACTGTAAGACAAGAATTGAATGTACATAGTCTATTAAGGAGGTACAGGAACATTGGCTGGGAGTATGGAGGTAATATAGGAAAGGATAGATAGCCAGTAAGAGATGCCTTTTAAAAACCAGTTACCATAGTTGTCAACTAAATCTACTCCCATTGGGAAGCTTTGGAAATGGAGTAAACACACATCTCAGCATAACCCACCCAAAAATTAGGTACCTGAGGTATTTATACCTCTGTACCCATCAGCCATCAGTTTAAGGCTGCCCTGAAGGAATGTTAGTTCTCAGGCACTGTTATGTGAACATGTACTGGAGGTGGGCACAAAGCTATTTCTGGCAACCCCAGATCAGCCCTCTGGCAAAGATATACATACCAGCCATTGGAGGTCAGGCTGGTATGCACTGACATGGTAAGCTGATCAGAGAGGGTGTGGGAGGAACTTTGACAGCATTTGTTATATAACTGAAAATGTTTTCAATGGGCTATCCTTTTGATAAACACATGGCAGGGTAGATATAATGTGGCTGTGGCAGACAGAGCCCTCTCCTACTCTCAACACTACTGTGACACCAGTTTCTTTATTTCTAGCTCTTCTCATATACAGTGTGCCACTTTCCTCACTGGCACTTCTCTTTATCCCTTTATCCCAGTCTTGGACTCCATGTGGCCTCTTCTTTTCCACCCCCTACTGGCAGACTTGGCCTGCTTACATATCTTTTCTCTTTCTGGTTTTTCCCAAATGGAACTCCTAAGCCTTCTGAGTCTCTCTCAGAACAAACACCATTATAATGGATGATAACATGATTATTATTGCAATGATGATAACATTTGTTGACTGAATGCTCCACTGGTCACTGCTCCCGGCTGTCACAAAGACAGCTGAGGAACCGCTAGTCAGGATAATGAGTGATCAAAACTGAAGGGTTCTTTTCAGCCTTGCTTCCTTTATGCCCAGCCGACTGTTGGCCTCACATGGCTTTGCTCTGGATCTGTGCCATTCTGCCCCATTTATTTGGCACTGCCTGGAGGAAGACTGCCTCTTGTGTCAGATGAAATTGATGATGATTCTTGGCTAGGAAAGTAAGATTCCTCAATGATTAGGACAACGAGGCCCAAGTTCATATCTGAAACTCCTTTATCCAGGCCTTCTAATCTTCATTCTACTTTTAGGACTATAACTTCTGTTAAAATGCCCTTGGGTTTGATTTTCATCATTTAAGCATGCTGTCATATCTGTTTGCTCAAGAATGCTGACCCTGTTTAGAAATTACAGTTGCAATGTTACCCGATGCACATACAAATAGTCCACTAGGGCCAATTCTCATGTAAGTGAAATGCTGTGATGTGATCTCAGGACTAATCGGCTCACTACAGATATATAGCACTCACTTGCTTCCTAATGCCTAAAATTTCTTACAAAAAATAATTCCTTTCAAGCTACAATTAGAGAAAGGAAGCTAGAGAGAGGGAGAGAGAGAGAATCCAAATTGTAGAATACTTCTGAGGGGAGTCATTTGTTGACTTGCCTGTATTTTTAACTTTTACCAAATTAATAGATAAATTTAATTTTAAAAGCACAATTAGTATTATACGTCTTGTAAAAAAAATAGCTACTATTCTACCACTCTCCATCCCAAGAACCACTCCTTAGAGAAAAACTACTTTGTCGAGTCTTTGAGTTTTTTTTTATTTACCTACATAATTATTTGCAAAATATTTATAGTGTGATTTCTTTATTGATTTTATACATTATAGATTGATTTCCTACAATGGAAGATCAGAATTTAGTACTCTTACATACACCCACACACCCGTGTGGTCCTCTCTTTATTGTCCCAATATACTCACATCATAACTTTTCATTAAATTAATATTCTATGTTAAACATTATGACTACTTTAGTCCATTTGTGTTGCTAAAAAGGAATATCTGAGATGTGTAATTTATTTTTAAAAAAGGGTTTATTTGACTTATGGTTCTGCAGGCTGTGCAAGAAGCATGGCATGGTGCCAGCATTTGCATCTGGTGAGGGGCTCTGGTTGATTCCACTCATGGCTGAAGGCAAATGGGAGCTAGCATGTACAGAGATCATGGGATGAGAGAGGAGGTGCCAGGCCTTTTTCAAAATTAGTTCTCCTGGGAACTAAGTGAGATCCCACTCATTCCTGCATGAGAATGGCACCAAGCTATTCATGAGGGATCCATCTCCAGGATTCAAACACCTCCCACCAGCCCCATCTCCAACATTAGGGACCAAATTTCAACATGAGACTCGGCAGGGCTAAACAACCATATCGCACCATAGCAATGAGTATTTAAAATTGTTCACTGCTGAGACAAATAGTATGCAATAATTCCATTTCCTTCATTATAATTTTTTTCTCTAGGTAATGGTTACATTTACATTTTCTTTCTGTTTACTTACTTTTATATGAACCAATCACTAATTCTTTCCAAACTCTGAGATCAGGTGCTTTGCAGTAACATGGTTAGAGCTGAAGGCCATTATCCTAAGTCAAATAATGCAGGAACAGAAACCAAACACCACATGCTTTCATTTACAAGTGGGAGCTAAACACTTAGTACACATGAATGCAAAGAAGGGAACAACAGACACTGGGGCCTATTTGAGGATGGAGTATGAGAAACAAAAACTACCTATCACGTACTATACTTATTATCCAGGTGATGAAATAATCTGTACACCAAACCCTTGTGACATATCATGTCATGCAATTTTATCTATAGAACAAACATGGACATGTACCCGAAATGAAAATAAAAGTTTTTTAAAACCTCTCCTACGGAGCCACAGGTGCTTCTCTGTCAAAGATATCAAGCAATCTGTCAGTTCCATCTCCCCTCTACTCTCTCACAAGTCATCTTTCCTAGAGTCTCCTTTAATCCTGACATGATCTGCACTAGTTGTTCCATAGAACAGCTATGTGGCTGCTTTCCTGTCACAATTTCCTCTGTTCATAAAGAAATTGTGCTTTCTCTCTTCTGTGTTGAATACCCTGTTTCCTGGATCCTAGGCCCCCTACTTTCCCTTGTGTTAGTTAAGCCAGTCCTGGAGTAGTTTTCTGCAAACACATTTTAGAATTTTTTCATGCCTGAAACACACTTCTTTCGACTCCTGAACATTAGTTTGGTTGAAACTAAAATTACAGAATGGAAATAATCTTCCATCAAAATGTTGTGGGCATTGCTCCAGCTTCCAGTGTTGCTGCAGAGCAGTTGGACTGTAAACTGATTCCTGATTCTTTGTGTGCAACCTTTTTTTTTTTCTGAGATTTTCCAGGGTTCTTTTGTTTATTGCTGTTAGTCTGGCTTTTAAAATGATGTGCCTTATTGATATTTAGCTTTTGTGTTCTATACTGTACTTGGCATTTGGTCAACTCTTGTACTCTGAAAACTTTTTTTTTAATTTGAGGGAAATGTTCTAGTATAACCTCCTTTATAATTTCTTTACTTTCCTTTTACCTATTTTTATTTTGAAATTCTTAAGAGTCAGTTGTTGGATGTTCCAAGCTGATCATCTATCTTATCTTCCCCTTCCTACTTTCTAGGTCTTTCTGTCATCCTTCATGAGAGATTTTCTCATGTTTATTTTTCAACCCATCTATTAAATATTTTTTATTCTGGCTATCATAATTTTAACTTCCAAAAGCTCTGAAGTGTTTTCTCTTTTTGTTGTTGTTGTAATATTGTATTATTGATTAATGGATGAAAGGTTTTCTCTTACCCTCTCCTATTTTTTTCATTATTATTGCTCTTATTTTAAAATGCCTTTGCTCCATTTCTTTTTGGTATGTTTGTTTTGGTCGCTGACAGTCATGTTGGAAGCTATTCAAAACGTCTGTTATCTTAAGATGTTTTTCATATTTACGCAAAAAAATGCTGAAAAGCTAATGAAAAGCTCTGTATGATTAGAGAGGGCCCAGCCATTTTGTTGGGGAAACCTCAGATATCAGCATCTATAGATCTTTTATCTTGGGATTGTTTCTTCAGAAAAGAATCTTCTAATTTCCTGCCTGGAAGGTTAGAAGCCTGTCTGAGAGTGTTCTAGAAGCCAAGAAAGGGAACTTTTAATATTTCAGTCCTGATTCTCTTCCATACCCTCTATTGTGCCAGGCTCTAGAGCCTCTCAGGCTTGACTGTTCCAGAGACAAAGCCTCCTGGCTTCTGTTGGGTTGTGAAGTGGACATGGCTGGCTAGGCAGGGTTACAGAGAGGATCTCAGGGATCTACCTTTCCCTCATACACATTTTAAATCGGTTTTCCTGTATTTTACCCTACCTTTTGAGGTATTTGTGCCTCTGATTTCTCAGCCATTCTAAGATTCTACAGAGAAAATTAGCTTGTTCTTCTTGGCATTTTGCTTTTTAGACACTTTTTTTTCAGCTTTCTGCTCTAGATGTTGACCTTATAGAGATGGTCAAAGCTGTTTTCCTAGCACCACATCTGCATTTCTGCTTAAAGCAAAGGAAAAAGGGAGGCAGGCAGGGCAGACAATTTCCTTTTAAAGAGGGGGATATGGAGGTATATACATCGTCTTGTTCACATTCTGTTGGGATAATTTAGTATCATGGCCACACTTACCTGCAAGGCAAGATGGGAAATGTAAGTCTCTAGCTAGACAGCTATATTGCCTGATAAATCTCTATATGTGGTGGGAAGTTATTAAAAGAAAGAAGGGGAGAATGGATACTGGAAAATGATTAACGATTTTTGACACAGATAGAAATAGTGTGATTTTCTTCAGCATTACAGTGGTCCCCCTTGCCCACATGGCAGAGGTCTTCTCAAAACAGACATGTAGTCAGAAGCATGTGTGCTTCTATCTCTCTTGCCCAGGGTTTATAAGTGGGCAATACTGACCATCTTTACCCACGATTCCTTACACTTCTAGCTTCCTTGTAAGCAATGTATTTTGTCTTTTTTTTTTCTTAAACAGAGTCTTGCTCTGTCACCTAGGCTGCAGCCTTCTCCTCCCAGGTTCAAGCGATTCTCCTACCTCAGACTGCTGAGTAGCTGGGACTACAGGCCTGCGCCGACCATGCCCGGCTAATTTTTGTATTTTTAGTAGAGATGGGTTTTTGCCATGTTGGCCAGGTTGGTCTCAATCTCCTGGCCTCAGGTGATCTGCCTACCTCAGCATCCCAAAGTGCTGGGATTATAGGTGTGAACCACTGCATCTGGCCTCATTTTGTCCTTTTGACAGAACATGAATAAAGAGATAAAGCTTCTGGCCACATAGGGAATTTTATTAGGCTGCATCTACTCATAAGCTGGTTAGGTGCAGGAGCTCTCTCTTGTCTGTGGTTAGAAAGAGTTAGAGCACAACCTCCAAATTGGTACTTATTTTACATGCTACAAGAAAGAATGTGGTATGTTTAATACAAAACGAGAAACATTTTTTGTCTACTGCTTAGAGAAGTAGTCTCTTGGGCAAGACCTGAGAGACTGCATTTCCAACGATCTCCCAGGCAATACCAACTTTGCTATCCAAGGATCACACTTTGGTTAGCCCAGGCACTAAGTCCTTCCTCTGTTAATATCCTCTGCTTGGGGTTAGACAGTTCAACCTGGACACAAAATCCATATATGTCTAAGGAAACAACAACAAATGCATTTCTTCTGATAAGCATAAACAAAGAAATTTCATAGATTTTTCTGTTTTTTGCTGTACCTAGGAATTTTGAGCAAACAGCAAAACTGAATGATAAACAATGATGGGTGGGTTACAATCCTAAGGGAACTGCTTTTCTGTGTGAGTCAAAAAAAAAAAAATCATAATTGCCTAAAGCATTCAAAAAGAAAAAAAACTCAACAATTTCAGCTGGCTACTCTCTTGTCTTAGAATTTAAGTTGCTTAATTGATGAATATGAAGATGTACTGAAAGAGCAACACATTTCAAATTGTTTTAACCAGCTGGTCTCTGGTTTTAGTGTATATACACTTAACTGGCAGTTCTAATGACCGTGGTGGCTGCTCGGTTTTGGAAGCTGTAGTTCAATATAGGGAACATTACTTACCAGTGGAGGCAGGCCAAGGTCAATTATTTTTTTCTTAGCAAACAATTATAAAACAAAACAAAAGGAAACCCTTTTAACACCCGTGTTGATTGCTGCTTTGCTTTATGCTTGCTGCGGGACTTGCTGAGTGACTCAACTCTCCAAGCCTGCCCTCTTTGGATTACCTTGTCAGAGATACTCATTTCTACCTAAAGACACTGTTGAGTGCAAGTCTCACATTTTTATTTTCATTCTTTACTTTCTATTCTCATATGGAGCAAAAGGAAGGAAGGGACATATGCATTTGATTGTGGTAGAAGGAATTTTGTTAAGTCCTTACTGTTGGAAAAACTGGTTTATCTCAGTTTCTCACAAAGCAATCTTTGAGTGGATGCTGAAGAGAAGGGTCGATGAAAGAAAGCAACACTATCAGCAGCCTTGCTAAGAGTTTTGGATTTTGGTGGGGAAACAGAGTGAGGGATTAATTTCTTTTGAGTTTTTAAATTGAAGCATAATATAGAAAACTGCAAAAATAAATAACTACGCAGTTTGATGAATTTTCACAAATTGAACACCAAGGTAACCAACATCCATATAAATAGAACATTACCAGCACATAGAGGCCTTGCTCATGTCTCCTTCCAAGTCACTTATACTGCCCTCCCAACACAAACCAGGAAAACCATTAATCTGACCTTTAGTATCATAGGTTACTTTTGCTTGTTTGTGAACTTCATATAAATGGAATTGTGCTGTATACTGCTCTTTGGGGTTTTAATTCTTTGGCTCAATATTATGTTTATGTGACTTTCACATGTATTTGCTATGTGTTTTTGCACATAGCTGTAATTTTTTCATTTTCATTGCTGTGTATTATTTTTGTATGACTACACCACAATTTACTTATATACTTTTGATAGTCCTTTGTTTTGTCCCCCTGCCCCCATTTTGTAGCCACTACTACAAGTAATGCTTTTATGGATATTATCATACATTTATTTTGATGACTATAGGTATTCATTTCTGTTAAGTATACAGCTGTTATAACCTGCCAGATTATAGGATAAATGTATGTTCAACTTCAGTAGATACTGACAAGTTTTTCAACTTGGTAGGCACCTACCTCTTTGAGCAGCGTTCAGGTGGAAGGTTGTTCTGGAGGAGGCTTAGACACGAGGGTGCAGTAATCAACTGGTAAGGTGATTTCTAAATAGAACATACCAGACAGATGAGGTGCTGGATATAAGGAATTATTTCTTCTATAGTTTGTATTTAGATGCTAATAATTTACAAACAGAATGGAGCTCAAGCAGCTGAAACACAGAGCAAAGGGCAAGTGCTCTATCTCTTGAGTGGCTTAACAAATAGTAGGTAATAAAGTATTGTGACAGATCTGAATGGATTTATGATAACAAAGTACTTATATTCACTGTTAATCTTGTTAGAATGTAGGACCACACAACACAATGCTTAAACACGTGGCCCTTGTAATAGATTACCTGGATTTAAATTCCAGATCATCGCTCATTTGTTATGATATACTTTTTTAGTTTTAAATTCCATTTAATTGTAATTGATGATTTTATAACTGTCACAATAAGAAGTTGAGATTATCTTCCCAAGAATCTAAAATACTTGACAAAAAAGTAAACTATAATTAGGATGGCACACATTAATTTGTAACATAGGTACGTAGTAGTTAGTAAGCCTCTTTTAAGGCTATTTGTTTCTTTTCTTTCCAATTTTTAAGTTTTGTGGGTACACAGTAGGCATATATATTTCTTGGTTACATGAGATATTTGATACAGGCATGCAGTGTATAATAAACACATCAGGGTAAATGGGGTATTTATCACCTCAAGCATTTATCCTTTGTGTTACAAAAATATCCAATTATACTCTTCCAGTTATTTAAAAATGCTCAGTTATTTTTTACTATAGTCACCCTGTTGTGCTATCAAATACTAGGTCTTACTCATTCTTTTTAACTATTGTTTTGTACCCCTTAACCATCCTCACTGCCCCCCATCCCACCTTCCCCAGCCTCTGGTAAGCATCTTTCTGCTCTCCATCTCATGAGTTCAATTATTTTAATTTTTAGCTTCCACAAAGTAAGTGAGAACATGTGAAGTTTGTCTTTCTGTGCCTGGCTTATTTTACTTAACATAATGACCTCTGGTTCTGTCCATGTTGTTGCAAATACAAGATCTCATTCTTTTTGAGGGCTGAATAGTACTGCATTGTGTATATGTACTGTATTTTCTTTATCCATTCATCTGTTGATGGACACTTAGTTTGCTTCCCAATCATGGCTATTGTAAATAGTGTTGCAAAACCATGAGCATTCAGATATCTCTTCAATATACTGATTTCTTTTTGTTTGCGGGGCAGAGGGGGTGGGACAGGTATATACCTAGGAGTGGAATTGCTGGATTGTATAGTAGCTTTATTTTTTATTTTTCTTTGAGGAACCTCCAATCCATTCTCCATATTGGTTGTACTAATTTACATTCCCACCAACAGTGTACAAGGGTTCCCCTTTTCTACATCCTCACCAGCGTTCATTATTGCCTGACTTTTTGGATAAAGTCATTTTAACTGCGGTGAGATGATATCTCATTGTAGTTTTTGATTTGCATTTCTCTGATCAATGGTGTTAAGCATCTTTTCATATGCCTATTTGCCATTTGCATGTCTTCTTTTGAGAAATGTCTATTCAGATCTTTTTCCCATTTTAAATCGGATTATTAGACCTTTTCCTATAGAGTTGTTTGAGCTTTTTATACATTCTGGTTATTAATCCCTTGTCAGATGGGTAGTTTGCAAATATTTTCTCTCATTCTGTGGATTGTCTTTTCACTTTGTGGATTGTTTCATTTGCTGTGCAGAAGCTTTTTAACTTGATGTGATCCCATTTGTCCATTTTTGCTTTGGTTGCTTGTGCCTATGAGGTATTTATTCAAGAAGTCTTTGCCCAGACCAATATCCTACAAGTTTCCCCAGTAGTTCCTTCAGAAGTTTTTATTGTTTGAGGTCTTAAGTGTTTAATCCATTTTGATTTGATTTTTGGATATGGCAAGAGATAGAGGTCTCGTTTGATTCTCCTGTGCGTGCAGATATTCAGTTTTCCTAACACTATTTATTGAAGAGACTGTCCTTTTCCTAATGTATGTTCTTGGAACCTTTGTTGAAGATGAGTTTACTAGATGTATGGATTTGTTTTTGGGTTCTCTATTCTGTTTCACTGGCTTATGTGTTGTTTTTATGCTGTTTTTATTCTGTTTCACTGGCCTATGTGTCTGTTCTGGGTATAATTTGAAGTTAGGTAATGTGATTCTTCTAGTTTTGTTCTTTTTGCTTAGGATAGCTTTGGCCACGTGGTTCCATATAAATTTTAGGATAATTTTTTCTATTTCTGTGAAGAATGTCATTGATATTTCCATAGGGATTACATTAAATCTGTGAATTGCTTTGGGTAGTGTAGACACTTAACAATATTGATTCTTCCAAACCATGAACATGAACTATCTTTCAATTTTATTGCATCTCTTTAATTTCTTGCATCAGTAGTTTACAGTTTTCATTGTACAGACCTTTCACTTCTTTGGTTAATTCCTAGGTATTTAATTTTATTTGTAGCTATTATGTATGGGATTACTTTTTTTGATTTCTATTTCTGAGTGTTCAATTTGGCATGTAAAAATGCTAATGATTTTTATGTTGATTTTGTATCCTGCAACTTTATTGAATTGCTTATCAGTTCTAATAGGTTTTTTTTTTTTTTTTTTTTTTTTTTTTTTGGTGGAGTCTTTAGGTTTTTCCAAATGTAAGATCATATCATCTGCAGAAGTGAGTAATTTGACTTTCCTCTTCAAATTTGGATGCTTTTCTTTCTTTCTCTTTCTGATTGCTCTAGCTAGGACTTCCAGTACTATGCTGAATAACAGTGGTGAAGGTGGACATCCCTTGTCCTGTTCCCAATTTTAGAAGAAAGGCTTTCAGGTTTTCCCCCATTCAATATGATACTAGCTATAGATCTGTGTAATATATGGCTTTTATTATGTCGAGGTATGTTCCTTCTATACCCAGTTTTTTGAGGGTTTTCATCATGAAAAGATGTTGGACTTTGTCAAATGCCTTTTCTCATCAATTGAAATGATCATATGGCTTTTTGTCCTTCATTCTGTTGATAAGATGCATCACATTAATTGATTTTCACATGTTGAATCATCCTTGTATCCCCTGGGATAAATCCCACTTGGCCATGATGAATAATCTTTTGGCGTTTTGTTAAGTTTGCTAGTATTTTGTGGAGGATTTTCTCATCAGAGTACTCATCAGTGATATTGGCCTAGAGTTTTTTATGTATATTTGTTGGTTTTGGTATCAAGATAATACTGGCCTTGTAGAATTAGTTTGGACTATTTCCTCCTCCTTTATTTTTCAGATAGTTTCAGTAGGATTGGTATTCAGTTCTTCTAAGACTAATGTTTGCTAGAATTCAGCAGTGAAGCCATCGAATCCTGGGTTTTCATTTTTGGGAGAACTTTGTATTATGACTTCAATCTTATTTACTATTGTTCTTTTCAGGTTTTTGTCTTCATGGTTCAATATGGGTAGGTCTGTATGTGCCTAGAAATTTATCAGTTTCTTCTAGATTTTCCAAATTTATTGCCATATAATTGCTCATAACAACCACTAATCATCCTTTCAGTTTCTGCAGTATCAACCATATCATTTTCATCTCTGATTTTATCTATTGTATCTTCTCTCTTTTTTGGTCAATTTTGTTTATCTTTTGGGAAACCAACTTTTTGTTGCATTGATCTTTTGTTTTGTTTTATTGATTTCAAATGTATTTATTTATGCACTCATCTTTATTATTTTTTTACTAATTTTCAGCTTGGTTTGCTCTTAATTTTCTTGTTCTTTAAGGTATGCTCTTAGGTTGTTTCTTTCGAAGTTTTTAAATCTTTTTGATGTAGGCAGTTATAGCTGTAAACTTCCCCTCCTAGTACTGCTTTCACTATATCTCATAGGTTTTGGTATATTGTGTTTATGATTATTATTTGTTCCCAGAAATTTTCAATTTCCTTCTTAATTTCTTCATTGACCCACAGATCATTCAGGAGCATATTGTTTAATTTCCATTTTTTTTGAATAGTTTTGAAAATCACTCCTGTTATTGGTTTCTAGTTTTATTCCATTGTGGTCGAGAGAGATGCTTAATGTTATTTCAATTTTTTGAATGTTTTAACACTTGTTTTGTGATCTAACATAGGGTCTTTCCTTGAGAATAATACATGTGCTGAGGAGAAGATGTATATACTGTAACCATTGAATGAAATCTTCTGTACATATATATATATATATATATAAGGTTCATTTATTCTATGGTGCAGATTAAGTCTGATGGTTTATTGTTGATTTTCGTCTGGGAAGATCTGTCCAGTGCTGGAAGTTGGGTGTTGATGTCTCCAGCTATGATTGTACTGGGGTCTATCCTCTCTGTAGCTCTACTAATATTTGCTTTATATATGTCTGGTTCTCCAGTGTTGGGTGCATATATATATCAAAATTGTTATATCCTCTTGCTGAATTAATCTCTTTAACCTTATACGGTGACCTTTGTTGTCTCTTTTATAATTTTTGTGTAGAAATTTATTTTGTGTCATATAAATACAGCTACTCCTGTTGTTTTTTGGTTTTCATTGGCATGGAACATCTATTTCCATTCCTTTATTTTCAGTCTATGTGTATTTTTATAGACAAAGTATGTTTCTTGTAGGCAATAAATTTTTGGTTCTTATTTTTAATCCATTTCAGTCACTTTATGTCTTTTGATTGGAGAGTTTAGTGCATTCACATACATATGTTATTTATTAATAAAAACTTAACTCCTACCATTTTGTTACTTGTTTTTCTAGTCTTCCTTCTTTCCCTTCCTTCCTGTCTTCTTTTCCATGAAGGTTATTTTCTCTGGTGGGTATGATTGAATTTTTTGCTTTTCATTGTTTGTGTATTCATTACATGTTTCTGATTTTGAGGTTACCATGAGGCTTGTAAATATTTAACCCAGCATTTTTAGCTGATTACAACTTCACGCTGTTTTCATAAACAAATAAACAAACATGCTAAATGGGAGTTTAATTAGATCTCTATACCTTAACATCATCCCCTAGCTTTTTAACTTTTTATTGTTTCTATTTATATCTTATTGTACTGTCTATGTTTTGAAAAGTTGTTGTAGATATTATTTTTGATTGGTTCATCTTTTAGTCTTTCTACTTAAGATAAGAGTAGTTTATATACCACAGTTACATTGTCATACTATTCTGTGTTTTTCTGTGTACTTACTATTACCATTGTAGTTTTGTACCATCAGATGATTTACCATTGCTCATTGACCTCCTCTTCTTTTCTCATTGAAATACTCCCTTTAGCATTTATTGTAGGACAGGTGATAAAATCCCTCAGCTTTTATCTGGGATGGTCCTTTTTTGTTTTTCAGACAAGGGTCTTCTCTGTTGCCCAAACTGGAGAACAGTGGCATGATCTCAGCTTATGTAACCTCCACCTCCTGGGTTCAAGTGATGCTTATGTCTAAGCCTCCCAAGTAGCTGAGATCACAGACATGCACCACCATGCCCAGCTAATATTTGTATTTTGAGTAGGGGACAGGGTTTCGCCATGTGTGACCAGGCTGATCTGGAACTGCTAGCCTCAAGTGATCTGCCTGTCTCAGCCCTCCCAAAGTGCTAGGGATTACAGGTGTGAGCTACCATGCCCAGCCCAGGATGTCCTTTATTATTGTTGTCATTTAGTGTTTGAAGGATATTTCCACTGGATATGCTATTGTGAGGTAAAAGTTTTTCTCCTTGAGCACTTAAATATGCCATACTACTCTATCCCTGGCCTATAAGGTTTCCACTGAGGAGTCTGCTGCCAGACATGTTGGAGCTACGTTGTATGTTTTTGTTTATTTTCTCTTGCTGGTTTTGGGTATCCTTTCTTTATCCTTGATCCTCAGGAGTCTCATTGATAAATGCCTTGAGGTAGTCTTCTTTGAGTTAAATCTGCTTGGTGTTCTATAACCTTCTTGTACATATGAAGTGACCTCGTTGTCTGGGGTGACACCCAAGGTTCTGTAGGGTCTCACAGCTATGGAGATCAAGAATGTGTACATACAAAGGTGAGGTTTGAGAACAGAAAATTAATAGGCAAAAGAAAGAGAATAGCTGTGATACAGAGAGGGGGTCCTGTGAAAAAATGGGTTACTAATGTACAGTGAAATGCAAGGGTTTTTATAGATGAGCTGGTGGGGAGGTGGTACCTGATCTACATAGCGCATGAAAAGATCAGTTAGGACCAGTTGTGCCATCTACATAGGGTGCAAATTTCTGGCACCACCCACCCCAATCTTTTATTATGCAGGTGGATATCCACTTTATGTTGGTTCTTTCTTATTGTGCATGAGCCGAAAAAAAGAGGAAAGGTGGAGCTCCCATGGTAGACATGCCTGGGGCCCCAGATAGCCCCTTTCTATCTGGGTAGCTGCAGGCATCCCCCATGCAAGCTTCCAGCTTCCTTATCTATGTTTGCAGCCTGGTCTTCCAGGCTGCTCTTAGAAGATAGATAATTTCTTGGGCTGCTTTGTTAGAAGGGAAGTTCCACTGAGGACTCTTTGCCCTCACTATCTGCCTAAATAATTTCTTTCTATCTCCTGTATCACTTGGATAGTGATATGTTTCTCTTGGTTTAAGATGTTCTCTGTTGTTATCCCTTTGAATAAACTTTCTACCGCTATTTATTTCTCTACTTTCTCTTTAAGGCCAATAAGTCTTAGATTTGCCCTCTGAGTTACTTTCAAAATCCTATAGGCATGCTTCACTGTTTTTTATTCTTTTTTCTTTTTGTCCTCTGTCTGTTGTATTTTCAAATAGCCTGTCTTCAAGCTCACTAACTCTTTCTTCTGCATGATCAATCTGCTCTTAAGTGTCTCTAACTCATTCTACAGTATGTCGATTGTCATTTTTAGCTCCAGAATTTCTGCTTGATTCTTATCATTTCAATCTGTCTGTTAAATTTATCTGTTAGAAATCTGAATTCTTGGAAGACAATGTGGCAATTCCTCAAGGACCTAGACATAGAAATTCCATTTGACCCAGCAATCCCATTACTGGGTATATATCCAAAGGATTATAAATCGTTCTACTATAAGGACACATGCACACGAATGTTCACTGCAGCATAGTTGACAATAGCAAAAACCTGGAACCAACCCAAATGCCCATCGATGACAGACTGGACAGGGAAAATGTGGCACATATACACCATGGAATATTATGCAGCCATCAAAAATGATGAGTTCATGTCCTTTGTAGGGACATGGATGAACCTGGAAACCATCATTCTCAGCAAACTGACACAAGAACAGAAAATCAAACACCGCATGTTCTCACTCATAGGCAGGTGTTGAACAATGAGAACACATGGACACAGGGAGGGGAGTATACACACTGGGGTCTGTTGGGGGGAAGAGGGGAGGGACAGCGGGGGGTGGGGAGTGGGGAGAGATAGCATGGGGAGAGATGCAGATATAGGTGATGGGGGAGGAAGGCAGCAAATCACACTGCCATGTGTGTACCTATGCAACAATCTTGCATGTTCTTCACATGTACCCCAAACCTAAAATACAAAAAAAAAAAAAAGAAATCTTGAATTCCTTCTCTGTGTTATATTGAATTTCTTTGAGTTCCTAAACACAGCCATTTTAAAGTCTCTGTCTGAAAGGTCACAGATCTATTTCTCCAGGACTGGTCCCAGTGTCTTATTTAATTCATTTGGTGAAGTCAATGTTTTCTTGGATGGCCTTGATGCTTGTGGGATGTTCATCTGTGTCTGAGCATTGAAGATTTAAGGATTTATTGTAGTGTTGAGTCTAGGCTTGTTTGTATTGTCTCTTCTTGAGAGAGGCTTTCCAAGTATTTAAAAGGACCTGGGTGTTATGGTATAGGCTGTGCCTGCATAGGAGGCATCTGAAGGCCAGTAATGCTGCCAGACTCATACAGGTACTGCTTTGGTGGTCTTGGATGAGATCCTGAAGAATTCTTCTGGATTACTTAGTCAGAGACTCTTGCTCTCTTTCTCTTGCTTTCTCCAAACCTATGGAGTCTCTTCTTGTGCTGAACCATCTGGAGCTGTGGGTAGGGTGACACAAGCATCCGCTGTGGCCACCAACACTGGGACTCATTGGCTTAGACCTGAAGCCAGCACAGCACTAGGTCTCACCAGTGGCCCACTGTAACAAATACCTGAGTACTGCCTATGTTTACTCTCAAAGCCCTTGGTCTCTACACTAGGGCAGGGTCTGAAGCCAGCCAGGCTTTTTCCATTCTCTTCAGTGGTGACAAGTTCCCTAAAGCCCAGATAGATGCAGAGGTGTCATCTGGGAGGCAGGGACTGGCATAAGAAAGACCTAAGAAGTCTACCTGGTGTTCTATTATACTGCAGTTGAGCTGGCAATCACACCTCCAGAAACAGTAATTCCCATGCTTCCCTTCCCTTTCACAGGCAAGGAACTTTATCCTGGGGCCATCACCATCACAGGCCCATAGCTGAGTATTGCCAGGCTACTGCTGACATTCACTTTAAGGCTGATGTGCTTCGGTGAGGTTGTGGTGAATGCTGTTGGGCCCCAGGACTCATTCTTGGGGCAGTGGGCTCCCCTCTGGCCCAGGGAGGCCCAAGAAGTGCTGTCCAAAGCCAAGGCCTAAAGTAGGGGACCCAAGAGCCCACTTAATACTCTACCCCTCTGGGCTAAGCTGGTACCTAAAGTGCAGGCCAAAGTCCCTTTTTACTTTTCTCTCTGTTTTTCTCAAGCCAAAGGAGTCCCTCTCCATAGCCACCACAGCTGGTGATGTGCTGAGTCTCATATGAGAGCCAGGAAGTCTCAGAGTCTCTCCCAAGGCCCATGGCATACTACTTGGGTATTGTTGCAGTATTCTAGGGCCCAAAGTCTCTTTTATGCAGAAGGGTAGTGGGTTCTGCCTGGATTGGATCCTTCCCTTTAAGGCAACAGGTTCCCCTTCTGGCCCCAGGGTGTGTCTAGAAATGTCATCTGGGAGCTAGGGCCCAGAAAGGGGTCTCATGATTCTGACTGGTGCTCTCTCCTACTGTGTCTGATCCAGTGTCTAAAATGCAAAACAAAGTTCTCTTACTCTTCCCTCTTCTCTCCTCAAGCAAATGGAAGGGGTCTCTTTTTGGAGCCACCAGCTTTGCAACCTGGGGTTGGGGGAGGGGTGGTGCAAACAATCTCTTAGCCACCTCAGCTGGTATCTCAGTAGGTTATGTGCCCCCAAAGTCCACCAGCTCTGAGTTCAGTTCAGCACTAGGACTCCCCTAGGAGTTGCAGTCCCTGTGGCCCAGATTGCCTTTTAATTTATTTAGCACCCGAGAGCACTTTACCCTATGGCGATGAAGCTTGCCAGAACTCAAGTACTGACTGCTGGGATTGACAATTCCCTTCTGGCTAGAGCCTGTTTTAATACTCCCTCTGTGAGTGGGTATCAGTTGAGTTCAGCCTGATTTTACTTTCTGCTGTGGCAGGGCAGCACATGAGTTCAATGCAATGTCTCATAATCACCGTGCCCTCCCCCTCCCAAGTGCACAGATCCTCTTTCTGTGCCATGGGGGCTACTGCTGGGGAATGGGGAAAGAGTGGTGTTAGAGATTCGAGACTGTCTTTCCTACCCTCCTCAGTGCCTTTTTCAGTGATATGGAGTTAAAACAAAGTACTATGAGTAATCACCTGGTTTTTGGTTCTTATAAAGGAAATTTTTTTGTGTGTAGTTGTTAATTTGGTGCTTCTGCAGAGGAGACAATCAGTGGAGTCTTCTAATTGGCCATCTTGCTCTGGCCCCTGCTGTGTGATTTTTTTAGCAAATCATCTAACCTCTCTTAGTCACAGTTTGCTCATCCACAAAATATATATAATGAATACTCACATTTCAAGGTTATAGGGGAGTATTAAAAAGATGACAAAATGTAAAACTCTTAGCAAGTCTCTGGCAATAATCTTAATAATATATAAGATAATAATAATACACAACATTTATTGGGCATTTACCATCTGCCGAGATTTTTATGTCCATATGTCATTTGAACACCAAAACAACACAGTGAGTTAGGTTTCTTTCATATCTCTTATTTTTCAGATGCAGAAGCAGATTCAGAGTAAATAACTGAAGAGCCCAATGTCAAACCTTACTATGGACTAGTTTGCTGTGAGTTACTGTCTTCAAGCAAATAAAATGCATGTTAAGAAATATCCACACAATTGGAACTCTCATACATTGTTGGTGAAAATGTAAAACAGTACAACCATTTTGAAAAATGATTTTTCAGTTTCTTTATAAAGTTAAGCATATTCCTATACAACCCAGTCATTCTACTTCTAGATATTTGCCCAAGAGAAGTGAAAATACATATCCACAAGATGACTTGTGTGCAAATGTTTATGGCAGCTTTAATTGTAATGAGAAAAAATCTGGTAACAATGCAAATGTCCATCTATAGGTAAACAGATAAACTGTATTATACCTACATAATGGAGTACAACTTAGCAAGGAAAAGGAATGAACTACTTATACATACAATAATGTGATGAAACTCAAATACATCATAGGGAGTGAAATAAGCTAGACAGAATAAGAATTATACTGTTTAATTACATATATATATATAAAATTCTAGAAAGCAAACTAATATAGAAATGCAAATTGATCTATAGTGATAAGAAAGCAGAACAATGAGTGCCCTGAGACTAGGGACAGAAGGAGAAATGGACTGCAAAGGGGTATAAGGAATCTCTGGGTGGGGAGGTGGAAGATATCCTATATCTTCATTATTGTGGTGGCTTCACATATATATATCTACATGTAAGAAAAATGTATGGAAATATATACTTTAAATGAGTACAGTTTGTTGTATGTAAATAATAACTCAATAAAACTGTTTTTTTTTTCAAATATTTTAAAAGGGTTTCTAGGTGTCAGCATTTAACTTTAAATCTCAATCCATGATAATGGTAAAATTGTGGCAGGGCCATAGGTGCTGTAATGCAGGATGAAATTCACAATTTTACTGGGGTTAGGGAGGAAGAGTATTTTGCATTATGTATTTCTTTTCAAATATCTGCTGCAAAGAAGTCTGCATCTTCTTATGGGGAGAAAGGCTTATCTGTTGGAAGGAAACAAGAAAACAAAAGAGGCATTCTCTGTGATGTAACCCATCGTTCTGTCAAGTAGTGTCCAGTATTTGCATTTTATAGCTTTTGCTGTGGATGTGGGAAGATTATAACTGATAAAAGTGTCTTCCAGCCCATGTGTGTCCTTTTGCCCTCTGATATATATGCACATGCTACACATTTTTATTTTCCAAGGGTAAGTGAAATGCTAAAATTCTTTCTCATATGAAATTTGAATTAGCTCATAAATATTACATTCTGGATTAGGTACTTTACCTCTAAATAACTTGTGCTTTTTTATGGCTTATTTTGAAGAAAGAGATGAACTGTGATGCTGAATTCCATACAAGATAGGCATAAGGTACTTGTGCTTCAGATGCTGTAAAAAGGCAATTGGAATAATGCTTTCCTTCCTTTCAAATCCTGTCTAGAACAACTACCATATGGCAGTCATTGCAGTTTTGTCTTGAACATTTTGAGAAGAAGGGTTAGATCCACAAAAGATGAAAAAATGACATGTATAGAGGAGCTATTAAGTGCCAAGCATTACATCATTTGCTTTAGAAAAGTTATTTTATTAAAGAGTCCCAATAACACTGTAAGGTCTGTAGTATGGACCTCATTCTATGGATAAGGAAACTGCAGCTTGGAAGGGTTAAGGGACTTATCAAGACCCCCTGAGGCATTTATTGATTTGATAGAAGTTGAGAGATTGAGAAACTGCACAGAGGATTTAGAAATCTAATGGATTGAGGAGACAAGAGCTAAACTTCAGGGCCCTCTAAGGAGGAGGAGCCCCTTATAAATACAGATGAGTTTCAGTTGGAACCTTTTTTTAAAAATAATTTTATTTTACATTCAGGGGGTACATGTGCAGGTTTGTTATATTGTGTGATGCTAAGGTTTGGGTACGATTGATTCCGTTACCCGGATAGTGAGCATAGTACCCAACAGTTAGTTTTCAACTCTTGACCTGCTCCCTCCTTCCACCTTCTAATAGTTCCCAGCATCTACTGTTGCCATCTTTATGTCTGTAAGTATGTTTAGCTCCCACTTATAAATGAGAACATGTGATATTTGGTTTTCTGTTCCTACATGAATTCACATAGGATAATGGTCTCCAGCTGCATCCATGTTGCTGCAAAAGGCATGATCTCATTCCTTTTTATGGCTGGGCATAGTATTATGTGGTGTATATGTATCACATTTTATTTATCCAATCCGCCACTGGTGGACACCTAGGTTGATTCCATGCCTTTGCTATTGTGAATAGTGCTGCAATGAATATATGAGTGCATGTGTCATTTAGAACGCTTGAAGGACTACACATTAGGTAAAACAGTGAACTCGTAATAGACCAGCTCTCATAATGATTGAAGCTAAGTTTCAAATCAGCTCATTCACAGACAAAATTAAAACAATGTTCCCCTACCCTAACTTCCTGCCAGAAGCAAAAGTAGATCACTCTGGAGGGAAGATAACGCCATTCAAAGACTCAACTTATCTTCTAACAACAACTTTCAAACACAATGTCTAATACTCAGTTAATAAAACTGAAACCAAACATGAAAAAGGACAATAATTTATTTAAAAAGAAAGAAAAAAAACTGGAGGTAGAAACAGATCTTTGGGAGATCTAGATATTATTAACATATACTTTAAAATAACTTTAATATGTTTAATAAATTCCATGACAGGAGGAATTTCAGTAGAAATATGGAAGCTGTGAGAATCTATTGGAAATTCTAAAATTGAAAAATGTGTACACTGAAATTAAGAACTCGAGATGGATTTACTTTACTGCTTTAGAATTTGTCAAATTTTTAATATTTATTCTAGCTCTCAAATGCTAATGCATGCAGAGGTTAAAATAACTTTTATTGTTTTAGTTCAGCTGAAAGAATCCAATTTTATAGTGAAGCTTATGAATGTTAATTTTTCATATTTTGAGCATTGGAGCTAATTGCATTAATGCAACTATACTTGAGTGGGAAAATAAAATGTGTAATTATAAACACATTTAAAAATAACTATTTTCTTATCAAGGCTTCAGAGGTTTGTCTTGTCTGTCTGGTATTTTTCAGTTGGTTTCAGCACAGAAATGTGAATTACTTCACACAATGCCACCGCAAGGATAACTCCTCATGGTTGCTGGATTCATTTCATTATCTTGCGAACAACGCTAATTGATAGGGAAGACAAGTGTGAGCTCTAAACCTTGAAATCAGATTTTAAAAAATAATTTAGCTACACAAACCTTGGAGAAGTGCAGTTTTCCACGTTTACCTTTTAAATTCATTCAATGATTCTATTAATCATCTCTTTCCTAATTTAAAAACTAGAACCCATGAATGATTTTTAAATCAAAGTTATGTCCAATTTCTAGAATCTTTATGTTCAGAGCTAGCTTTATCTATTAAACCAGTCTTGTAGACATAATCTCAAAATCATACCATCCTCTCCACTTTTCCCCCAATATAATGGCTCTAGTTTACAGATTGTAATGTCAATTAGCTGAATCAGGTGATGGCAGGTGATGCACTCTACTAGCGGCTCATAAAAATCTGAAGATTATATATATTTGAGGAGTATCATTTAATCTTCAAAACAAACCCTAATGATTAAGACTCTTGTCTCCATTTTAAGGATGGAAAAACAAGGGGGTTTATATATTTTTATTCTTCCTATGGACACCTAATAAGAGATGGCCCTGGAATTCAGACCTGGCTGGGAATAGAGAAATCCTACCCCCTGTGCTGGAGTACCAATTTCTACTCCATTGTCAGAGAATCACTAGAAATACATGTTTGCTGCTAGGATCTATATTTTTGATAGAACTTTAGATTCCCTTTTATAATGCTGAGTGATTAAATGGCAGGGAAGAAATGCCATTCTAAAGAATATAGTTCTGCAGGCCATGTTTTCATTTTGAAAACCATTTTTGGTCTAGAAATCCAATTTGAATGATGTGTTGCTTTTTTAATGGTTTACAATAAATGTTAAGAAATCATGTGGTCCAGAGCTGGGCAAGTTGCATTGCCTTGGGTGTATAACTTTACATTAGGGGCCTAGTGGTCTGACAGAGGACAAGTACCTGTTAGCTAAAGAATAAATCCAATCTGTGTACTCAAGGAGATTGAAAGCTAGTAGAGGAAATGTGATTTTCCAAATACATGTACAAAACCACAGAAACACAGATGTAAACATGTAGCCTAGAATCATTTTAAAGCCCAGTTTATATTTTTACCTTGGGGAAAAATGGAGTCTTGAGGCATAATATAGGTATAATATGCATAAAGTTTTCTAAGCATTAAAGTCACAAGGGGATTTTGTTAGCCACCTTTCTACTCACATGCAGCATAATTAGATCAAGAAATGTCCCAGGAAGTAATAATAACCATGTTGTTGTTCCTACAGAGACATTCTTGGGATGTCTGAAGATCATACTCTACTCGTAAGGCCAAGACATTTGCTGCTTAAGGTCAATTCATCTTTCTTCCTAGACAGGACCATTGCTGAAAATTTCCTGAACATTGAACTATGTGCTCCTTAATTTCCTCAAAAGAAGAGACTACAAAAACACAAGCATGACTCAGACTTGGAGAGTTTTTTAAAAACAACATTAATAGACCTTGGCAATATTTTTTTAGGGTCAATGGCCTGGAGTGCACCTTGATGTAGGTCATCCCATAAGAAACAGCTATGGAGATGTGTGGGACTTTCTAAAAGTGTATAGAGATGTGTGGGACTTGCTAAAAGTGTGGAAGAGGATATCTTTACAGAATTAAGGTCCCAGTATATCTAGGAGAGGATTGGATGTAATAAATACCTTTATTATTTTGGTCTCAGATATTTCAGCAGCTGAGGCTGAGGGGAGAGGACATAAACAGACGTCTCAAGAAACGGAAAGGGATAGAATTGTTCAGAAAAAACCTTTCCTGAACAATGTAGGGCCTTCAAATACAACATGGCAGGTGCCAAAGAAAGATGCTGGCTTCATACACTGATATCCCATGCAAAAATTCAGAGAAAGGGGAGAACTAGAGGCCAGGATCAGGAAGAAAGAAGACTTCATTGCAGCAAAGAGCAGCCAGCTGATGAGGTCATTCCATAGGGCAGGCTGGATACAACTATTTGATATTTGCACTCATTCAGCGAGCCTCAAAGAATTATTGGCAGTTTAAAGGCATAAATAATGATAGGTAAGAAAATATTGGAGGCATATGATAGACAAGGAGATCCTTCTCAGATAATACTATATCTTGGATATTAAATTCCAATTAGTCACAAATTTGGAGCTAGAATCTTCAGGTTCAGAGTTAGTTTTATCTGTCAAACTAGTCTTGCCAACATAACGTTATCATCCTTTGCATTTCTCAAGTAGAATATTTCTAATTCAGTGATTCAGTGGCTAATATCAAGAAAAAATATTTTCAATTTTAATTAAATGTGAAAAATTGTAAAACTCCTACTTTTGCCCATTACAAAGTAACTAGACCTTGACTTTACTTTCATATCAACAACAAATAAACATTGGCAAAATATACGCAGCAACTATTTTTAGGCAATGAACAATAGACAGTGCAGTACTGTGATCCTTGCAAAGAGAAACTCACAAAATGAACCCCACAGTCACCCACCTTTTTGTGTATGAATATTAACTTGCCTTATACTGGGAGGTGGAGTACAAGTCGAAGCAGAAATTGGAGTTCTGGGCTGCTGAAGACACTAGAATTTGTGAGATGATAGAACATAGAGCCGAGAAGTGTAACAGTAGAAGTTTGCATGATCCTTGGCTAAGAGCTGGGCTGCACACAGGAAGGGCTTGACTTTGCTAGGCTTATCAGAACTTGTGGAGTTGCTTATTAAGTAAAAGTACCAGAGGTCAAGAACTGCTGAAAGAAGTTGGTATTCTGGTCTCAGCCAGAGAGAAAAGATCCCCACTAAGCCCCTGAGGCGTTCAGATCATACCTCATAGTGTGACACCTTGGAAATAAATAAGGACCACGTCCTAGAATGAAGGACAGAAAATTTAAAGATACATCCTATCAGGACAAACTAAAGCCAACAGGACCTAACATTTTCACCAGTAATTAAAGAGTTTCCAGAACAAACTAGATGGTATACAATATATTAGTTACTCTATCCAGCATATAAAAAGGCAGAGAAAAAAGGAAAAACTATGTTCCATAATCAGGAAAAGTGGCAGTCAATAGAAACATACCATGAGAGGATACAGCTGTAGGAATTATCAGACAAGGAATTTAAAGCAGCTGTTATAAACATGTTCAACAACTCACAGGAAAGATAGTCATAGTGAGTAAATAGATGGGGAGTATCAGCAGAGGAATGAACATTATAAAAACGAACCAAACAGATATTTTATAATTGAAAGTATAATATTGGACACACAAAAAAATCAATGAATGGGATTGACAGCAAAAATAGAGACTGCAGAAGAAAGGACTGTTGAGGACAGACCAGAGAAATTCTCTGCTTGAAAGAAAGAGAAAAAAAGCTCCCACTGAGCTTCAGTGACATGTGGAATAATATGAAGCAAAATTAGCATGGTTACAATTGGGCACAGAGAGCAGAAATCATACAGCAGAAAAAAATTTTCAAGAAATAATGGCTAAAATCCCCAAATTTGTTGAAAAAAATTACACTTTCTGATCTAAGGATCTCAGTGAACTCCAAAAGCATAAAGAAAAAGATACCTATATACCTGTGCACATAATAGTCAAACTGAAAACTGCTGACTTCTTATCAGAAACAATGGAGGCCACAATTCAGTGCAATGGCATATTTAAAGTGATGAAGAAAAATACAGAACAAAACAGAATTCATATCCGGGGAAAGTATCCTTCAAAAAGAGAATAAAATCAAGACATTTTCAGCTAAGAGAAACTTGGGAGAATTTATCCCCAGCACTTTTGCACTAAAGAAATGCTAAAGGGAGTTCTTTAAGCTGGAGTAAAATGACATTGGATGGAAACTCAGGTTTACAAGATGACTTACCAAAAATAGTAAACAAGTGCTGGCAATTATACCTCAGTAAAGCTAAAGAAGAAAAGACTCATGTCTTTCTTACTCTGATAGCTTTAAAAGACAATAGACTACTGAAGGCAAAATAGTAAACATGTATTGTCTTTTTTTATTATATTTATATAAATGTAAAATAATAGCATCACAAAGGATGGGGAGATGAAATTTTGCATTATAAAGTTCTTATATTTTACATCAAGAGTTAAACTATTATTTTGATATATTGTGATAGATATGATATTATTTTCCAAAATCGGTGGGTCTGTCCAGCGATTTTTGCTTCCCATGGGACTTCTGACAATTTCTGGAGATATACATTTGACTGTCAAAATTGGAGGAGAATACCACCGACATATAGTAAGTAGAAGCCAGGGATGTTGTTAAGATTCTGCAATGCACAAGACAGCCCCCACAACAATTCATTCAGCCAGAAATGTCAATAGTGCCTGAGGCTGAGAAACACAGCTCTAAAGCAAGCATTAAAAAAATGCAAAGAGATATTTTACAGGAATTAAGATGGAATGATAAAACATATTTTATTAATCTAAGGAAGTCAGAAACAAAGGAACAGAGGAACAAAAAACAGGAGAATTAGAAATAAGATGGTAGGCTTAAACCAAATCTTATCAATACTTATATTAAACATAAAATAATTCAACACTCCAAGAAAAAGGCAGACACTGTGTAAGAAAGCAAGACCCAACTACAGACACTCTAAAGAGACACATTTTACACACAAACATAGATTGAAACTAAAAGGATGGGAAGAGATACATTATACATACACATAGTAAACATCAAAAAGCTTATGTGGCTGTACTAATATCAGACAGAGCAAACATCAAAACAAGGAGTATTAGCAGAAATAAAGAGGGTCAATTCAGACTGAAATCTCAGGACACACAATCTTAACAGAGCTTTAAAATGCTTGAAGTTAGAACCTGCAGAATAAAAAGAGAAAGACACAAATTCACAATTATACGTGGAGAATTTTATATTCCTTTTTCACAACTAGCAGAACAAATAGACCCCCTAAATCAGTAGGAACACAGGAAGCTTTAAAACAAAACTGTCAACTAACTTGATGTAATTGATATTTATAGAAGACTATACCCCCAAACTGCAGAATACATATTCTTTTCAAGTATCTGAAATATTCACCAAAATAGACCATATGCCAGGCCATAAAGGAGTCTTTATTTGAAAAGACCAAACTCCTTTGATCATAACAGAAATAAATTATACACCAATAATATGGCATCTGAAAAAATCCCCCAAATATTAGGAAATTAAACAACACACATCTAAATATACTACGGAGGTCAAAAAAGAAATCCAAAGGGAAATTAGCACATATTTAAAACTGAATAAAAATTAAAATGTACCAAATTTTGTGAGACACAACCAAAAGCAGTGTTTAGTGGAAAATTTACAGTTTTAAACATTTGCATTTGAAGTGAGAAAGGTTTAAAAGCAAAGATTAAAATTTCTTCTTCAAAAAGCTAAAGTCAAGTATAGGTGCAGTGGCTTACACCTGTAATCCCAGCACTGTGGGAGGCCAAGGCAGGAGGATTGCTGGAGGCTGTGGTGGAGGCTCACTTGAGCCCAGGAGCTCAAGACCAGCCTGACCAACATAGGGAGACTCCATCTCTACAAAAAAGAGTTAAGCAAGAAATTAAGTTCATAATAAATAGAGGGAAGGAATAAAATGATAAAGATAGGAAAAAAATCTATGAAGTAAAACACAGGCAAATAATAGAAAAAATTAACAAAGGCAAAATTTGATTCTTTCAATAAATAAAATCATAAAATTCTAGGAGGATGATCAAGAAAAAAGAACAAATTGTTAATATCAAGAATATAAAGAGTATTACTAAAAATCATATGGACATTAAGGGGATACTAAGTTAATACAGGTGAGTACCCCTTATATGAAATGCTTGGGACCACAAGTGTTTGGCATTTTGGAATTTTTAGATATACATAATGAGATATTTTAGGAGTGAGACCCAACTGTAAACATGAAATTCATTTGTTTTATGCACACCTTATACACATAGCCTGAAGGTAATTTTATACAATATTTCTTTTTTTTTTTTTTGCACAAAACAATGTTTTATACATGAGGTTAGGTGTGAAATTTTCCATTTGTGGCATCAATGATGGTGCTCAAAAAGATTCAAATTTTGGAGCATTTTGGATTTCATATTTTTGGAGTAGGGATGTTTAACCTGTATTATATACAAATCTATTTTGATTGAGTTTACATTAAATTTTTTTGAAAAATTCAAATTACTAAATTGACAAGAAAGAGAAAATCTGAATTGTACTATATCTAAAGCACAGGCAACTGAAGCAAAAGATAAATTGGATCACATTAAACTAAAAAGCTTCTCTATAACAAAGTAAACAATCAACAAAGTGACGAGACAACCTACAGAATGTGAGAAAATATTTGCAAAAAGCTGAATAAGCTGACAAAGGATTAATAACCAGACTATATAGGATCTCAAGCAATAGCAAAAAAATCCAATTATAAATCATTCTGTTATAAAGACATATGTACATGTATGTTTACTGCAGCACTATTCACAATAGCAAAGACATGTAATCAACCTAAATGCCCTTCAGTAATAGGCTGGATAAAGAAAATATGGTACATATACACCATGGAATACTCTGCAGCCATTAAAAGAATAAGACAATGTCCTTTGCAGGGACGTGAATGGAGCTGGAGGCCATTATCCTTAGCAGACTAACACAGGTATAGAAAACAAAATACTGCATGTTCTCACTTATAAGTAGAAGCTAATGTCAAGAACACATGGACATATAGAAGGGAAAAAAGAAACAGTGGGGCCTATTAGAGAGTGGCAGGTGGGAGGAAGGAGAGGATCAAGAAAAATAACTAATGGGCTTAATATCTGGGTGACAATCTGTACAACAAACCCCCATGACATAAGTTTACCTATGTGACAAACCTGCATGTGTACTCCTAAACTTAAAATATAAGTTAAAAATAAAAGAAATAACAAAAAAATGGGCAAAAGATCTGAATAGACATTTCTTGAAAGTAAACACACTAATGGCCAATGGCTATATTTAAAAAATGTTCAGCATCACTAATCATCAGGGAAATGCAAATCAAAACCACAATGAAACATCTCACCCCAGTTAAAATAGCTATTTATCAAAAAGACAGAAAATAACAAATGCTGGTGGGGATGTGGAGAAAGATGAACACTCATACATTGTTGGTGGGAATGCAAATTAATACAGGTACTATGAAAAACAGTGTGTAGGTTTCAGAAGAAAGGCCTTGAAATGTTCCCAATACGTAGAATTGGTAAATACTCGAGATGATGGATGTCCAAATACCCTGACTTGATCATTACTTAATCATTACTGTGCATATAACAAAATGTCACATGTACCCCATAAATATGTACAAATATTATGTATCAATAAAAAAACTAAAAATTGAACTACTGCATGATCCAGCAATTCGACTGCTGGATTTATATCCAAAAGAAAGGAAGTCAGCTTATTGAGGAGCTATCTGAACTCCTATGTTTAATGTGCAATATTCACAATGGGTAAGATATAGTATCAACCAAAGTTTCCATCAGTGTATGACTGGATAAAGAAAATGTGGTATGTATACACAGTGGAATATTATTCTACCACAGAAAAGAATGAAATCCTGCCATTTGCAAAAACATGAACGGAACTGGAGGACATTATGTTAAGTGAAATAAACCAGGCACAGAAAGACAAGTATCACATGTTCTCACTCATAAGTGGATCTCATGGAAGCAGTGAATAGAATGGTCATCACCAGAGGTGAAGAATAAAGAGGGTTTACTTGATGGGTACAAACATACAGTTAGATAGAAGAAGTATTATCAAGCGTTTGGTAGCACAATAAGGTGACTATAGTTACCAATAATGTATCATCTATTTCAAAATAACTAGAAGACTAGATTTGGAATATTCCCAACACAAGAAAATGATGTTTGAGGTAAATGTTTAATGGATAGCACAATTACCAAGATTTGATCATTACACATTGCATGTTATATATATATATATATATATATATATGTATTTTTATTATTGAAAACTTCACATGTCACAGTATTGGATACGTCTTTTTCTCTCAGTCATAGATATTTTCTTTTTTTCATATTTTTTTAAATTGCATTTTAGTTTTTGGGGTACATGTGAAGAACATGCAATATTGTTGCATAGGTACACACATGGCAGTGTGATTTGCTGCCTTCCTCCCCCATCACCTATATCTGGCATTTTTCCCCATGCTATCTCTCCCCCAACTCCCCACCCCCCACTGTCCCTCCCCTGTTTCCCCCTGACAGACCCCAGTGTGTGATGCTCCCCCTCCCTGTGAACAATGAGAACACATGCATTTTTTAAATGTTTTAAAATTATTTTTAAAAATTTTGTGGGCACATAGTACGTGTATAGCATGTACCCCATAAATATGTACCATAAGTATGTATCCATGAATTCTTTAATTTAAAAATGAAATTCCTAATAAAAATTATTTACACAAAAACTTCAGAGCCCTATGGCTTACCTGTCAATTCCATCAAACATTTAAGGATGAAATAATGCCAATCCTCTGTAAACTGTTTCAGAAAATAGAAGCAGAGAGAATACCTCTCAACTTAAAACCAATGCCAGCAAAAAAAAACTAATAACAAAATTTCACAATACATTTTGAGAAAAGAAACTTCAGACTAAATATGTCTTATGAACTTAGATGCAAAAGTCCTTAACTAAACAATAGTAAATTGAACCTAAAAATATATAGCAATATATAAAAAGGACAATACATCATGACTAAGTGGGATTTATCTCAAGAATATAAGATTAGTTTAATTTATAAAAATCAATCAATGTAATTAACCATTAACAGAATAAGACAGAAAAACGATAATATTATCTCAATATTGTTGTTGAAAAAAGGCATTTGACCAAAATTGTACATATATTCATCAAAAACCTAGTACTGAAAGGGAACGTCCTCAATCTGATTAAGGATATCTGCAAAAAAACTACAGCTAACATCATAGCTAATGATAAAATATTGAGCATGTTCCCTTAAATTTGGGAGCAAACTAAAGATATTATCTCTCACCATTTCTACTAACCAATGTATTCGATAGAGGTCCTGCCCCATGTAATAAGGCAAGAAAAAAATAACATACAAATTGGAAGGGAGAAGTAAAACTGTTGTAGACAACATGATTTTTACATCAAAATCTTGTCATCTAAAAGAACTACTAGGACTAATTTGTGAATATATCAAAGGCACAGGATACAAAGTCAATATTAAAGTCCAATTTTATTTCTAGATACTTTCAGCAAGTAATTGAATAATAAAATTTAGGGATTGCATTTGTAATAATGTCACAAAACATAAATACTTATTAGTACATTTCGTAAATACTAGCTAAACTGCTACACTAAAAACAAAATATTGATAGAAAAAATTATAAAAGGCCTAAATAAATGGAACAATATGCCATGTTAAATGGATTGTAAAACTTGAAATTGTTAAGATATCATTTTTGTCCAATTTGATCTATAAATCTGATACTACTCCAATCTGAATGCTAGCAGGTTTTTAAAAATATAATTTGAAAAGCTGATTCTAAAATTTATATGGAAATGCAGAGGACTGCGAATAGTCAAACGAATCCTGAAAAAGACACAAAGGCTGGGCCACTTGCACCCCCTAACTTCAAGGCTTATTATAAAGCAATATTAGTCAAAGTGGTGTCATATTGGCAAAAAAAGTAGACAATGAATGGAAGAAAATAAAGAATGCAGAAATAGACCCGCACTTATCAGCCCATTGATTTTTAATATATACACTAAAGCAACTCAATGAGAAAATTAACTTAAGTGTATGATTCTTGACAAACTGGAAATCTATGTAGAAAATAATGAACATTGGCCCCATACACAAACATCAACTCAAGTTGTACTACAGACGTGAATGCAAAAGGTAAAAGTATAAAGTGTCTAGAAGAAAGTTACTAGGGAATATTTTTGCCATCTGGGGGAATGCAAAGATTTCTTAGGGCACAGAAGTCAATAAATGTAAAAGGAAACAATTGATAATTTAGACTTCATCAAAATTTAAAACTTCTGTTTATTAAAGTAGACAGTTAAGAAAATGTGAAGGCAAGCCATAGCCTGGTAGAAAATTTTCACAATACAGATATGTGACAAAGGACTTGTAGTAAAGATATATAAAGAATGCTTTTAACGCATATATAAAGCATATATATGCAAAAAATCCAATAAAAATGGTGAAAATGGTGAAAATACCAGAACAGACACTAAGAATGGAAGATGAACAAATGCCCAATAACACATAGAAAAGTGTTCAAAGTTATTAGTTATCAAGGAAATGGAAGTTAAAACCACAGTGAGCTTTTAAAACCGTTATTCAACCACAAGAATGGTTAAGTCAAAATGACTGACAGCACCAAATTTTGTTGAGAATATGGAGCAACTTATACATTTCTGGTGGGAATGAAAAATAAAAAAGTCACCTTGGAAAACTGCTTAACAATTAACTGCTTAACAGTTGACTATATATTTACTCTGTGACCCAGTAATCTTCCTCCTATATATTTATTTGAGAGAAATGAAAGCGTAGCTCCACAAAAACACTTGCACAAGAAACTCCATAGCTAATTTATTCATCATAGCCTCAAACTGGAAACAACCCAAATTGGTGGTATCATCATATAGTGAAATATTCCTCAGCAATAAACAAATAGTGAGCTAGGGATACATGAAGCAACATGAGTGATCTCAAAATCATTACGTTGAGTAAAAAAAGAGAGTGCATACTTTATGTCAAGAACAGACAAACATAATCAATGATAAAAATTAGAACAGTGATTGTTTATGAGAATGTGGGAATTGATTCAAGGAGGCATGAGGAAATTTTCTAAAGTGACGGAAATGTTCTGTATTTTGACTGAGATATTGGTTGCATGAGTGTACACATTTGTCAAAACTAATAAAATTGTACCCTTAATACCTGTGTATTTCACTGTATATAAATTTTACCCCAATTAAGAAAATCTTTAGGTGAAAGTTGTTTTTGGGCCCTTGGTTCATTAGCGATGAACACTGCAAGCCAGGTTAATGAGTTTGGACTTTATCCTGTATGTGACAGGTCTTCAATAGAGATTTTTAATCAGGCACTGAATATATTTATTTTTAAGGAACACATTTCTGAGAAAAGTGTAAAAGACAGATTGGAGAGGGGGAGTATCTGGAGGCTATTGCAAGTCCAGGCAAGAAGTGGTGAAGCATGAAACTAGGGCAGTGGAAGTGGGTGTGAGGGAGTTGACAGATGGAAGAAGCATCACAGAGTCAATATCAATGGAAATATATAGTGAGGTTGGTGAGAGAGAGAAGACGAGTTGAGGATGGATTGCCATTTGCCAAAGCAAATATCATAACTGAGTTTTTATTAGGGAAAGGGCATGAAGGGTTGATGGGGCAGGAAATACGTTGTCCTAGATGAGGTCAGACTGCCTGCAGGACACCCATGTGGAGTTTTCCAACCGGCACTGGCAAGTATGGATGTGGAATGTAAGAGAGTGACCATGACTGCAATCAAGTAGAGATAAAAGTTAGGTGGCTGGAGGAAATAAGCAGAGCGGGAGAGGAGAAGAAGGTTAAAGGCAATACTACATAAGGGATCTCAGACTTGGTAGCTTGTACTAAGCTTGAGAGTTCAGATAAAATTGTGCAAAGCTTCTAAACAGTAAAAATTTGACCCTCTCACATTCACAAAACCCTAAATGCCCTCATGTTTAAATCCTACAGACTTCTGTCATTTTACCTCCTCCCTACCACTGATAACACCTACGAAGAAGGACAAGGAGGGTAGGTTTGATGATAACTAATTGGTGTCAATGCTCAACACCCTGTCAGGAGCTACTGTTGGCTTGAAGGAATGTAACAGAGGTCATAATACAGGGCAACGCAAGTGGCACATTTAACTCACTTTGGGAACTTGGAGCTGAGAGTTGCAGAATGTTAAGTGGCAGGTAGCATTTTGCGACTTTTCTATTTTAGTGACATCTTATTAGTCATTTAAATATCAAATGAAAACCCACGTAAAAACCTTTTGCTTTTCTTTCTGCTGATGGTCGTGGCAGCAGCTGGTAATGGTGGTGGTGAGTCCTTAAAGTGGCATTTATAGTGACAATGGTTGAATGGGTCCCTGAGTTCAGCGAATCCTTTTGGTAGTCCCCCTTCCCCCACAGCTTACAGAACAGCTAATTTTAAGGTAAAATCAGAGAACATGGCTTAGTGAAGTTTAGAGAAAAAGAGATGGGAAAAAATGAGAAAAAAAGAGCAGACAAAGGCTAGGAAACAGCATCAACGCAGAATGTGCTCAACAATATTAAATACTGCCAAGAGGTTAGTAAGATGAATACTTGGCATTGATGATTACATTTGGAAATTAGGGTACTATAGAAGAGAATTAAGGACAATTTCCTTATGAAAGTCAGATTGCAAGGAACAGATGAGTGGAGAATAAAGTGTAGGCATCAAGTGCACCTCTTATTTTGAAAAGGTCACAGGAAAGAAGAATATGTTGGGGGGGAGGGGGCGCAGATGAGTGCAGTGTCTTACAGAAGAACCATTCCTAGGAAGGAATTATTTAGGAAATGAAAATTGAAGTATGCTTAATGGGTAAGGTGAAAGATCAAGTGGAAAAGGAGACTGAAACTAAAGAAAGGAGACAGAAATAGAAATTCAGGGAGCAGGAAAAAAAATATGAGAGCCGACATACAGCCTGTCCCTCAAATTCCAGATACACCATGGATCAGGACAAGGAAGCTCTTCATTGACAAGCTTCTCAGCTTTCCTACCTTCCTTCTTTCACTCTAGGCTACATTGACAACCATTTGCTATTCAATTACTCCTGAGTGGTCCATGCACCCCTCAAACTCAACATAATTGTAAATCAACAATCCTTATTCCCAAAACTTATTCTTTCTCCTGCTTTTCATATTTCAAGATATCACACCCTCCTGCTTGCATTGGTAAATAAAGTCCTACACCTGTATTTGGCACACTAGAAATATTCAAGCTTCATAAGACTTGAGTTAGATAATAAACATCCTATAGCTCTAGGGACCGGGTTCTCTGATTCAACCACCTGGCCTCTAACCACTCTGAAAGAGCCTGTTTTCAGCAGCCTGGGACCTATATTCTCACCCATGGAGCTTCACAAACAATGCAGACCTCAACTTACTCCTACAGGAGCTGGAAACTTCCCTTTTGACTTGATCTGTCTTCAAAGTGCAATCCATCTGGGTCTTGGCTGATGCCTGAAGGCCCACCTCATTTACCAAAGGAATGATTAACTTGGTGGAACTATACAGAGCTAAATCTACATACTTTTTTTTTTTCATTGAGACAGGGTCAGTCTCACTCTGTTGCCCAGGCTGGAGTGCAGTGGCATGATCTCAGCTCACTGCAACCTCTGCCTCCTGGGTTTAAACAATTCTCCTGCTTCAGCCTCCCGAGTACCTGGGACTACAGGCATCTGCCACCATGCCCAGCTAACTTTTGTATTTTTAGTAGAGATGGGGTTTTGCCATGTTGGTCAGGCTGGTGTCCAACTCCTAACCTCAGGTGATCCAAGTGCTGAGACTACAGGGGTGAGCTACCATGCCCAGCCTAAATCCACATACTTTTTTTTTAACTTTTATTTTAGGTTCAGGGGTACATGTGCAGATTTGTTATATAGGTAAATTATGTGTCATGGGGATTTGATGTACAGATTATTTCATCATCCAGGTAATAAGCATGGTACCCAATAGGTAGTTTTTCAATTTTGTCCCTTCTCCCAACCTCCACCCTTAAGTAGGCCCCAGTGTCTGTTGTTCCCTTCTTTACATCCATGTATTCTCAATGTTTAGCTCTCACTTATAAGTGAGAATATGTGGTATTTGGTTTTCTATTCCCATGTTAGTTCGCTCAGAATAATGGCCTCCAGCTCCATCTATGTTGCTGCAAAGCATATTATCTCATTCTTTTTTAAATTAAAGTGTAGTATTCCATGGTGTATATATACCACATTTTCTTTATCCAGTCTACCACTGATGGGCATTTATGTTTATTCCATGTCTTTGCTATTGTGAATAGTGCTACAGTGAACATACACATGCAGTTGTCTTTATGGTAGAATGATTTTTAATACTTTAGGTCTACACCCCAGTAATGGGATTGCTGGGTCAAATGGTAATACTGTTTTAAGTTCTTTGAGAAATTGCCAAACCGCTTTTTACAATGAGTGAACTAATTTGCATTGCCACCAGCAGTGTATCGGCATTCTCTTTTCTCTGCAACCTCTCCATCATCTGTTATTTATTTTATTTTATTTTTTGTTATACTTTATGTTGTGGGCTACATGTGCAGAATGTGCAGATTTGTTACATAGGTATACATTTGTCATGTGGTTTGCTGCACCCAACAACCCGTCATCTACATTAGGTATTTCTCCTAATGCTATCCCTCCCCAACCCTTGCCCTGCCCCCCCCAACAGGCCCTGGTGTGTGATGTTCCCCTCCCTATGTCCATGTGTTCTCATTGTTCAATTCCCACTTATCAGTGAGAACATGCGGTGTTCGATTTTATGATCCTGTGTTAGTTTGCTAAAAATGATGGTTTCCAGCTTCAACCATGTCCCTGCAAAGGACATGAATTCATCCTTTTCTATGGCTGCATAGTATTCTATGGTATATATGTGCCATATTTTCTTTATCCAGTCTATCATTGATGGGCATTTGGGTTGGTTTCATGTCTTTGCTATTGTGAACAGTGCTACAATAAACATATGTGTGCATGTGTCTTTATAGTAAGAATAATTTCTAATCCTTTGGGTATATACCCAGTAATGGGACTGCAGGGTCAAATGGTATTTCTGGTTCTAGATCCTTGAGGAATTGCCACACTGTCTTCCACAATTTACACTCCCACCAACAGTGTAAAAACATTCCTATTTCTCTAAAAACTTCCTAAGACACACGTACTCTAAAACTTTACTATAAAAAAACACAAAACATCTTCTGAAATGTTCATTGCTAGCCTCTGTAGATATGCACAAGTTACAAAGTATAGAAGACAATATATTTATGCTCTCTAATGAAGAATTTAATAATATTAAACATAAAATCTGAATAACTCAAAGTACTGAGTATAATGTTACTAAGCAACAAATCTAGAAGTATAAATTCATGCTCATTAAAGGACAAGAGAGTTTTAATTTTTCATACAAAGATTTGGAAGACACTATTATACATTAATTTCTATCTACAATGCTTAAAGCACTGATCCAATTATTTTTCTTTTTAAGTGGCTTTTAAAAAATATTTTTCAGTTACATTATTTAACATATATATTTCCTTGATATACTCCCCCTTAATATAGATTTATTGTGCCTAGACACAAATGTTAACCTGCCTTATTTTAAATATTTGTTTAAAATTATTTCTCAGAGTACATCTGTTCTCCGTAATTCAACAGTTTAATATTTTAGTTTTATTCTTCCAAAATAGGCAAAATCCCTTAAAACGGGATCATTTTGATCTATTTTGGTTTTAAAAATATACTCTTACTACTCTTGGTCACCTCTCAATATATGAAGCCACAAGTCTTTTGACACACAGCTCCAAAATGTTCTTTGCTCTCTCACTCCAATTTGAAACTCCTAGACTCCCACTGCCTAAAAACAAACTTTCCCATGAACCTTCAAGAACTCTCTTTTATGGCTACAACTTTCCCACATTCACATTCTCTCTTGGAGGTTCCCTCTATCTCTTTGTTGATACTGACAGCCAGGACTTTCCCCAAAGACTCAGTTTCACCTAAAATCCTCTCAAGTGGGAGCAACTTGTTTTTCCACACATTTCTTTAGTTCCCATGCTGCTTTCAAGATATTGTTCTTTCATATTTTTTGAGAAACACTTCCCACTGATGTTCATGCCATTGGCTTATTATGGAAGAATGAAATTTCACCCTGTTTTTAGTTATTCTGTATGGTCACTTATTTTATGTGGAAAATAACTTTTCTACGAGAATACTTTAAACCTGTTCCTAGTTGTAAGAGGATCTACATCATCTTTTATAGTGGTTAAGTAATTAACACTAGATCAGTACAGTTATAATGAGGGTTAATTATTCCACGAATGATGAATAAATTCAACCTCCAGTGGTTAATCAATGTTAAATACAGACTCCAGAATTCACAATAATTCACCATAAACCATTCGCAATTGAAAAAATTTGGCTTTCTACCAAACATCTTAACAAATGTAGTTTCTGAAAATCAACAATGATAGTCTCAAGGTTATGAGTAAGTAGTTATTAGGAGTATTTTTAAAAATCTCTCAATGTTATATGGAGACTTCCTGCCAGTTTCAGTAATTAGAACTAGACAGACATTTGACTTCATGATGAGCATATATTGCATAAACATGTATTTAACTCAAATTTTATGCTAGTTGGTATACAGTTATTCCCTAACCTTGATTCTTCTCTGTCTAAATAAAAGCTAATGGCTAACATAGTGCATTGTCTGTACAAACTACTTGTGTTAACGGCTTCTTTAAAGTTTTCCATTAAGAGTTGCTAAGGACTTAGAGCCCATGAATAATTTTAATACAGGCTGAATAAAGTTAATATGCATATATTATATATTTTGAGATATATATTATTAAACACATAATATAATTTTATATATATTCATTTTAATTGCCACAGAATAAACCATTCTTTCCCCTTCCTCGTCGTTGTTGTCATCTACCAAATCCCCTCCCTTCCCCCTCAATCCACCGGAGATATTAATGTAAGCATTACTGACTTCCTCTGTAACAAACACCTGCCATTATCCTGGACACTATGTAAACCACAAATATGCAGTGTTATGCACTGAACTGTGTCCACTCAAAGTTTATATGTTTGAAGTCCTAACCCCGAGTACTTCAGAATGTGCCTGGTTTTGGAGACAGGGTTTTTAAAGTAGTGATGAAGGTTAAATAAGGCAATTAGGGTGGGCCTTAATCCGATATAACTGGTAACCTTATAAGAAGAAGACATTAGGACACAGACACATACAGAGGGAATGCCATGTGAAGACACAGGAAGAAGACAGCCATATAAAAGCTCAGAGGAGAATCCTCAGAAGTAACCAGCCCTGCTGACACTTTGAGTTCAGACTTATAGTCTCCTGAATTTTGAGAAAATAAATTTCTGTTGTTTAAGCTACCCAGTCTGTGATATTTTGTTATGATAGCCTTAGCAAACTAATACATGCAGTATCTAGCATGTGCCAGACATGCTCCATGTGATTTACCTCTATTAACTCATTTAATCCTTGTAAGACCTATATGAAATGGGCAGATGAGGAAAATGAGGCACAGAGAAATGAAATAGCTTCCTAAGCTAACATAGCTAGTGAATGGCAGAGTTAGAAGCCAGGTTATCTGATTCCAGTAAAGAAGCTATTGATCATGGTCGTTAAAGTCTGCATACACTGGATATGCTGCTAGCCTTGATTTAGCTGGAGAGGCATAAAGGTTAGAGGCTATTTACATAAGTTACCCCCTGCACTTTGCTCTGTTTGGTGACTTCAGTATCCATGTGGAGGTTTAGCCCCTCAGTTCCATGACCTCAGGTTCACCTGTGACTCTTCTTCCTAGGGCCAAGGGGCATTAACAATTATTCTTAATAGAATGTGTCCATTTACTTCAGTGTTACTCCTTAACCCATTGGTACATGGTTGCTTTGCCTGCCATATCCCTGAAACAGCCATTACTAAGGTTACTTGCCACTTCCTTTCTGCTGCATACAATAAAACACTTTATATTTTCTTTTGAATTTTTGAACAGGTAGTACATACATATATAAAACAATATTTTAAAAGTATAAGAGTAGAAGTAAAAGAAAGTTTCTCCCTCCAATTAGTGTTTTCCGACTTAGTTCCCACCTCAAGAAGCAATGGCTATCACCAGTATTTTGTGTCTGTTTCTAGAGATATTTTATGCTAAGATGAATATAAGTGGTCTTAAATTTTTTTTTTAATTAAAGTTAAAGCATACTAAAACACTATTCCATTCTTTATTGCTTTCACATAATGACAGAGGTATTTCCATATCAGTACATATAGAGCTCACTCATTCCTTTGAACAACCTGTATAGAATTCTATTAATTTTATTAAATAGATGTATTATGATTTATTTAACTCATCTTCTATAACACTTAGATTGTTTTAATATTTACAATCAATATTGGGATACATTTCCTCAAACACATGTGTCAAGAATACGTTGGGTAATACTTAGAGGTGGAATTGCTAGGTCAAAGCAATTTTTGATAGATGCTGCTACATTGGACTCCATAGCAATTGTACTGATATACACTACCACAAGAAATATTTCAGAGAATGTTTCCCAATGTCCTCTGCAACATAGTGTATTGATAGTGTCTTCTTGAAGTTTTGATTTGCATTTAAAGATGTTTAAGTAAGGTTGAGTATCTATTTATATATTTGAGACATATATCTTTCCTTTCAACCGGCAGTTCCTAGCAATAAACACTGTTGAGTCTTGCATAAATTCCTGTTAGAGAACTAAATAAAGCAATGATAATACCAAGTTAATTTGATCTATTTTAGGCTAAGTTACATCTTTCAGCAGTGACTAAACACTTACCCTATAGTTCCCAGCATTTTTTACTTTGGTCAGCTCTGAGAAAATAAGGTAAAGTTCTGTTTACTAATGAGTAATATAAAGTTACAATTTACTAAAAGACTTTTTAGATTCATATCAACTAAAGATTTTGTAATGTGTTTGTTGGTAAGATGCTACAGACTTTTAAGAGTGTCTGATTTCCTCTTTTCTCTTCTTTACTACCTCCTCTCTTTTCTCCTTTACTATTCTCATCTTCGACCTGCTCTCTTCTCTCATTGTCTAGCTAGATTGCTCTCACTGATCCCCTAGAAAATTCCTCTCATCCATTAGGGTCTGTATAGCATATATCATTGTTATTATCATCATCATCATCATCTGCGGCTAACTCACAAAATTATGTCTCCCACTCAAAGCTATTTTCCCCAAGCTACAATCTAATATTGCCAACTGCCTCTTGGCTATCTCTTCAAAATGTCTGGCTAACACCTCATCTGCATATTTCAAATTGATTCTATTTCTAACCAAATCTCAAGCTTTTCACTTTAATTTTTCTCCCAAGATAGCAAGCTGACACAAGAACAGAAAATCAAACACCGCATGTTCTCACTTCATAGGCGGGTGTGACAATGGTGCCCTGGACACAGGGAGGGGAGTATCACACACTGGGTGTATTTGGGGGGAAAAAGGGGAGGGATAGTGGGAGGTGGG